>VCII01000746.1:2400000-3050588 GCA_006030095.1 Triplophysa siluroides
TTTCTTCAAACATTTTATTCTATATATTTATTCTATACATTTTATTCTGTATATATATACAACACGCCGGCCAAGAAAACATTTGTTGAAAATGTTCTCATTGTTTATAATAGTTTCTTCCATATGTGTTTTTTGCATTTAAATCTGTGTAAAACAGTTGCTTACTCTTTATAATTATTTATTTACACTTATACTTAAATATTCAATGTATTAAATTGACAAATTTTGAAGGTAATAATGCTGTATACCATGACACAAGATCCAGAAATTATTGTAAACTGAAAACCTGATACCGTCACATAACTAGGTGCAACCACAACACCAATTAGATTTTAAAGGGTCGGATGAGGTAAAAAATAAAAACACCTAACTGTAACAAGTGCTCATTTTCACTTGTGACAGTGGTAGAAGCCTTTGATTTCAGAGACGTTTTTTCTCCTAATCAAAGGTCTGGCTTTCAGACAAACATCTCTGAACGATAAAGTGTGGTTTTAATGACATGACAGTAGTCTGTCTCTCCACTGCTAATGTCATGAACTGAAAAGACTCCCACACACTAGCACAAAAACCCAGGTCTTAAAAGGGCAAAATCCGTTCACAGGTAACTTAAAAATCCAGGACACAGCATATAGTATATAGGCCTATATTATGTACTATCTGTATACAGTAGAGTATGTAAAATGAGGAATTGCCGTGAAGTACAGAACAGTAGCATTACCATACTCTCAAGCTCTGGACAGCATGGTGACAGGAGGACGATGACATCCACTGCAGCTTAGCCATGGCTCTCGCAAGAGCCCCTGGAGTGGCCCCGGGGCCATGTAATACCATGTTAATTACCACACGCACTGCATAGGGTTTCAAACAGGAGTATGTGGGTGAGTGGAGAAAATCTAATCACAGGGGAACCAATTTCCCTGAATATGTCGCTGTAGTGGCTGGGTAGGTAATTTGTGATGACACACAGAAAACATTACTGCCATAACAGTTGCTGACCTGTAAATTCCTACCTGATAGAAAGTGATGGCATTTTGACAATGTTTTCGTGTCAGTCTCCCAAGTCAAGCAGTTTATTTTTCTCTGCGTCAGCGATGTCACAGTTACACTGACTGTCATATTAATTTCCCGCGAGCGAGAAGGATCAAGAGATTGTGCCGTCAAGTTAAAGTACTTAAACCATCAGTTTGTAATCACAGTTCGCCACATTCCTCTTATCAAGAGTAGAAAGCTACTTGGTGAATTTCACTAATACAGAAGATTTGGTTTCGTCACTTCTTCAAAACATTAGAGCAGGACTGTCCAACTCTGCTCCCGAAGGTCCACTGTCTTACAGCTCCAAGTCTAATCAAACACACCTGAACAAGCTTATGAAAGGTCTTCAGGATTACTTGAAAATTACAGGTAGGAGTGTTTGATCAGGGTTATAGCAAACTCTGCAGGACAGTACTGTGGCCCTAATGAAGGAGGACTGTGCAATGGAGGGAGGATTTTTTTTGTTTTAAGAAGTGTTAGATTAGTTTGATACGTTAGTCAGAGCTGAAGACATATCCCTGCTGAAAAAAACATAGTAACCCAAAAGTATATTGGATACTATTACAACCCAATAGCTTTTTCCATTTAAACCATTACACAATTCCTTTTTTGTTTTTTGGGGGGTATTATAATCAGTAGACATAATTACAGTTTCCATCAAAACCATTACAAATCCTTTTAAAACCAATTATTTTTTCAGCAGGGATGTTTGATAAACTTTATCAAATAATGTAGTGACCAAAAGTGATGTCCAAGCATGATTTCTCTGCTGAAAAAAAACAATAAAAACCATTAAAGTTGACTACGATGATCAAAAACTATAGAGAAAATCATAACATATACTGTAAATAACTGATGCTGCTTCATTTCCTGCAATACATTTGCTTTAACATGCAATTTGTTTGGAATATGAGAATAAAACCTATGCATCTGTAATGTCTATGCATCTGAACCCTGCCAAGACAGAACTACTCGTGTTTGCAGCACACACTAAGGTCCAACACGATCTCAACATCCATCTTGGCAATACCACAATCACTCCTTCCAAAACAGCCAGGAACCTCGGAGTCATATTTTATGAACAGCTGTCCTTCAATGATCACATTGCAAAGACAACACGGTCAGGCCGATATGCCTTGTTCAACATTAGAAAGGTTAGACTGAAAGGTCTCACAGAGTATGCGACACAACTCCTTGTCCAGGCCCTGGTAATCTCAAGGTTGGACTACTGCAATGCTCTCCTTGCTGGTCTTCCTGCAAAGGCTATCAAACCGCTCCAGCTGGTTCAGAACGCAGCAGCACGCCTCGTCTTCCAAAAAGGGCTCACGTGACTCCATTTTTCATCTCTCTCCACTGGCTACCGGTTGAAGCCCGTATCAGATTCAAGTCACTAATGCTTGCCTACAGGACTATCAGTGGATCTGCACCGGCTTACTTTCACACCCTCCTACACTCCTACACCCCATCAAGATCCCTGCGTTCAGCAAACGTGGCGTTCAGCAAATGTGGCACTAGCATCCCATGGCATCTTATACTGCCTTCCCATAAGGGCAGTAAATCGCTCTCCAGCTCATTCTAATTCACAACTCCTTCCTGGTGGAACATTCTTCTTAACTCTGTCTGTTCAACCACATCTCTCACAACATTTAAAAAACTACTTAAAACCCATCTCTTCTGTGAATATTTGACAGACAAAAAAAAATAAAAAAATACCTTTCTCTCAACAGGTAGTGGTCTAGCTTTTGTTGAAACCAGTAACTTTGTGTTGGCACTTAATGTATTATGGCTCCTGTATGATATATCGCTCATTGCTCCTAAACTCTTTGTAAGTCGCTTTGGATAAAAGCTAAATGTCTAAATGTAAATGTAAATGTAAATGTAATTTTGTCAAAAAAATCTTTCAACCAAGTTTAGTGGGCTTTTTATTTTATTTTGTAAAACACTCAAATTTTGATGAGCTAAAATAAAAAAAAAATTATAATATCTAAAGGCCCTCTGAATATCACATTTGAATAAAATGTATATAGTATGAAAAGTAAATGGTTTTCACATTATGCCTGTGTCGCTATTTAAAAAAGTACATTCGAAAACGTTTTTAAGAGTTTCAGGGTCTGTTTTGTACCCTTATGGTAAAATGTCCTGGTTGTTATACACAGAGGTCACATTAAAAACATCCCGTGGCAGCTGATTAAATAACTATGTAGAGTTGTGTAGGTGATACAGTGACATTCTGCCTCCTCTAGAAGCATATGGACACATCCTCCTGTCCCTTCCTATTACACTGCACTTGGCCTTTTACCAATGCAGCAGCTAGTTTGATAGCCATGCCAACACCTTCACTACAGAGCGTGTCTGTCACATTCCTTCTGGCATTCTCTGTCAGTGGTTTACACCTCTACCTGTCGTGTGTAGAGCTGAACTGACCCTGCTGACAATGACAACCAAGACCATTTACAATCTCTTCAAGGGGGCAATAAAAATATGGACATATGAGGATAATATCAACTGAACCAACCAAATAAAATCATATAAAATTGCTTAAATCACTTGATTTTGATTACCAATGTATAACACACAGTAGATATAGTGAGGTGAAATGTCTCTTTTTCCTTTGGGGGGGGGGCGTAACAGTGAAATACAGGCAATTACACCATTTTATCACATTTGGCAACTGGTGGAAATGGATTGGAAAATTACAGAATAAACCATTCACCCGCTCGGACATTGCAACTCGGACATTGAAACTCACGGCTGAATTCAAATGAACTGAGCCTTTTAGAAGGTATTTATTGATCATTTGTTAATGTTCTAAAAAAAGAAGATGGCTATTAACCGCTGAGCAATGGCTAATATTAACAAAATATGCTAGTTACTGCAAAGTAGTTAAACCTTGCTGTGACTTAAATTAAATCATGCTTATATACAGCCACAGGAAAACATAGAGACCATTTCAAAATTTGAAGACAATTTTTCTGAATTTACTATATGTAGTAAAAAGGTGTTTAGGTCATATTTTTTGTTTTATTATGTGATCTACTACCAATATTTCTCCCAAATTTCAAATACAAATATTAGTTCTATTTGCATTTATTTGCAGAAAATAAAAACTGGAGAAATGGCTCAAAATAACAGAAAATTTGCTATATATATTTTCAGACCTCAAATACTGCAATGAAAACAAGTTGACATTCACTTTTAAGAAATACGAAAGTAATATGTGTACATTTGTTAATAAAAAAAAATCATAACCTTATCAAAGTTTTCATGTGTCATGCTGTCAGTCTTTTACATTGCTGTTGGATGATTTTATGTCTCTCTTGAAATTTGATTTAGTTGAAATTGAACAGACACTGGACTGGAATGGCTAAAATACATGAAAAAAATACTGATTAAATGAACATTTTGAATGGTTTTCCGTGGCTGTACATATACAAAAAAATATGACACTTCACTCCAAACAACCCGTAAAAATAGGGCACAATGAACTGTATTAAAAGAAGAAACGATTTGATTATTCCTTGAAATTAAAGGTAGTACATTAAACCAAAAACCTAAACATGAAGAGTGAGTTTTACTTTTCATTTCAGAAGTCCTTCACACATCCCTCTCTAAACAAGATGTTATTTTTGCAGTTTATGACAAAGAGAGACTTGTTGATTCCCTTTTTATAAATATACCAACACCGTTGATATTTTATCACAGGTGACATGTGGTGATTTATCATATGTGACATATGGTAATATGAGTCCCATATAGACACAAAAAATTTGACTAAAATATTACTGAAGACTTAATAATCCGAAACTCAAATTCTTATCTCTGGAGAATGTTGTGGAAGCTAAAAGATAATAAGGTTGTTGTAAATGTGTGTGTGGCTTGTGCTGACATAAAGTGCAGAAAAACAAAACAAGCTGATTTGAATTCATTTGGGATTGTGCTTGCACATAAATCACGGTCATTAAAACATAAGGTCTTTCTGAATCAAGCCTTATGGCTTAATGAGCGGTTTGACAATGTGTGTCAAAATGCTACACGCTGTAAAACGTAAATATGTGCAGTAGTTACTTCAACAATCACATGCGTCCACATTTCACTGGCCAGAATTTTGACTAACATTGTCAGAATGTTAATTTAGGCCATGAAATGTAAGTGAAACCAGTTAATTTAGATGTTTTCAGTAGGTGTGTATGTTTGTTTTATTAATAGGCTATTTTACAAAAAATGTTAACTCCTCAGAATTTCTAAAAACACCCTAGGAAGCTCAACACTTTGCATGCTGTTGATGAAATAACCTTCAGAGCCTAACAGAACTTCAGAGGCACAAGGATTTCTGAAATCTGTATCTTGGCATAGAACGCTCTAGTGGGAATGAAAACGGCTCGGAAAATTCCTGACTGATGGGACTGTGGAGACTGAATGCAAAGCTTTTAAGACAACCTCAATCAGCTCTTGTGCACATGAAGATAGTGCCGCGCTGGCTACATCTTGCGATCGCGTGATCAATGCTAGAAGAGCTTTGAAGACTCCGTCTGCAGACTGTTTCAAGGTCGCTTTGATAAGCAACACAAACTGACGACCGTATAGCAGAAGAAGTGACTGCTGCTAATGCGATTTGTGAACTGTACTTTAAGTCGCGTGGATAGAAAAGTGTCTGTTATCTGTAATCTGTATATGTGCGATATAATGAATGTTAATTTTGGGGCCATCACAACGTAGTTAAAAGAAAAGCTAATTATACATTTCTGGCCAATATTGCATTGTTTTTAAATACAAATACAATATTGGCAGAAATCCTATTATTTAAATCCATTTAAATTAGAAATGTTGCCCCAGGGGATAAACTGAAATACGTTTAAATTGAGGCACTAAAATTATTAACTCAAAATAAATAAAAACTAAACCATACATATATACAGTATACATAAAACTCCTTCAGCAGCCAGAATGTCATTGCCAGTCTTCAAGAAGGTCCTGTCCAGCCTCCCTCTCCCTCCTCTTCTGTCGGCTGGCATCTGTAGACACCTCAGCTCACCCTTTGCACACCAGTGCCGTTTGGTGGGTTGAGCGTCCGGATCTCCAGCCGCCAGCTTCCTCGGGGTATGAAGTAAATCCGCCGCCTCGGAACTCCAATCCTCCGGCTACGCCTCGTCACTCCGCCCCTATGGCTCTATCAGGCTCCTCCTTCCCTCTGACTCCTCCTTCATCCTCGGGCGCTCTGGCAGCGGTCTTCCGGATCCCCGCCTCAGTCGCCTAAGCCGCCGGTTCTGCCTTGGCCCTTCGGATCCTAAGGTGTCACCCTGGCTCTCCGTCTGCTCGTGTCCACCCTGGGCTCCTTCTCCACCGGCTGTGTCTTCGTCAGTCGGCCACCTGGTTTCGCCACTACCACCTCCACCATGGCTCCTCCCTCTGTCAACGCCCCCATCGACTCCTAACTGGACTCTTTTTTTGTTTTTGCCCCTCTCCTGCTCAACATCCCCATCCAGAGCCCCATCCCTCCCTCCTTGTTTGAACTTTACGGTGCAAGTACACGCCTTCCGGGAGGGTGGTGAACTGTCACCGTTCTGTTATGTTTTAGTTGTGGTTTTCGTGTCTGTTCATTCCTGTGTGAATTAGTCGTCATTAGTTCATCAGTTTCACCTGTGTTCAATAGTTCATTAGTTCCCTTTTTTTGCCATTTGTATTTGTATACAACCCTGTGTTATCCTCAGTTCTTTGTCAGTTATTGTTTGTTTGTTACGTGTGCTTGTGTTTCTGTGTTGTTCTCAGAGGTGTAAAGAGTACCTGAAAACCATACTTGAGTAAAAGTACAGAAACCTTGCAGTGAAAATTACTCCATTACAAGTTACAAGTCACAAATTCCAAAACGACTTGAGTAAAAGACTTTGAGTATCTTATTTTAACAGTACTTGAGTATTTTACTGAATGTAGGCTCAAAGCAGCACTCGTCCTCAACACTAAAGAGACATGTCAGTAAAAAACAAGAAACAGTTGATTCATGAGAAGAGCCTCAGTTAAGCTCAAGTACTCAAAAGAAAACAATTATCCTTCTATAAGCTCTCTTTAATAAAATGTATAAATAAAATAATGTTAAGTAAAAAAATATGTTTGCACTGGACATGCTGCAGTCATGTCCTCTTCCCACAGAAAACACCAGTGATGTCAACTACTGTACTTGATAATGCACCCCCAATTTGCATGAAGAAGCCATGTTGACAAATTTCAGTAAGTAAGGGCAAAATGCACAAGATATAGTACCTTCAATGCCCTGTAAATGGCAATATTGCTTTTTCTGTAGCAGAGATAAACTGCTGCAGTAAAAGTTGGGTGCCATGCAAAATGTAAATGTAAATGTAATGTCTAATTGCATTAGTCGTTACAAATGTAGTGGAGTAAAGAGTACATATACTTATTAAACCAAAATGTAGTCAAATAGAGAGTAAAAGTTGATAATATCTTTAATACTCAGTACAACTAGCCAAAAAGAAACTTAAGTACAGTTACTAATTACATTTACTACAATAGTTTAAACCACAGGTTGATCTGCCTTTGGACTCATTAAACAATACCCTTTGGGAATATACTGCTTGTCGTGCACTTCTATATAGGCTACACGTGACAAGAACGCTTTAATGAAACTACAATAAAGCAGAAAACAAAACTGTAACTCTGAGCAATCAAAGTTTCAAAAAGGCTGGCGCAGACTGGCAACCTTTTTAACAATGGCAGGGAAAGAATGAATACAGCATGAATGTGTCCTGTCGGCCATTTCCTGTTTTCTTTTTTTGTGGCTGTGTGTATGGGTTTTGTTTCAGGTAATTGGATTACTAATTATAGATTGGGACCACCGGCACAAGGGTTTCCCGTTCTATTTAAACCGCGTTCTCCCATCAGATGGTGTGTCCATTCCTCTTTGGACTTTTTCACTTTTTGGCTGGAGCTGTGTTTATTTCTTGGTTGCAGATCTTTCCTTCATTATGTTTTGTTATAAGATTTATATTAAAATCTTTTCTGCAAATTATGCTCATCTACTCTCTTATTTTTGTTGTGATCTTTGGAATCACAACAATGCAACATAGATAACGTGGACATGATGTCACTGACTGCCGATGAACTGGAGAGTAACAATGGCAAAAACTGGTAAGAATTTTGTGGGATTCAAACATTGTTGAAAACATCTGGGCTAATGCAAGTACACAAGTGAACATAAAACAAAACACGGCACTACTGTTTTTTGGTATTTTAATACAAAAAAAATACTTATTGTGTCTTTAAGCCACACCCTGTTGAATTGTTTTATTCTTTCTCTATTTTCCTTGTTGTTGTTGCTACACAGTTTACAATAATATTTACAAAATTTAGGACATGCTTGGTTCGTTTCGTATAATAAATATGATCTGGCTCCTGATGCACAACCATGGAAAATGAAAACGTAACTTTGCTTTATACTGTTAAAATATAAATAAGTTAACATCAGCTTTAGTTGAATTCTCATTTCCATTTGTAAGGGGATGTTCATTACCAGTATGTTACTGTTGAGTGCTGTGATTATACAGTAACGCCTCCACCTCTCTGTATTCATTCTCATTTTCTTATCTTCATGATCGGCAGCAGCCATTGACCGCTGAATGATACATGACGAAAGGCCCGAGATGAACTCTGCCTCCTTAATGAAACCCTCATTGATTTCTCATTCCAGGGAATCATTGCCTCTTTTATCATGCTCTCAACCTCAAGTTCCCACATTTAATCTGAATGCGCACTGTCTGGAAACGCTACTTTTCAGATCTCCAGAGGATCCTAGGGAGATTCGTCAGCATAATACAGGCAAAAACAAACCAGTTACCTCATTAAACCTCATTAAATTGCTCCGGTTTAAACAAACTACTCTGCCAAACCTGTGGTTGCAAGAAATTCACTGTGCAGAATACATGGGACAGGATTTTGGTGCCTGTTTATGTGTTTACGTTACAGTCCTTAACATTTGTTTCATTAATCGAGATACAATTAATATACAAACTACCTAAACAACTGCTTTGTATCATTTAAATATACTGTTAACACTTTAAATAACCAATGGCTAAATAAAAGTCAATGTGATAACATGATAAAAATTTCCATGAAATAAACTCTCAATAAACTGACACATTATGATAAAGCAATAAACAATGGCAACAATTAGCTTTCGCATCCATTTTATTACAGTAAAAGTTCAGTGAAAGTTCCTGTTCTCAACATTCTACAATATGTAGTAGGCTAGCAGGCCTACTGAACAGTCCAGGAGGGAAGACTGTTTAATGTCTGCTGAAAATTATGTCAAGCTTTGAGAATAATGTGGATAAATGTGCCACAAATCTCCACGAGAGAATGGATTGGTGTAATTGCAGTGGGTGTCACTTGCAGTAATTTACAGTAGAGCTGATTCTCAGTGTGCTCTAAGAGAAGCTGCCGAACAAACCTGCCCACAGAGACACCCATGGTGTTATTCTGCTTCTTCAAATGCCAGTCCACTCCTCAAAGCTTAAGAAGTAACACAATGCCATTCTGTGCGGTACTTGGTATTTGTTAGAGGAAAATATTCAAATGCCAATATGTCACTTCTTTCCAAAGCTAAACATAGACACCAATCATTTGGCTTTTTGTTTCACCTCAGCGACAACTCTGCATAATGATAATTAAAAAAAATTCTAGATAATCATAGCACATTTTAAACACATTTAAAAAAAAGTTTTAGGCTTTAAATAGTTAAACATTGTTCAAAATAAAAATATTTTTAACACTTTCTGGTTGTTAAACATTGTGGGACATGTCTATGAGTAATGTGATAGAACTCACAAAAAAAAAGTCTCAATACGTCTCAAAAAATGACAAAAATAGAACACAAAATAGAAAAAGCTCACTCTAAAAACAATTGTGCCATATAGCACTAAAAGTGGTTCTTGGCCCGTAATCATTGGGGAACCACATTGAGTGCTATATAGAACCATATGTTGGTGCTTCGTGGTTCTTCAGGAGTTCTTTGGGATGACTAAGGTGCGATATAGAACCGCTGAAAATCCATACATGGGCTTAATAGGTTCTTTATACGGAAGCGTTGCATAGCACCTCAGTCATCCCAAAGAATCGCTGAAGAACCTTTGGAGAACCTCTGAAGAACCACTGAAGCACCAAGATATGGGACTATATAGCACTTAAAGTGGTTCCCCTATGATTACGAGCCAAGAACAACTTTCACTGCTATATAGCACCATATTTAGAGTGTAGCACCATTGTTCTTCAGATGTCACTTGGCTTAAAATGTTTTGTATAATGCAATGAAAATGAGTCATTTTTGTGAATTGTTGACACATTGTTCTGTCTTCATATAGGCCTACTCATCTTCATGTTGTTTGAAACCCTTATAGTATTTTTTTTAAATCATGTGTTTTTATTGTGCATTCCAATTAATATCAATAAAACTGCAGTTGGTGTATTTTGATTTAAGCCTAAAAAAATACAACTAACTAAATCAATAAAACACAAAAACATGATGACATAATAAAACACATGATTTTAGAAAAACTTTAAAAACGGATTTATCTCATTCTGGAACCAAACTATTCATTTCTCCTCTTATTTTCCACCGAAGACAGTAAATCCCACAGGTTCTTAACAACATGAGCAACAGCCTTTTCCTTTTTGGATGAACTATCCCTTTAAATGTCTTTGGAAATGAATTATCAACCTATTTTTCCATCATAAACAATGTCAGATATATTACGGATCTAAAATAGCTACAAACCAAACCAATAAATGTCTTTTTAAAAAATAAAACCCTTTGATGTATGGCACGGCTCTAATTCATCCCTGCTCGGTTATGAGTAATGCATGAATATAAAAAACACAGAACAAATTTAAGCCCTCATGTCTTAGATAAGCATGTGGGATTGAGATGAGACATTTTCTAATATGGTAAATTCAGACCCTAAGAAAATCGGTTAACATCCGTGAGGAGGCAATAACAGATATGCTAATAGACAGTGTATTGCCATGTGTGTTTATTCGATTATTTCCACTGATGTAGAAACGCAGCCCAACTGGAATGCTCTGTTTTTCAAGATAAGCTTTATCAACAGTGCAAACAACCAGGACTTTGAAGAACAGGGGATAATGTGATATTTGGGAATAGAATAAGTAATGTCTCCCATTGTCCTTCCGCTAACCAGTTAACTAAAAAGCACCTTTACACTAAGTGTTATCTTGTTTACTAGGCTACTAAATAACCCACCTCCTGAATATCAATTAAAATTCCATGCTATGTCTTCCTGATTGGAGCAGCCAGATATTTGTAAACAATACTTTATTTATTGGCAATCTGATAAATAATCCTGAACAGTTTGACTTTCTAGAAAATTGCAAAAAGCCAGACAATCAGATACTGGAAATTGTGATTTTCAAATGCACTTGACATTTTTATGTGCAGTATGGATCAGATGGCTGTGAATAGTCTGCGAAGCGGGGCTAGAAGTACTGCCATATTAATCAATGTACTTTATTGCATTCTTGAAGTGTTCTGTAATTCTGATGTCTCACTGTATACTGTATACTCACTAGATCAAATGTGATGCAACAACATGCTGACATGTTTGTTTTAAATCATATACAGTATACGAGTTGAAAAAATAAGAAGGAAAGAATAAACCAAATGATCAATAGAGACATTCTAGCAAATGAGATCTTTTGAACAACAAATCACTGCAAGATTGGTCGATTATGCCTAAAGTCTGATTTCTAATGTGTCTGTCTGAGTTTGCCGTGTTGTTCATGCAGGAAAATTACATAGCCACTTTCACTGGATTGTTTGAAACAAAACTGCATTTGTTTATTCTGTCTCTTCCAAACAAAAGAGTGTTACCAGCAGCGATCATAGATAACATGCAAAAATAAACCAAAAGCAGCACACTGCTGTCTTAAAAAATATGTATCGCATAAACTGCACATTCATTAAAAATAGACCATCTGGACTCTGAGAAAACAATATTTAGATTGTAAACGAAGCACTTTTTTCTTCTACAAGATAGATAAAATAATGTGCTGATGAATAGCACAGCATCGCTTTGGTGAATTGTGAGGGGCTTTACTCAGGATTATTGGCAAGAAGCATTTGACAATAAACCACTGAATTTATTTCAGCTGGCAGTGATGTTATCCCTAAACTGCATGCATTATACAAAAAGAAACCTGCACTATAATAGCACAGCAAATGTTTAAAAAAAGTAACTTGTGTGATAGCAATAATCGTAGTTCTCTCTATATATATCTGTTTTTGGGACAGAAAAGAAGAGAACGGAAAAGTAATGATTATTTCTATAACGGTAAGACTTTCCAATAAGGTGCTACTAGTTAACATTAGTAAATGCATTAGCTACATTAGCTTACAATGAGCAATTTCGTTTTTCAGCACTTGTTAATGTTATTCATGTTAGTTCATGGTGCATTTACTAATGTTAACAGTGGATTAACGTTTGATTTTAATTATGTATTAGGTAATGCTGAAATTAACATGAATTAATATTAATTTGTTCAGATGAACACAGAGAAAGATATTTGGAAGAATGCTTATATCCAAACGGTTCTTGGCCACCATTCATTACCATAATAGGAAGGATTACAATGGTAGTCAAAAGTGTCTTTCCTACATTTTTCAAAATATATTATTTTGTGTTCAACAGCACAAAGACATTAATACAGATTTGGAAAAATTAAGATTGAGTAAATAAGCACAGACTATTCATTTTTTGTTTCTTTAAGACAGTCTAATCTACAGGTCATCGATCTGCATATAAATAACGGGCTGTAACATACTGTAATACGTACGTCAAAGTTCAATTGTGCGTTCATATAGAAAACGGCAATGTTTGCGTGCACCTCGGTGGAGAGCAGCCATTTTGAAACGTACAAGAAGAAACACTGAAATAATTTAAATAATACAGTTAGGTTTAGGGTTTGGGTAGGGGTCATAATATGCACACACGCTAACATTAGGTTTAGGGTTTGGGCAAGGGTACAGTTAATAGGACAAATTGCCATTAAATATGCATGCACGCTAAAATTGGCTTATCATATGCACACAAAAATAGGTGTATTACATGCATGCACAACTGAACTTTGGTATAGGTATTACACGATATTGCAACAGAGTGTGTTATTTATACGCAATTGATGAGAATGGGTTTGCCTAACAGCAAAAGTAGCAAACCATTACAGAATATATAAATGGGAGTTGACAAAAAACATACAGAACATCTTCTGTTTGCTTTGAGGCATACAATTTAAAAGAATATATATTCACTAAATTGAAATTATTCAAAGTATTCCATTTATAGCTCTTACTTGTTTTCATATCACTATGTGCATTATATACTGTATAGACCACTTCTTAAGATGCAAACAACGCTGATCCAACACTAGTTATAACTGAATTAAAATATTAAACAAATTTCTTTAAGATTTTATTATTTAAAATATTAAAAGGAAATAAATAAAACTGAAATTGTTTCTGGACCAGTTTTTACTGCAAAGTAAATTATGTATATATTATGGGAAAAAATAACATATCATTTTCAATACACTTTCACTGCCCTCACTGTAAAAAATCAAATTTTTTAATTTGTTCTCCCAACAAAGTTATTAAAGTAAATTGAACAAAGTTTTTAGTAGAAAAGAAGAATGTATTATTTTGAGTATGCTGAACAAAATCAGTCAAAATGTGGTACCAACAAAGATTATTTTGTTGACTGTACTTGGATATCTAAGTGATTGTCCAAAGCTCGTCAAGAAGTTTGACCAACTTCCTAAACTGTGTAATCTCAAAAAACAATTCTAGTGTGTTGATGATTGATACCATGATTGAGGCTCATGTGCTCAGTGTTGAGTTCTGATGTAAGTGACGCAGTGAGACTAAAATGTTTAAATCACAAACAGCTTAAGCAGTTACTTAAGTAGAGTGTGTATATAATATATTTATTAAGTAGAGTGTGTATATAATATATTTATTAAGTAGAGTGTTTATATAATATATCTATAAAGTTGAGTGTGTAAATAATTAATAGAACAGTTATATATTAAATTTATATAAACATATTCTTTTGAGTTGGGTCAACTAGGTCCATAGTTGATTGACCTCAGAAATTTGATTGTTGCATATTTATTTTAAGTTGGTTCAACAATTCTTTTCAATTGACGGTCATGTGACATTACACAGTTAATTAGGTGAAATACTTACAAAAGTTGAGTAAACTCAAAAAAGCTGTGCAGCAAGTTGCGTTGAAATTTTATGTTAAGTCAACTTTTAATTTTTTTAATGGAATTTTGGATGGCTACACGATTCGGTTGAACAACTACTCAATTATTTGGAGAAAAATCCTCATTTTCAAATGACAATCATGCAAATGATATATATCAATATGAAATATAGCTCAAATTTCTACAAATCCTCTAAAATGTTTAGGGTGCAATGACATTCAGATATCCTGTGGTACTCCGCATATAGTCAGATCAGTAATCAATCTCATTCACTATCTCTTCAGGTAGTCGCTGGTGAAAAATGAAGCAGAGGGGATTGTTCCTTACACGCCCTAATGAGAGTGCTTTGTTTTAATCGTAAATGATCCGCCCATTACCCACAGCTTTGGGTTCCCCCTGTTTCCACGACAGTGATGAAGGTCAAGCCCAAAGCACACACATCAGCCCTCCATAACATGAAGAGTCACACACAGTTCCTCCAAATGTAAAAGAATGACTTCACGTGCGACAGTGGAACAGTAATTGAAACTCAGCTCCTTCTGTAGTTAAGTGTGTCGAAGAATTATAGGTCACATATTACTGAAAGTATAAAGCCATACAAGCTGATAAAAGCCTGTAAAATGTTTTGCAGAGCTCAAAATTGATAGCGTCTTTACATATCTGCTGACTCGGTGCAGTTTGGAGCTAAAGAATGGCCAAAGGTGGGCTCTAAAACATCGCTAACAACCACATGATAAAATCTATTCTATCTATTAAATCTATTAAAGTTCTAATCTATTAAAGTTCTAGCAACACCCTGATAATTCAAGCATGGGTAAATGAAACTCAGTTGACTTTTTGATGAAGTATTTAATAATTCAAAACACGCATTTCTAATTCTCTGGAAGGCACTGCTAATTGCTTCAACCATATGATAATCCTTACTATAAAAGTTTTATGTTGACCTGAATGGCTATACAGTAGACTAGATTAGAAATGCATGTACAGCAGTGGCCAAAAGTGCTGTGCAGGGACATATTTGACCACACGAGTTAGATTTACTCTTGCCAGCAGTTCGGGTCTGTTAGACCCATTTTCGATGCGTACTAAAAATATGTAACTATAACTAATTGTTTTTTCAACCTCAGACATTTATATTGTAACGAGGAAAGCGGGACAAGAGCCGTGAGACAGGGAGGCGGGGCCGGTGGCGTGAGTGATAATGTGTATCAGTTGTGCGCACACCGGTCTCGCATCTCACACGGAGGAGATCGGGAGCATAAGAGGACGAGCGACAGGACTGCTGACGAGAGAGGACCGGGCCCGGACATGTGTTAAGTTTTCTGTTACGTTCTTGTGGTCGGCAGTCGACCGTGAGGTGGCTGTCAGCCCTTTACTTCCGTGTTTTGTTTGTTTATTTTTTATTAAAGTTTGTTAAAATGTTCGCCGGTTCCCGCCTCCTTCCTTCCCTACTTTGAACCGTATTACATATATATATTCAATAAAAAAAATTCACTGTTATCATACTGTAGATTTTTCTTTTAGGTAAAAATAACTTTTTTATAAATGTAACCACTCTCGATGTTGCTTGTAACTTTGATAAAGTAAACATCTGTTTAGAATTTTACATGCATTTTTAAGACTGTACCAAAAAAAGAAAACGGAATAATTCCGTGGGTCCTTACAACATCATACAAGGGTTAAACCATTACAATATGAGGTGTATGGTACAAAATGGACTTTAAAGGTATGTATTGGAGAGAGATTTGGCAAAAACTATGAAGCTAAATATGAAAATGAATATAAAAAAAATACAAATGAAATAAAGTAATATAAATAATAAGATATTTTATTAAAATTTATTAAAATCAGTTGTTCCTCTCATATAGTAAGATTTTCAATCTCAATTTATTTATGAATCACCATTAATAACAATATGTCGCTTTCCTGTAGCTCAGTGGTAAGAGCATAGTGCTAGCAATGACAAGGTCGTGGGTTTAATCCCAGGGATTGCACATATAGAAACAAGTGAGTAGTATAATGCAATGTAAGTCGCTTTAGATAAAATCGTCTGCCAAATGGGTAAATGTAGCACAAAGATATGTTTTTTAACTTTACTTTAAAAGTGTATAAAGTTTGTGCGGTTCTAATGTGAACCAGAGTTTCGATGCGGCTACCGCAAAAGCGCGGTCACCCCTGGATTTTAGTTTGGATTTTGGAACAGTTAACAGTCTCTGATTGGTAGATCTAAGATTTCTTCCCGGATGGTGTTCACACAGTAGATCAGAAAGATATGGGAGGGGCAAAACCATTTAAACATTGAAAAACAAGCAAAAGCACTTTGAACTAAATTCTCAAGCGGACTGGAAGCCAGTGTAGGGATAATAAAACAGGAGTGATATGTTCGCGTCTACGAAAACCAGTTAAAAGTCTTGCAGCCGCATTTTGGACCATTTGTAGTCTGGATAATGAAGAGTTATTTATACCCAGATAAAGGGAATTACAGTAGTCTATTCTAGAAGAAATGAAAGCATGAATCGCAGTTTCAAAGTGTTTACAAGAAAGAAAAGACTTTACTTTAGCCAGCGCTCTTAACTGGTAAAAACATGATTTTACAACTGAATTTATTCAGAAATTATATCAAATTTAAGTGCACTATCAAAGACCACACCCAAGTTTTTAACACATGGTTTTGCTGAAGATGATAAAACACCAGAACTTAACTGAGCAACGTTTGGAATATCAGAGGAGCCGAACACAATGATCTCCGTATCACTCTCATTTAAATGTAAGAAAATTGCCGACATCCAAGCTTGTAGCCATTCTTTTTGACTCATCGAGTTGTGTGTAATGTTATATAGGCCTCCTTAAATTCTCAAAACTGAGCTTCAGTTTACACAACCACACAAAACGCATAATTTTAATAGTATGTGGGGATAATGTACAGGCAGGTCTTGTATTACACTGAAATGGCTTATTTTGCGATAACAGCCGGCTGCTTGTACATTATCCTGCTTATTACACGGCTTCTTGTCACATGACAAAATAACTGGACATAAAATGTGAATTTGAAATATTTTATTAGCTCATTTTTACCGACAGCAGACCTTCCACGAGGAAAAGCCGTTTACTTTCGGTTTTAAAGTAAGAAACGATGTTCAAACGTCACGAACAGGCAAATTGGTTTAACCATTTGTAAATATAATGTCATATACGTTATTAAAAGACATATTTATAATTATTTTTGTGTAATATTAAACTGCCCCTCTCAGAATGATTTGGAGCATCCCGTTACAGGGTGTTATTAGTTTGAGGGGTTGTTATTTGAAAAGAACAACCCTTGGAATGTCGCGACTGGCCAATCAGAATCAAGCATGTGCTCGCCAGAAGACAGCCAAGGCAACTACACTTATGACAGTATGAGGGTGATTAAATGATGGCAAAAGTGTCATTCTAGTGTGAACTGTTTCTTCAAGCTACCCAATCCATCGTCCAACACTGCTCAGCTGAGACGTCACAGAGCCCCGACTGAAGATCTGATGAAATTCTTTTCGCATACAGACCTTTTCCACTGTACTTCATCAATCTCTTTATCTTTTGAGCGGTTCATACAGACAGAAACCACATGAAAGTGCTGATCACAAAGACAACGAGGCCTCAAAAAACGGTTGAAACCGCAGTCGCCGTGACAGAAAGAGCAACTGAGGCTGCGAGTTAAATTCATTTTCCACACTGCTGATCTGAGGGAGATGCACAGAGTTTGTTCCTCCGGGGGTTATTTAAGTCAGTCTTCAGGTCTGTATCTCAGATGTGACGCTAGGACAACAATCAGGCTCAAATTGAATCACCTTTGCGTATTTTAAATCATTTATGGAATGCAAATGAGGCTCTTTGCATTTCATTCTTCAAACATTTTGACGTCAACAGCTGCAGAAAGTTGCACGCGCTGAGGGCCACGTTCTTATCTGGAATCAATCACGGCAGCTGGGGAAAATTCTGACCCGCTCTGACAGAACCAGAGAGATTAAGAGTTCGAAGTCAGATTTTCTTGTTTGGGAATCTGAGCCCAACATGTAGAAAATCCTGTCTTACTTCACAATGCCTCGGCGTGGACCATAAATCTGGAGCTAGGCATAGCGGTAGGTAATTACTCCAGCTTTGAGGACTAGGAATAGATTACTATATACATCATTATATGTGATTACACTTTCTGCAGTAGGCCCTGTCACTGTTCAGAGAGAGATGAATAATCATTCTCACAGCATACATTATGCTAACAGAAACGTGATGCCCGAGTTGTAAGGTGTAAGATGAGGGCATGGGTGACGCTGGGAGCTATGTCAATGACAGATGCTCATTAAAGAACAAATGAAGTCATTTGCCAAAAATGTGTCGTCAACAGGAAGCAAAATCAAAACAACAATTAATAACAGACGCAAGAGAAATGTGCTTGTGATGAACGTTAAGAAACCTAAGTCAAAAGCTTGGTTGACTTCTTACTTAATACACCCTGAAAAATGCAACCCAGTTTTATGCCGAAGCATGCAACAGACACGCTGGTCCACTCAAAAATGCGTGTCAGTATCAGTACATGACACGCATGTATGAAGGTGGAGTAACTTTAGCAGAACTGGTTACTGAAAATTATTTTATCATTTACTCGCCCTTCTTTCTTCTGCAGAACACAGAAGAAGATATTGTGACAAATGTTGACAACCAAACAACACCCCATTGACTTCCATTGTATGAACAGAAAACCACCAAGACATTTCTCCAAATATATTCTTTTGTATTCCACAGAGGAAAGAGTCAAACACATGTTTTTAACAACACAAGGGTGAATAAATGACAAAATGTTAATGCTTTGGGTGAACTATCCCTTCAAGACCATTAGTAGTCATTCAGTCAATCCCGCAACTAGTCAGTTTAAAAAATACATGCAACTTTGTACATCCCTTCCCACCTCCAAACCACTTTCCTTACAGCAAAGTAATAATTAAACATGAAAGATAAATGATGAAACTCCGAGTGATTTATCGCAAGACGTCCTGATAAACACCGAACAGCTCGGAGCTCGGGTCCGGGGAAGATAAAATCCTGAATGGATGCGTGCCGCGTCACGTTAAACATCAAAGCCGAGCCATAAAAAGAGATCTATCGGCGAGATGGGTATCTCCATATCACCAGGATGATGAACACAGAACTCTTACCCGTTTTCCACATATAATGCCTGTGCTTTGGGAATTCCAGGTCCGACCGCACTTGCATGGCAATGAGAGACACAGAAAGCAGCAGGTAGTTCCCCACATGCCATTTCCAGCCCGTTACACCGGAGTCATCTTTAAGAATCATAGTCCAGCCAATTGACGTCCTGTCCACTTTTAGTCCTGAAACAACAAGAAAGGAAGCAAACACAATGTTAGGAGAATGCACCAGCCGTGCGTGATAAACAGCTCGAGGGAATCATTACGGTGATCACCGGTAGAAGTTTGACTGCTAATCCTTTGAGGGACGTGAAATCGAGTGCACATGCTATTCACAACCCAGAATGATCAGGATCGCTCCGTCTGAAGAACGCCATTAATAGCATGTTATTAAAAGCGTACGCAATGATGCGGTAAGTATCAAGGTAAACACAGGCAGAGCCTCGAGTCTTCCAGCCTTGAAATAATTGAAGGTATTAACACCTTTTCATTGCAACATTTAATTCTGTCCCCTGCCGCTGTAATTCATATCCTTGGGGTGAGGGATTAGAACTGGAATTGCTGGCTCTCCAAGCATGTGAGCAGGAATTTCAATGCATATGATTTTCAATACACTTTCTCGCAGTTCTTTTTGAGCGGTAAAGCAAGGGTTCGGACGCAGAACCATCTCAGCGCATCTGGCTTGTTTCTTCACAGGGTGATTGATAGAAATCTACACCCCATTCAAATGGCAAAAAAAACCAATGGACCGGATCCACGTTACGGAGCTCACATGTAATAAACTTTCCCATTGACAACCGAAATGGGAAAGTAACTCATTTAAACAGCTCGGCAGCGCAAACCAAGGTTATTCATTCGTAACAGTCCCACGGTGAGCGGAGAAATGGAAGCCTCTATATTTAATAGCATCATTGTTTCAGTGATTGGACACAGCTCTGCATAGACGGGTGTATTACAGTATTATCTGAATTAAAATTTTGATTGATTTTCCTCTTATGGAGGGTGCACACAATGCATTACCTGCACACAATCTGTTCGAGATGGCTAGACAGAATCGGTGTATTGATGGATGAATTGCTATCAAACTCAAATGTGTGTTTGGAATGTGGAATTATTTTGATGTGATTTCTGGGGGAACGGCTGCAGCTCCCAATTGGTTTTTGGTTGATTTCATTTTGGAAAATTAGATTTTTATTTCATTGCTTCGGCGGTGTTTCTTCGGTGAGAAAATCTGATTTGAGAGGAATATGGTGAGAGGCATTGTCAGTGTTGAAAAAAGATCTCTTATCCTTTAACTTCCCCCACAAGTAAACGTCTTGATCAAATTAGTTTCAAACAGGGACATAGTTTTGTTCTCTGAGAGGCCACAGCCGGTTGGTTGGGGGTTTGGGCCTTGGTCCATTTATTATTGATAGCGGATTTAATTTAGTGTTTGGATTTAGGTCTATAGATGATGTTGGCCTACAACCTTAAAAACCTTAAACCTACAACCTCAACCTTAAAACTTTTTGTGAAGCTGAAAGTCGAATTTGACGCTGCATTATGAGGCATAGAGAACTTTGGGTCAATATCCTTTAGCCGTTTAGTGAATTCCAATATCTGAAATGTTTGCATAAACATACAAATATCTAAACCGATTAACCAAAGTATAAATCACCAATCAATACCGCTGCTAGTCTCTTTCTTTGTTTCAACTAATTCACACTGAAGACCAAGACCAGAAAACAACAACATTCTAAGTTGGCTTTTGGGTTTACAACATTATCAGATCATGTATCTACATATATTTCAGAACGAGTCTCATCCATACAAACTGTTGATCAAAACAAATATTATTATTTTTTCCATTTCTTTAAAGAGTGCTTTAGTTCACTAGAATATTTTTGTTTATTTATTTGTCCCATGATCTCACATATGCAGATTGAACATGGTAAGCCAGTGAAAAACTAATGCCAACAAGCACCAACAAATAGCAAGAGGAGCTTCACACTGTGTTTGTCGAATCAGTGCAAATTTACCTAAAATCCACGAATGTTTTTAGCATATCGACGTTTGCTTGCCATGTCTTTGACTTAAATGTTTTACAGATTAACGATTAGCAGATTCAACAGTAAAACAATAAATCAATTTATGATGTTTTATTCATGAGGGTTCATTTCTTTTCTCTTCATCACATCATTTCAGTCTTTGGTCCCCTTTAAGGTATGGTCACAAAGTCATTTAAATTATCCAAACACTTTAAGGAATAACAACTTCCTCATTTTCCCTTAAACTGTCCAATTACGCTCCTGGAGGGCCGCTAGACAGGTTTACAGTGGTGTTAGTTCAGGTGTGTTGCCATACAGTAAACTCGGTAACACTTTACAATAAGGCTATACTTGTTAACATTAGAAATTTAATTAACTTACAATGAACGATGAGCAATATAGTTTTTCAGCATGTATTATTCCTTGTTAATGAAGTTAATGTCAGTGCAATTATTCATGTTAGTTCAGTTACAGTTACAATGTCTAATGTATTCATAAATGCTGAAACTTACATGAAATAAGATAAATGCTGTAGAAGTATTGTTCATTATTCAATCATGTTAATGCATTAACTAATGTTAACAAATACAACCTTATTGTAAAGTGTAACCATAAACTTGCCATACACACACTGTATGCTCTGTTCCAAAGCTATCTACGCCTACCTACAAATGAACAATAGTATGGCATATAATAAAGAAATCCCAGAACTCACAGTGAAGTCGTATGATATTTTGAAAACATGCTAACCGCATATCTATCGAGTAGCCTACCGAACCCCTCACAAGACCTACGAAAAAATATATATTGTGGTCATGCAAGAAAGAGAATTTGGGCACAATGTATTAATACAAGGAATTATTTGGAATTATTTAATTCCCAGAATGTTTAAAAACGTAAAAACATTTTACTAATTCTATTTATTCATATTGCCCTCTTTAAGATAAATCCATTCGCTTATTGATTTTATTAATCTTGCTCTTTGTAAACAGGTTCCTCTCCACAGCACTGCCTAAATTGTTTTATGGTCATGATCTGTAACATCATGTAAGTTTCTCTGTCCATAACAGCTCGTCTTTCATTATTAAGTGATGGATTTTTTTAATTGCAACAAGATATTAATAAAACGTGAGCACGATTTAGGCCTACCGACAAAACTGGAACAAATTAGCGAAGCGTGCTCACGTTGTGGGAACAATGTAATACACATTTTCCCTGAATGTTATGTGCGGCACTCCACAATTGAATCAGCTGTGATTGAATTATGTATTATGTGAAGTTTTATTTGTGTGGTGGGAATTCCTGCTTATGTCTATGTACAGTTATGTACACTCTTAGGTTATTTTATGTGAAACAAATTACACAAAAAGAGTACATTTTAAAGCTGTAAAATCAATGAAATATAATGTTTAAATTGTGACATGAGCTGGTTAAGGGAAAACAGAGAGCGGATCCAAATGCAGCTTTAAGTCCTTTAACATATAACCAAAAGGGGAAAAGTAACATAAAACAAGGAACCGGAAGCACATCAACATAAAACAACCACTGACAAAAGCAAACACTATGGCGTAAAAAATAGGTGCCGATGGAGGGCAGCAAGTGATTTTCTGCGGTTGGGATGAGCTGAGTCGGATGACTTTCTAAAATCCTTAACGCACCTAAACACGACCAGGTGAGCTCACATTTCTGTCAAAACTGGTCATGAACACAAACTGCAAAGATCAAGTCCTGATCAAACGGATAGAGTGATAAATCTTGCATTAAGCGTTTCTCCCCCATATAAGTCCATTATGATGAAACGGCTTAACGGACCGAAACAACGACCACGTAAAACAATAAACACTTACTGTTAAAAGAACAATTCCAGGATAAGAAAAGTCTCACGTTATACTTGTTCTTCATAGAAGTTCTTTATAAAGAAACCACATAGCGTGGCGACAAACTGAGAACATAGATATTTTCTGTTGTCATTTGATATCAGTAATAAACAAATGTAGGCTATTTATTTTGTTTTTCCGTGGTTGTTGTTTTGGTATGTTAAGCTGTTTCCATCTAATGGACTTCTATGGTGAAGAAATGCTTAACCGCGCGTCATAAAAAACGCGTGATCGCAAACAACCTATAAACCAAAACTAACAAGACACACCTGGAGGAACCTAGTATCACTAAAATTAACAAAGGACTACAGAACACATGGCACAAACAGGAAGTGACATAAAAACCCCAAATAACAGGGGAAACAGATAACAAAATGCAAGTAATTATTTTGTTGTAATTCTAGGTAACTCAAATATTTGTATTATAATTTACCAAAAATATTAACTGTATATTAAAAATATAATTTGCTAATAAAACATTATTTTTTATTAATGAAACTTAGATAATATATATACATTTTTGAGAAATTAACTGTTGGCTTTTTAATGAATATTGTTAATATGTCCTACTAAAAGTATCAGTTAAATATTTTTATTAAGTTAATATCAGAGTTATTATAGTTTTGTTTTTAGTTTTATTTGGTATAAATATTAATATTTTAAATCAAGATTTTAAGTTTTATGTTACTGTTCATTTCAGTTAAGTTTTTTTAACTTTGCTACATGCTTTTGTCATTTTATTATTTATTGTTTATTTTATAATGCTAATTAAAATTAATTTATTTTAGTTTTATTTTAGCTTTTTTTCGTTTATTTAAAGTTTTAACAATAATTTTTAGGACAATATTTTATTAGATTTCAATTAAAAGAAAGTTTTCACATTTTTAATTTAAGTAAACTAAAATAACGTTGGTTCATATAACTTTTTGTCATATTTACCAAGCCACTTGATTTTTTTTAAGTGTTATATATGCTTTCCTGACGCTCAGTGGATAGAGCATGGAACTAGGACAAAAAATTATGGGTCAATTTTTCGAAATTTAGATTTTTACATAACCTGAAAGCTTAGATAAGCTTAAATAAATTAGCTTTATATTGATGTATGAGTTGGAATAGGACAATATCTGGCGGAGATACAACCGTTTAAAACGGTGCAAAAGTGCAAAAAAATCTAAATATTGAGAAAATTGCCTTTGAAGTTGTTAATCATGGGCACTGTGGCAGGCCATCCGATCACAAAAATAAAGTTTTTATATATTTAAGGTAGGAAATTTACAAAATATCTTCATGGAACATTAACTTTTCTAAATATTCTAATGATTTTTGGCATTAAAGAAAAATCGTTCATTTTGACCCATACAATGTGTTTTTGGAATTTTACTAAAAATGTTCCTGTGCTACTTAAGACTGGTTTTGTGATCCAGTGTCACATATGTCCAATTTTAATGAGGAACTTTCAAGAATGAATAGTTAAAAAACCCATACAGATACATACAGGCAGTAAACATAGGGTGTACACATACTGCACACACTCACATACCTCCAAATAGTGTGTAGGTAAAAATGCCACACACCTGCAAGCTGGCAAATACAGAAACATAAATAAATGAAAACAAATCAAAGCAAAACAATATTTACAGTGAAGAATAACACATGGTTACAAACACTGGAGCAAACATTAGTGTACCGGGAGTAAAATCACCCTCCCCGTGATGGACATGGCCTTTCCTGTAGCCTGTCTGCCGCAGGGAGGACGTGAATACCGAGGCAACTTGCCGCGTACGCATGTCACCAGCTGCAGCTACTGTATCCTAGAAATCATGTGCGTCAAAGTTCTGCGCTGCTTTTCTAGAATATCTAGGTCAAATAAAGCTTGTGGGCTCAGACTGGAACACAGTGTGCAGTCTTAAGAACCTGAGAAAGTTTCTCATCTCCAGGACTCGTGACACAGACTCAAGAGCTTCTCAAAAAGCGCACAGATTCTTTGAACACAGCATCGGCTGTTTGAGACGTGGCAATATGAGATTTCGAATCATCAGCTGGGAATGCTGATCTATCTGTAAACAGGTGGGTGGGGTAATTAACCCCCCATTATGACTCCCGCAATGCTCTGTAATGTGCGTCTGTAACAGGTCTGTGGCGGATCTCTGCAGGACATCACCAGCTCTGACAGCAAAGGAAACAAAAGCTCTTAATCCTGTTTGGTGTAACACTCATGTCGCTCGAATTTCCATACAGTAATGCGTCCAATTGGCATTAGTTTGACAAACCAAGCAAATCTTTAAATACTTCTCTGTATTTCTGCCTGCTTTATAATGCATTTCCCTGCATTAGCGAGAAAATATTTCGTAAAAGAATACAAGAACAGAAAGAATTCAGGAAACATCTTGGACAGTTCCCAAAAAATAAAAATGTTGTCACTATGTATCAAACCTCATGCTGTTCAAAACCTGTACATGCCTCTTTCTTCTGTGGGACACAAAAGAAGATATTTATAAAAATGTCTCAGTGGTTTTGTGTCACTGAAAAACAATAGGAGCCAGTGTTGCTTGGTTAACAACATTCTTCAAATTATCTTCTTTTGTGTTCTGCAGAAGAGAGAAAATCATACAGGTTTGATATGACATGAGAGTGAGTGATCGATAAAATACATTTCATTTTTGGTTGAACTATGCGTTTATATCATTACGAAACACTAAACAACATTTAGAGGTTAACAGAGTTGGTTGTGTTGCACATCACAGAAAACAATGTTAGCAACTGTAAGTTATTACAGTAGAGAAAACAAGTTAATTTTGAGCTTTTTTGACTTCCGGGTTTAAAATCCTCCTCTGGCCACATTGTACATAGTACATTGAGACACGTCAGTGTCTCATAATTATTAATGAGACTGGGTTTTCTTGACAAATGAGAAGACATTTCTTCTAATTATTCTTGACAGCGCCTGGTGTGTTTTTATTTGACCCATCAGAGAGTAGCGTTCATGGCACATGATAGTAGGCCTAATCTGATGGATAAATGAAGAAAAAGCAGAACACTTACCAGGAGTTGCAAAAATGCATATTCCGATAATTATAGCCCACTGTGTATAAAAATATATTTTTATTAGTATATATATTAATATGAGGTATATTTGTGGGGGAAGGGCTTCTCCACTGAAAGTGATAATGAAAGTTTTTGAACTTGTCAGAAACAGGTGCGGATGGCCATATGGATTATGGAGCTATCGGTAGGCCGGAGAGCTCATGTGGACCAGTACTTTTCCACCATTGTGCCTAATCATTCTCGTTTCTTAATCGTTCCACTCCGTGTCGATCCATGCCAGTTTAATAGTCTAATAAATAGTTTATTTTAGTTTAATAGTTTAATAAATAGTTTAATTTTCCACCGCAGTGCTGATAACGGAATTTTTTTAGAATGTAAACACAAACACGTCGCGCGCTGCCTTGGTAACACGAGAGACTGCTATAACGGCTCTGCCGGAGGGGACTTCTGACACTGACAAAAGGGGGTTTCCCGACCAGCGGAATGAGAGCGCCCGTCTCCCATGGCGGAACGTTCGCCGGTTTGATGCCCGCTCGTCATGGATGCGTGTAAGTCCGGAACAGTAGCAAACTGTGTTTTACTCGGGAAAGCGTTTAGAAATGAAGACAAGTGGACTTTTGGACTTGCTCATGAACGCAGTCTGTGTCAGGAATGAGGTACCGTGACCTGAGGAATTTTCCATCTCTTCAAATGCGTTAGGCCTATCTGTCATATTTTAACTAGAACAGTTATACTTGCGTTTTGATAAAAATAAATACTCGTATTATATTTAGTGGTTTCTGTAAAACTGATGTGGCTTGAAAGTATGATTCGTGTGATGACCATAGACTCTAAACAGGTAACAGTTAATGCCTAATATATTTTAAGATGGAATCAGATCACTTTCTCTCGTGCCCCGTCCACTCCCCCACTTTTCATCTCACAGTGTTCATGCCCGTTTTATTTGCATTTTTTAACACTACAGTGAGGAAGTGAGGAAGTGAGAAGTGAGGTACAGTGAGGAAGACTGAAAAGGGGGGGTTTCCTGACCCTTTAAGGCAAAATATTGAACAACCAAAATCACTACAAACTATGTAAGGGATGATGAACAGGCAGCCAGAAATAAGCCCCGACAGTATGATCAGGACCCGATGGGAAGCGGAGTCTTGTATCACACTGAAGGGGCTTATTTCACGATAACAGCCGGCTGCTTGTATATAATCCCGCTTATTAAATGGCTACTTGCCACACATGAGAAAAACATAGGTAAAAATTTATCAAATTCACATTTCATGTCTAATGCAGACCTTCCGTGAGGAGGCCAATCAGAATCAAGCATTCATAAAAAGGTTTAAAATGACAAGAGGGTGTGTAAATAATGACATCACTTTCATTTTGAATGTGAACCATTCCTTTAAAACCATATCAATAATCATATTGCAATCAACCTGAAAATTGCCTTTGCAAATTGCGTTCAGTACAGATTCTGTGAGCACATTTATAACATAACCTTTTTTGCATGAATTTATTTGCATGAATCAAAAAAATCTGGAAGTTGGAAAGATTGATTTTTGTCTGATATTTCTTAGGCTGAAAATGATGTTTGCCACAGTGCACCAACTGAGTGATCCCGCTTCAAGTATAACATTACAATAATCAGCAGCTCTGTAAAATACAATTATACTTCAAAAACGAAAAACATATGCACAGTGAACTTGTCTTTCTCAATTTTTTATGTCAGGTAATTTTTTATCACGAGCCGGAGGTGCAATCTTCTTTAGAAATAATAAGACATAATGCGGCAGACAAGGTCTACCTCAAATTGTGGTTTATTCTGTAACAAGGAACACTCATTCAAATTATCGCTGAGCCTTCTCTTCTGCAGATGACCCAGAAGAAACTGGAGCTGCGATTCATCCAAATAATCATTCCTAGTGTATAACTCACTTTCAAAGTAAACTTTGGGCACAACAGAGGCGAAGACTAAAAGAGACCTTGTTAGTTCTATATTCAGTAATATTGGAATGCTTACTTTATAAAAACTACTGTACCTTTCCATTTGGACATTCACTAAAAAGTACATAATAGTACAATTATTATATAACTAATAAAGAAGTCATATGTTGGGATAAGCCCTCAAAATCGCCCGCCTTGTCAAAGCTGTCTTATAATTGAATGAATAGATGTGACAAACAGTGAGCATTGGGACAGGAAATGGCAGCTATTCCTCTTCATTACTTTTAGTTGTAGAAAAGAAGCAAGCAAAACTTGTCAGACACCTCTTGCACCATACAGTCCCTTAAACCATTACAGGCTCAAGGAGACAGTGAAGACGCTCGAGCCCAAACTGGAAAATTGGTCAATTACGCTGACGGCACAGTGGTATCTACCTGAAAGCGAAGGCTGGGACTCATCACTTTAGCTGTGACGGTAAGGTAAACAGCTGGATGGTTGAGGCCTGCTGATGTTGCTGGCAGCTGAATGCTCCTCAGAAGCTCTCTGTGACACGAGGACAGCAAATAAACACAGCCTTTCGTCCTTTCCCTGATGCATCATCTGCTGGCTAATCTTCGGTGGCTTCCCCTCGGGAAGATCAGAGCGTGAAAGATGCGTCTGTCACACCATCACCGGCCGGCCGTGAGAACCGATAACCCTTTGGCGATCGCTGGATGTAGTATCCACTGATGGAAATTTTGCCCAGGATGAATCCTGAAGCCAGAGAGACTGAAGAAACAAACAATAGAAAGAGAGAAAGACTTTGGGTTAGACAAAAGAAGTGAATCGCAGCTTATAAACTGCCCTTAAAAGCAGCGACATGTCCTACATGGATGACTAGATTACAACCAGTAGAAAATAAGTTATGCTTGGTTTAGCAAATTGTCGCTGTTGGGCAGAACTGCTCCAAAACCACTACTTATTTTTCTAAAAATAATGAAACTGTGTTGTTAAAGTTGACAAGCTCTTTTTAATACTTTTCATTCGTTAAACATCTGCAAACCCACAGACAAACATGGGATGATCAATAGTAATAAAATATGAAGATACAAGGTTTCCGCAAAACAGCAAGAATACAGTCCTTCATAAAGAGACATGGCATGGAAAACTGCATTTTCCTCTCACAACCTGAGGAGCATCATAGTCCAAAAACGGATTATAGTGCTGATGTCAGAACCATGAACACATTGTCAGATGACTTTCCACATTTATTTATGTTTTTTGTGTTCTTCATTTCAGAGGGACTTTTTGCTTAAGATTCGCCAATTTCACTTAGGTTGAGACGAGCACTTTTTCTCCATCCATGCATGTATGCAGCTTTACTCAGTGAGTAAATACTGTGCAAATGCTGTGAGTAACATCCATTTCATATGGTAAAAATAGAGAGATGCTTTTTTTTGTATTTGTCCTGAAGCATTTGAAGTTAATTGGAAAAACACAAATGAATTATTTTCAGGTGATATTTAATCAAATAAATTGAATGTACTTGTGCGTACAATTCACACGGTACAAGTTTAGATAAATTAATGAAAATGTGTGGAAATAGGTGTCATGATTTAATTCAATTAAAAAAACAAATTTTTGAATGCACGCAAACAAAAATGTTATACAGTCATAAAACAGACCATTTACATACAAAAGTATTTACAGCAGGAAAACCCATTAACTTTAGCGAGAAAGTGTGCAATATATGCACATATAAAGTCAGCCAAAGTGATGTTCTGGAGGGTTATTTGTACAATATTTTCTTTTAATGCCCCCTCAGATTAAACTAAATATAAGGTGTCTGGTACAAAATGGACAAAGCAATAAACTTATAAGATAGTTATTGGGCAAAAGGCAAACCACAAGGTTAAGAGGAAATACGTTTTTTCAAAAATGCACAGAAAAACAAAAAGCTCACAGGAAATAAAGCAAACATTGACTGCGATTGTATATGCTGATTATCTCTTGTGGTACAGTAATGTTTTGTAGTCATTATTTTGGGCTATCATTATTAACTTGGCAAGTGTTGTAATTTTTTGTCAAGCCTCCTCAAAGTGATCCTCCACCAAAAAATGAAAATTCTGTTATGAATTACTCCCCCAAGTTGTTCCAAACATACATTTATTTGTTCTGTTGAACACACAAAAAAGGCTATTTGGCAACTGACATTCCTGGGACATCATTGACTACCATAGGAAATTGTAATATGGTAGTCAAAAGTCCCCCAGAATTGTTGTTTTTCTTAAATTCTTCAAAATTTCTTATTTTGAACAAAAAAATTAAATAAATGTATTTCTACTATAGTCAATGGTGCCTCAGAATATTCTTTTAAACATTTTGTTTGTGTTCAACAAAACAAAGAAATGTATACAGGTTTGGAACAACTTAAGGGTGTGTAAATCATGACAGAATTTTCATTTTGGGTGAACTATCTCTTTAAATCCTTCTCAAAGTTGAGCTTCATTAATATTCCAAACACACCAATGCAACATGCATACACTTTTCTAATAATCTTCAATGAAATATTTAAATACATTTTGTTGGAAAAAAGTTGGACATCACTTTTGGTCTCTAGTATCTGGTTTCTATCTGATTTTTGGCTGGACGGCTGGCCTTCATGATGATCCAAGCTTGAGTTGGTATGGCCAGCTGGTAGCCGGTTTGATACTTGTCCAAGATGATCTACCAGCTTGGATCAACTAGAAACCATCTACTATTTCAAACCACAACACCGTTATTCCGATACAAAAGACCTCAAGTTCTTGTAATAAAAATCTGTGATGGTAAATGTATCATGATATCTTCCGGCTTTTAGCTGCTAATAGTCTTCAGACTGTATCATTTCATAGCATTGTCTTATTATAGGTTATTGTGTGGTTATTGTGGCAGTTTATCGGCTGTCATCCCCCATCAGAGAAACTAAAAACAGTGAAGAGACAGAGCTGTGCTGCATCTGGTTGACGTTCAATTGATTACCTGTCAACACGGCATGCAGGCCCGGCTAGCTCATCCTGCTCATTCTTTCGTTCTATTAACACCGAATGCCCTCATTCCATCTCTCTTCTCTCTAACCCACTGCCACGTATTGACTTTCAATGCTATGCTCTACCTCCCTCCGCCAACTCTGACCTCAGTCTTATTTCCCATGGCTTTTAAGTGCCCACCATAGTGTCCAAAATGGTTTTCTAAACTTCAAGAATGTGACATGATTCAGTCTGGCCGACAGCAAAAAGAAAGATGCAGAGCCGCAAAGGAAAAGCCGGATCGATTCTGTTCATGCGATTTCAGTCACACCCCAGTGGTGGGGAGATAGCATGAAGGGATCGGTCTTTGACATTGCTCCATTACAGTATACAAATCTTCACGGAGAATGGTGGGTTCAACTTTCTCCTGACTCAATTTTGCATGTTTATTCGCCGAAACATCCTAAAGATTTAATTTTCAACTAGCTCTCCAATCCTCCATTTCATCTTTCATTTGGGATAAAAAAAGTTTTGCTGGCTTGGCTTTTATAAATTGGAGGATCTTGTTTGTTTTCACCCTATAAAGCCTAAGTCTGATCACTTCTCATTTAATCTATGCCATTTCTAATGCAAGCACACACGACGCATTCAATGTAACAGACGGATTGAATGAGTGACATAATGGAATTATTGATGTGAGGATTAAAAAACACGTTTTTAAATGAGGTTTCTCTACTTTGGACAGCATTGAGTAGCTCAGTTACAACAGAGAAAATGAATCACTGTCATTTTAGCTCAAATGTAATTGTACATTTAATTTGGGTACGGTGTAAACACAGACACAGTCATTCAATACAACCACCAAATCCCTCACAGACAGACTCTTCATTCAGTCCTGAAAATCTATTCTGGTAAATCTCCCAGATAATGCAGATCTCCCTCACCAACGCAGAAAAATCAATTAAACGGCCAGAGATCACGGGAAAAGGCCATTACACTTTATCACAGGTTTGCTGGGAAGTCAGCTCCGGAGACGAGCGGAGTACTGGAGGGGTCAGGGTTGTGAACTCAATCAGTTCACTGGTTATTGCGAGACCCTCAAACCCAGGGGGCCGCTGTCGTCCTGTCGCCATTGACCGGCCCTGTTGCAGGTGCTTAGACATGGATGGTTAAACAAGTTTAGGTAAGTGTCGGGTCACGCTGGACTTGATAGCCTAAGGGACGAGGAGGGAATAATTCATATGAGGATGAATGGTTAAGTTGTTCTGTACTTAAGATCAAACTGAGATCGGGAAACAACCGTTACGTGTGTAAGTGGTATATGGAGATGGTGTCTCTCATAACACTTCATTATGTCACATTATACCAAAATGAAGCAACGGTTCATTATATATAATCTCGTTTCCAACATCTACAGCAAACATCTAAGTAAACTAATGTAATGTAATCACATCCAGTATAGCATAACTGTCAAGATGTCGTTCTTATTTTTATGTCTTCCTTTCAAAACAATTAAAGGCATCCAAATTAAGTTTCATCGGTAATGCTTTGGGAGGACAAGAAACGTTATAACAGAGTATAATGTTATGTTTTTAACACTATTTGTAGCCTTATTACTCGTCAGACTGTGAAAACAAAGCTAGGGAGCCAGAAATATTCAGTAAAATATTTTTCCCCTGTACATTTTTTTTGTTTCCCTGTAAAATACACTTTTCCCTGTTTTTTCTCGTAAATGTGTGGTCTTTTTCTGGAAGTTGACGGTTTGACTGAATTTCATAAGTGGACTGTAAAAAATTCTCGTTAAAAATATTCCGTAAACTGGGGCACCAGAAATATACCGTATTTTTTTGTAAAATGATCTGTTTTTCCTGTTTTAATCTGTTTTATCTGTAATATGTTTTTGACCATTTAAAAAAAAAAATAAATAATAGTAACATTACAGTGTTTGTGAAGAAATATGTGAAAAATCTGTCAAAGAAAAATGACAGGAAAATTCTATAAAATTACAGGTTGTCGTTGAAAGGGCATTCCAGAAGGTCAAAACGGGAACTAATGAAAAAACAGAAGAGCCAGCATTCCCAAGTAGTCCTTTCCCAGCTGCATGGCATTTAAAACCGTTCAGACCTCATAAGGATTGTGTTTTATACACATTAACTTCAGCATAACATTAAGAAATGTAGAAGCATCCCTCTTTAATGTAAAATCTGTGGATTTTACTATACGGTAGCTCACAGCATGCTTCACTCTAGAAGTGGGCCGAATTGTAAATCTGACACGAGCTGAGAAAATTGATGGATACAATTAGCTTTGTCGACTAGCATATGCTTTGCTCCCAGAATTCAAATTGGTACGATTAATTGTGAGGCAAATGTGTTCAGACAGGCGGACTTTAAAGAGACAAGGCTGCGGTATAGAGTTTAAACATGGATGGACTTAAAGCTTTACTGCATGAAATCATTTTCACCCAAATATGATAAGGAAATTAATTTTGAGACTGTTTTATCAAAGAGTTTGCCTTTTCAATTAATCTGATGAAAACTCTTTGTGAACTGGCCACCGTTAACAATTACATGCAAGTGTATAAACAAGTAGTCCCTGGACAGCAATTATGTTAAACAGAACAGCGGGGAGGAAAACTTCATAATTTACTATTAACTATTCCATTTGGAGTCAAACTTGACATTTAAGTCTCAGCGTCTTTCTGAAATTGATCAATGCCCTAATGTCATTAACTAAACCAAATTTGATTAATTTCATTGGATTTATAAAAGTATTCCGCAAAGTGGTGTCATAATAAGTTTTACTTCACACTTGCAGAGACAATTTTTAAATGAAACAAACAGTGAGCTACTCTTCTTCTTTAGAACATATTATTAATCCTATCAATCTTGGTTTTTAGTTGGTAAGGGAATTTTTTGTACCAAGTACGAAATATTTTTTTATAAAGACTTATTATATTTTATAATTGAAGTTTTATTTTCTTCTTCTCTCCCTCTGTATTTTATAGCCTATGACTACACCTTTCTTTTTATCTTAACAGGAGATTGTTCCGTTTGGTCTGAGAACATGGAGTGAACAATAGCTTTAATGATTGGAGCAGCGTGTCCTCACCGCTCGCAAAAGGCAGCTGGAATTCACCATTCAACTGACTAAACCACTTTGCCTGCATTGAATGCTGATTTAAAAATAAGGTATAGTTGGGGAGTAGAGATCTGCAGGTCGATCTTATCTCCATCTGTACGAAGCAAAATTCCCGACTCTGTGTTCTTATCATAGAATCCCAGTTGGACTGCAGCAGGTTTCCTAATCCCAGTCAATGCTTTCATTCTTTTGAATGGACAGAGAACAGCTTGTGGCAAGCCATTGATTACATAAGACCTATTGTCTGTTTTTACGTGCTGTTTGAATACAGCTGTGCAATATCATCCGTGAAAAAAGTCAGAAATGAGAGCTCTTTAAACTCACCAGCAGTCTTTGAGACTGGAATGAGATTAAATGGAGACACCCCAAACCCATAAAGTTAAAATTAAAACAACTTCTTCTTCATCATTTCGTCACCTCATGTCATTTGAAACATGTAGCCTATGACTTTCTTCTGCAGAACACAAAAGAAGATATTTTGATGAATGTTGGTAACCAAACAACACTGGCCCCCTTTGACTTCCATTGTGTGGACATAAAACCACAGAGACATTTCTTAAAATATCTTCTTTTGTGTTTCACAGATGAAAGAGTCATAACCAGGTTTTGACTGACATTAATTAAGATAAATTGTTATTAATACAAAAGTGTGAATACCTCAGTGGTATATATATATATATATATATGTATGTATTTATAATGTATATATACTGCAAGTCACTTTGGATAAGATTGTCAATGCATAAATGTCAAATCCAAGATCAAATAATCTGAACTATATCAACAAGTGTCTTTATCCTGCCTGATTTTATTTCTCCTCATCTTAAAAAATATTTTAGAAGAAACATCAAACGCACAGTTGACACTTGAATAATCGTAATGGAGAACTCCATTAAGTCTCCTGAACTATGAAAAAGAAACCTAGAGCAATAAAACGTTTCCTCTGGGACGGCAATACAATCCTCACACTCCATTTGACTTTCTCCTTAGATTATTAATGGTTCTATGAAGGATACTCTCATTGTGATGACAGAAAGCAGCCAAGTGTAACAGTTCTAATGATATGGGTGTCAAATATGCCAAGCGAGAAGCCAACATGATGTGTGGTCTTCATTAGCTGCCATTAAAAGCTTTAAGCTGTGAAAGTCAAAAACAGACTGAAATAATGAGGGCCCGAGAGCAGGTGCCAAGACAGAGAAAAGCTTGACGTCTCCTGAAGAACTAGTTAAAAAATAAAAGAGAGGTATGACACATGAGAACAAACAGCTGGAGCCCCCTCAGGTGAGGGGACAGTGATCCTGTCAGCACATGAAAAAAGGACTTGTCAGCGCTGATTTTAATTGGGCGCTTTTGAGGTGGCTGGTTTTATCTAGGAAGTAAAAAGCGTCTCCCTACAAGTGGCAGAGGAGGCAGTACGCGAAGGAAAGCAGAAAACATCCAGACAGGAAAGCAGAAACCAAAAATAAATGATCCGCTCACTCAGAATTCTGATAACTGGAGAGGGAAGGCAGAGAGGACGAAAGAGCGAGCCGGTGTGTGACAAGAGAGACGGTTGCTCCAAACCGAGCGAGTTGCGTATGCAGGCGGCATTGACATAAGTAACACATGTGTCCTTTGGAAAAGAAAAAAGGTTGCCGTGTGATGAACTTGGAAGGAGAAATAAACCTAAGATGGCAGATGAGTTGTTGGTTAAAAGTAAGCTCAAAATTATGAATATATTTTAAAAGACATGTAATAGTGAAATGTCATTTTTTGCTGTCAAAAATTTAAATAACAAAACAAAAGCACCCACATCGACTTAAAGTGAGTTCTTCAACAAAAGCATTTTTTTAAATCATTGCACATTATGTGAGAGTGCACAGACCTTTTCATACTTTTGAAGCTTTGGTGTGTCGACTTTATATATATTTTAAAATGTAAAAAATTGCAAGTTACTTTACTTTTTATGGCTGAATTCAAAATTACATTTCTTGCCAATTGTACCTGACATCTTAAATTGTAAATGATTATATTGGCACTGCCCTCGGATGTCCAAATTAGCTGTAATTCAGAAAATGGAAAAATCACTGTGATTTTTAAATGATTAAATACGGTGTAGTCAAAGTTGAAAAGCACTTTTAATACTTCTTATGTGAAACCACTGAAACATCATGGCAGTAAAGATTTTAATTATAAAACATATAATTTGGTAACACAATAAAATGATCATAATAAACAAAATTGTGTTCTTTACTGTGCACAAAGCATCATTTTAACATGTGTTTTAACACATTAAGGGTTCATGAGAAAGAGTGATACCAGAGGAAGAGACAAGACACATGCTTGAGTTTAGAGCAGAGAGGAAGATGCGAAATTGTAATTAAACCCTCCGCTCTTCTGTTCCACCTGACTGCCTTTCTCCGTTAAGCAATTCATAATTAACACAGCACAGGCAAATACATTTTCTCCGCCCTCCGTGTGATATGATAACTTAAGGTGTTTCTCTGGCGTGTGTGGATGGGATATCTGTGGATTGGTACAGAATGATGGCTGTCCATCGCATGTCCACAGGGAACCGGGATTATTCTTAAGCAGGTCTGTTCCGTACGGCTGCCTGATAACGCCAGGCCCCCTGCTTGAACAGACACCTGGTTGAGGAAACCAGCAACCCTCCCCTCTGGAGCGGACCACTAATAAGCCGCTATAGAAAGAGAGAAAGATAGAGCCAGCTCGAGTCACCCAGAGTCCCAAGACAGACTACAGTTGAGCTGAAACCTGTTAAAGTCAATTATGCTGGGGAAGAGTTCCAGGAAAGGGGAGCCATGGGGGAAATTAAAGCTCAAATTTGAGGTGACAGAAAGCCTTGCCCGAGTGATGGGATAATCTTATGAACATGTGAAAAATAATCTAAATAAGCCATCACAAATGCATCCTGTTTAGGGGTGAAGAAACTAAACAGTTGCGTTGATTTAATGGTCATGTTTTTCAGCGATAAAACATTGCTTTATATATAGGTTGTGCTGGATTAACAAACATCAGTATTTGTCTGGTGCAATTACCACGATGCCATTACCATAGTGAAAGCAGGTACATTAGGGTTTGTTAAAAGGGATGTTTGTGTAGCCTACATTTTCTACCGATATCAACACTAACTGTAGATATAATGATATAATCGATTGCATATGCGTTTGTGTCTGGTGTGGGCCAGTTAATAACACTTTTGGCCATATAAACCTGTGTTTGTCAAACTGACAGTTTCTAATCCACGGCTCAAATACTCTTTTAGAATGTGAAATTTGTATGCAGACCATATGGACAGCAACCAGATATATCATGCAGAAAGGCATTTGGTTTTATGGATTTCAATGTATTTGTCCTGTTACCGTTGTTTTTGCTAACTTAAAAAGTATCCTGATTGTATTTTAAACTTTGAGTTTTGAAATAGTCAGTAGGAAAAAAAAATTTATAATAACATTAATATATTAAAAGAATAGTTATGTTTTTAGTTATTTCTGAACATTCTTTTCCCATACTTTCTGGAAGTAGAGCTTGAATTATTTTCTAAACCATGAGATCAAAAGTGAAAAATAAGATACAGTATAATCAACGTATATTACAATTTGAGTAATTGATAATATATTAAATTTGCAAACAACAGCAGGGTTAAAACTATCCTATAAAATTGGATTCTGCAATAATGTTGGTATCAGTTTTTTAAGTGAGAAGGTCACGCCCTGCCGTATCAATCTGATCAATCTGACGCCGCCATGTGATACAAATTTGCAGGTCACAAAACTTGATTTTCAGAATACAGCGAAATATAAATGTTGCGGTCTGCCGCAGTTGCATGCACATGGATAGAAGTCAAAGGAACGATGAGCAGGGGCGGTTCTAGGGGACCCAGTTCCCCCGTGTCAGCACACTTGGCCACCCCCCTGGCCCAACCTAAATCTGGAATGATATTTCACCAAAACAGAGCAATTTTGAGCTGAACTTGTTTTCAAATGAAAAATTACTGAAAAATAATCATGACAACAAATGTTAGTGTGCCCCCTAAAAGCATAAGTGGCCCCTGCCTGGCCCCCCCCAGTTACAGTAGTCTAGAAACGCCACTGACGATGAACCTAGTGTGACTTCTGCATAAGATACCAAATCCCATTATCATTTATTACACTGCAGTTCAAAATAATTAATATTTGTTTACTTATTTATATCTAAACACATTGGGAACTTTAAAATTAAAATGATAAACAGATAAATCATATATGATTTAGTCATATATAGTCATATATGAAACACTTTTTGCACATCGGAATATTTACCAGTTTGCAATTCGCCCAGTGCACGCCTTGAATGTGTGTGTGTGTGTTTATATGCCATGATCTGATTTACATAATCACTTCAGTGAATTGGATGGTAAAACAACGCAGACAGCACATGCAAATAAACAATGCTGTCAGGAGACATTCTTGGTGGATTTCCCCCGAAATGTTTTTAGTGCAGTGAGGTGGTCAAAAAGCTAGAATATTCTATTTTCACAGCACATTAGTGTTCGTCGAAATTAAACTGTCAAAATAAAGTCCTCATTCAAATGTTTAAGCTAAAGCTTTAATCATTAAAGCAGTATCTGTGTCTAACAAACCAAAATGCATTCCGATTCAGCTAACAGTCACTCACGTTTAACTAACAGCTAGCTTGTTAGCAAGTTTAATGACATGTCTTAAGTCTCAACAGTGGCCAATGTTAATGTATTTTATATCCTAATGTATTGTAAAGAAAAGCTTTATTTGCCATAAAGTAACAGTGCTAACACTCACTTTCACACATTGAAAACTTGTGAAAACGTTGTTAGCGGAAAACTGCATGCATCAACATACACAATTTTGATGTTTGGAAATAAATATCTAGCATTAAAAATAATCCTGGCTCTGATAAAACATGACCCGTCTACTACAAGAAAGAACGTTTATATGCTGAGGTACCCGCTTTAGCAATAGTTTGCCCTTTTGATGGTACCAAAACAAGCATTACGCCTTAAAAGTGCAAATTCGAACCTTTAAAGTGGAAGCGCTGTTGTTATCTCGAGGTTAATTCATTCATAATTGAAATTTCATTTGAAGAGCATGATATATAAAATATGTATATCTGAAGCTCAGCACGCAAAAGACCCTAGCAGTGTGCTTTAATTGTGAATGTGCATGAAAATCCCATTCTGTGTTTTTACGACACAACTCTTTTGTCTTTTTTTATTATCTTTATAACCTGAATGTCAATAGGAAGCATGTGTGACCTTTAAACTGCGGCATGATGGGACTGATTAAATAGGTTGAGAATATCATCATCATTTCCTGAGTACATTCCCTCACTTGTAATAAAGCTTTGATATACATGTCTTATAAATTTAGTTAACCTTTATCTGATGCGTGAAAGCTTGTCTCATCTGAGAGGAATTCTCAAGACATAATGCGACAAAATAAGAGTCTGCCAACACTAAGCAACGGTACAGAAAAGCAAAAATTCATTAAAAGCTCTTTATCTGTATCGTTCTTCCCATTTCTCAGCAACAGCATGGGCCAGAAATCAATCCAAATTAAAAGAACAACCAATAATTTGACCAAAGACAGACAAACAAGCCTCACGTCTTGTATTAGAACTGTAATTAGAATTGGAAATAACAGTAGTCAGACACGCATGACTGAGAGCCATGCAGGAGGTCTGCGATAAGAATGGGGCGCAAGGATGGCAGGTGAGACACGGCTCCCTGACCGAGTGTTTGTGGCAGCTGCCATACTACTTGTGCCCGTAGATAGACTGCTTCTTCATGGTTGGCTTCACCCATTGATCTCGCTTCTGTATTAGTAAACAGGGGATTAGATTCGAACCCTTTTTATTCATGATCCATTTTAAGAATTCTGCAAGATGGACACCAACCAAAGGATGTTTTCTCCTCCCAAGGATGGGAAAGAGCCCTTTCAAACACCCACAAACATAAACCACAAAATCTCAGTATTGATCTATCCAAACTTGAATGAGAATCACATTGGTAAACAAGATTCTACTTTACAGCCGAAATCTCCTATTTCGTTTTCCCAGTGTGGACTCTCATTGATCGCTTTGGGTCAGAAATTCATGCTGTTTTAGTTATTGAGGGTTTCGAAATGAATTGGCATTAAACGTGTTCAGATTCTTTTGTGACCTGATTGAACAAAAAACAAAAGATAAGTCAATAAAATAACTTTATATGCATCACAACACACATTTCGTTTAATGCATTATCGCCTTCATCTTTAAAAATGTGCATCCTTCATGAGGACGGAATGACAATAAGATTTTTAAAAATGCTTTTCTGCTTTTCTAAGCTTTATCAAACAGAGAGAACAATAATATTGATCTGCACTTCAGGGTTAAAATTACATGGAAAATGCGTGACACAAATGTTAGAGGAAGATGTAAAGTCAAGCAGCAAGTTAAAAAGAAGACCTCTGAGAAAACTTGGGCAGATATCCAGACCTTTATCTATTACTCTTTCTGGCAACTCCGAACAATCGATACAAGGCAAACGTTGCGATGTGTCGTGAAAGGCGAATGTCACGGTGTTGATTGCTAGCGCCCCTGGGTGGCTGTGACTGTGCTTTGTGTGGTTTCTGATGGTCTACAGATCATTGGCGTGGGTCGTTCTCTGAGCGGTGACCCTGCTGAGAATGGAGTCAGAAACCCTGTACTCACACGGTTGTGCTTATAATTATCCAGTTTCAGAGGTTTGGGATCACAGGCGGCAATTTCCTGAGTTCCCCTGACAGGTGCATCACGCTGTAACGGTTTATCACAACATTTTACACTCGGCAGTACTACGCTGAGGAAACGCTGAAAATGTTCTATATATTCTACACTGTAAAGGGGAAAAAAATATTTTCAAGTTTATTTCTGGCTATCTTTTTAGATATCTTTTTTCAAATAAGGTCAAAAACTATAAAATTACAGAAAAAGACAACACATTTACAAGAAAAATGGGGAAAACTATTTAATACTGTATATATTTTTATATCCTATAATTTTAGAGGAAAAAATTTATTTTACGGTATATTTCAGTTTTTCCAGTTTACAGAAAATTTCCGGGGCTTTTTTTCCGGATTTTATTTTTACAGTGTTAAACTCTACTCAGTCAAGTTTATTTCTATTGCACTTTTTCGTTGCAAAGTAGCTGTACAAAAAACACACTGTTGAACAAACTGACAATAAATATAGAGAAAGTGCTAATTATAATATAGAAACATTTTAATATAGACCTATTGTACAGTACAGTACCAAAACATTTTTAGATATTTTTTAAGATATATCAATGTAATATATTTATAAATGATAGATTTCCAAACATTCTTTGAGAGTGAATTATAATTATAAAATGTAATTTTTGTATGAACAAGAAGTCCTATGACCCACACAGACATCTGATCCATCATCGAGTCAATTTGGGATTACATGAAGAGACACCAACTGAGGATACTGTGACAACATCTCTAAGTGATTTCTTGGAAAAAACTACCTGAAGAAATCAGATCAGATTTCTGTATGGACCATACCATCTGTTGTATCCCGCAAAACAAAATTGCAGCCATAAATTATTATCTACAATCAAACTGGCTAAACAAGTTCTTTTAAATGATCAATCAGGATCTACACGTATAGTTGGATCTATCTCATCTTCTACTAAAATCTTACTTGATTATTATAGTTAATGGCAAAAATGTTTGGAAATCTGTTTATACATATCCTGCTGACACTTAAAATGTGTGAAGATGCACAGTACTATAATATAATATGAAATACTGTCTGCAGGATTTCAAACAAACTGTTTTAAACGGCACCAGCCGATCTTTTCATTTAATTTGAATAATATGGCACAACATATGGCACTTACGATGCAATTTTTACACTTTGTCTTTATCATACATTTTCTTCTTTCTGAAGAGAATTTTGGTGTTTTCTGCTGATAGAGGCTGTTTAAAACGAAAAGGATACTGATGGGGAAATGAGTATGTACTGCCAACACCATAGCTCAACATGTGCACAACACCAAGCCCATGTTTCCAGTGAACGGAGGCTTTGTTTCACATATCCTATAGTAATTCCAGGAACAGTGTCAAACAAGTGACCGGAACATAATTGTGCTGTGCTTAACAGCTCAAAAGGGTCTATACACCTGACCCGGTGTCTTGCTTCTAATATGAGATCAGACCTACAATGGTTGCAGTGCAAGTCCAATCATCTCCCACATCTCAAACACTGCCACACGTTATATAAATATCTTAACAATGCCAATAGCGTTATCAAAGCCAACGTCTTTCTCCGACCCTCCCTGCCGCCAGGCCATTACGCTGCAATTAGCAGCCGCAGCCAGAGGCACAGCTGCCGCACCCCGCATGGCGGTAATTCAATAAGAGCCCCCCGCAGGGTGCGCGGAAACACGAGTGCACCTCTTATACACCTCATAGAGAGAGATATACACACTGAGTGGGCTCTCAGCAGGAAACATTGACCCTGTGCCGTGAAGATTTCTCCGATGTGTGGAGGCGGCAGGAAATATTGCTGAGCTTTGCCATATGGCTGATTGGATTTCGTTTTGGCGAAATTGGATTATAGGTTCTCGTCAGAAGTGATGCAAACTCTTTAGTGTGACGATGCGCGACAATCGGGGAGAGAAATTTTGTCGTAATTGCGTTATTCGCGAGTTTATTATGATGTTGATAGCTGTACAGCACGCATTTGCGGTTATACCGTGAAGCTCTTTGCCATTCGGTGTAGTACCATAGTAATAAAACTCTATTGAAACAGTTTGAGCTGATAAGGTAGTATTAGGTGTGAATACTGTAAACAATGACAGAATTTATTCATAATCTATATAATCTATAACAGATTCAAAAAGGCTTTGAGTGTTTTGAATGAGCACTCATAAAGCTCATCTCATATTGTGAATGCGCTCGAAAATCCTCTTTAACAGATTGTAATTATTGCACCGGAAGCTTCCATTATAATCCGAGGTAATTATCGACAGGAAATGTATTATTGACTACTAATAGCTTTGCGCTGGAAAAAAAGAAACAAAAGAAACCATAACTTTCCACTCCAGCAATATTACTGCGCCTATCCAAGGAAACATGCAATAAATTGCTCAATAAATCACAGCCCTCCCTCGTAGTTGGAGGCAAAGCTTATGATGGCGCGTATTCATCAGTAAATATGAGGACTCTTTCGCTACGAGGTATCTTCATCAAACGCACAACTTCTCACAACGCTGTCATAACTTCTGTCTGATAGCTCACTTTGAATGTAAATTAAAAAAAAATGCACAAGATGAGAAGATCTTTTTGTCTTCGGCGTGATAAATGAAGAGATGTCAACTAAGCCTTGAGCTCTGGGTTTACCTACGCACGAGTGTGTGTGTTCGTGTGTGTGTCAGAATGTGACAGGAGCAGGATAGAAGATGCGGTCTGAATGTGAAAGAAAAAAACTGAAAGGAGAGGCTTGAAGAACTAAGAAAGACTGCATGAGTGTGACAAATAGGCAAAGGTGCTCATTTAAAACAATATTGAGGAACATTTATTATTTGAATGACTCTGAGTCAAGGGCAAGGTAAATAACTCACAATATAGGAAACTGAACAAAGGTGCAATCAACTCTTTAAGTGGAGAAAAATATATAAACCTTTTCTGCATTCTGGTGTTCAGCGTGAGCTTGGATGCCCCATTCACACTGCCAACCACTCGGAGCAACAGAGCGATGTGATGTTATTTATTTTCATCTGGAATTACAGAATTCTAGCATCATGTGGCAGTGACAGGATACAGGCAAGTCAAGTGATGAAATCAAATCTATAGACCACATCGGGTGACATAAACAAAGTTGGTCCAGAAGAACTTCGCGTTTCAGTTTTAAACGCTACACAAATGTTTTATCAAAATACAACCAACAGAACATTTATAACCAAATCGAAATAAAAAAAAATTATAATAATCTTAACTATATATGTAAGAATTAAAGGTCCAGTGTATGAAATTTAGCGGCATCTAGCGGTGAAGTTGAAAAATTGCAACCAACGGCTCACTCCTTCGAAGCACTACGGTGGTTGACCGAGGTCTAAGATTTGTCACGTTTTCGCTTCTTTGCCCAAGGATATATTGTATTTACCAAACATGCTCTGTAGAGCAGTTTGTCCGTTTTGACTTCTGTAGAAACAACATGGCCAATTTGAAGTACAGTATGGGGTCCTGCGGTGTATGCTGATAAAAATAGCTCATTCTAAGGTAATAAAAGCATAACGTTTCACTACGTAAGGTGGTTATACACCATGTATACTGAAAAGCGCAGAGCTTCATACACTTATGAGCAACAGCTGAGATTTTATCTGAAGTGTGCACATGCAAGACTTAAATCTTTTTTTCATACTTATAAGAAGAAAGAGTGAATACTGCATTTAAATGTCACTGCTAATATGTAACTATTTCAAAATGAATCTCTGAGATAAATTTGAACGGGATAATTTCAACAAAGAAGCCAAGATCCACAGGGATATTGCCACAGACCTTTTGCGAAAGCAAACAAAATTTTCAAAAACTGTTATGATGCACTGCATTTATCTTCCGATTTGTCTGGCAAAATCATATAAAGTATAATTACATTTGGGCCACCAGGCATGACTTAGTAAAGCTCAGCGAGGTAAGAGTACGCAGTAGTTTAGATTACATCTGACCTTGACTTCACCTTTGGAACCGAGAGAAACTCAGACGGAAAGCGTCTCCAAGGGAACAATGCATTACTTAATCAACTGATAACAAAGTCAGATAAGGTCCCAATTCCATTAGGGTCCAAAATAACTCACCAAGTTCTTGTTTGTATCTTTGAGTTAGTGGAGCTATATTTTCAGGCTTCAGAAGGGTGCGTTTGAGCTTCTAATGAGGTCTTCTGTTAGATGTGTCAGCAGAATTGGACAGTGAGATGGAGGTACTATCATTACAGCCGTTTTATGATGTCTGCAGTGTCACTAATAACTCTCTAAGTTTCACAAACATTTCCAACAAATAATCAGCGTTAGAAATCACTGTCCAGACAGACTTCTTTTAATGGCCATTTTGGAGTTCATTTACATGAGTGCGGGCATTAAACTCTTGACAAAAACAGCGGTTGCTCTGTCCACTTTATCAGTATGACATATAACCGTTACGACAAACAATACACTCTAATATCTTCTTGCACGCTTTGTGCGAGAAAAGTGCAAGGAGGCAAGGCGGCAGAATGAAAACAACTGCTTTTTTACTGTTTGTTAGATATCATCTCGGCTGCTGTTATCTTTTAATAATTGAGGATAAAGTCGGAAATGGAGCAACTTGGATCAACAGCAATGAACTGATGGCTGTTGTTAATAAATAATGCAATCAGAGCCTCATGCACTGGGGGAATACACGGCCCGCTGTGCCCGGAATAGTAATTGAAAAGCCAACAAGTAATGAAAAGCAAAGAGGAACGTTTGGTCTAGTTTAACCTGCACTTTAGTTCTCTCATTGTGTGTTGAATGTACTGTATGCATCTCAGGATTAAACGAATAAAGTCCTTTAAATACAAAATGTAAAAAAGCCATAACAGTTCATTTATATTGAGCAAGTTCCACATCCAAAGCAAGCCCTGCTTACTGTCATGGTCTAACACCATATTCTATTGAGACTGTTATTGTTAACAACAGTAATTGCTTACAACACAAATTACACACACAGTACACAAGAAAGGTCTATATTTAGCTACTCTATAAACTACAAATTTGTTTGTTTCCTCTTACTGTCTGTGTAAAGTCTCACATTAAGACAAAAAAGGGGAATCTGATCAATATGCAACAACCAATCAAACTTTTGTACTTTATGTGAAATTCAGGGCTGGATAAACTCAATAATATTAATAAAACACAATAATAAACAGTAATTACGGCAGATACAAATGCAGATTTCTATGTGAAGTGTTTCAGAGACGACACAAAATCGGTCACGTTTAGTTGATCCAAACAGCATCTAACAAAACCAAAAAATATATTTCTGTGTGATGAACTTTGAACAGACCTAGTCTCTGTTTATGTATTTTAAATAGCCCAGTATAATGCCAAAGTGAAGTTTGTTATAGTTTATAGCTAAAGTAAATGTAATCGTAATGGAATATTATAGTGTGTTTCAATTGTCAGAAAAACTACAGTTTACTGTGTTGTTATAAAATAATTAAATGGCAAATAAAACTTTTAATAAAGACTTTGATGCCATTATATATGTACACCGGCGTTTACATGCACAAAATAAACAGATATCTATCAAAATTCAGCTTATAAAAGAAAACAGTTTTCACGTGTTTACATAGATATCAATAAACCGGCTACGCAGAAAGACGCGTTTACATAAGGTGCTTCTCAATTCTTAGTTGTTCTTCCTTGTTTACTTTCCACGCTTCCTTTCCTCACATCTTAGCTCCACCCCTACTGGATGCGAGGGAAGAGAGCATGGAAAAGATGCGAGGCTGGAGGAATGAAAAGAAGTGAAATGGCATATCCACTGTCTCTTTAGCGTCACTTCAAAGCGTGGTCAATTAATGTTGATACATTACACATTGAAAATATAAAAAAATGAAGTTAAATACATACTTTTGGTAGATCTCATAATCCCCACTACAATAAAATCAGTTAAAACATACATTAAAGTGTTCAGAAATGTATATAAGGTATGTCAAATATATTTTATTCATGCATATAAACTATATTAAAAAATGAACTATATGAATATTGACTATATTGTCTGAAATAGGTCTACATTTATAAAAAAATATAATGCTTAATTATCACATTTATGCGCGCGTCAGGTTTAGTCGATTAAACACTTCCGCAAAGGAAACACCTGTGTATCGCTCATGACTCCTCAGAAAGCCTCATCTCTCCTCGATCCTCCTCCTGGTGCAATAGGCCCTTTTCACATGATGTAACGCATCTTCAGTTCTGTCGTGAAGCAGTGTATCATTATTTCCGCTAGCGCCTCAGAATGGAGTTTACCCTTAAGTCCCTTGCACAGCTGCCACAAATACGGCTAGATGATGTACAACATCTTGCAGACAAATGTTCTCTTATGACAAGATCAAAGCTAGATAAAGGATACAAATACTTTGTTGAACAGTTTGATTATGAAGGTACGTGTTTTTGTTTTCTTTTTTTGCTAGCGAAGGTGCTAGGATGAGTATTTGAATAAGTGTTCTGTCAGTTTTTCTGTCACTGTTGTTAAATTCCAGCGCGACGGCAAAACAGAAGATTTTTTTCTTCTTCTTTTTTGTTGCAAGACGGATGTCATGATACACTGCTTTGCGAGAAGGCAGAAGTTAAGTGACGGCATTGTGAAAAGGGCCTAATAGAGAATTGCAATGTCCTTAAAGATGGCTGAGCTCGATCGGTTTCCTGGTCATAGGGCGGAGGAGCGATGAAACCAGGAGGCACATTGAGAAGCACCCATAGAAGTTTGAGACTTGCCAGGTTCCTTGCGTGCAGTGACGTCACCATCGATAGTCCATCAAGTAGGCTCATTAAAAATTCAGCACGAAATCGGTCAGAAGCTGTATTTTTATATCTCTTCTCATGTCCGCAGTTCCTGCATATGCAACAATAGTCCTGTTTCTACATCAATAATCCCCGTTTCTACATCAACTTCATGATTCGAGAGCGGACTTTTATGCGTTTTTTTACTGTTACTTCCATTTGGGACTTTTACTATTGCTCTGTCAGACATGCGCACATAAACAAAACTGAAAAAAAACCGGTAAAGGCGTTAACATGCAACGCGAAAACGGAGTGATGGGCAAAAAACAGTCATTAAAATCACAGGGGACCCTGTGATGTAGAGGACCCAAAAACGGCAACAATATAAGCAAACAGCCCAAACCTAACTTCCGGTAGACCTCCGCAAATGATACATACAATTAATATACAACAACATATTTATACAAATGAATATAAATTTGTAGAAAGTTCAATAAAAGGAAGGAAGGAGGCGGGAACCGGCAGACATTTAAATAAAGTTTTAATAAAATAAACAAACAAAACACGGAAGTAAATAAACAGCCGGCAGCCCCTCACGGACGACTGCCGGCAACACAAACATAAATCAACTTAACATGTGTTCGGGCCCGGTCCTCTCTCCTCGACGGTCCAGTCGCTCGTTCCTTTTATATGCTCCCAATCTCCTACGTGATTCGAGCCCGGTGTGCGCACAGCTGGCGCTTATTCACAATTACTCACCGGTCTCGAACCACGGTCCCGCCCCGCCTACTCCACTACAAAATTTAATTAAATATAAAATCAAATAAATAGTTATATTACAATCAAACACAGACCTGAAGTTAACTTATGGCCAGGTGTGTGCGTCTGAGGAAACTATCCTACGTCTATAGCCCAGCCGTAAATATCATGTCCCACCAAGGCCTGCCTGAAAACAATTGTGTCAGGTTCTAGGTTTGCTTTTATACTGTATGTGCAGAGCTCGTCCCAGTCATTTACTACATGTTTAAGACCAATTACGTTTCAGTAAGGGCGGGCTGAGATCACAATATAAGATGGACGCTTTTATTTATTGTTGCTTTCTCATGTTATGGGTCTAAGTGCTATAATTGTAAAGTAAATTCCACTCTTTGTATCCAATTATTTTAATAACTAATTAGACATTCTAATACATTTTAAAATATTCATTAAAGTCTGCCCTCTGAGGATTTAAACATTTGAATGTTTGAAAAAACCTACAAATGCACCATTTTTTTGTTATTATTTCGGGAATTAACAAAGTCTTGCTCCTATTAGCAGATTTTGTCACACTGGATTCCAACGCACGCCTCTTTTAAGAATCTGTGGAATGCAGCTATTAACCCAACCTGACACTTAAATCCTCTGAAGGTCTGAGTGAGAGGAATGTTTAACACTGTAATGTGATACAACAGTAAGCATTACTTAATAAACTGAAAATGATTAAAAAAACATGAACCTTTATAATTAGTATTCATTAAATAAGAGAATAATATGATGAATGAGTAGAAAATGAATGAAAGCAATATGAGAGGATTACAGTTTACCTAGAAAGCAAGACAATTGTTACAGAGGAAAAAAACATGCTATTAAATTCGTCCGGTTCAGGTTTCTAGAAGATTTTTCTTGAATCCATAATAAACATCTTGACTTTTGCAAATACCATATGACTCATTCCTGACCAGAATATGAGCACATTTGAAAAACAACAGGCTGAAACCCAGCCTAAAACAGGACAGATCTCCAACCGCCAACCTGTCACACGTCAAAGACTCTGTGCAGCTATGCTTATGACAGACACCAGACACAACACCATGTCATCCATCTACCCGGGGCGTCTTTTTACATGATGGCTATGGACAGTCACCTAGATGAGACAGGTGGAGACATTATCAAGCTTCTCTATATTCTTTGGCTTGCCTGCTGCCAAACGGTGATACTGTAGCGGTGTGGTGAAGAAGCTGCGGGGTAAATTTAATCTGAGGAGGGTAAGGTGACAGGTTCAATCAGTCACCACCTGATTGTGCCTTTTCTCAGATTGAGGTCTGGAGGTGAGACGAAAAATAACACAGTAATTTGTTTCTGAAGCATCTCTGTTAGGTCTCTTAAACTCCGAGTGCCAATATCTTGAAAAAGCCCAATGGCAAATATAAAGCAAGATGTTCACCTGATGATTACTTACAGTGCTACCATTTACAGTGGGGGTTTTCTGTCGAGCGCTTCGAATTTATGAATCAACCTTTCTGTCTGGCTTTGAGATAAATACCATCGAACCTCGCTGCTGATCTGTCAGAGTTAATCTACTTTGGCAAAAAACATTCTAGCTGCAAACAGCTCCACTTTAAAGCAATTTTGAGGGAGACGGTTTTACAAAATCCATAGAATTGCCCGACTCATGTTGAATCACTGCTGGGTGTGATGCTGAAATGTTTACACCCTTCTTATGATATAGATTTCAAACTCCATTTCTCTGGTGTTAGAAAATGCTACTGAATGCAGGCTGTGCTTGGATAGTTATAAGTTATTCATACTGAATCTTTGAATAATAAGACCTCAAGGCAACATACAGAACTACACCAAAGTGTTATTCTATGCACTGTATGTCAGCATCAAAGAATAAATGTTATATGCGTTCATCCCAGTAAGAGAACCAGCCTAAGATCTAACATTTGTATATTTATATGAAGACTTTAGTTCCAAAATGAGATAACTCCATTCATGTTTTTTATTATGTTATCATGTTTTTATTGTGTTAGTTAGCTTTATTTCTTGAGTTATTATGGCTTTAATTAAAACAAACCAACTGCAATTGGAATGCACTACAAATAAAACATGATTTTAAAATGTTATCTCATTTTGGAACCAAACTCTTCATTTATATATCACTAGAAAAAAACACAAACATCCCGATAAACGTTTATAGTAAGAAACAGAACTGTTAATTTTGAAATCAAACTGGCAAATAATTTTTGAATATTTCAAAACCATTTTATACCATTTTTTTTAGATTCACCAGCACACACTGGCCGTGGGGTGAAGTCCAGGTCAAGTCCAGGGCCAGATCTAACTTATCTAAGTCTAGGTTTAGGTCTTACAAGAAAATGCAAATGTTCAGCTATTTTTACTTTTGTCAGCCATGTCAAAATGCAATGCCGTTATTAAATATTATATTAGATTATTCTACATTGCGATATACTTTAATCCTCAACATATTTTTGTAGAAATGTAATTATTCTTTCTATAAATAATAACATATTGCTACAATAAATAATCAATGAATGTTTCTACTTATATGTACATTATATAAAATGTTTTAATTCAAATTGTTATAATAATACAATGTCAGCATACTATAATCTAGACAATGCCATTTTGTTAAGCAATGATTTATGAACAGCTCATATTTTGTGCCAGTTCATTTGAATCAGTTGTTTTGTATCATAAATGTGACTTGAGTCAGTTGATTTCGCGCCATGGCGGATTCGCTATTTAAACAGCGGAATTTGCAAGAGCTTAATAAGGTTAAAGCGCACAAGCAGACCATCTACAGGACAAGCCACATTTTTTAATCTTTATGTACACAATAATAATCTTTTACATTGTAATCCATTTATTTTTAATATTTGGGCATGTTTGTGTGCTGCTGTGTGTAATAAGCAGAATGTAGGCGCGTTGTGCACCCACCTATAGGCGCATTTACTAACACGCCCTTTAAATTACCAAAAAAATATTGCACCATTGACTTTAGACCAGGTTTGAATTGGTCTATGGCGCAGTTTATTTTCAGTTCCTCAAAATAGCAACGTGCCAACAATGCACCTGAACACACCTTTTTTAGATCAGGACGGGAAAATGAGAACTGCGTCGGGCTCAAACTAGCAAAAACACTTGCACTGCATTGCACTGCATTGCGCCGGGTACAATAGGCCCTAAATCTCAATTTAGAGTGACAGAGACTGAACCTTCGATAGTTTTAACTAATTTGCAAAGCATTTTGGGAGGCATTGTGAAGAAAGGGTTCCATCTTCAAATCCGAGTTTGTATCAGTTTAACAAAACATAAAAATGCTGTCATCATTTATTCAGCCTTGTGTCATTCCTGCAATGTGACACTTTTCTGTTGAAAAGAATGGGGATCAGTGTTTTTGGTTACCAGAGTTCTTCAAGATATCTTATAAATGTATATACATATAAAAAATGAAAGAATCAATATTTTTGGGTGAACCATCCCTTTAACAAACATATTTTTCAGATCTTCAAATATAATGAAAAGGATAGGACAAAGACCTACGGAGGCAAGGGAGCTGAAAAAGTGGGTAGTCAGTCAATGTTATGCTATAGGGGAATCATTTATATGAGGAAAAGAAAAATCTGTGGCCAGACAACCACGACCAGACACGCTACCTCAAAGTGAATTACAAGAAGGAACCACACAGACGCCAGACATACACCCATGATCCTTCCTATCTACCTCATGACATCAGATTCATCAGTCAAATGGCCTCATAGATTTGTCCGTTAAGTGCTTCCAACAGATAAGCTGGAGAAAAATGACACAGGTACTATTACCTCTACCTCTAGGTCATTTAGTCCTTATTATAACAGTAAACTCATCACAACTATGGAATAACACGAATGTAACTGGAATCATGCTGTGATTTAAAAACCCATTAAATAGACACTATGTTATATTTTAACATGTTCAACTTATAATTTTTCACCTTGAGATCTTACCTTGATATGCCTTGTACAGTATCAAAGGAACTACCCTCTATTCTGGGCTCTTATTTGACGATTTTACTAAATTATTTGGTCCAATAACATTTTTAAATAAAATAAAATGTTTATAAAAATGCAGGAAATTGACTAATTTATAGAATTATATATTTTTTCTAATGAGGACTCCACAACAATTGGTTGTGACTCATTGTTTGCAAAATAAACGTTTTTGTTTACATAGTATATGTCTATGTACTTTGTATAATAATTATGTATAAATATGCACAAGTCCCAGTGAAATAAAAAATTACAATGCCTATTTTTTCATGAAATATTGCAGCGTTTATTGTAAATAGTAAATATTGTAAAAAGAGAGGTCAAACTCTTTTTAAAATTTGTATGTCCTTATCAACTTTAGTTAAAATCTGAAAATGCAATGTAATGACTTTCCATCTTAAATTTATTATGTTAGACGGATTGGGCGGAGCATCCGTTAACTCCTCCCCTTCAACTGTCAGTCTGCTGCCAGTTCCATTTTAAAATGCAACGGCTGTTACTATACATCCAATCAAATCGCAGAGAAAGACGAAGCCACGCCCACTGTTTTCTCATTAGAAATTCCATTTCACTCTGAAATGCGTCAAAATACGGAAGAAAAAGCGATCACAACTTAAGGTTCACAGGGACTTTAAGAAACATTTAAATGTGTATATTCATTTGTATGTTAATATATATTTATATTATATATAAATATTTAATAAATACATATTTTTCCTCAAATATATACTGTACATGCATGTTTGTGTATTTATATATACATAATTATTATACACAGTACATACACAAAAATGATGTAAACAAAAACCTTAATTTTGCAAACGATCAGTCGCAAATAATTGTTATGCAGCCATAACTAATTTGAAACCCTTAGACATATACCTTCATATTATATATTCCAGACAAGTGACCCTAAACTTTCGACCAGTAGTGCACGTGAACACATTATTCTGTTGATGCAGGTGTCTGAAGGACTGTTCCATTATGCAAACAGCAAACCAGTCCTTGACTGTTCCTTGCCTTTACGCTTTCACTGTTTAAACGTCACGTATGCGGTTTAACTTGCCGATTCAATGGTTTTCTCTCAAGTTCAAATCTATCATTAAATACATTTTACTGTATACGTCAAAAAGTGTTATAGCTTGTATATGTTTGTATGTAGCCTATGTGCAGGTTTGATTCCAAAGAACAGAATTCTAGCTGCAAACCAACAGCATGACATGAAGCTCATGATGTGCTGGGATGCCGCCTGCTGCGCTGCTCATTCAAAATCACTCATTAAATGAAGCATGAGGCAATTTTGCAAATCTCAGTGGTTTTGTGCCTATACAATGGAGGTCAATGGTGGTCAGTGTTGTTTGCTTACTGATATAGTTTAAAATATCTTATTGTGTGTTCTGCAGAAGAGAGTAAGTCATAAAGGTTTGACAATGACATGAGGGTGAACAAATGATGAAAGAATTTTCATTTTTGAGTGAACTATCCCTTTACCAATGAGGAAATAAAGAGTGTGTGTTTTTACAGCCATCTGGTTTTATATCTTTTTTTATTTAAAACTACACTTTAAATTGCTGGCTCGGCAATGAAGCCCAGAGCAGATTCCCATGATTAACTCAGCAAACAAAATTCTCTAAACATGTAAAGAGAAACCTGCAAACAGCTGTCGACTGCAGACCCATCTCATTCTGTAATGCATCTCCCTCTTTGCTTGCAGTCAAAATGCATCCCGTCACTCTAATGAGAAAGCAATCAATATTACATAGCAAGCTATTGACCTGTGGATTGTTCTGCAAAACTGCCAAAGACGCAATTTTCTCCACAACGGTGGCGTTGCTTGTCAACACATGTGCGTGCCGAACACCATCTTCTAATGCGCTTCTGTAAACAAAGAATCAGGTAGATGCTGAGGGCCAAATCTATTAGTCGTGGAAACGTTTTTCTAGCAATAGCTCCCGCTTTCATAACATTGCGAAGACGCAGCCTTTGATCTTTGTATCTAATGCCGAGGGCTGTCTGACGCTTTCGGAAGCCATTGTTGCTCTAGCTGCAGATATTTTACCACCACGTTGTGTTTCTATTTATACAGAGCAACACTGAGCAGTCCCATGTGAGTTTATGATAGCCTCTCGCTTTCAGTTGTGTTTCAGCACAATCCCCACCGCCATAAATTAGGTAGGGACACACAGTTTAATGTGTAGCTGCTAATGGCCGTATCGCCCAACACTTTTTTTCATATTCCGAGACCCTGAATTCCCGACAATGGGCGTTTGGCTGGGAAGCAAGAGAGAGCAGGGAGTGTCATTATTTCATTCTTTGTAGGCAGACTGCGTGTTAATTGGATGCAAGACGCGGCAAATGTTAAGGAGGATGTTAAGAGCCGTCACAAGGCACACAGCCCGAAGTAATGATCTACCAAGGGAAACTTTTCAGGGCAATGTGGGAAAAACTGTATTTTTAACAGGCCCGCTGGCAATCGTAAGGGCGTACGCGTAAGCCAACTTCAGAAGCAATCCAAGGGGGGAATGTTTTGATAACATCCAGGTTGTGGAAGGCAGAGGGTCTAATGCAATCACCATAAACAAATGTTTTTCACAGCAGTTCAGCCACATACCTCGAGAGAAGTAGCAGCCCCTCTGCCAGGCTCTAAAATTGCAAGTCATTTTCTTATTTCGCAGATATAACTCCCATCCCCTCGGTGGACGGACCCCTATCTGTATTTTACAAGCGCTTCAAAGCTATCCGCTAAACTGAAACAACTTTTTCAAACGCATGTGCCCATGCTTGGAATCGGAACATCTAATGCAAGCTTAAAAATATAGGACCTCTTTTTGTCTGTAGGTGAAGGAATTACTTAATGCACTATTGAGCGGCGAGATACCGTAAGAATAAAGATAGCTGTCAGGCATAACAATGTGTCCTGAGGTTTCCAGTCAGCCCAGATCCCGATGGATTTAGTCAACTCCAAGAAATTCACATTGTGCGCAAAAGCTCCTCCTTATTCCCATAAGTCTTATCTCTTTAAGTTCTTAAATGGAACGCTTGTCTGTCACTTTCTTCGCGGAGGGAGGAGGGGCAAAACGCAAACTCCTCCAACAGGGATTAAGGACTTCACAGGAATGCGGCTAATGGAGGGAAGAATGGAGGCCTAATTTCGTGTGTGTGCTGGGGAAGGCGCTACCAGTGCATGATGGGATATATTGAAGCAGGCTGCTGGAAGCTGGAAATGGCAATACATCCATCTGTATGTGGGTGTTCTACTGTTTACACATAATTATGCAGCGCCAAAACTGGCAGTTAATAATAAGGGTAATTAACAGATGCTAAGATATGTAACGGACAGAAAAACATTAAAAAAGAGAAACAGCTATAACTATCCCAGACATGCAAAAACTGTGTATGGATGTTAAAGGGATAGTTCATCCAAAAATAAAGATTCTGTCATCATTTACACACTCTCTTGTCATTTCAAACCTGTATGACTTTCTTCTGAGAAACACAAAAGATATTTTGAAGAATGTTGGTAACCGAACAACGGCAGTACCCATTAATTTCCATTGTATGGACTCAAAACCAATGCAAATCAATGGGCACCGCCGTTGTTCAGTTACCAACATTCATCAAAATATCTTCTTTAGTGTTCTTGATAAGAAAGGAAATCAGAAATGAATGTTAATTTTCAAAAATGAAAATTAATTTAGTCACCCTCTTGTTATTCCAAATCTGTATGACTTTCTTTTTTCTACAGAACGCAAAAGAAGATATTTTGAAGAACGCTGGTAACCAAAGGACATTGGCTTTCATTGATTTCCAATCTAAGGTCACAGAAGAAAAAGTCATACATAGGTTTAAACAACATAAGGGTAAATAAATATCGACAGAATTTTCCTCTGTGTGTGAACTACAGCATCCATTTTAATTTGAATTATGTGCATTTGTTACATCACTGGTGTCAACCATCGCAAGACAAATTAGCCTCCAGAAATCTCACACAATTAAACACTTGGCACATCTTAAATTCTGAACACAGGCACACACGCAAATACATCAGACAATAGCGACAGCCTTAAAGATGTTTTTATCCCGTCCCCAAAGCATTTCAACACCAACATCACTTGCGGCACCCAATGAGATCAAGCGCACGGGGATGAAAAGCAATTAGACATAAATGAGAATATGGTAGAACGCAGCAGCTCGAAATGATTATTTTGTAAGCATCAGGGAGCTCCATTGAGTGTCTATGATCCTGAACTAATCGAGGTGATGGACACGCAGGGCTTAACGCAGTGCGGAGAGCATAAAGGTGAGTTATCCCCAGCGTCCTGCCCGCTGAAATCAGTGTCAATGGATGGATTGCAGGAGCAGTTGCTTAGGCCTGGAGATCCCTGAACCAATAAGACAGACACTTCACAAGGCCCTGTGAGATCACGCCGCCACCAACCGGAGGCATTAGCATTCCGTCGTCTGGTGGGGGGTGGTGGGTGATGTAATTGAAAAGTGTGGTGCAGACTACAGATCTAGTCGTACAGCTCTGCTCTCCGGGGTAATTGCAGCAAAGAGACCTAGCGCAGAGTCATGGATCTACGCAAATACGGTCGTACTGTATGCTATGCAGCAGTTCTTTCCAATACTAAGTTATATCTTCCTACTGTCTACACAACAGAGATTATCATTATTGTTTACTAATAAATAAAAATGATTTCGTCATTTCTTCACCCTCATGTCGTTCAAAACCTGTATGACTTTCTTTCATCGTTGGAACACAATTTTGAGAAATGTCTCAGTGGTTTTGTGTCCATAGAAGGGAAGTCAATGGGGTGCATCGTTGATAGGCCCTTCTCACATGACGTCACGCCACGAAACAGTGTATCGTTACTTCCGCTAGCACCTCCGAATGGAGTTTGCCAAGTCCCTCGCACAGCTGCCACAAATACGGCTGGATGATGTACAACATCTTGCAGACAAATTTTCACTTATGACAAGATCAAAGCTAGATAAAGGATACTAATACTTCGTCGAACAGTACCTGTTTGATTATGAAGGTACGTGTTTTGTTTTCTTTTTGTGTTAGCGAAGGTGCTAGAATAAGTATTTGAATAAGTATTCTGTCAGTTTTTCTGTCACTGTTGTTAAATTCCAGCGCGACGGCAAAACAGAAGTTCTTCTTCTTCTTTTTTGTTGCAAGAGGGATGTCATGATACACTGCTTTGCGAGAAGGCGGAAGTTAAGTGACGTCATTGTGAAAAGGGCCTATTGGTTACCGACATCTTCAAAATATCTTCTTTGTGTTCTACAGAAGAAAATATGTCTCACCAGTTTGGAATGACATGAGGATGAGTAAATGATGACAGAATATCAATTTTTAGATGAACTATCCCATTATGAAAACAACCTTTGTTATATTATAGTAAATGTTTAGAAAGTATGTTTCTGGCAGATTGATTAGCATTTGTAATACCATAGTTTTCCTATAAATACGAAGGTGAAACAGTAAGAGCACAGTAAATTTGTGATCACCACTTAATCACCATCGCTTTGTACAACACAATTGATCCTTCATTTTCAAGACAATTAGCTACAGTAGACTTTTACTTTGGCATGTTGCTAAGCTAATGTCAAGACAAGTATAAACACACACCACACATAAAAACTGATTGAATGATAGTGAACTATATGATATTAATACTTTAAAAAGTATGGAACAATAGTTAGTCAAATATAATTTGAGTAAAAAAAACATCACCGAGCTTGTCACAGGGTATTTCAGGATCAATTTAAATGATACATTCAATGCTTTTTTATATTCTAGCTAAATTAAGTACCTTATAAGCAGCATAATTGTGTAACCCACTTTTTGAAAGATCCCTTTGTATATTTAAAACTTCCCCCTAGGCATCTCACCAGGTTAGCAGTTATGCTAATGCTGCTACACAAAGTCCATACATTTGCACATGCAGTCTATATGCCTGAAGGCTGTATGTCACACATCGTGTGTTTGGGACTCTTCTGTTCTGTTGTCAGAGGGCATGATGGGATCGAGAGATCTCTGGTCTCCATGCCTGCAATCTTAATGTTGCCCCAGGCAGCATCCTTCAGCCGAGACTGACACATGCCTACAGTACAGCATGAGTGAGACCCTTCGCTGTGCCACCTCAGACTCCCTGTGCTATTAATTATCCAGGGCCGATGACAGCGTGCCACTAACCGGCCGACAGCACACTGGACAAACATGATCGATATATCGGCACAGAGTGACACCTCCAACAGTGCAGAGTGTAAACGCATTTTAAGCTAAATCTCACCCTCTGGTATGTTAAGACCCAGAAGTATTAACCACTAATTTTGCTCAAATTTACAGCAAGGGATTTGGATAAATGTAGAAACCATAATATTAAATTTGGCATGAAATGGAAGTTGCGTAGATCTTCTCATTTGACCCCTATGATGAGACGTATGTCATGCAGAGAATAAATATTATTTGGAGGGGGAAGTTCAATTCAATTCAATGCAGTTCTATAGAATTAAATTTGATTAAATTAATTTCAATGCGATTCAATCAAATTCAATTCAATGCGATTCGATTCAATTCAATTTGATTCGTTTGATTTCATTTCAACTCCATTCAAATCTTTTAAATTTTATGACATTGTTGCATTGTAAAAAATTAATCAGAAACCATAAAATTATTAAATTTTTTGAATACATACAGAGAAGAATACAATATATGGTAGTACTGCAATAATATAAAACTTTTCCAAAGACTACAGGACACGTAATCACGGAACATGATACATGGCAGGTATATTAAACCAATTTACTATTTTCAATGACAGATTATGAGGCATTAATGAATATTAATGGATAACATGAATAGATCATATATAATAAACACTGCAATATTACATAAAAATATGAATTATCTTTTTAGCCTTATGACTTATGAACAACTCACCCTGCAACTTTTGTGCTACAGACATGAATGTTAACTCGCATAATGTGGCTTGGTGAGAAAAGGCCTGCATGTACAATTCGGTCATCACAGGTAATAGAAGGAAGCTGCCAGGGATGCAGCCTGTGTAGCAACTACCTAGCAACACATCCAAAACAGCCTTTTTTACATTTACATTTTCTCATGAAATAGAAATGTCTAGACCAAATTTGCACTACTATAGCGAAATCATCCCAGCTTACTGGCTCGCTGTGAGACAGCTGGGGGTGATATCTCTTCACATCAGTTGGTTTGGTTTAAAATGATAAAGGTATCTGATCTTAAGCCCAACAGAGGCAGTAGCACATGGAGAGGAGGTCATTAAAATGCACAGGAATCAGGCCGGTCACTTCGCTTGTCATTGACAAATAGCTTCCCACATGCCTATTCCATCTTTTGTGTTTGTTAGAGCAGCTGTACACAGATCCATTACAAAGACAGCTAAATATGCATGTATAAAGCCTTCATCTTCCTTTCATCATCGCAGGCTCAAAAGCAAAGCTCTGATTCAAACACACACACAGAGGATTAAAAAAGCCTTTTCAGTTTCAAAAACACATTCAGATGTTCCCCACTGGTCAACATCATTCTTGAGAAATGGTTAATCGCCAAATTCATTTTGGTGTCTCTGTTCCAGTTTTTTACTTTACTTCTAGGCTTCTTCACACTGTCTGCGAGGTTCAGACGCAATAAACTAGCTCCCAGTAGACATACAGTGCAATCAAACCGCATCAAGAAACAGCAGGCCAAAAAAACGTGTCATTTCCTGGTTTCTGATGAGACCGCACTTATGTGTACTTACGCTTAAACACACTCCGATTCTAAAGGTCATCTGACGTCGGGCTGATACGCGGGGAGGAGGCATTTTCAAGCTAAGTGGGCCATGTAATTACCATAATTTTCATAATATTACTTGTTTTTAAAGCGCCAGCTCCGGGAGGAACTTCTGCTCCGTGAGACGCTGATGGATTCGCCAGACGTACGGCAGTCGCGCTAACCTCTTCTTACGTCTGAAGGACGAATTCACAGATAATTGCTGATGGCTTTCTCAGCCCTTTCTCTGTGTTCGTGCTTCTCTTGCTGTTACGATTTTCATAAGAAGAAACGCAAGGGTCATAAGAGGCAACTAAGGAAGGAGGGCACGATCGGATGACCGAGAGAGTTGATCGATAAACATTGGAGAAGGGAGCGCAACACTGTTCGCTCGGAGGCCAGATGGAGAGAGCTGTTGAAACCTCATACGGCTGAAATCATGTTCCGGGCCACCAGGGACACATCGTGTTTATCTGCGAGGGCGGGGAGTGGCGGGGGCTTCGGCTTTCCTGGCACTCCTCGCCCATTACTGACTCACAGAGGAACCTGTCTGCCAAGACCTTAAACGCTGCAATACATCTCAGCGATATTTGCACAGAGATGTGTTCGGCATTTAATTCCAGTGTTAATCAATTGCTTTTCATCAACAAACAAACGAGTCTGTCACTGTCACGAATGAGCAACAGGGGAAAAATGAACGGCTTTCCGTGTTTTCAATTAAATCACACTTGTTTTTTTTTATTAAAAGACTGACTTATCGTGGTGTTGTTTCATTTTTTTCTCTTAGAGAGAGAGCGAACTTAAAACGCTCACTCTCTCTCTAATAGGTGGAATTCAACTTGGCTTGAGTCAATAAGCATGATAAAGTTTTACATTTAAGTTGGGTGATGTTAAATTAAGAGCCGAAGAGAGGAAACAGTACGTGGTGTCTAATATTTCAGCTCAGACGTTGCTTTTTTTTTAATTCACATTGCAGTTGTTTCATTTAATTTTGTTTCAGATTTTTCCTGGGTCGGGTCTGGGGGACCTAAGTAGAAAAAAAAATCCTTCCTATTACTTTAATCTATTAAGCCAAGATATGTTAATTTAATCTTTAAAAAAACTATATAAAACTATAATTATATATTGTTGCCCGACCAGACTATATGGTTGCCCCCCCCACTTGAGCCAGCCCAGTACCAGGCCTAAATATATCTTATGATTTTACAACGAGTACAGGGCTATTGCATGAATGTGAGAAGCACATTCAGTTTTGTAGGAACTGAAATTTTCAATGTAATGTTTGACTCGCCAGACTTTCCTGTCTTTTTCAGATCTGAGCACAGTTTGTGACACTGTTGAGAGCTTTCCCAAAGCCCCTCAAGAACACATGAGAAAAATCTAAGAAGCAACGCAATTTATCAACCATCTCTAATTAATATCTATGGTGTCCAAGAGATATACGTGAGATATTACAAAAAACCCATCTGTAATGTGCACAAAGTGTGCTGCCTGACATAACTCCAGTCACAATCAACCGCTGTACACACTGCAAATCACTCGCTCGCACTGTAGACCGTTTCGTTGACTATAACGGGAACGTTTTATTGTATCGCTGGCTCTCAGTGTTGATGGGGTGTTATAGAGTGATTCACTGAATCAGTGTCAGAGCCTCCGCACGGTCGGGGCCCGGGCTCTCCACCTCATTTATACGGACGCTTCAAGTAAGAGAATATGCATAGGCTCACACCTGCTATTACTCTGCCTGAGACGCCTCTAAATCGAACTTCAAATACACACTTCAAATATACACTTTGAAAGGAAAGCAGGTTTATTTAAATGACGCAATTTATAAGCAATCGTAAGTCGGTTTACTTGTTCTTTATGTTGTTCCAAACTGATTTGACTTTGTGGGACATAAAAAGAGATTTTAGGTTGAAAGTTACGGATAATAACAGCCCCAGTCACCAATTCGTTTCTTGTTATTTTTAACAAATTTCACCAAAGAAAGGAGGTCATGCAGGTTTGGAACAACATGAGAGTGAGCAAACAACGACAACATTTTACATTTTAATTTCTGGTGTGCTGTCCTTTTAACTTAAAGCTCCGAAAACGAGCAGCGTGAAGACGTATACCGGCTAACCGTGTGAGAATGAAAAGCGCAGCTGTGCTTGGTTAATCACAGTTAGAGATGGCTCTCTGGAGGGGAGATATATCTACGTACATCCTGGTTGGTTGAAGGCTTACATCCTTGAGACAATAGAGACAACATCGGATGATCAAACGTCTGTTGGTTGACACTGATTAAAGCCAAATGCTGAAGATTTTCCACCAATGCCTTGGATTTCTTTGCACAGACTCGGGTACCAAGAAAATAGAAGCACATATGTTACAAGTGAAAGGGGAGTTTAAAAAGACCGAACAGAGCTGTTTCTCAGCTGTGAGTTGTATTGAGGGATCCAAAACAACTAGAGATGAAAACGTATTCATTGAGTTAAATGAAACAATCTAATTGTTATTAAAGAAATTAACTTTCCTGAGTAAATCCTGTAAATTTCCCATGTCAAAGCATGAACCCATGGAACAAATTCATGGGAATGATTGCCATTTGGTGTGGGGTTTACAGAACAGTTTCTCTCAAAAAATTGTTCATACAGACTTGCATTAATACAAAGCAAAATGAAAATTTAAGTTGCACCTGACATCTCTATATAAATCCAGCTCTTTTTGCCTACTTTCCACCAAATAACGCAAAGCAATTTCACATTTTAAAAGTTCTTAAAACTAACATTCTTCAGAAAATGCTTCACATGCAATGCCTATAAAATATTGAGAAGCTTTCATCAGAAACCTACAAGAAGTATATATATAATACTTTATCATCCTTTTCTAGGGCAGGTATGCGAAAGTGAGTCATAAAAGTTCAAAGACACACTTCAACATCCGGCTCAGGAGATGAAAATACACATCACAACAACAACAACAGCCCACAATATACCTGCTGAGTGATCGCTGAAGACTTTTACAGGATCTAAGTGGGCAAAGGCACATCGCACATCGCACACCGCTCACCTATTATTTTTTCATAACAGCGGCGCGAAAAACTAATTGCAGTTTGCTGTCGTGGCTCCTAAATGTATTCGGCGTTAATGTTGCATGCGTAGAGAGCAACAACTAATGACAACCAAAGCGAGCGCTGAAAAATACCCTGCAGTGGGGGCAGACGCACACCATGCCACATTGTAGTCGGCTTCGAGCGTAATGGAATTGATCAGTCTAAGCACACCTCCTATTATTCGCCCCAAACAAAAGGAATTAGGGATTGGGAGAAAGAGACCGGGTGCTCAAAAGCATTTCTTATGGGAAAAGATAAAACACAATGAATGCAGAGAAAGGCAGATTTCGTATCGGACCCCTCATGAGCATGAATCCCAGCTGTCGCTTTAACTTCAGGTGACGTTTAAAGAGGTTAAGCATTGTGAAAGAGTGGACAGGACCTGCAACCATGAGACTCCAAGTGACTCCATTAATTCAGTGCCTTTATTTAAAATTCATGCGCTGAGGAATGACAGATCTCTAAGCTGCCACTGTGACTCCTCGCCTTGGCACTCCTTTCCTCCCCGCTCCTATCAAAGTTTCTACAATATCAGCTCCATGGCTCCATCCAGCCCGCTACTTACGCAAGAACCCTCTCAGTTTATCCCGCCGTACCTCATTCAGTAGAAACTCAAGTGGTTTGTGCATCTCGCATCATCACTCACTCACAAAACAGCACTGCGATGCAAATCACATTCACTTTAATAAAACGGTCCAGGAATCCTGTGCTAATGAACAGTCAGATAAAACATGCGAGTCTTACCTATGCTGATGCTTCCCGTTGACAGCCGGCGAGAGGGAGCGAGAGAACGTACACGGTTGAGAGAGAGCGGCGAGTGTAGCCGACACACAGGAGAGGGAGAAGATAGCGAGTGGCGATGTGACAGCGCACAGCTCACTGCTCTCTCTTCACCCGGAGTGCTTGAGTTTGTGGAGGTGGTCCTTCTCGCTCCTGTGACATCTGCTTCTCTCTTTAAACTCATTGGCTAAGAGGGATGATTCCTATTAAGCCAGCCCTGCTCCCCTCAAGTAACCCCCTCCCTTTGCAAACAATCGCTTCTATCTCTCTCTCTCTCTCTCTCTCGTGCACACACACACACAGCTTTTCTTTCATGTTCTTCTGCCCGTTTTCATCCGAGTCTCAGTTGCTCACTGTCATCTGGTTTGGTGGCACACACATGGGGCTTCATCACTAAAGTGCAGCACTATTGTTTCAGTCCCTATGTTTATCTCGCAGTAAGTATTTTATTTTTCACACACACTGCTTATATTCTATATAGATCTTTCACAATGCCTTAAGCTATGTTCAACATGAATTGAACATCTGAACACACATTTGCTCTCTTTCTTTTTGATTCTGAAGATTCGCTTAATAGGACTATAGGTGTTATACTCCCATATTTCATCACAGTTTAATTGCCCAATAGGACATTTCCCACGCCTTATGCATCACAGGGGGAACGGTCAAGAATATGAATAGAGGAAAGGAGGTCCGAGGTTTCACTGGGTTCGTCGGGTTGGCATCCTCTGTGTTTGAGGGATATAGGATTATAGAAATACATAGCATATTTATTTTGTATTTTATTTATATTTAAGGAATCATCTTTGCTTTTGAAAAAAGTACACATGACAGAAAATGAAAGGAGCTTTTTAAACTATGTTTTTGAAATGACCAAGAGATGTGAAACGTTCTCAGTTTCTCCGTCTTTATTTTGCAAAGAGCCTTTTTGAGGAGCTGTGCCATATTTATGCCTTTAAAATGGTCAGTTATTACATGAATTATCCATCACTTACAGCAATATCTATAAAGCACCAGATGCACAACACGTTGACATTTACATATGGGCTGTATTGAGCTGCAGCAGATCTAACATAATATTTTTATTTTCAGGGCTCTATTGATTGGATATGCATTCAATTCATGTACATTATGTGTCCATTAGTTTCTATGCACATTATATGTAAATAGGCATAACTAAAATGTTGAATTATCAGTTTATAACCAACATACTTCCGGGAAGAATTTCTGTGAATTAAAATGTACAAATCAGAAGCAATAATACCCAACAAAGTGAAGGGATGCCTCTTCAAAGAACATAAAATAGTTACTATGTTTTAATTTCATGTGCCCATTTATGAGGAATATGGACCGTTATGAATGTGACGATTTACTTACCTGACTATGGAAAACTATGCTTTAAACACAACACAACAGGACTTTACATGGATATTCAAACCACCAAATATTGACATCTGACCTACTCTACTAGTATCAGTACATTTGAGTTTTTTATCTGCCCAAATGCTATTTTAAGGTTCCTCCACCTTAAAATCCGCATGTAACCCCTACTGAAGTGTTCCGCCATAGTAAACCAATATGCTGGAGCCAATACTGTATATGGACAATGCCAAACGCATCTATTCAACTGAAGAACAGACTGGTTCTCAAAATAAGATGCATTTTGTCAGTTATTTAACACAACAGAGAAATACCACAGCACAACTTCAAATGGCCATAGTGCAGTGGTCTGCCGTATTTCAAAATGTACTTTATCTTACTATTGTTTATGTATTTTTTGTAGCAGCAGGGATGCTACTTATGCACACCCACAGTCAACAATCACACAGAGAAGCAATCAAATATTAGGTCAAATCAGAACTGGTTTGCTTTAAAAGAGCGGTAGCCTGTTGCCATTGCAATCGCAGGGTCGAGGTTTAAATTCCCATGCCCTGGATTATATTTTTGATGGGTGTTTTGATGCAGGGGTTCCCAAACTTTCCACCCGCGACCCCCAAAATAACAGTGCCAGTGACCACTATCCTCAGAGGTGGTTGAATGATACAAACTTTGGGCCTCATTCACGAAACACGAGCAGAACGATTTTTTGTGTAAAAAGTTTGTAAAGTCGTTTTGACGTAAATGTTCGGATTCATGAAAATGTTTGTATTTTCAAAATGTAAATTGGTACGAAAGAAATGTGCACCTGCTCCTTACCTAACATGTGTAATGGTGCGTAAAATATTCAAACCTTCTGTATTCTTTTAGACAAACCGATGACACTGTATTTTGATGCACTGTGTATCATAATGAGATTTAACAAGTCTTTTTTCATTTTTTAGCTTGTCACTGTCCTTTGTTGCACAGCTGTCCACAGCGAAGGAGATGCCGGACAAACACTACATTGACCAACCATCATACACAACAAATGAGAAGTTAATATTGCTGCTTAGTACATTTTTATAACGGTCTATTCGGTAATATTCTTTCAAATAAGACACTAATAACATGTCACTGTCATGGATATTCCAAATCACATCAACCAACGTGTCTCCGGAAAAACGCGCAGTGCTTCCAAAGCGCTCTCAAGCGCCACCAGCTGGTCATTTTTAGAAGAGCACTAGGTATTATTTCAGTTGGGTAAAAACGCTTTGGTGGACACAGTTTAATTTATTAATTTATTTGTAAGCATATAGCCTATTATGCAGTTATACAATAATGTTGCCAAACCAGAGAATGAAGTCCAGAGGATTCCAGCATTCCTAAGGCGTCTTAACTCAGGTCAGTAAAGGCGTCTCTGTGGCGGATTACATTTCTGTGTAAAGACGCAATGCCGCATGAAAGCCGATCAATATGCCGGCTCTGACCCCCCTCAGAGCCTAGTATCAAAGGCGACTCTGGTGCGGCTCAGGATTAGTGTAAATGATGGTGCTACATTGTCATGTCAGCAGAAAGCGAGAGTGAAGAGGAAGCCAAAAACACACAGCGACATTTGAGGCTATTAAAAACGATTTTTTTTATAATTCAAACATACATTTTTTATTTCTTCATAAAATTATTTAAATGTTTGGATTGTTATTGTTTGTGCTGTGGCTGTTTACTCAGGCAGGCTGTGGCACAGTATGAATGCATGATGTACATTTTGGAGGATACCGCAGGAGTTGTTTAAATAGCTCTCGTGGTACTTAAGCGGATGGGTCTGCGCAACACGCGCATGAAGTCGATAGTCAAACACATAATACATCACGAATTAAGCATTACTCTATATTGTGATGAGAGAGTGTGTGTTTTTCTTACCGTTTAGCAAAAAACAGTCGCATCATAATAATGTAAGTGTGCTTCGGTCCAGATCGTAAAGTGAGAAGTGGGATGTAGCGCTTGTGCACAGACGCCAGGTGTTGTACCGGAATTAGGAGCATCAAATTAGGAAATGCAATACGACAAATATAACGACGAATGATTTTGTCGTTTTATATCCAAAAGCATCTCATTGAGGATAATATTTCATACACGACAACCATCTGGTAACATTTACTGTAACACCGGAACTGTTCTTTTACCTGGTCGACAGTGACTTTCTGGCTCTTTAAAACAATTTTTGGCGTCTTTCAATATGCGGTGAGGTGCCCGATAATAACACATTTCTATCAGTCGCGATTTCTTTAAGACTGTCAGGTCAAAAAATGAATGGTCAAATATATGTACTATTATGTTAACATTTTATTGACTAAAAATGCGTTAAACACGTTCAGAATTTCGTTCAGAATCAGCTACTTAGGTCGGCTGACTCGATTTCCTTCTCATTCATTCCCGTAGCGTACAGTGCATTACTCTGTTGAAGCCCAGCGTCCATTGACGTCAATGGGGCTGCTTTAAACAGTTTTTTTCAGTGCTTAGAAACAAGACGGTCATTGGATAATGCTGCGATTATGTCCCGCCCACGGACGCTCAGCGTCTCTGGGATGAATGGAGGAGTGGGCTGGCCCGGACTCCGAGCGTCTGCGTGATGATTGGAGGGTCTGTCATCTCTTTTTAATCCACTTTTATGTCCTAAAACGCTCGTTTTTTGGGGTCGACAGCTTATAAAAACGTATTTCTTGTTTTTTTTTAGCTTGTTTGCTATACACATTGTCACATATCAGCTTTTAGACATTTTTTTTTTTTTATAAATCATAAATGACAAGGAGGCGGCAGCTTCTCGCAATGCAAAGAGACGGTTGGTGGGGCGTGGGCGTGGTCTTCAGATTATGACGCGTATCACTCTGTGTCTCCATTTCCAACTCAGTCCCATCGCGGATTTTGCATGTGTAGTCGAAAGACAAACTGCTGCAACCTTCATCGTATATTTCACACAATTTCACACCACATTCATTGTTTCAGTTTAACATAATTCCCACATTTCCTCCCGTTGAGTTAAATATATATATATATTAGATCGTTTGTTCATTAATTCATATAGTCTGAACTAGCCAGCTAGCAAACTGCACACGATGGCAGACAGTGCTAATATTGTCGACCTGATTTTGGCAAAGCCATTAGAAAGTCTTCCTTACGAGGAGAAACTTAGAATTAAACAGCAGGGCAGATCAACACCTAAGATTGATTTAGTGCAAAAGATAGGGAAAAGTAACAGGTCTTTTCAGCTCTCCTGGTATGACAAAGTTAGCTGGCTGACTGGAAGTGCTGTGAAAAAGAAAATGTACTGCTGGCCATGTATCTTGATGAAACCATCTCATGGATGTGTTGTTTGGTCAAAATTGGGGTTTGGAGATCTGTCAAACTTTGACAGGGCATATAAAAGGCATGAAAATAGCTGCTGGCCATTGAGAGGACACTGGTCAAGTCACTGGAAAAGACGCCTAGTTGGTACGACAGGGTTACAGAGCATTTTCTTGAAAAGGAACGTAGGGCAGAATTTACATATAAATAAATGGACAATTTTTATGATTTAGGCCGAAAATGAGCTTCCCCTCTTTAAAAGATCAGCAGCCGCCACTGATTTCTATGGAGTGATTTTTAGCTAGGAATTTCATTTAAAATGTTGCATTTATAGCCTACTATTGCTTTTATCCTAAATTATGCATTGTTATGTTTTTTTGGGGAGTTTATGTCGTTTAATTTAAGGCATTATTTTATTAGCATATATTGTTACAATAGTGCTTTTGTTGTTCACATAATTTTAATTCCTGTGTCAATACATTTATGCCGCTTTAGAGCCTAATGCGCAGTTAGGGGGTCAGTAAGATGATTGTTGTTAAAATGAAACAACGAAAAACATTAATCGTCTACTATTCTGTATCGTGACGCACGTACGAGTGAGGCGGTTTCTAAAATAAGAAGAAATGTAGGGTGGGACTTAATTCTGTCCTTAACTTATTGGATTGGTGTCAATCGCTAATTGCTGCAAAAATGTGGGAGTCCTAGTAGGTTCCTCCCTATAAAGTTTGATCATATCACACAAAAGTTTGTGAAGTTTCTTTCAGTTTAAAATTCTTTCCAGAGTTAAGTCTTGGTTATCTCTTCAAGATTTTAAAAGAGTCATGCATGCCCTTCTTTTGGACTATTATAATTTATTATATGTTGGTTTACCTAAGAATTCCAAATTACGACTCCCGTTTCTTCAAAATGCAGCAACAAGGCTTTTAGCTGGGGCTGCAAGCGAGATCATATTCGATTTTAAAAACTTTAAACTAGCTACCAGTGTGTTATAGAATTGATTCTAAGATATTGCGACCTACAAAAAACTACACTTTGTCTTAGCCAAGATCGCGGTTAAAGGCAATAGGTGATCAAGAGGTGCATTCGCAATAGTTGGACCCAAGCTAAGGGATAATCTTCCTTTATCTGTGAAAACCTCCAATTCTGTATGAGTTTAAAACTAAATTTAAATCTTATTTATTTTATAAAATGTTCTCATTGTTCTCATTTTATTTGTCCAGCACTATGGTCAACTGCTGTTGTGTTTAATAATTGTGCTTGCTAAATACAAATACAAATATACATGTAGGATGGCATGAGGTAAATTATGCGAGAATTTACATTTTTGGTGATCTATTCCATTAGGCAAAGATACATTTTTGTTGATATTTATTGTTTAAGCAAACTTATAGAGGATTAAATTTGGATAAAAACATACATTTTCAAATGTACTATTAGCATTAGCAAAACATTTGAAGGGTTTCAATATCAAAGTTTTTCTCAAAGCATGTATTTCCATGTGCAATGCATCCTGCAAGTTGATTTTCCAGGAACACATTCAAGTACAAAGTCTGAGAGGGACAGAGAAGCAGCAAACAAGATTGAAGACTTCTAATGAACCAAAGCACCAGTAGAGCACAATACAGAGTCCAGAATGACACAAGGTTGATTACACCCACAACCACAGACGATTTTTATAGGAAATAACCATATTTTTAACCATTCAGACCATTCAGTGTGGTTCAGACATAAAGCAAGATAAGAGTCACATATGACTCAGTTAGTCTAAAAAGCATCTTATGCCGTACAGTAAAGTAGCACTGGTTAACAGTTCAAAGTTTTCACGAACAAATGCTTTGAGGTTCTTTGATCTCCCCAATGTTTCTTGGGTAACGTTGTAATTGGCAAATCTAAAGATAACCTCTTTGAATTCCCGTCACTGTTGTTTGATACCCATCTGCTCTTTCAGCCTTTTATGCAAAAGAAAAAATATGCTGTGCTATAATTGGAACGTTCTCCGAAGCCTTAGGAGGCTCCAACTTGTCGTTTGCAAGTAGGACATGTCCCGGTGCCTGTTCGACAGAAGCCGGGAGATAAAGCGGACAGGCGCTTGGGCCTGCAGAGTACTGCCCAGCCGTGATATATACACCGACTCAGCAAATTAATGAGACGACGACACAGCGTCTGCTTAATGTGGCACTTAAAAGCAGGTTCAGTATAAAAACTACAAACTCCAAAAATCTATACACATTTACTGTATGCATCTGGCAGATGCTTTAATCTCAATTGACATTCCCTGGAATCCCGAACCCATGATCCTGATGTTAGAAATAATATTGTATGTGTTTGTAAACTCAGATTTTCTAAGGTAAAATTGAGAATCTATATCGTCTTCCACTGGTATGACTCATCAGATGCAACTGTCATGTAGTGTCATTAATTCTTGTTGCTATGATAGACATATTATTATAGTCGAGAAGGACAGAAATATTACACCCCCTCAATGGCTGCAGACCAGGCAACACAAATTACATCGAGGATGTGCTTAACCAAGCACTTGTATATGACACAAAAGAAGATATTTTGAGAAATGTATCAGCGGTTTTGTCTCCATACAATGTACCATAAGTCAATGGGGGCCAGTGTTGTTTGCATAGCAACGTTATTCAAAATATACCTTCCTTTGTGTTCTGCAGAGGAACATCATACAGGTTCAGAATGAAATGAGGTGAGCTCATTGGGTGAACTATCCCTTTAATGAATGTATACTGTATGTCAAAAGGACCCTGTTGTATCTTTCTCAAAATACTCTAAGGTGCACACTGAAGTGCAGGTTTCATAAGATTTACGCTGAAATTCCAACAGATAAACATAAAAACCTGATTAAACTTTGACCGATCAATAAGGAGAATTAATCACTCTCAATGAATCCAGCTAAAGCGTAACATAAAGCAAAGTAATGTTTACTCTAGTCTCACTTTACAGTCAGTCTCACCGACTGAGGGTGAAAAGCGATTGTAATAACAGCACAATGGCCAAGGGAATGTGTTTTTCTATAATGTTGACTAAGAAGGTTTCTTTCTTGCAAATATACACACACACACAGACCACCAGCGCCTGTTTCTTTGCATGCGTGCAGGGGCGTGTTTACCATTTTGGGGGCCCTAAGCAAAGTCAAGACCTGAGGCCCCCAACACATTGCCTAACATTTTTGTTTGTATTGCACAGCAGTATTGAGTACATGGAATTAATGAGACATATATACATACAAATATAAACTGGATTTATTTTACGTTGAACCACATAACAGCACAAAATTCTCTACAGTTTGTTCTAAGACTAAACCTTCTTGGTTTTGGGATGAAAAAGTGTCCTTTGTTTTATTCAGAATAATACAGAATGCTTCTAGCTTCAGTATACGAAAGTAAAAGATGCAAGATTCTTCTTTCATGCTTCTTTTCATTGCATTGTTTTGCGATATACTTAAAATAAGTATTAGATTCATTTTCTATTACTTTCTTTCGTTTTTGAGCTCCGCTTTGATACGTGCGCATTACGTATATCTGAGTGTCTAAATCAACATCAAATGATTTTACCGCTTGTAGCCACAAGGGGGCCCCCTAGCTTGCGGGGCCCAACACATTTGCGTGGTTTGTGTGGTGGTTAACAACAGAAAAACACAAAAACCCGCTGGTTGTGGGTGCCTGAACAGCGTTTTTATTTTTCAAGCGGAGTTTGGTTTGTTACTATGATACGCTTTGCGTTCAAAAAACGCTAAGCACCGGCACTGAGCCTGCGGAAAAGAACGCCAGCTGATGCCGTTTTCAAAAAGCAAGGCAGTTTCGTTGGAATCAATATCTGTGTTACTTTTTCTTGAAAATTAAATAAATAATGCTTTACTTTTTTTAATGTGTTTATTTTTCTCTTTTTTGGCCATTGAATCACACTCAGAGAGGGAAAGTTTGTCACCATTATGGCTCTTAAGGTAAAATTTGGGTGCTAGGGTAAAAACAGGTGCTAAATTATTTACAATGTTATCATATAGTAGCATTAAACATCCAATAATATACATAGGCCTACGACAAACTGCTCTACAGAGCATACGTCATCTCCCTCGGCAGAGAAGCGAGAACGTGACGACATCTTAGTCCTGTGTTAGCCATGCTTCGAAAAGGGAGGGGGAGCACCAACCTGGACCTTTAACACTATTTCATAATCAGGGTTATTGACAATATTGCAACACTGTTATTGTGAACAGTAAAAAGGTTGTGAGACAATGTTTTCTAATATAGTTTGTGTACAGTACATACCCCACAGCCTCATCAGTACTGTTTAAGAATCCCTACACCCACATTTAACCAAAAATGTGTAACTTGTATTATATTGGATATCATTATTATTAACAAAGTGCCCATTACAACAATGATTTGCTTTTAAATGAAATCCAATCAATTCTGTAAGTGAAAATAGACTGACCACATAAGTAGCTTTCTCTCCTTTTAATGAAACACCTGAGCCTGTTTGAGAAATAAGAGACACCTAACAGCAAATTTATTTCTAAATCAAATGCAGATGGAACATTTAATGCAAGACATTTGCAGTCCTTTCACGATGGAATTTAAATAAGAGACATTTGTACGAAATACTAACCAAGAGCCATTTCTAAAAACGTTAATGCAACGAAAAAAGTACTTCTTGTTTAGGATATAAATAAATAATAATAAATGAATTGGCAAAATTAGGTCTAGAAAGAGTCCTTTATCTTAAGAGCCTACATTTTCTTTATCAGCACTTAAGAGTATAAGCAAATCTTTCTAATTAAGTATTCTGCACTGTGAGTGAGTGAGACAGATAGCTTATCATTTGTTTGGATATAAAACAAATCACTAAGCTGTTGACTTTCACGGAGTCATTGAATATCATCATGGAGGAAATGAATATATCATCTACGTCAATCAGACAGAGCCGCTGCGAATATAAAGTCAAGGCTTAACGTTTGAACTAATGTCTTCCTAAATTACAGCCATGTATATATTTAGACGAATGATGTCTTGCAGACAGATATATTTTTTTTCTTATAGTAAGTTAAACAACATTTAAAAGTTGTTCCCTTAATTGCTTGTAGCTTTTTACATAATTTAATTGAAATATAAAATACAGCCAGTTGAGTCTTGTAGCATGGCAGAACTGTACGTTCACACATTTCATTTTTTAGGTTTTAATCAACAACATTTATGCCTTTCATACAATTTCAATTTCCATTATGAATTTTTATGTAATTTCCTTTTAAGTGGCTCCTTCTGGCACTACTCAATTTAACAATTTCTCCCAACAATATTTAATAAATGGACTGGAGGGAGAGAAGGCTGACAGATATATAACAGCCATAAATTCACGTCACCATAGGCAGGGTGGCAATGTATTTTACTTAAGAAAGGCTAGTTTTGTGCATCAAAGGCCGAGAAAGGCAATTACCTATAATGAAATTATAAATGCAAGTTATAGTGTCATTTCATTTAGAAATAAATTACGCTCGTATATTTATTTGAGCATCATGTCTCATTTTATGTCATGTTTTGTAATGAGAGTATGAATCATGTGCGTTTCAACAGTGAAAAATAGGGAATCATGAGGCGAAATCAATGTACTTTTTAATAAAAATTATGAGTTGCAATAACAACCTCTTCAGTGTGTTAATGGAGTCACGTAAATGTAAGTATTAGTGACTATTACTTTCAATAGCTCTGCAAAGTACATTGTGTTACCCAGCACGTTCTCATTATATCATAACCCTTGCTCTTTTGCCAACCTTGAATTACTATATGCTGCTTTCAAACTACCATTATTTAGCCTTGGAGAGAACAGCGAGTGGGATTTTGTGTGATTTTAGCACCTGCCCGCTAAACAAGCACTTAACAGGCACTCTATCTGAATGGAGGAAGGGAAGGGCAGGCGGGTGAGGTGAGGGGTGTTGTGGGAAATAAGACATCATTGGGATTTGTAGAAAGTGAAGCTGGCTCCACAGAGATTTGTATTCATACGCATCTTGCTGCTGTTTACATGCGTCATGCACGGTTTCCTGCTGGCCTAGTTTTCATCGTTGTTGACCGTCGTCACATCTCTCTCACCTACGCTGCATATCTTACTTATTTCATGTGTACTAGGATATGATGAAGTAAAGTAGATTGCGGATTAAGAGTCCATCCTTGTCCTGAGATTTTAATACAAAGTAAAGATGTTCCTGTAGTTTGGTTGGTACAGGATGGCACTAACACGATCACGGGTTTGATTGGAAATCACAAACTGATCAAATGTTTAGTTCAACTGCACTGTAAGTTGCTTAGGCTTAGCCTATAGTCAGTGTTGGGTGTAACTAGTTACTGTAATTAAATTACTTTTCCTTTGAAAAAGTAAAGTAAGGGATTACTCTGTTTTTTCCTGTAATTTAATTACAGTTACTTCTGATGTAATTAAACTAAATACTTTGTGTAATATTTGTGTGTGCAAACATGGAATTGACATCAAAATTCAAAGTCTAACTTTAAAATCCATGCTTTAATGTATTATTCTCACATTTGTAATAATTTGGTCAGTTAATAATTATACTTTATGTAGTTTTATATTATTTATTTGAATGAATTAAAAGAGCCGTTTCATGTCTATCCTTGGATTACTTAACTAATCAAGGTTGATATAGGATATACAAAGTAATTAGTAATAAGTAATTAAATACTTTTCGGAGAGAGGAATTTGTACAGTAATCTAATTACACTGTTGAATATGTAACTAGTAACTAGTAATTAATTACTTTTTCAGAGTAACTTACCCAACACTGCCTATAGTGTATGACAAATGCATAAATATCTGTAAAACAGTTTAGCTGCCTTAATATTGTATATAGGCAATATGACTAAAATAGATCGAAGAGCATTATTATTCAGGCTTTAACAGATAAATCGAAAAAGTAACGTTGCAAGGTAGAAAATATTTATGAAGCTTTCATGCACATGTTAAAAAACATTGAGACATCCATGTAAACGTACGGGAATCACACCAAACTAAAAAATTTAATTTGCTAGTTTCACAAGATGGCGCCGGTGAGCTTGTGGGACACCAGAGTTGGCAGAGTCATTTCCAGTCGTATGACAATGTATCGGCAGGGCCAACGGAAGCTCAACATGTTCGCGTGTTTAAATGCTTTATTATTTTCCTTTTTTTATTCATTAAATTACTTACATCTATAAATGGGTTAAAAGTTCACCTCAACTGGACTGTTTAGCCGCAGATCCATGCTTTACTCGTAACTTCCGTGAACTATTGAGAGGCTCCATGAACCGCCATTGCTGTGAAAAAAACTGTTCTATTGGAGTCAATGGGAAAAGGAGGATTTTGGACGGCAAATATGGGTGCTTTTAAAAAAAAAAAGACATAATATATAAGCGATTTGACAGACCCTCTTTACATTGCTGAGCACTTCGTTAACACAAAACAACTCAATAGTACTATACGACTGGAAATGACTCATCGCAAAAGCTCCAGATGGTTTCTGTCAATGTTCAAATTTTCTTTTTTCTAATTAGTTTTAAGATGTTATAAAAGGGTGCTATTTATACACTTGAAGTAACTCTATAAACAAAGTTGCCATATTTGCTTATCATAAGTGATTTTTGGTTCACTGATGTTGTCTTTGATAGAACACTTCTTCACCTTTGTTGTACAGCATTTACTATAACAAAAGATGAGTTCAGGCAAACCGGGCCACTTATATGACATTGACGACTAATCCCTAACAATTCACAAATGGAGCTCTTGAGCAAGTATAGAGGGGATAAAAAGATTATATACACAAGTCATTGTCTCTGAAGGATTCAACAACATCTTGCAAGACAGGATAATCCTACACCCTTGCACACTAAACTTTGGGGACAAAAAAGTCAAAATCTGAACCTTACAAAACTAGCCACTAAAAGTAATAAAAAACATCAACTGCTACAGCAAAATCTCATGATAATATTAATTCAATACAGCTGAATAATGCATGACACAATGCATACGGTGTGCCAGCAGAGTTTAAACTAACATAACTCTTCACATCAATAGTCAATAGAAAGTCAGTAGAACACGGTTATAAGTGTTGTAAGTCCAATATACAAATCACTTTTCAAAAAATTTCACTTCTACTGTGTTTACAGAAAGTTGTATATTTATCTTCCAGTCCTGCAAGTTACTATGTGATTGTTGAGCTTATCGTATTAATAGGAACCAGCCCTGAACCTAAAGCTAACCCATAATACAGTTAGTACGTGCAGTTAACAGTATTTTTTGGGGTAAGTCACTGAAAGAACATCGTATGTGCATGTACTACAGAAAAAAGCGCAACACAGAAAAGTCTATTGCAACTTGAAATGATTTCATTTAAAATAACAAGTACTTGATAAAAACAGCTTTTTGCTGTATGTTATGTTGCTCATTAGTTTAGATCAAACTCAGTGCTAACAAATGCCTCAAGGCCAAAGAAAATGTTTCCAGCTTCTCTCTTGATTAAATAAACCTCTGAAACAAAATCACTGAAACAACTTATATTTTTTCTTAATTAAGAATACTTACATAAGATACTGCAAACAAAGGTGCTAAATCATGCCATAGAAGAACACATTTTGGCTGTGATATTCCATACAGAACCTATAATTTTAACAGAACATTTCTGTTGCACAAAAGATTCTTTGTAGTGGAAAATAACGAAAGGGAACTGAAAATGGATCTCTGGCACATGAAGAATCTTTTGTAGTGCCTTTATTTTTAAAAGTGTGTATTGCAAGTCTATTAGAGACAGAAAATGGATACCCAAAAAAAGCATTAGCCAGTTTTCATGCAGGTCCAGAGGCCTGATGTATAAACGTTGCTTAGACACACAAAAATGGCATTCAAATGTGCGTTAGCAATTTTTCATGCACTAATTTTTATTGTCAAAAAAGTATATCGTGTCTATGTTGTTGTCTAGGTTCACCTCTTGTCCATGGCTTTGTAGACTACAGTTATTGCACAAAATGGCGCCGGTGAGCTTTTGGGTTGGCAGTAATTTCCAGTCATTTAACACTGTATAGGAAAAGGAGGATTTTTGGCCGGCAAATAGAATGTTTTTTTTAGATAAAAAAAGAAAGTAATATATACGCAATATGACAGATCTTTTTAACATATAACACTTTGTTAAGCCAAAACAACGACTCTCACCGGTGCCATCTTGTGCAACTAACGTTAGCCCAAATTGTATTATGTAATGTCGCCAAGGTTACGGCGCTGTACTGCGACACACAGGATTCAGACACGAAGGACATCAACTTAACTAAATCAACCTTATACCGAAACAAGGAACATCCACAAAAAACAGGTTACAGGAAACATCCACGGGTACGATAAACGAGAAACATCCAGGGGTCCAATAAACGAGAAACATCCAGGGGTCCAATAAACGAGAAACATCCAAGGGAGTCGGTGGTAAGTATTTCAGAGCATGAAACAACTAGACCTGACAATGACGGTTTGTGAGAGTGCTGCTTTAATGGGGTGTGGATGATTGAGTGCAGGTGTGACTGTAATCATTGATGGTGAGTGAGTGCACAGAGTTCTGGGAAGTGTAGTCCATAACTAAAAGTCCGGAGATAGAGTGCGAGGTCGGTAGAAAGAGGTGCTGGTGCAAGGGGAGTGGTCGGAGCTGACACTGCGGGTATTACAGGCACATTCCATCTGACTCTATACGGGGCACTCCATCTCAGTAGTCGGTATAGGTTGCTTGTAGGCGAGCACGGCTTGTCTTAATATTCTTGAAGAGCAAAACTTTCCCATTGCGTTCCGTGTCTAGTGTGTTTTTGGCGTGTATTTTGCCGTGTTTTTCTGCTGGTTAGTTGTTCTTACATGAAGAAGTTGAGACCGAAGGGTAACCGAAAGGTACTTATTCGTTGACTCCTCTCCGATCGTTAGCAAAACTACCACAGTTTACCGTCAGCGACTGTGTTGAATTCAACTATTGGAGATCTCGGCATTTATTCACCAGTTTTTCGTCGTTCTGCTGAAGCTTTCGACATCTTCGACTGCCATCAGCCCATGCTGTTGAAGGCATAGTTGAAGATGCCGAAGCGGAGGCTTCCATCGACCACCTGGACATAAAGTTAACGTCTTGAACTGTCTTGGATATTTCCATGGAGGCTAAAGATCCACAGCCCACACCACCACCAGCAACAGGAGAAGAGACTTCTGAGTTATACATTTTGTACTTATATATTTGACAAACACAATCTATGGTCTTTAATGCATGCTTGTGAAAACCCAGTTTAAGTAACATTATTGTGATGTTTACTGTTTTCTATTTGAAAGTATACGTCATATTTTCACAGAATGTTGTTTACATTTTGATATCCTATATATATAATTTATAGCCATAAACATGCATCACTTATTTTCGTAATTTCATCGCTATGGTTAAGATGTTAGATATTGAGACATTTCACTGACAGGGTCACACTTTTTATGTGAAAATATTATAGATGTGATCTGAAAAGGCTAAAGGGTCCTAAAATGGTAGTGAGAGGCCGATGCTACCGTTCCTTCTGCTCACGCGTTCGTTCGCAGGTGTCTCCGAGTCTGGAGACTTGCCAGAAGAGCTCTCGCTCGCACCTTCGGACGCAACCAAGCATCAGCCAACCGCTGCCTTTCCAAGGCCCCACTTTACGTGTGTGGTCAGAGAGTCTGGTTGTCCACCTCTGATCTTCCCCTTAGACTCCCTGCACGTAAACTGGGGCCCAAGTTTATCGGTCTCTTTCCCATTGCCAAGATCATCAACCCAGTTACTGTTCGTCAAACCTGTCATCCGGTCACTCCTTCACTCCACTCATCGAGGTGTCCGGTTCGTCGACTCCTTGATGTTAGATGGCGAGGCAGGGGTCACTAATACCTAGTAGACCCGGGAGGTTACGGTCCGGAGGAGAGATGCTGGGTCCCCGCTCATGACATACTGGACCGCTCTCTTAGATAGATCAGTTTCTCCGATCACGTGAGTTTCTTTCAAGATGCCAAGAGGCATCCTAGGGGAGGGGGTTCTGTCACATTCTGTCATGGTTGTTTTATTTATTTATTTTTAGTCTTTGGGCACCACTTGCTCATCAACACGCGTGTGCCTAATTTTTCCATTACTCCACTCTCACCTGATTCCCGTTTTACTTTAATGATTACGTTACTGATTATTGCCCACACCTGTCAGTCGTTCCTGTTTGCCCTTCCAATCACTCAGTGCCACAATGTTTTTAGTGTGAGGCTAATCTCATGGATTACTTTTCTATTCATTGTACCTTTTGTGATATACCCACGATTCACCATCCAACTCTTAAACCCTGCATCGCGTCACGGTGAGGCTGTATGAGAGAGAGCTACTTGGACTTATTGTTCGTACGGCGACATTTCCTCTCTGCCCACCACGTAGCCGCTACCGGCGCTGGCACGACCAGTTTCCGGAGTTGTATTACTTTTTGTTCACTGCTGTGTGCCTGGAGTTCCCTGACACTTTTGTTTTTCTGCTCATTTTTGCACGGTGTGATTAATAAACTCTCTTTAAATACTTTCTGCGACTGAGTCCTTTTGTTCCGTAACACCAAATGGATGCTGTTTCGTGACGCCCTGATGATTTGGGTGATCCTTGACAGTTTTTACTGTTAGTTTTTAAAATATATATTTTTTGATAATTCAAATGACATGGTAACAATTGTAAATTTGATCATGGTAAACTTGAAACCGTTTAAATATGTATATACACACACATTTAAATAGGAATAAATATAAACATGCAGTCAGAGCAAATAGATGATGGACAGATCTCTAGAGATCACATGAATGTGACAGGTACTGTAAGATTTTAGGAAGGTCTTTCACTTCGCAGTTTCTATTACCTGCACTTTTACGGCTGTGGCTCTTTCTTGCTTCTGTTACTGTATTATGAGCGAGCATCATGTCACTACCATGTTTTTAAACTGTCTTTTATGTTTGCAGGTCGGATGCGTTCAGAGTCTTTTGGTGCAATCTGTACGGATCACGGACAAACGAAAACGTTTGTTATATTGTGTCATTTTTACATTACATGTGAGGGGCCTCTGCATTAATAAGTTTGTCTTGTTTCATTGTTTCTCGGGACATCTGAGTCTGACAGAACCAGCCCCAGTTTGTGATGACCACAACTAAAGCCTGCATCAACCAGAAGGTAATGGATGTCCTCAGCGAGTCAGGGTGGAGAAGAGATGCCAGAAGTGCTGACATCCCTTCATTTATACTTAAGGAAATTATAATATTAAACAAATTTGGTCTTAAAGAAAATAATGATAATGAAAAATTTGACTGTACACAACAACATTATAGATAACATGTTTAAAAAGTTAACAACGTTGTCAGCTTTCAAACGATTATGAGATAATGACTAAAATGATGTGTTATGCATGTCAGGCCAGTAGCTAGCTTTGAAAGAATACACAGTGGCACTGATCGCTCTATACAGGTCTGCTTTAAAGTGATAGTTCACCTGAGAATGACAACTCTCATCATTTACTCACCCTCTTGTCATTTCAAACCCATTTGACTTTCTTCCTTCCGCAAAACACGAAAAGAAGATATTTTGAAGAAAGTTGGCAACTGAACAGCATGGCCCCTATTAACTTCTATTGTATGAACACAAAATGCAGGTGAATGAGGGCCAGTTAACAACAGTCTTTAAAATGTCTTCTTTTGTGTTCTGTGGAAGAAAGGAAGTCATACAGGTTTGAAATGACAAGAGGGTAAATAAATAATGGCAGAGTTTTCATTTTTGGGTAAACTATCACGTTAAGTCAAACATACGCACACACACATCTTGTTAATGGTTTGTGGATCTACTAGAGCACAAAACTGTTTACAAGAGCATAAAACACGATAAATCGTGCTAACAAAAACAGTTTGAGATTTATCATGATTACAAATTTGAACAGCCCTGTTTTGTATGTGTTGACTTGATTTTTATTTTTAAAAAGTCTGTGGACTTTTGTTGATCTTGTAGACTTTGACTTCATGTGCGCTGAGCCGTCTCTTGATTTATTCCAGATGCCAGTAAGTGTAATTTAGTGTAAGTAATCCAACAAAGATATTACTACGCTATAATAGCAATAGAATAGTGTGTCTTGTGTTGTGAAAGTAAAAATGTATTAAATTCCCCAAATTGATAAGTCTGCAGCAGTTGCAACCTGTCCGAGGCCCAAGACCAAAAAGCAGGTGAGGCAGTTCCTGGGGCTGAGAGCAACAGCTCAGAGCAACATCAGTTGTGTTAGTGTCTTTTCAACAGTCAAATCCACCTCACTTAAATTACATCACTTAAAGGAATAGTTCACCTTCAAAAGGAAAATTCTTTCATCATTTACTCACCCTGTTGTCATTTTAAACCTGTGTGATTTTCTTTCTTCTGCAAAACACAAAATAGGACATTTTGAAAAATGTTGTTAACCAAAAATCTTTGGTCCCCATTGACTTCTATTGTATGGACACAAAACCACGAACATTCTGACCTGAAGTAGAGCCGGGCAATTCAATTGAATAGAACTCGGCCCGATGTAATTTGTTCCGGCAAGCATAGTGTGAAAAAGAATCTCTAGAATAAATTAGTTCAGTCGGGTACTGACCCTACAGTTACGAAGTGACGCGCGTCTGTTTCATTCAGCACGAACTGCAGCAGCACAGTTTGACGAGTATTTTTTGAGAGTAAATTACATACAAAGTCAATGCAAAGACGCGCATAAACTCGCGGCAGGCGCTGCGAATGACGTGAATCGGGCCGACGTCACGCCCTATGTTGCATGTTGCAGTGGCGCCGCCATCTTGGGAGGATAACACTCCACTGCTATTATTGTTTTAATATGTACAATTACTTGTTTTGTTCGATATATGGAGAAATCGAAAGTAAAAGAAGCATGGGCTTTTCCTAAATGATATGCCTAATACTATCGCAGTGTTTAACACATCAATACCGACCTACCATAGTTATATTTCCTAATCAAACAAGAATAACAAAACAGTGCATTGACGTACTAGCACCCATCCTCCCAAGATGGCACAACATTCAAAGCAGCGTGACGTCAATTAACAAGCTCTATTATTAGCGTTGCAGTTGGAAACAACAGTTTCCATTATTCCACGCTCCTTCACAGCTTCATCAAGCTACCCTGTTGTTGTTGTTTTGAACATATTTATTCTGAAAGTGTGCCCTTTAGCGGCGGATCTAACAAACTGCGCCTTTAATGTAGAGTGTGTGTAGTTTAATGTAAATGTAGTTATTTTTTTTTTTTTACTTGGATTCATGATAAAGGATGTGGATGGATTTCGTTTATATGCTGTAATGTTTCATAAGTCAGTCGCGTTAGCATTGTGGCTAATGTATTAACATTGATTTTCTGTACTGTGTTTACGGTTTAGCTGTGTGTCTGCCATTCGCTTACGTAAGTATCATTATCTTTATAACACAAATCAATGCCATTTTGCAACCTTACAGTATCTCTGTGTACTAAGTGCATTAGGACTGGGGAGTCAAATTCAAAAGAGTTGATTCCTCGACTCTTACGCTGCATCCCAATCGCCTTCTTCCATACTATATAGTAGAAGAAAATAAGTATGAGTCATGAATATTATGTCTGAGACTACGTCTACACTAATCCAGATAAATTTAAAAACGGCATTTTCGTCTAAAAACGCTCTGCGTCCACACTAACGTTTTCAATCATTTTTAAAAGGTTTCTCATCCACACTGAAACATGTGAAAATGCTAACATCCCTGTACTGCGCATGTGCAAAACGTAGGACACTTCAAATGTACGTCATTTCCGCCTAGCGCTTTTTTTTTTCGACCGCGAGTTCCACCGTCAAACAACAATTGTGAGTTACCATTCCGTGTCCTCTGAAGAAAAGAAATCTGTAGTACGTAGAAACTAATATTAATCTTTAACAACGCTGTTAAAACCGAGAGTAAACAAATCAAATGCTGTTCAGCATCGTCCACCATCTTGTCTAAAAGGATCACATGACTGCATCACGTGACTACAATTACGGCATATTTTCTTAAACCCTCCGTTTCCACTATCCACACTGCAAAGCGTAAAGGGCGTTTTTAAATGTATCCACTTTCGAGAGTGGTTTTAAAAAGCTCCGTCTTCGTTGATAAAAACGCCGTTTTAATGTGGACGGAAGGCCAAAATGGAGAGAAAAATATGCGTTTTCAAACGAAAACGCACTAGTGTGGATGTGGCATGAAATCTCATTATGCAAAAAACAGTAGGCGAGAAATACCGGATGTTCTACTACTTCAGCCGAGATTCGTAAGTGTGGATCCGATAATCACTTTTCTATCCCATGATGCCACGGGGGCTGAGCAATGGTCAAATTTCAAAAGTAAATCAAATAAATATGTAGGAAAACCTTAAGGCAGACATCCGCATTTAATGTAAATGCCAATAAAGGAATTTCTCTTGACTAAATTCTGTTTTTATTAACGCTCACATATAGGTTGTTAATACATCATAGGTCAAAGAGCATTCAGGTCATATGATCATAAAACATGGCGGACGTAGTATGCCCTAAATGTATTCATACTTTTCCCACTCTATATAGAACTTACTGTTTTAACAGCCGATAGGTAGGTTCTTATTCAAATTAAGTACTGTCACAGTATGCAATTTCAGACTCAGAATTAATGTCCCTAAAGTCGGATTCGACTCCAAGACAGGAATCGACTCTCGTCGAGTCCCTTTCAAATTTTTTATGTTGTCTTTGACTCAAATTGGTTGAATTGTCTTTGTGATTAGACAATACGGGCTTCAAACGGTAGCCAGTGGAGAGAGATGAAAAGGGGAGTCACGTGAGCCCTTTTGGTCTGCTGGAAGACGAGGCGTGCTGCTGCGTTCTGAACCAGCTGGAGCGGTTTGATAGCCTTTGCAGGAAAACCAGCAAGGAGAGCATTGCAGTAGTCCAACCTTGAGATTACCAGGGCCTGGACAAGGAGCTGTGCCGCATGCTCAGTAAGATAGGGTCTGAACTTTCTAATGTTGAATAAGGCATATCGGCATGACCGTGTTGTCTTTGCAATGTGATCATTGAAGGACAGCTGTTCATCAAATATGACTCCGAGGTTCCTGGCTGTTTTGGAAGGAGTGATTGTGATATTGCCAAGATGGATGTTGAGATCGTGTTGGACCGTAGTGTGCCGGAAACACGAGTAGTTCTGTCTTGGCAGGGTTCAGCTGGAGGTGATGCCCTTTCATCCAAGCTGAGATGTCCTCGAGGCAGGCTGTAATGCGAGCTGCTACAGTGGTATCGTCTGGGTGAAACGAGATGTAGATCTGGGTGTCGTCAGCATAACAGTGATACGAGAAGCCATGTGCCTGTATGATGGGTCCCAAGGATGTCGTGTAGATGGAAAAAAGCAGCGGTCCAAGCACCAACCCCTGAGGGACCCCAGTGATCATGTGGTGAGCAGTGGACAGCGAGCCCCTCCATGACACCCCAAAGGATCTTTCGGAGAGGTAAGAGTCAACGTCTTCTCTCCTTTATTAAAAATATTATTGAACATAGCCTTGTCACGGTATGTGGGGAAGAACCCAGATGCAGGCAGCGGTATGGGGTAACAGGCAAGACTTTAATAAATGGACAAAACAAAAACCCACGGTGGGGTAACAGAGACGAGATACTAAAACACAGCAAAATAATACTTCCCACGAGGGGGATAAAACAATGGGGCAGAATAAACTAAACTAGGGAAAAACAGGAACCAAAGTTAGACATAAACACAACACAACTCTAAACACACGGCAAGGCACGATACGTGGCAACACTCAAAAGATCCGAACACGGGGAATGCACATGTGGCAGGACGGGCAATTGCTCTCACCTGGTCATAATCTGAGGTTGTTTTATCGTCTGTGCCCCTGGGTGTATAAAAGCAGAGGACGTTAGTTGGGTGTTATGCGTCATTATTTCATGACATCATCGGTGTCCTGCCATTGCTAGGGTCGGAGTGGGGAGTTGATAGCCAGTGGTGAGAATGTTCCTTCCTTATGTTTCTCTTTGGGCTTTCGAAACACTGACTAACAGATATGTGTTTTGGCTGTAAGGGGCTGCTGTAAATTGGATCGTTACCCCTGTCGCTTATCGCGATGTTGTAAGTTGAGGAACCAGATGTGGACTTTGTAGACGGTAAGCACGTTGGTTATCATGTTTTGTGTAATGGGTTGATGTGGTTAGTTCCAACTAAATCGGTGCTAACATGCGTACTTTATGCAGCTTAACTTTGTTCATGGATGATATTATCCGTGGAGATCTGTCTCACGGTCAGTAACAAACTCCTGTATTCAGGCTTTGAGTGGCACCGCAACTGATCGCGGGTATGTATGTTGATTGTGTGGGCATAAGCCAAGGGAGAATATGGCTTTGTGTTTTAGGTGTTAGGCTAACTGAGGGGGAGTGCTTTGCGCTCTCGTCACAGTGTTGCTGTTCTGTTTCCGTTGGGGCGCTTTCCCATGCTTCTAATGCTTCTTCGTGGCCTTTTTGACCTGAATTACCTACTTTAGGCAACGGTGTTTCTTGTTTGCTGTTAAAGGGACAGTGCTCTCTTTTGGTATTTTCTCCGGGAGTGGCTCTTAAGCTCATTTCAATTAATTTTTGTTTCTTTATATACTTTAAGATCACGCCTGAGGAATTGTGAGCTGAGTTTAAGTCTGTGTGCTTGGCTGTAAAACCAGCGATTCATTTTAGTTTATCTCAGTTAACATTTCTTTAATTTGTTTTATTTTTGTTTTCTTTATATTCTGTTTAAGATTGTTTGTTATTGTTTAGAATTATTTTTCTGAGCTTTGTTTATTATTTTCTTTAGAATTCTTGTTGGTTAAGTTAAACCTGTGAAAGTCTGTTGATGTTCAGAATTCATCTCTTTCACCTGTTTCGCCAGGAACTAGGCACCAGGGGGACGGAGAGAGGCCCTGCTGATGGTGGTGGGAGTGTGCTTCGTTTTAGGTGTATGCTGTGCTTTTCATTAACATCAGCTTTTGTGTTTATATTTGGGTGTACATTTGATTGTAGTGACGGTCCACTTTGGGCGACTTGCTCTAACAGAAACTGCCGTGTTGGAAAGTCTCAGTTTCCTGGCGAAAAGGGGCGAGATCCTCTGAGTGTTTCCATTTTAAATGGTGTTTTACTAAACTAAGTTCGGGAGGAGCAGGAGCAGATCATTAACTCGGCTGGTCGGCTGTCAGCAATCACAACAATCAACCTATCACTTCAAAGAGAGAGAGTGTCTCTATAAATAGTCAAGACGTCTTACCTTCACTCTCTCTTCAGTCTCTAGCATTGGTATATCCAAAATTGCAGTGATGTCAGAGAACGAAACAACCCAAATTGACAACTCCGTCGACGATCCGGGTCCTTCGGCGTCCACAAGCGACGGCCAGCCCAGCAGCGCACGCCGGGAAACGTCAGATAAACCCGCGGCTGCTCCAAGAGGCCGTCCAGGCAGGCATCGACGTCCCCAGCTTCCTCCTATGCGTCCATCCTCCCCGACCTCCCGCCTATCGAGATGTGGACGGTTATAGGATTACGGCAAGCGCTAATTAAAGCAGACGTCCACTTTTCGCGGCGATTGAACAAGGCCAAACTGTACGGTTTGTACTCCTCCCTCCAGCCGGATTCCCGGAATGCGCTAACTGTCACTCAGACGAGGGCAACAGGAAAGCCGAGGCAAGTCCGTGATTCCCCATATCTACGGCCGGATCAGACTCCAACGAGGAGGGGCCTCCGGTCCGAAAACCGCCGGAGCGGTCCCTCTGCAAGCTTGGGCCGCGCCCCGGATGCCAGATCCGACCACCCGCAGTCTCTTCCCCGCTCAGCAGAGCTCCAGCAGGCAGCATCCCCAGGCACCATTCAAGCCCGCCACACAACGAGCCGCCCCTGCAGCGCGAGCATGGCTCCGCAAGCGGCCCCAGCTCACCCACACATCCTCGCGTTCTCCTCCTCCAATCCCTTTCCAAGCCAATGGCCCGCTGCCCCGCCTTCGATCTCCAGTGCGAGGCTGCCTCCACTGACGTCACAGGCTCAGGCTTTCGACTTCTCCGCCTTCCCTCAGGTCTCCAGCGCAGGCAACGAAAACAGCGCAAGACCGGCCCTGCAAACAGCCCCAGCGGCCGCCATCCCCGCTCTGATGGCTCTCCCTCAGGCTCGTCCCTCCTTCACTCTGGCATCAGCAGCACCAATGCCGGTCCCGCTCAATGCCCCGGCCCTGGAGCCGCCGCCCGTGACAGCAAACATCAAATCTCAGATTCTGGCAGGTGCGGACGTAGACCTCTACTCTCTCTTATCCCCACTCTCACCTCCGTCAACAGATCGCCAAATCACCTACGGCGACCTCTCACTCACTCTGAAAAACACAACACACAGCAGTTCACGCACCTTAACATTCCCAGAATTCACCGTAGCCTTTTCTCGCTATCTCGAGATAATCAGCACGGCATTCCCTCATAGGAGGCGCGAGCTCACCGACTACCTCGCCATAGTCGCGGAGCTCGCGCTTTCTTACGGGGAACCCATTTTTATACTTATCATCGTTTATTTTCTGCCAAATGTGCCATCCGCGTAGCTCAGTGGAACCAGTGTCCTTACTGGGGGGCACTGGACACTGAGCTTCACAACCGAGTTTTTCTCGGTTGCAAGAATTTTTCATGTGTGGTCTGCAGATCCGTCGCCCACAACACCACTTCTTGCCCGTTGGTTCACTCATCCTCCCCCCCATGCCCGGACTCACCTCGCATCAAACCCACAGGCTACGTCCCACGCTTCCCATCATATCCTGCCAACCCACCTCTGCCCGATTCCGATAGCCGACAGGCATCAGGAGGCGAACCATGCAGGAAATTTAACATCGGCACCTGCTCATGCCAGCGGTGCCGCTTCCTGCACGTTTGCAGCTTCTGCGGTGGCGCGCACGCCTACATCGTGTGCCAAGTCTCAAAAGCTTCAAATAAAAACCGTAAACAGTATTTATCGACTCCAGTGAATGTTTTAAGTTTGTCCATTGAACTGTCTCTTCACCCCGACACGCTTTACTGATTACGTTCTGTCCGGTCTCTCAAACGGCTTCAACCCCGGTATCGAGAGTCTACCTTCCGTAAGCCTAGTCTGCCCCAACCTGCAGTCCGCTTGCCGAACCCGAAACGGTCGATCTTCTAATCAAAAATGAAATCGACTCAAACTTCATGATCGGCCCCTTCGCCGCTCCCCCCTTTAAAACCTTCCGCATCAGCCCCATCGGTGTAGCTACAAGAAAATTCTCAGGCAAAAAACGACTCATATTCGACCTGTCGTCCCCCCACAATTTCCCGTTTCCAAGCATTAACAGCCTCATTCCACTCGAAGAGTTTTCCCTTCTATACCACGACATCGACCAAGCCATTAAACTCATCACAGCCGCCGGACGCAGCGCCTGGCTCGCTAAAGTCGACATCACCTCCGCTTTTAAAGTGATGCCCATTAACCCAGACTTTTGGCATCTGTTCGGCATTCGCTGGCGCAATCAATACTATTTTTCCGTTCGCCTCACTTTCGGTTGCAGAAGCAGCCCAAAGATTTTCGACATGCTGTCAGAGGCAATCTGTTGGATTCTCTCTAACAACTACTCCATTCCGTACCTCATTCACCTTCTAGACGATTTTCTAGTTATCTCGCTCCCAGACTCAATCCCAGCCGCGCATCTCTCGATTGTCCAAAAAGTCTTCGCCAAGCTCGGCATTCCACTTGCCCAAGATAAAACCTTGGGTCCGAGTGTAACGGAGGCCAGCTAGTGAAGAGCTGTGCAGTGTGTAAACCTCACTCCCGACCTCAAGTGACGCTCTAGCGACAGACGCTAGAGACTGCGGTCTTTAGCCTCCTCGTTAGAGCGCCCGACTCCCATGCCGGACCAACCCGGTTCGAAGCCCGCTGAGAGCGGTGCAGTTCGTTCCGGTTACATTGGTGCCGTGACCCGGATATGGGAGTGAGGTTTAGGGGGGTGAGTGTAACGGAGGCCAGCTAGTGAAGAGCTGTGCAGTGTGTAAACCTCACTCCCGACCTCAAGTGACGCTCTAGCGACAGACGCTAGAGACTGCGGTCTTTAGCCTCCTTGTTAGAGCGCCCGACTCCCATGCCGGACCGACCCGGTTCGAAGCCCGCTGAGAGCGGTGCAGTTCGTTCCGGTTACACGAGCACATCAATCGAATTCTTGGGCATCAATCTGGACTCGCTGAACTTTCAGGCTTCCTTGCCCAAAGAAAAAATCAATTCTGATCGCTTCCACTCTCCTAAACAAACCCCATTGTTCCAAACGCGAATTATTATCCGTTCTCGGCCACCTCAATTTCGCGATGCGTATCAATCCCCAAGGACGCTCGTTCGTTTCGCACCTCCTCTCCCTCGCTTCCTCAGCTCACGCCCTAGAGGACTTAATAACCTCCGCAGCAGCGGTCGCCCCACAAGGGCCCGTGCCTCCATCTATGTCCTGCAGCAGCAGATATCATCAACCTAGAGGCCAATTTCGCAGCAGCGACCGCCCCTCAAGGGCCCGTGCCTACATCTATGGTCTACAGCATCAGACATCATTCACCTAGAGGCCAGCATCGCGGCAGCGACCGCCCCACCAGGGCCCGTGCCTCCATCTATTTTCTGCAGCAGCAGACTTCTGTCACTTAGAGGCCAGCATCGCAGCAGCGACCTCACAAGGGCCCGTGCCTCCATCTATGTCCTGCAGCAGCAGACATCTTTTACTCAAAGGACAGCTTCGCAGCAGCGACCGCCACTCAAGGCCCCGTGCCTACATCTATTTTCTGCAGCAGCAGACATCTTTCACTTAGAGGCCAGCATCGCAGCAGCAACCGTCCCTCAAGGGCCCGCGCCTCCATCCAGGTTCTGCAGCAGCAGACATTACTACCTCAGAGGCCAGCATGGCAGCAGCGTCCACAAGGGCCAGTGCCTCCATAGACGTTCTGCAGCATCGGACACCACTCACTTAAAGGCCAAACCACAGCAGTGACCTCCCACAAAGGCCCGCGCCTCCATCAATGTTCTGTAGCAGCAGACATCACTCTCTTAGAGGCTTGCATCGCAGCAGAGACCGCCCCCCAAGGGCCCGTGCCTCAATCTACATCCCACATCAGCAGTCATCTCTCACTTAGAGGCCGACATCGCATCAGCGTCCACCCTACAAGGGCCCCATGCTTCATTCATCTCTCCGATCAGCCGGCATCTTTCCAGAAAACCTCAAATTCCCCGCTTCAGTAACACCTGGAGTCTCTTCCAGACTCCGCAATATCGGCTTTCATACCAAGCAAGGCCAGGTCGCCAGCAGCCAATACCAGCCTCGTTTTTGGGGGGTGTGCATATGCGGCTGCTGTCCTGCACCGGTTGCATCTCTTGGGGGGGAGTGTTCCGGGTTCAGGCTAATGCCGGATTCGGAGCCCTCACCCCGGACAGGGGGGAGTGCTCTGAGCTCGGAAGAATGAACGAGCTCGGAGCCCTCTCCCTGACAGCATGCCAAATACGCATACCCTCAAACTACTCTATTATCTGTGTAGGTGAACTCGTGAAATGGTGTTTTACTAAACTAAGTTCGGGAGGAGCAGGAGCAGATAATTAACTCGGCTGGTCGGCTGTCAGCAATCACAACAATCAACCTATCACTTCAAAGAGAGAGAGTGTCTCTATAAATAGTCAAGACGTCTTACCTTCACTCTCTCTTCAGTCTCTAGCATCCCACCACCACCCCGGCTCCTCACCTGGAGCCCCTCGTCTCCAGCAGGACACAAAAGGGGGGGGGAGTGTTCCGGGTTCAGGCTAATGCCGGATTCGGAGCCCTCTCCCCGGACAGGGGGGAGTGCTCTGAGCTCGGAAGAATGAACGAGCTCGGAGCCCTCTCCCTGACAGCATGCCAAATACGCATACCCTCAAACTACTCTATTATCTGTGTAGGTGAACTCGTGAAAAGTCTTTTATTGATAAATAAATTATTTTTGTACTTTTAACTTATGTCTCTGACTCTTATGGTGATTTGGACCTGTGCGTGCCTTCGCAATCATTACGGCATTTTCTTAATTCCTGGGTTGAGATTCCCTAGGTGGCACACAAGCACAAGAGCATTCCCATGCAACGAACGAGCACAGGACGATAGACATGAGGATGTCTTATAGGGGAGACAGACAAAGGATAATTAACAAGGACCAGGTGTAGGGGATAAAAAACACTGATGGGAAGGTAACAAGGAAACGAGATGGCGGGAAACACAGACGAGACACGAGAAAGCACATGGCCAGCCAATATATAAACAAAGCCATGTCTTTCTCACACAAAACCTAAGGCTATGTCATGGCTCCGCCCCAAGACCAAGAATAGACGTGACATGATGGCGGAACCATGACAAGCCTAGGGTGAATATCTGATTCCATTAACGAAAATAAATGAAAATGTTTTAGGCTTGTTTAATGCACATTTACGGAGCCTACAAAACAATGAAATGCAATGTCTATAAGTATAAAGCTTAATCATTTGTGTAACTTTCCTGTAGCTTAGTGGTTAGAGCATGGCGCTAACAACGCCAAGGCCATGGGTTCGATGAAATGGGATTGCACATAATTAGAAACGTATAGTGTAATGCAATGTAAGTCGCTTTGGATAAAACGCTAATTTGATGCAATAAGTTCCCAAATTTGTAAAGTTACTTTCATTTATTTTACATCCTTAATCCTGACCCCGTTTTGAATGACAGTAAATGGAGTCGAAGTGTCGATTCCATCAACTCCAAAAGTTGGAGTCAAGAATCGGAGTCGACTCAAAAAACCCCCAGATTCGAACACCCCTAATCTTCTTTGTGTAAGTTACTGATGAGCCTCCAGGAGCTGATTTAGTTGTGCGTCTATGCAGTCTATGCAAAAGACCAATCACAACAGACTGGGTTAACCGACAAATCGGAGCACATTTGGCTTGTGGAAGGGAGGGGTTCAGAGAAACTAAATCTTCGAACTGCTCTGAATGAACCGTTTAGAGATCTTTGAGAAATGGGGTGATATAGACCAATTTGGAGTCGACGTCACGGTTACGTCACTGCCAGGTGGCAGAATAACAGCAGAAACAAACCATGAACACGTAAAACGGCAAAACATCTTATCAAAAAAATGTTGTGTTGTGCTTTTGGATGTCAAAATAGGAATGCCAAAAAGATGGGCTCCATTTTTATAGAATACCGTCATCCAAGACGCCATTCCAAGCTAAATGTAGACGTTTATGGTTGCAAGCCATTAAACGGAGAGACTGGACTGACGAAGTCATTCAGAATTCTCGTCTCTGCAGTGCTCATTTCATTTCAGGTAAGTTAAGGTTTCTCCCCTCAATCAATGATGTAGTTTAGAACGATTAATGAACACTAAATTAAAGTGACAGCAGCAATCACAAAACTGTCTGTACATTAGTGCTATCAGAAGTACTATATGAGCATTTCACTTTGTTTATGTTAACAGTTTAGCAATAACATCCATTCCATTCCATTTTCTACCGCTTGTCCGAACTACCTCGGGTCACGGGGAGCCTGCGCCTATCTCAGGAGTCATCGGGCATCAAGGCAGGATACACCCTGGATGGAGTGCCAACCCATCGCAGGGCACACACACTCACTCATTCACTCATTCACTCACGCACTCACACACTCACACCCTACGGACAATTTTTCCAGAGATGCCAATCAACCTACCATGCATGTCTTTGGACCAGGGGAGGAAACCGGAGTACCCGGAGGAAACCCCCGAGGCACGGGGAGAACATGCAAACTCCACACACACAAGTCGGAAGCGGGAATCGAACCCCCAACCCTGGAGATGTGAGGCGAACGTGCTAACCACTAAGCCACCGTGCCCCCTAGCAATAACATCATTCAGTATAATTTTATTTAATGAACGGGACATAAACTTTGCGACCACATAATGTCATTTGGTGTTGCAACGTAACGAATGATGATGTCTTACAGGGGAGGTATCTATGGATGCCAAAAGTCCAGACTTTGTTCACGTATTCTTAACAGAGTCAGTGCATGAAAGCTCCAATAATATAAGATAACCGGTCCTCTGCTGGCAAACTGTTAAAATAACTGGAGAAGGCAGTTCGGGACAATCCATCTTCCTAAACTGTCAATCTGATTTTAGCGGGGAAATTGAGACTTTCTGCCACCAGTTACCTAACAGTATTCTGCCACCAGTTACCTAACAGTAAGTATACCTAACAGCTAAATTTTTTTGGCAAACTTCTGAATAGTGCGGGAACATGCACAGCATAGAGGATTATTATAAATAAAAGTGTGCCATCATTCTGGATCAGGGGAAATCTGAAATTCTCCAAAGGAATAAAACATGTCATTTTGATGTGCGGCAGGGATTGTGCTCGCGTGTGCACAGAGGAGAGATCTGAAAATGCATTGCACCAACCATCTTCTCATGCCATCACATTCAAGATCTTCATTCAACTTCAATCATTCACATTTGTCAGAGGGCCCTATTGCTATTCACTGCAACAGCGTTGAATGACATGCAAAAAAAAAACATCATGAGCAAAACTACAGGAGATCCGTAGAATCTTTGTGTCGAGCTGACAGGTCATAAGTGAAGTAATGAAGATACCATGAAGAAAAGACATTGAGTAATTACTGACCAGGTGCTGTTATCTATTACAGTTGAGCAACAGGTAGACCCTTCGGAGAGGCTTCACTTATTTACATTTAGACAGGCCTACTGCACAGCAGACAAGGTTAAAATCACCCTGTCACGCCGTGAGATGTTTGCTTTGAACGTGACAGTCAAATGAAGTTAACTCGGCTTTGTTTACAGGGTAAGAACGGTCATCTGGGTGAGCAAGACAAACCTGCACCTGTTTAGCGATAGGTCAGCGGGTGTTTGTGTTAGTACAACACTATTCTTGAATACAGACTTTAATTTGATGGCAGAGTCATTAATCAGAAGGCGGTTCGAACAGACGTATCGGACAAAGGCTTAAAGCCAGATGAAGTGCTTTTCTGTGTGAGGTCTGGAAAAGATTGCTCTTTGGCGGCTTATTGCCTCTTTGTTCGACAGAAAATGAAGAGAAAAAGTGGGATCGGGGAGACAACGGTCCAAACTCGAACCTAAACTCAATATACAACAACACGATAGATGGAACTCCTGAAGACAACTGTCCACTATTATACAGTTTCCTTCTTTTTAAATGCTAAAATGATACATTCACTCAGAGACACAGACATGAAAGTGATTAGCAGAAACTCTAATGTGAAGTGCCCACTGAGAAATAACTAGTTTTCAAAAAAAAAAACTTGTCTTCATCTTTGGCGTTTGAACTCCGAGAGCTTGAATCATCTATCTGTTGCCTTCCTCTTTGCTTTCCTTTACAAATCCAGAACAACGACAACATGCTAAGAATTTTGCATTAAAGGGTCAGTACACGGAAAAATAAATAATTCTGGCATCACTGAGTTTCCCTCGTGACATTTCAAACCAATATGATTTTCATTTGTGGAACACAAAAGAACATGTGAACGTTCACACTGCTGTTTGTTTAATATGAAAGTGAGTAAGGATTTATATTAGAAAGCTCTAAAAAGGACATGCCATTAAAGTCCCGTGAAATTAGTCTGTATGACTCATTCTCATACTATATTACAAGTCTTCAAACATCATATCAAAAATAAAGTCATTATTCCTTGATAGACTTTCTGTCCACAGTTAGTCTCGAATTCAGTTTAAAACATTAAAACGTATCAAAATCAGTCACAAGATTTCTGCAGTGGTCTAAAATATTGTAGTAAATGTAATTAGTTACTGTACTTAAGTACCTTTTTGGCTACTTTGTAGTTTAAGATATTACCAACTTTTACTCTCTACTTGACTACATTTTTTAATAAATGTATACTCTTTACTCCACTATATATGTAATGACTAATGCAATTACACATTACATTTTGCACGGCCCCTAACTTTTACTGCAGCAGTTTATTTCTGCTACAGAAGAAGCAATATTGCCATTTACAAGACATTGAAGGTACGATATCATGTGCATTTTTGCCCTTACTTACTGAAACTTGTCTACATGGCTTCTTTATGAGGGTGCATTATCAGGAAGTTGACATCGCTGGAGTTTTATGTGGGAAGAGGACAAGACTTCAGCCAGCAATAAGGCAAAAACCAGCATGTCCAGTGCAAAAGGGCTTTGACTTTTGTAATTTTTTACTTAACATTATTTAATTTATCTGTTTTACTGAAGAGACCTTTTTGAAGGATATTGGTTTCCTTATGAGCACTTGAGCTTAACTGAGACTTGGGTGTTTGTAATAGACGTAGATTATGGTGTCGACCTTGATTTGTTACAAAAGGTTATTCAAAGTGATTTGGGTACAAACCTTACATCTCATCTTTTCAAACAAGTCTTGACACAGTTAAGAATTAAGCAAAACCTTGCTAGTGCATATCATCCCACAAAGCCAAGGGGCATTGGAGAGGTTTCATCAAACTTTGAAATCTCTCCTTCGTGCTTACTGTGTACAGTTGGATAAAGATTGGGAGGAAGGATTACCGTGGTTATTATTGGCTGCACGTGAAGTTGTGCAAGAAAGCACTGGGTTTAGTCCTAATGACTTAGTTTTTGGTCATAAAGTTTGTGGGCTTTTGGCAGTGCTTCAAAATTCAGTTAAGAGTTCAGATTCACCAAGAAACTTGCTTTCATATGTCGATGGATTCCGTCAAAGGCTGATACAAGCAAGACAGTTGGCTAGTGGGGATGCTTGAAAAGCAGCAGAAGAACATGAAGCGGTTATATGATCGTAAAACTGAACGTCGTGTTTTTGAGCCGGGAGATCAGGTTCTTGTGTCATGCCTTTTGCATTCTTCTCCTTTTGAAGCAAAGTTTGAGGGGCCATATGTAGTGAAAGAGAGACTGAGTGATGAAAATTATATAGTGGCCACTCCACATCGGAGGAGGTCTACTCAGTTATACCATGCAAATTTGTTGAAACCGTACTATAAGTCCACATCAAACACTGAAAGCTCCCTTCGTCCAGTGCTCCTTGCAAGTTCTGACATTGAGAATGTGGGTGTAGTAGAAAAGGGGTTGGAGAAAGGGGATTATGAACTTGATGACTGTGTTCTACGTGGACGGTTAAATAACACAGAGTCTTTGGAAAACCTGACTGGTAATTTGATGCATTTATTACCTTTTCAGTCTGTTCAATTGATTTCTTTGTTACAGAGTTTTCCAGAATTGTTTGGGGACACTCCAACGCGAACCGAATGGGCTGAACATGATATTGATGTGGGTAATGCATCTCCTATCAACCAACGATATTATCGAGTGTCACCAGGAAAATTAAAATTGATGGAAACAGAAATTAGCTATATGTTAGAAAATGAGATTGCAATTCCTTCAAATTCAAATTGGGCATCCCCTTGCCTGATGGTTCCAAAATCTGATGGGTCGGTAAGATTTTGCACTGATTTTCGTAAACTTAATGATGTGACCAAGCCTGATTGTTTCCCACTTCCGCGAGTAGATGACTGCATCGATCAGGTTGGTTCTGCCAAGTTTGTAACCAAACTGGATTTGTTGAGGGGATATTGGCAGGTGCCGTTGAGTCCAGAGCTCAGGAAATTTCTTCATTTGTTATTCCCTCAGGATTATATTCATACAAAGTTATGAGTTTTGGGTTACGAAATGCACCTGCCACCTTCCAGCGATTAATGAATAGAGTAGTTTCAGGTCTTGAGGGGTGTTTAGGACATTAGCACCAAGTCATCCAAATGCGGTGTATTTGGATGACTTGGTGGTTTTCAGCGATAATTGGGATTTACACTTAAAGCGCTTGTGTGCTGTCCTGAGGAGGTTGTCAGAGGCCAAATTAACGATAAACTTGGCAAAAATGTAGTTTTGCTCAGGCAACTATAACCTATTTGGGCAAAGTGGTGGGAAATGGAGAGGTTCGTCCCTTAGGTGCCAAAGTTCAGGCTATTTGCGAGTATCCTGTTCCTACGACAAAAAAGGAGCTTATGCGTTTTTTGGGGTTAGTAGGTTACTACCGTTCTTTCTGCCAAAATTTTTCTTCAGTGGTTGCACCACTTACGGATCTTCTAAAGGCCAAGGCAAAATTTGTTTGGTCGTCAACTTGTGTAGTCGCTTTTAACAATGTTAAGGCATTGTTATGCTCTTCGGCGGTTCTTGCTGCCCCTTGTTTTGAGAGGCCTTTTTCTTTGCAGGTGGATGCCAGTCAAGTGGGAGCAGGGGCTGTCCTTCAACAGGATGACGAGGAAGGCAGAGTTCGTCCTGTTAGTTTTTTCTCCCGCAAGTTCAATTTATACCAATTTAACTATTCCGTGGTAGAAAAGGAAACTTTGGCCTTGATTTTGGCGTTACAACATTTTGATGTTTATGTTGGTGTGGGTCAACCCGTTGTGGTTTATACAGACCACAACCCGTTGACATTTTTGAATTCTTTTCATTGTCCTAATCAAAGGCTCATTCGTTGGTCTTTGTTTTTACAGGCCTACTCCCTTGATATTCAACATACCCGAGGATCTGAGAATATTGTTGCTGATGCACTGTCTCGTGCTCCTTTGTAAACTAAATAATTACAAGTTTTGTGAAAATTCTGTTCTATGCTTGCAGGGTTTCTTGACAGACCCCTGTCTTAAGGGGTGGGGTGTGACGGCCCCTGCTTTATCGTTGCTCTAATAACTGATGGTTCCCGGATGGGTTTATTGAAGACACCTGCAGCTGATTTCCGGTCATGCCTTTAAAAAGGGCAATTTGCCATTGACCGGGAGCATTGACCCTTTTGGACTTGGTTTTCTTTGTTTTGCTTGATTTGACTTTGGTTACGTTATACATTTAACATTTAGCCTCATTACACCTTCAGCCTCATTACACCTTCATTCATACACTTACCCACTGACTCCTGACTATTTCAGGCGCTATTGTTTTTCTTACGTATAATTTCATTTCGTTAATAAATTCTATACATTATTTGCACTTTCTTGTGTGTCCCCATTTTTGTTGCGTCCTTTTCGAGCCATAGGGTGTAACATGTGGTTTTCAGGTACTCTTTACACCTCTGTATTTCTGCAAGAACCAATATTGTTTGAACGTGACCCATGAAAAATATGAGCCAATAAGGACTTACTGTACATTTCAATCTGTTCCTCACACAAAGCTAATGTATGACTTTAGAGGATATGAAATCAATACAAAATCACATGGACTAATTTTCTGGTTCATTTTGTCCTTTAAGACGTTTTACCACTAAATTCACTGTAAACTTTTTGTATGAAAAAAACAGCTTGGAAAACTTTCCACAGATTTTCCTTTGTGCGCCAGGAGAACTTCATATGAGTTTGAAATGACAAGATGGTGTTCAGGCGATGACAGAAATGTCACTGGGTGAACTAAAGATGAATGTTCTTCATCTCAGTAAGAGGAACATACTTCACATTTACCCCAGTACATCATTGTGTCATCCACGCTCTGAAGCATAAACTGCGGTTTAATGAGAAATAAAGGAGCTCTTCAGGTATTTTGTGATTCTGTGCACACTCTTATGTATCTGCAGAATGTTTGTTGGGTGATTACAGCACAAAGCACTGTGGGGTTTATATTTCCCACTGCAGGGCAGAGCAAGGCAGAACCAAAGTGAAGCGAAAGACAGATGGGCTCCATTGTTTGATTGTTTTGAAGTGTCGTTGAAAAGACTATTTGAAATCTGAATTGTCTTAGAAAACATGATGACAAACCTCTGCGCTCGCTCTCTCTCTCTCTCTCTCTCTCTCTCTCTCTCTCTCTCTCTCCTTCTCTGTCACTCTTCCTCTCTTTCTTTCTAGAATGAAAGCACCCTTGAAGACCACACAAGCAAAGTTGAACGTTTACTAGAAAAGCTTGCGATGCACACTCGGTTTGATCCATTAAATGGAGAAATCCTCTTCCTTGATAATTGAAGTTGGTTCATCGCTTTTCTTTTTATTAACCTTTTGCCTCCCCTCTCACTCTTGGACCATTAGGAAACATGAGAAAAAAATCAGACTTCAACATTGCAATACCAAGCAAAGCGTTCTTTTACATTGACAAGGCTCCTGCAGAGTTGGGCATTTTTAGTCCAGTGGGCTCAAATAATATAGAAAATCAATCCTTTCATTTCATTTTTCCACTAACAATGTCCTTCAATTTACAGTACTGTGCAAACATTTTAGGCACGTTAGTATTATCACCAATCCCCACCCCCCAAAAAAATGGGACAGTTATTTGTATATTTTTTAATAGCTACAGTTCTAAATATTTTACCTTTTGTTCAGAATATGTTAATCTGAAAAAAAGAATATACATACTCTAAACAGCTAGACAAAAAGTATGATATAGGTATGATAAAAATCTACAAGAGTTTTAATGTATCCTCCATATAACAAAAAGGTGGTTTCGTTGAAAATTGACCCGGAAACACAAAAGCGCTATGGATCATATCCATAGGGTCCAGCACCAAAAGGAGCAAAAATTCATAATCTGCTCCCAAAGCTCTTCATAAATCATGTTTAATTTAGGATTTCATTTTGATTCAGGTTTTACTAAATGTACGTTTCATTTGCGTCTCAGATTTAGCTGAGGGTATTAGAGTGATTTTAAGGATTCCTCTCCTGCGGATTTCACAACATTAGCATTTTCATAGCATTGCTTTGAAATCAATCTCTAGATTCACACCAGCAGCAGCAGATGAGACCTGCACTGAAAGAGGATAGCAGATTTTTCAAATGCAAGAGACTCATTCGAACCAAACATTTCAAAACTTAAAGCACCACCAACACAGAGTTATATTTCCCCTTAATGGGAAAGATTTTCATCTTTCAGCCAAATATATGAAGAGTTTTGTTCCAAAAAAGAGAACTCTGTTTATTATTATGTTATCATGTTTTTATAGTTTTTTTGTTGTGTTAGTTAGCTGTATTTTTGGTGTTATTATGGCTTAAATCAAAACAAACCAACTGCAGTTTGATTGATATTAATTGGAATGCACAATAAAAAAAACATGATTTTTAAAACTTCGCATTTTGGAACCAAACTCTTCATTATTTTACCAAATTACATTACTGAACTGCTTTATGGGGCTTGACTTAAAAATATACATTTCAACAAAATACACCTAAGAATATATCCTATTCAGTAATCTTTTGAAATACCCAAACATCTTTACCAGCTATGGGCTTTCCTCGGGGATGGATACTTACTGTAAGTATGACTGCATTTATTCATATAGTCATTTATGTCTTTAAAGTCTACAATCAAAACTTAAATTAGTTTTTACTCAGAGATCCTGATGCATAGTCAACATGGCCGCAAACAGCACTTGCATTGATGCCCATACTTTGTTAAACATTCAAAATGGGTGAGCAAGAGTGTAGTTGTCAGGGTTTGACGGGGGGGAAGAACCCAATTGCAGGCAGAGACACGGAACGGGGTTAAATCAGGTATTTATTTATATAAAACAAGACAAAAAGCAAACCAAAACCCACGAGGGGGTAAACAAGACAGGATAATAACAAACTTAAATGATTTAAAGGGTAACAAACACAGGATGATTAACAAGTGGCAGGTGTGGGTAATGAAACACTAACGAGACAAAAGGGCGGGAACACAGACGAGACCCGAGAAAGCACATGGTGAGCCAATATATCAACAAAACCATGTCTTTCTCACACAAAACCAAAGGCTATGTCAAGGCTCCGCCCAAAGACCAAGAATAGACAAGACAAGATGGCGGAACCCCGACATAAGCCCCCCCTCAAATGAACACCTCCAGGTGCTCATCAAGGGGTATACTGACGAGACAAGGCAGACTGGGACAACGACAGGACAAGGCAAAACATGGAAAGCAAGATTAGGGGCAGACAGGCAAGAATAACGAATGGGTTGGGGTTAGACAATAAAAATAACAAACATAGGAGGGGGGGTGGGGGAACAACAAAGTTCATGGGGGGGATGTCCAATAGGGTTGGGATGGGGGGCTGGGGGACCAACAAAGTTCATGGGGAGATGTCCAATAGGGTTAGGATGGGGGTAACAGTTAGTCCGGGGTGGCGCTCGAGAGCGCGAAGCCCCGGGGGGCTTAACGGGGAAAGTCCTGGGGGGCACAGTCTTGGCTGTCGGCAGGGCCCGGCTAGGACCCGGGTATGCTGCCGGCCGGAGTGCCGGCTGAAGCGCCGGCTGGACTGCCGGCTGAAGCGCCAGCTGGAGTGCCGGCTGAGTCGCCGGCTGGAGTGCCAGCAGGACTGCCGGCTTGAGCGCCGGCTGGACTGCCGGCTGTAGCACCGGCTGGAAGGCCGACTGGCACACCGGACAGGACCCCGGCCGGAATACCGGCTGCACCGGACTGGACACCGGCTGCACCGGACTGGATACCAGATACTGGACTGGGTACCGGCTGCACCGGACTGGACACCGGCTGCACCGGACTGAATACTGGACTCGACACCGGCTGCACCGGACTGGACACTGGACTGGACACCGGACTGGACACCGGCTGCACTGGACACCGGCTGCACCGGACTGGACACTGGCTGGAAAGGGCTGACGACACTCCTGGGCCGGGAAAGGGCCACCTCCAGCGCGGGATTGGGAAGCCATGGACTCCCACCACACTGGGTTGGTGGTTCAGGGCCACCGGCTGGTGGGGGGGCTGTCCATGGTGTTGCCAATGAGACTGGGCGGTTGTGGAGAGGCTGCAGAAGTTGAGGAGGGGTGCGTGGTGATGCTCACAGCCCCGATCTGCAAGGCCTGCAAGACACTAAACTAAACTTACAAGACACGAGGTAATATGAATGGGGAAACATCGATGACTAGGAACAAGGATCAGGATAGCTCACAAGACTAGGTTTCTGGAACACAGTACAATTCACGAGCACAAGACAATGAACATGAGGATGATTTAAAGGGTAACAAACACAGGATGATTAACAAGAGGCAGGTGTGGGTAATGAAACACTAACGGCAAGGCTAACGAGACAAAAGGGCGGGAACACAGACGAGACCCGAGAAAGCACATGGTAAGCCAATATATCAACAAAACCATGTCTTTCTCACACAAAACCAAAGGCTATGTCAAGGCTCCGCCCCAAGACCAAGAATAGACAAGACAAGATGGTGGAACCCCGACAGTAGTATGGAACATGAATTTAATTATGTGGGGTATGAAACAGCCTTGCAAATCCCTGCTAGGACACTTTTGTGCTAGGACACAAAATGTACGTCAAATATATAATTATATAGATTGAATACATTTAGATTTACAGTATGCATACAGTCTATATAACATAACCAATACAAAAAAAACATAATACACTGGGCATTTGCATATACCGATTAAAGTCTTGTATTACCCTGTTTGCATTTATACCCTGAACAGCAAAGAATCCCCGGTGTGATCAGACCTTTTATTTAACTTACCCGAGCTAAACGGAATAGTTCACTTTTACACAAGATGATGTGTTAATTGAAGAAGTTGAGAGTGAAGATCTGGGGAGAAATGAGAAATATATTCCAGTCATGTAATTCAGAGGATATTCTTCATTCTTTCGATGGCAACAACATAAACATTATGTGGCCCAAACTTAACTGTGGTAGAACTCCGCAAAGGAACAAAAACTGTTGAGTAGTTTTTATTGTAATTTAATACAATGACTATACAATAAAATATTAATATAAATGAATATTAATATAAATGAAATGAAATGAAATATAGGAATAAATTGTTATATTACAACCAAACACAGACCGAAAGTGAACTTTAAGCCATGCACGTCTATCTATGTGAAACAATGACAGTGTAAATTAATTATTGTTTTACACCTATGACCTCTTCACCAAACCTCTGTATTACATGATATTATCAACCACACGCATTAGTTTGCACCTTTCTTTTCATAAAATAAGGCACAATCTGACTGTAATCTGATTACTTAAAACACATCAATGGTAGGTGTAAAGGGGACATATTTAGCATACATAATGATTATAGTACCTGATGCATCCGTTTATAAACTCACTTATTACAGAATCACCAGATATTATAACACAAATAAAACATATTATCGATTCTAAAATGCATCGGTTCATAGACTGTGAGGTGGTGGAAAGTAACTAATTACAAATACTTTCGTTACAGTACTTGAGTAAATATAAAAAAAAAATCAAAACTTCCAGTTTAGCTCGGGGGCGGGGCGCTTAAACCGCCCTTTGACATTCAATCACTGGTGCTTTGAATTAGCATCGCTAACACGAGCTTTGCTCAAATTCTGATTGTAAATTGTGGTTAACTGAGCTCCTGTAATGGGTCATACCATTGATATTACCAGAGCTCTTAGCTCTCTCTCCTGCCGCAGACCTCGCTGAACCACGCCCCCCTCGCCACATACCCCCACCACCCTTCTCAGGCTGGGGAGCCCCCCGGCCTGCAGCCCCCCCTCCCATTCCTGGAGAGGAAGTCGGCCACAGCCATTCGAGCACCCGGCTGTGGATCCCCTGAAATTTAAAATGTAAAAGGCTGTAAGGCCAGATACCACCGGGAGATGCGAGGGTTGGTATCTTTTTATGCGGTGGAGTCACTGCAGAGGAGCATGGTCCGAACAGAGGGTGAATTCCCGGCCCAGGAGATAGTATCTCAGGGCGAGAATGGCCCATTGGATGGCCAAACACTCTTAGTCTCTCTCTTTGGCCGCTCCTCAACCCCTACCTCCTGGGCCAGGACAGCACCCAGCCCCCTGTCCGATGCATCAGTCTACAACAGAAAAGGGAGAGAAAAGTCAGGAGAGTGTAAGAGCGGCCCGCCACACAGGGCACTTGGGTAAACGCCTGCTGGCACTGCTCCGTCCACTGGACGGTATCTGGTGCGTCCTTTTTAGTAAGATCAGTCAGCGGGCTGGTGAGGTCCTAGTAGTTTGGTACAAAGCGCCTGTATATCCCGCCAGCCCCAGGAACTGTCTTACCTCCTATTTGGTCTTAGGTCTCGGATATGTCACAACGGCTGCGGTCTTGTTAATTTGGGGCTGCACCTGACCGTGACCTAAGTGGAAGCCCAGATACCTAACCTCCACACGCCCAACCGCACACTTCTTCGGGTTGGCCGTGAGACCCCCCGCCCTCAGCTCCTCCAGGACCGCCCTCAAGTATTGGATATGCCACTGCCAATTGTTACTGTAAATTATAATATCATCCAAGTAAGCAGCGGCATATGCCATATGGGGTCGGAAGATGCGATCCATAAGACGCTGGAAGGTGGCCGGTGCCCCGAACAACCCGAATCGAAGCGTAGCGAATTGGTGCAATCCGAATGGTGTTGTGAAGGCGTTTTTTTCTTTGGATAATGGCGATAGGGGGATCTGCCAGTATCCCTTTGTTAAATTCAGTGTCGAATAAAACCGAGTCGTGCCTAGCCGATCAAGCAACTCGATGATCCGAGGCATTGGATAGGTGTCGAATTTCGACACCGCATTCACCTTGCGGTAATCCACATAGAACCTGATCGAGCCGTCAGTCTTGGGCACCAAGACTATTGGGCTCGCCCAGTCACTGTTGGATTCTTCTATTACCCCCATTTCAAGCATTGTCTCTAATTCCTTCTGAACCACACTTTTTGTGTTCAGGTAAACGATATGGCCGGCTGCGAACCACCACGCCCGGCGCCGTCTCAATATGGTGCTGGATGAGGTTTGTACGACCAGGTAGGGGCGAGAACACGTCTGCAAACTCTGCCTGCAACTTGGCTACATCCGTGAGCTGTGAGGGCAAGAGATGATCTCCCCCAGGAGCCAGAGCGAGTGATCGTGACTTGGTATTCGCTTCTGTTCCGAGATCATTCTCACCCGCTATTACCGTCGCCAGCATCACGGACCCCATCTCCTGCCATTTTTTAAGGAGATTGAAGTGGTAAATCTGACGTGCCCTGCTCCTATCTGATCGTATTACCTCATAATCGAGATCACCGACTTGCCGTGTGACCTCGAACGGACCTTGCCACTTTGCAAGTAATTTGGAACTTGACGTGGGGAGCAATAAAAACATTTTCTCTCCCGGTGCAAAGTTTCGTAATTTGGTACCCTGTTATTTAGCCTTTTTAGGCTTTGATTGTCCTGAGCCTGTAACAAATTACCAACGATAGCTGGCCCAGTGTGTGGAGTTTTGTTTGCAGGTCCAGGACATATTGAATTTCATTTTTACAGCTAGAGGGTGCTCCAGGGGAAAGTCATCGCAATCCGAGAGGATTAGTCTCCCTATTGCGCTTGGTTCCCCTGACGCAGCCGCCTGCGGTTCAGGTTCAGCCTCGCCCACCTGCACGAGCGCTCCGTCTCCCTGCTTCTTCATTTCCCAAGCAACACGCGTACACATATACCCCAATAATTCAGAAAAAGCAGGCCGATTGGTCCCCAGGATCAGCGGGTGTCAGAGGTGCGGATTAACTGCCACCTCTACACTATGCTTTTGCCCCCTGAATTGGATAACAGTGGTCATCAAAGGATATTTTGCCCCGTCCCCGTGCATACACCGTACCCGAACCTTGCGGCTATTATCCAATGCCTCCGACCGAACAAGGCTTTGGTGTATAGAGGTTTGGTTACAGCCTCAATCCACCAAAGCCAGGTATGTACCCCCGCTATACTCACAGGTATTTGGTACCCGGCGGTTTGACCAGGGGAAACCTGCGACGCGTCAGGGACTCGGATCACTGTGCCTATTTCTATAACCGGACAATGATCGACTGAGTGGTCGGGGTCCCCGCACGACTCGTGGTCCTGTGCCATAGTCCGTTGGATTCCAAGATCTCATCCTGGGCGGTGGACGAGGGGGTCCGGGAGGACGGGACCTTGGGAAAGGGATAGGGCGAGAAGAGAGAGAAGAAGAAGAGAGGGTTAACGCCTTCGAAGAGGCGTGAGAGACAGTTGGCAGGGATGTGCCAACCCCGGGGGAAACACCACCATCTGAAACCGCTGGCGACGTTCTTCCGGGCTGTGGCCGACCCGCTGGAGAATGGCCTTCTTGAGGTCGTCAAAGACCATTAGATTCTGCACCGGCAGTGATCGGGCAGCCAGCTGCGCCTCCTCCGTGAGTAATGGAAGTAAGCGCATTGCCCAGTCCTCTCGTGGCCACACGGAGGTCTCTGCAGATTTCTCGAAAAGTTCAAGGAATGCCTCCGGATCATCTTGTGGTCCCATCTTGTGGTCCCATCTTGGGCATTGGCAGAAAGGTCGCGGGGGAGGGAGGCACTGCTGCAGCTACTTGAACCCCCTGGCCGATCCAGCTCCAGAACCTCTCGCGGTCCTCTTGCTGGGCTTGAAAGATTGCCTGGAAGCAGCGCTCATTGTCAGTCCGAAGATCCAGCAAAGCCTGATGCTGCTCACGGTGGATGAACGCGAGGGATGAAATGACATCTGCAAACAGCGTACCTGTCGAGGACGGCATGACGATGGTGGCCTCCTGCTTCCTTCCCGGGTTACGGCACCAGTGTAAACAAGGTGCCACAAAAACAAGGTTCACAAAAAACAAAGTTCAGCTTGTGGGTAAGGAAGAGGACGAGGTTGGCGAGACTGACACGGAAGTTTATTAAAGATTCTACAAAGAAACAGACTTTAAAAATAAACAAAGTAACTGGGTGGCGATTTCTCCAGCACACCGTAAGATTCTTTCCGCTCGGATCAATAATCCAGTTATGGTTCCAGTCAGCGATCACTTCCCTCTCCAGTCTCCCGTGTTCAGTCCGTGAGTCTCTCTCTGTCTCTGTGTTGCTTCCCTCCTTTTATCTGGTCTCTCCGTGCCCTTACTGGAATCAGATACAGGTGTTGATTGTTTGCACATGCTCCACTTACTTACAGCTCGTCTCCCAGCTCTCTCTCCTGCCGCAGACCTTGCTTAAACCACGCCCCCCTCGCCACAATCTTAACAGTGCAGTTAATCCAAATGTATGAAGCAAACTTCATACGAAGGCGAAATAACCTCAACATTAACAACAAAGCGCGCTTGGTTTAGCTTGGTATCACCATGCGGAAGTTCTTTATTTCTTCTTAATGACTAAACTTGTTCATTAGCATAGCGTTTTTGTGCTTTGACACAAGCAAGCGTCACGAACACGGATGATGCATGCATTTCATAAATTCATACTGGCCGCGTTTCTGTCTTCGCTCACTGTATAATACAATTGGAGATGGTGAGAAAGCGGCGCATACTGCGTTTTCAACAAGTTTTAGGCCAACCGTTTTTCCTTTGAGTTTTTAAGAACTTTCAAGTACATATGACAGCGTTATCAAAACTTTCTGCATTTACATGGATCCAGGATAACGGATAAAAACGATGTAGTATGCACGCCAGGCCAGTGGTTGGCGATGTTGTTGTGTAAAGAAACAAGACGTGCCTTGCCACATACACATTGACAGTTATAAGGCAAATAACGTGCTTTTTAATACCGTTGGTCGACGTATATGTGTGTTTAAAGTCTGGCGAATGTAAATAGTGTGTCTCCGCTGATCTTATTGGACACATTTCGCTGGGGAAACGTTAATACATAGTCGAGCATCGAGAGCTCACAGTACAGAAAGCAGCCATATTGTTTTAGCTATACTTGCGCGACCGAGCGCTTAATACGCATGCGCGTGACGTCATCGTCATCGGAAAGTTCCGTCATGCAGTTAACATGGATACGAAATTGCCGGCGTTTTAAAAAAGTGGCACATTGAGACCCGTCTTCACAAGTTTGCGTTTTCAGTCCCCCAAAACGCAGTTTCTGTCTAAACGGACGGCCAAGACTCATAATTTTTTTGCGTTTTCAGTTGAAAACGGTCTCGTGTAAATGGCCCCTTAGATGTTAATGGCCCCTAAACAATACACAGAGATGCCATGGACATGTCCCACCCGCAAATTGCGCCTATGAGAGAAACTAATTAGCTAGTCACAACTGTTTCACAAAACATAGTACATTAGTCGCAATAAATCCGTTCAGATTGATTTAATGTAAGATTATTGCTGTACATAATATACACTGCTTATGAAGACTACCTTTGTAATCGTATTTTGCTGTCTTGTTTTATTTCAAGATGTTTTATTCATTCGCAATTTTTCTCTTACGTTACTCCAAGGGATTCCACCAGGGTCCTGGCGTATGTACAGTTATGAGCAACTTTTATGTAGGTTTATTATGAGCAACTTTAAAAAGAAAACAACGCTTTCTCTTATCAAACTAAAAGATGTAACACGGAATTTGCATATATTTAGAATGATGAATATACAATGCACCGTGTGTTGCTTGTTTATTTTGCTTTATTTTGCTCCAGAGAATAAATTATGTTATAATAAATATACTTTACTTTTATATATACTTTATACTTTAACCACACATCTTTGTAATGCTGTTTGCGAATGTTCATTAGAACAATAGTTTTGGGACACACTAAATTATAATTTTTTATTTTCACCAATTTTAAATCCCTAATTTCTTTGACCAAACCTATCACTTGTATTATTTGGTCCCTCATAAAACCATTAAAATTATGATGTTTTTGAAATAACTTACTTTTGTGGTTGCGTTGGTTCTTATCCTAGACTGAGACAGAAAATATATTATAAATATTAACATAAAATATATTTTTTTTTATAAAATTCTATACTGCTGTACAGTCTGTGTTGATACATAATTATTATGCAAATACCAGAGATGGCTTGAAGAACACAGATCTATGTGTTTATTGTCTTCATATTGCATCAGTCAACATCACAAATGTTGTGGCTCTGTAAATCTCACTTGTGGTCTTTATGTAAGTGCCTTCCAGTGAATGAATTATTACATGAGCATGTTTACCTCTCCATAATGCTCACAAAACCCCATTTGGGGTAAAAATAGAAAAATAGAAAAACTTTGGTTTCGTTTTAGTTTAGTACTTTGTAACACTGTACTTTGAGTAGTTTTTCAGCAAACAACATATCTACTCTTACTTGAGTCATATTATTTTTCAGCACTTCTACTTGTACTTGAGAAAAATATTACTGAAGTAACAATACTTTTACTTATGTACAATTTTTCAGTACTCTTTCCACCACATACAGCATCCCTCTACGATTAATAAGGACATGAAAACCAGTAGCTCAGTAATATGTAAAGGGTGAGCCCATTCAATGCCATAGCTCTGGCTCAATGTGTTCACAACCAAATAAAAGAATACTTGATAAAAGTAGTGAAATATATTCTGGCATCAGAGCTTTAATAATGTGGCCTTATTAAATTCCAGAGCCCTATGGTGAGAAACAGACGAGAAGGATCTTCCGCATTATGTCATTCACATCAGCTTTTCACAGCAGGAACCTGAAACCTGAGTTTATTCTGTCCATTTGTTTGTTCAATGGTGAAAGGAATCTTCACGTTTAATTGTTTGCTTGTTTTTTTGCCCAGAAGAGAGATCAGAATGTACAACATGCACATTGTTAGGTCACTCTCATAGGGGAAGTTTTTGTTACACCAGTTTCTGTGTTGTTAACAGCATCGGCATCTTTTGTAGACCAATTACAATATGTGAATATATAAACGAAAATTAATCTAATTGTTGTCGTTTTTATTTCTAGGATTTCATCAGGCATCCTTGATAGTGAAGAGAATAAGAGAAAGAGCTTTGGCCTTGTAAATTAAAATAACACATCATTTTATAACCCTAGTGAGGCATGGGGGCGTACAGCTCACGCTGAAAAGCACGTATATATTTCCTTCCCTTCACATTGAGCAGGGAGAAATATTGTTTAATCAATGGCAGCAAGAACTTCAACCACCTCAGCAGAATTCCCCCGCCCACTTTTGACGAAGCACGCCTGCTGTTTATCCCATAATACCATCTCTGACGTCTCAGTGTAGGTCAAAGGTCAAAATTCACATCCTATAATGTCCAAACAAATCAAAGATCCTGGCTCATTGGCTTTTTAGAGGGTCACTTAATGCAAAACATGGATTTTCTTCTCTATATTGAAATAAGAGAGTTCAGTGCACTTACAGACGCACTCTAGTATTCCCAATGCAAGGAGCTCTGCTCAGTCCATTCAGACCATTTGTGGAAACCAAGCTCCAAAAACAGATCAATCAGAAATATCATGGTTATACATTATTAAGATGTTTGGCCTGTCCTGATAAACAACACATAAAACATCACCATATGAAGGTTAAACAATAAATATTAGGTATAAACTGATATGTAAATTTTGTCCGATAACGATTACCAATAATTCTTTGGAACATTGAAAGCCTATAGCCGATATATTGGACTATAAACATCTATTAATATGAAAATAATATGAATAAAAAAAGAGGTTGGACAAGCCTACTTTAAACAAAGATTCTCTAACTTTCAAACATTTCTAGTATTTTGTATTTAATAAACAAATGATAGATCCAGAGTAACCTACACTGTGAAGAACCATTTACATTTACATTTAGTCATTTAGCAGATGCTTTTATCCAAAGCTACTTACAAATGAGGTAAACAATGGAAGCAATGGGAACAATAAGGACAACAAAAAGCATAAGTGCAATAAAACTGGTCTCATAAAGCCTACCACAGTATACAAAGCTGCGTTTTAAGTAGAAAAAGAGATAGAACTGATCGGTCAGGTGCTGACGGAAGAGATGTGTTTTCAGCCGATTCTTTCAGATGGCTACAGAATCTGCTGATCTTGTAGCAGTGGGCAGATGATTCCACAAATGTGGAACCGATCCAGAGAAGGTACGTAAGAGAGATTTTTTACCTCTTTGGGATGGCACCACAAGACGTTGTTTGTTAGCGTAGGGATCTGCCGGGTACATAAGTCAGCATAAGTGAGTGGAGCCAAATCAGTGGTGGTCTTGTAGGCCAGGACCAGAGTCTTAAATTTGATGCAAGCAAATATAGGGAGCCAATGTAACTTAATGAAGAGAGGAGTGACGTGTGCTCTCTTTGGTTCATTGAAGACATTTACATTTACATTTAGGCATTTTGGCAGACGCTTTTATCCAAAGCGACTTACATTGCATTATCCTATACATTTATACATAGGTATTTGCAATACCCTGGGATCGAACCCACAACCTTGCGTTGTTAACGCAATGCTCTTACCACTGAGCTACAGGAAAGACCACTCTTGCCGCTGCATTCTGGATCATTTGTTGAGGTTTGGTTGTGCAAGCTGGAAGTCCAGCCAGTAGCTCATTGCAGTAGTCCAATCTGGACAGAACAAGAGCCTGGACTAGGACTTGCGTCTACAGGACCGGGTGGTGCTGGCAACCTGATCTGTGAAGTTTAGCTGTCTGAAAGCTTTCTGTCTTGAGACCTGTTAGACATTTGGCAATTCAGAACACTTTATGCATTGTAAAATGAAAGGTGCCTCAATATCCTGTTGTGTACTCAAAGAACCTTAAACTGTATTTTAGGTGCATCAAAGCTCTTTTTCTCATAAGGGGTTAATGGTGGAACCATCTATAGTCTTGGTGGTTCTTTCAGGAACTTTAAGATTCTTCAATGACCCCATATTCAGTTCTGAAGGTCTGGAGTCACCTTTTCACTGCAGGATTTCAAAATAACGCATCTTTCCTGAACGCAACAACCTCTCTGTATGACTGTCCCATTAGAGGTGAGTAAAGTAAATAATAAATAAATATACTAACATTAACTATATATATACACAGGTATACTCTGACACGTCTTATTGTATGGCTGTTTTTTGCTTTTTTTTCATGTTTTCAGGCACAGCTCCCATTCTCTTTTGTCATAAATACATATCTACTGTATATATATATATGTATATATGTGAAGCGGCTTTGCAACAATTGAAAATTGTGAAATACATGGGTCCTTACACTGCCTGATAATAGCATACACAAGAACAATACACTACAGGGGTAAATAAAAATAGAATAAACTGTAAAACGGTGCCTTGAAGCACCCAAGGTGGTTCCAGACAATATTAATGAAAAGGCTCCTCAAGAAGCCTTGAAACGGTGCCTTGAGTTTCCCCTGAGGGTTCCGCCGGGGTGGCAATGTGAAGAACCCTGACACATGCTCGCTCCCCTCTTTCTCTCTCCTATCTGAAGATGCCCACCCAACTACCTGCCCGCTAGTTCCCATCCCCACTCATCTCCTCCAGGCCATCTATCCATCGGTTGTTCCCGCTCTGACCCACATTATCAACTCGTCTCTCACCACTGGTACATTTCCCACAGTCTTCAAAAAACCCCAAATTCCCACACTACTGAAGAAACCCACTCAAAATCCTGCACTGCTAGATAACCATGTACTGGTATCTCTCCTCCCCTTCATTGCTAAAATTCTTGAAAGTGTTGTATGTAACCAGCTCTCATCTTTTCTCACACAGAACTACCTCCCGCACAACAGCCAGTCTGGTTTGAAGAGCGGTCATTCCACTGAGACTGCGCTGCTCTCTGTCATTGAAGCCCTGAGACTGGCAAGAGCCGCTTCTAACTCATCTGTGCATATCCTACTGGATCTATCTGCCGCCCTTGACACCGCTGACCACCACATCCTCCTGTCGACCCTCAAGGCTATGGGTGTCTCTGGAATGGTGCTACAATGGTTCAGGTCTTACCTCTCATATAGGTCATTTAGAGTATCCTGGAGAGGTGAGTCCCAACATCTCGACACAGGGGTGCCTCAGGGTTCAGTGCTTGGACAGTTGCTTATTTCTGTATACATGACGTCCCTAGGCTCTGTCATTCGGAAACATGGCTTTTTCTACCGCTGCTATGCGGATTATACACAACTCCACCTGTCATTTCAGCCTGTCGATCCGACTGTTTCTGCATGCATTTCAGCATGCCTAGGCGACATTTCCCTCTGGATGAAGGACCATCAACTGCAGCTGAACCTTGCAAAAAACAGAACTGTTTCTAATACCGACCGACACAAAGATTCATCACAACTTCTCCATTCAACTGGGCTCATCATCCATCACATCTTCCTGAACGGCCAGAAACCTGGGAGTGGTGATCGATGGTCAGCAGTCTGATTCAAACAATACTGTATGCTATTATTCCTATAATTTACACATTCATAAATATTTACATACTGTATCTACATCAACAATGTTTTGCTGATAGTAATAAATGAATAATCATGACAGAAATTTAACTGTGAGCAGCGTACAGCTGAAGTGGTTTAACCAGAGGAAATTATTTATAATTTATCGGCTATAATATATCAGCCTGATTTTATTATCGGGCCGATGACCCTTTACCAGCCGATACCAACATGACTGATAATTTATCGTGCATTAATATTTATCCATATACATACATTTACATACAGCATAGTTTTGGAGGAATAATATCACCCCCAAAACGAAATTTGCTCACCCTCATGCCATGACTTTCTTCAGTTGAATGAAAATTACATTTTTAATATTGTTTATATGGTTATGTGGTGTTTTTAATTTGCTTTGAAACAAGCCATGTGCAAACGTATCATTTTAAACCATTGCTGAGTATTTTCTACATAAAACTGCAGTTTACCAAAGAGAGTCTAAAAAAACTGCTCTGGATACTGACGTTATAAACCTGTAACTAATAACATCAACTCATTTGATCCCTGTAGATCATTAGTTTGAGGCAAACATATTTAAAGACTTCGCATAGTTTCGAGCTGAATCGATCGCTGCAGCTCTCAGTTTAACTTTCAGTTTTAGCAGCATCTGGAAATGCAGAGTGCAACTGAGTGGAGGCGGCGCTAGTCTACATATTCAAGTATCTGCGTATGCTTAATGAAGCTGAGGTGCAGTGTATGGGATCAGAATCCCGTCATAAGTATTGCGGGCTTATTTTAAATTATATTGCACAAAACTAATACATAAAGACAAAGTTGTTACAAAGTTGTTTTTTTGATTTACGCTTATTATATTTTTAAATATGCCTGCAATACCGATGGCGGGATCCTGATCCTATGGCAGTGTTACATTCAAGCTATTTTGAGGCAGGAAATATTTTCACAGGAAAAAAAACATTTAAATATGTAATTTTGATTGTCAAAAAATAGTTTTAAGAGATATAATTATGGACCACAGGGGGACATTAAATATTATCCATTAAAAAGCTATAAAGGGACAGGGATTTGTAGACAGCTGAAGAAAGGAAGTTATATAGCCTTCTGCTGATAATCCTTCATACATTATGGGAACACTGATAAACACACTAACAAGATGTATACGGTTTGGTTACATTTGCATACCTGTGTTTAAACACACGAAAACTGAACCGTTTACAAGCAATCCCATCAGGACTAAGTCAAAAGATTAAAATATTTTCTTATTTAGTATTATAGCATTATTATCCATTTGTTTTCATTTTACATAGAGCACCCAATCTTACCCTACAGTAGAACCAAATTGTGTTTCTGTATTAAAATCATATTTCCATTTGGTTGACCTGTGAATGCAAATCTTTTTACGTCTAAAAAGTAAATGGCCTGTGACACCTGTAATGGTATGTGTCAGTGCAAACAGTCTATTGAAAGGTACAGTACAGCTGATTGGACATGATGGGAACGTGGGAAACAATTAAGAATTGTGAAGAATTGTGACTACGATTATTAGTTAGGTGTATAAGAAATACAAAAAATTAATTAAAATACAGTGACAGAACAAGTTGATCAAAATATTTTTTGAATGAGTTTTAACTGATAGATTTGGTATGTAAGATGAAAAACAGCCTGTGATATGAGGAATAAATGAATCTACTGGAACATTTATACAGTTAATGTAACCATTGAGGATTCAAGGCTGGATGTTCAAACACAAATGCAAAGTGTCACTAAGCACTGACACAAATGAGGTTCTGAATGGTTTCTTTGAAGGAACTCTAATTAGTCCTCCATTTTCCTCTCACATCTGAACAAAAAGTGTAGTATGATTTAACATGATCTTGTTTGATGTAACATGCTCTGGCAAGATTGTTTTCTTCACGGTGCCAGAAGACTTAAACGCAGCAAAAAAATCAGTTTGCTCTTCACATTATACACATTATTCTTCCCAAATCTGGACAGTACACCGAGCATGTTCCACCTCTGTCCACATGATAAAATACATGGTTAGGTGTCACAGTTCAAAAACAGAAACAAAGGCGACACTATGTACATAGGGAAAATACATTTTAAACTGACGTATCTTGATTGAAATCTGGAGTTTGGATTTTCTAAATGCCCTTTTCCCTTTGCGGAGGCAATTTCCTTTGGAAATTGTCGGCAGTAAATATAGTTAATGTGCTGCGCCTGCACTTCGCTCACGCGGAGAGCTGACATGAGTTATCTGAATGATTCTTGTGAAAACTGAGATATGAATCCCTCCATCGTAAACTAGATTGTAGAATGATGTACAATTGCCCTGAAGGGACCAACTCAGTAGGAAACCCCCCACAGAGAGAAGAGATGATACAAAACAGAGGGAAGGTCCTTAACTAAATATCATATTACTTATTGATATAACAAGAGTCTAATTCTCATGTGCTCTGTAAATGTACTGGAACAATGAAAGTATAGCAAAACCGACACAAAACAAATCTATCAAAATTGATTTTGAGTGAATAAAGCACCATTAAGGAGTAGTGTTGGGCGATATTCTCTGTAGTCATATCGTTCTATCGCCAGCCTGTGGATCGCCGAAACACGATAGTATCGAGGGGTGGGAAATCTACGCATTTATCTATGACAAGCTGGATTTTTGGACAAAAACAGAAGCTTACGTGGCTAGAAAATGCTTATGTGTGACTGAAATTAGCATTCTATCAGAATGTAAGTTCGGTGCAGTTGGCAACCTTGTTACTTCCCACTGTAACCTTTTAATCGAGAGAAAGTAAACTTGCTGTAAGTCAATATCATTAATCCAAATGCGCCATTGATGCCCGTGTGCGCTGTTATTATTTGAATACCAAATGCCAACAACTCATGCGTTGGTTTTAAACCCTCATGCGCATAGCAATTCCTGCAAGGAAAAGCCCGAGCCGCAAGCATCACAAGCTCTCTTGTGCGCGGAAAACTCAAACCCCGCACATTATAAACTCTTTGGCATGAGGAAAAGCCTAAGCCGCGTGGATTGCAAGCTCTCTTGCACAAAGAAATGCGTAATGCGCGTTTGTAATAATAATTTGCAACATATATTGGCAAACAGTCAACTATCGTTTAAGGAATCAGCTATCGCCGATATGTTTGAGTATCGTCGATGCACGATAGTATCGTCAATCGGAACAACCCTAATAAGGAGAATATGTTTATTAAAAAATGTATGACTTTACCTTTTACTGATCAATATATGTTGAATGCATAATAACACGCAGCTAGTCTCTTTTGTATTTGTTTTACTATTTAAAGGGATAGTTTACCCCAAAATATTTGTGTCGTCATTTGGTCACCCTCATGTCATTCCAAACCTGTATGACTTTTATCTGCAGGACAAATAAGAAGATATTTTGAAGAATGTTGGTAACCAAACAACATTGGTGCCAAATGACTTCCACTCTATATAGACATTTCTCAAAATATGTTAATTTGTGTTCCACAGAAGAAGGAAAGTCATTGAACCACATGAATGTAAATAAATTATGAAATGGTGAATTATCCCTCTAAAATATGGTTACTTTAGTAAAATTGATATGGTTACAAATTAAACCCCAAAAACTAGGGATGCACTATATTATCGGGACGCCGATATTATCGGAAGATAATGGCTTATAAATTATTTATCGGCATCGGCCCGATACAGAAAATAACGCCGATATGCCTCGCCGATAGGAAGTTGTGTTGATTTATATGCGCATGCGTCAATTTGCGTGTTTGTAAGTGCTACAGCGAGCATGTCGGCGATGTGGGAATATTTTACTGTAAGTCAGACTGATGTCAATGTTGCTGTTTGCACACTGCAAGGCATCAGTCTTGCGAGGAGGAGACAAACGACACTCCTTCAACACCACAAATTTAATAACTCATCTCAAAAGTCGCAATCTTGACCTTCATCAGCTATTTGTGAAGCAAAAAGAAAAAAATGCGTCAGTGAACCTTGTCAGGAGCATATTCTGGAATTGTTTGAAAAGTAAAAAAAGTTCAGCAACGACCACCCAAGGGTAGAAGCTCTCAACAGAAAACAACGTTACTTTTTCAATTAGTTTTTTACAATTAAAAAACAGCAACATTATGTTCCTATTTATTAAATAATTTATTGTTCTTGAATTTAAATGTTATATTGCTGGCAACAAAATGTCACGTTTAAGATATTGCGAAGCAATTTATAGCCTACATTTCAGTCAATGAATTTGTGTAAAGTTGACAATAAATGTCTGGCTGAACTATGTGTTTTTTTCTCTCTTCATCTTCAACAGATATTATAGGTGGGGTAAATAAAACATTTATTTGTGGGGCAGGGTTTAAAATGGTCCGAGGTTGAGGCACGTACTAATAGGCTGATAGTCTGTGCGGCTCATGCTGCACTCTGTCGTGCACCGTTATTTTTCTCATGTTAAGTTTTAACAACTGACATTGTTATCAGTGTATTAACTTGCATTGATAATCGCGGAGAAAATATATATATGCAACATAATTAAATCATGCTTGTAAAAGCAGCACATTCGTAAAATTAACTGAGTGTGCAAAGAAATCAATTTCTGCGCCCGTCAGCCGCGCACTGCCTATTTATTGATTAACATTTTTAACTAAAACACAGAATAAAAATAAAGTTAAATCCTGCCCATCATCCATCGGGAGTAGACTTTGAACTTGAGCTCAATCTTGCATAATATGCAACCCGCGGCCCTGTGACTTTCGTATGTGCACACTGCCGTTTTGTAGTCTCCATTTCAAAGACAGCAAAAGTCTGTAATCTCTTTTACCTCTGCTCTTGTTGCTTATTTAATATTCACCAAATTCCTTTCCCAAATGTTTTGTAATTTTGTAAAATTATTTTGTTTATCATTATTTTAAAATGTGTGAAGGCACAGTCACTGAAGAAACCGGGCAATGCCCCCTTGTTTTTTCCACGGGCTCAGTGCTGGCGCTTATTTTTTCCCATGCAGCTTATAATTGCGACCAAAGCACCTAGGTTGAAAAAAACGCTGTCCAGCGCCTGGCGCTTTTAGCTGTGTAAAAACGCCCTGTTGGATAGACAGCATATATCGGCATCGGCTTAATTGAGGTGGAAATGATCGGGATATCGGCAAAAATCTAATATCGTGCATCACTACCAAAAAACATGGTTAATTTCCATAAAGGGTGGAATATAAGGCAATACAAACAGCATCAATAAGCAAACTAATTGTAGAAGGTAGAAGAGTGATGTCTACATTTATTTTGTCCCTCAACACAGTAACAAAATCCACCACAGCACGTTTCGTAACACCTTTGTATTCCCGTGCACTGGAAAACTTGCGAACTGATCGATCACACCTTCGAATGAAGTGACCAAAGATCGATCATATTTGCTTGTTTTTTTGCGTTATCAGCATTCCAAACACAGTGAATGACACATAAGCAAACTTAAACAGATGGAAGACACAACAGACTTTTTGTATGATGTCACAGACAAACAGTGTCCCAAATGTAGTATTATACAGGGCTGACAGCTTTTGAGTTCAGTTTGGAGTGAGACTTCTGCAGAGGGTATGAGATGGCAGAAAAACATACACATTAATTAATTGTAGGTGAACTATCCCTAAATAAAACCTCAAATAATTACGTATGGGCCCAACAAACGCAGCCTTTGCATTAAGAGGCAGACTTATCTTATTGTCTTGGGAGATCTTGTCAAGGGAATAAAGAAACTGACAAATAGAGAAAAGTATTTGTCTATTAGAATGTATTGTTAAATAATGCATTTGCAAATAAGCTTAATTTTTTTTATAGGCTTACCACAACCTATAAACAGACTTTCAAAGCCAAACAGTTTAATATGTACACATTGTCAGGAATTTCCAAGAAGAGAACCCAAGTGCAGGCAGTGGTACAAGGATTAACTAAAACTTTATTATACAAAACAAAAGCCCACGATGGGGGATAAACAAGAATTGCACAAATATGAACTAGAAACAAAAGACTTCCCACGAGGGGGCAAAACAAGGGAACAGGATAACTAAACTTAAACACTCACACGGCTTTGACAGGACTAGAAAAATATACAAGGCGTCAAGACAAGGTAATATTCAACAATGTAAGTAAGGCAACAGGGCAAACAAGGCACACACATGGCAACAAAGCAAAACGAAACAGCACAGGACAGCAAACACAAGGGCATTAAATAGGGAACCAAATTAAGAGGAGGACTGGGGCAGGGCATGAAATTAACAATCAATAATGAGGAAACGAGAGGACGGGAACAAAGAAGAGACCAGAGAGAGCGCATGGCACGCCAGAACAAACAATGCCATGTCTCTCTCCACACTAAATACGTGGGCACTGTCATGACCCTGCCGCAAGGCAAGGTGATGTAGGATCATGACACATATTTATGCCTAATCTTATTGGAACGAAGTCCTCTCTCGTCAGCTGATTCCAACTATCACTCACGCCACCGGCCCCGCCTTACGGCTCTCATTCCGCCTTCCTCACCACATACCCCCATCGCCCCTTACAGGCCGGGGGGTACCTACTCCCCCCCCCCGGGGAGCCAGTCTCGGCGTCCGTTCATACATTTAATTGGCCACTGGCCACCTTATTTTGACATTGAGGTCCACTGCTAGACCACTGAGGAAAAAAGTTTGCAGCACCAAAATACAGATATGCTTTTAGGCATTTATTTCACAAATGTTATTACACACCACAGAAAAAAAATGGTGAGACCCTGCGTGAGAAAATTAATGGGTGGCGTGAGAGCATGAGAAACCTGTTAATAGTGTATGGCTCACGACGATGCATGAGAGTTGGCAGCCGTATATTATAGGATCAAAAAGTTCCCATGTTGTTAAAGCAATTTCGCCATACATACACTTTGTTGTTAATGCTAATTTCTAATGCTAATGCTCATTGATTTTGTAATAATACTTTTTTCTTAGTCTTTTCACCTTTTTGGTAAATAAAAATTGTCTTGCACTGTAAATTGTCTATAGACCTCTTTGGATGATTAACAACGCTGGTTCAACGCTGGTCCAGAACAACTTCATGTTTCAGTTCGGTAATACTACACAAATGTTTGAAGAAAAGAACATTGATTTAAAATATCTTAATATATGTAAGATTAAAATATTATATATCAGTAAAAACTGAAACCAGACGTGCTACTGGACCAGTGTTAACAACTTGCGAAGTGGTCTATAGATGCCTTACTTTTAGTAAACATTGTGACGCGATTTTGTGGGTGGAGTTTAGCTGGAGGCAGAAAGATCCCCCTGACCGCATTACTAATGCTAGGTAGCACGTTTTGTTTGCTTGCTTTTTGACAGATTAAATCCGATTCAATTTGAACATGTTAGGACACTCTCTGTCTAGGACCGATATTGTTTTTGAAAAAGTTAACTTTAACGCAAGGAACCTGGCCGACCTGTACCCGCTCACTCAATGGATCCAGGGACGAATTGACAGGATTACCTACAGTTCATTGGCCTTACATCTACACCTACCAGACAGAGAAACCAAGCATGTATAGTAAATATAAACTGAGAGCGTATACATCTATGCCTGCGTGTACAAACAGTGGCAAACGTTAGCAAAACGTGCTAACGTAACATTTAAAAGTTAACTCTACGTGAAAAATAACCTTGTTCCCTTGTTTCTGATTTGGGCATAGTTGAGATATTTTTAGACACATACCCAAACCATAATCCACACCAACAAAAGACAGTAGTTTTATAATCTAAAGTGTTATGAAGTGAAACGCGAGCATTTTTGAGGATAGTTTCTGTTCAGTCCACTCGTTTTATTGTGTTTAACTACAGCTGTCGTCAGTGTTTTTGTTCGGCAACGGCATCAGGTGTGTGTAACAATATCAAATTGGAGACTGTATTATGTCGATTGTGGCACTAATAAACACAACAAGATGATATTTTAAACTCCATATGTAGCCAAATCTCTGCAAATTTGTATTGGCCACCTACAGTTTTCCCTCCAGCTAATGCCGTGACGTAAGCGTGACGTCGACCGTAAAGGGGTCTATATGACAAAATGGATTTAATTAGTAAAAGCAGCACAGGCTTCAGTCAAGTGAGCAGGCATAATGGGAATGACAACCCTCGGCAAATGAGAGGCATAGTAGCTGACCTGCTCATCATTCATTGGCTGACAGATGGTGGCAGACACAGGTCGACCATGAGGAGGAATCAATGAACTGTACAACTCGAGCACTAAGCTCCATCAACAATTACGGGACGCCTCACTCAGTCATAAATAGCCCACGATTGTAACAATGCCATCCAAACAAACCATTATGACATCCAACACAGATAAATACGGTAATAATAAAGATGAATAAGGGAATATTCTACTAAATTAGATAAGCAAATAACCCTTCAGTACACCAAAGGACTCAAACTGTGATATTGATTCTGCAGAGCACGAAATAATCACACCAGATTCATATTCCAGTAGTAGCCTATATTCCTCTTCCACACACTGAACCGTATAACACATGGTGTGATGTCCAGATTTGAGAAATCACAGAATGTTCTCAATTGCAAGCAAATTAAATTAGTCTAGAGTAAATTAAGGTCATTATTGTTCTCGGAATGTGAAAGAAGGGATTCTTGACAGTTGACCCCACGATATTTGGCACTAGCTCACATTCAGAGTTATAGATTGTTTACTACTTATGAGCGGCTTGCACAAAACCATTTTAATGTCAAGTAAAAGAAAAAAACAAGAATAAAGTGGTAATATTATGAGATAAAGTATTTCATAATATTCTATGAGAATAATATTAAGTTGCAAGTTACAACATGATTTTAAAACAGGAACATTTTTAAGAAAAAAAATCTAAATTATGAGAATAAAGCCATAGTAAAACCGCTGCCAGAAGACCAAGCATTTCTTTCTTGTGGACTCTTAAAGCAAAATTAAACTAAATCCTGCACATCCATGCGTGGTCTCAGTTCATTTACGCAATATTTCGCTTTAAATCTTTTAATTTCATGACTTTATTATCATGACATTACACTTTAATCGTGTGATGTTTTTACTTTAATGTTGCACTAAAGCGCCATTGTATGCTTGAACTAGCAAGAGAAACAACAAGGCCTTAACTGTGTTTCAAATTAGTCACCATAAGAAGAAACAAACATAATTTAGCGTCTTTCTCAAAACACATTGAAAACGGATTTCTGTCTCTTTAGCACAATGTATCGGAATCTCACCAAGGGCAAAGAATGATAATTACACCAATCAACAGTTTTTAGTTATCTCTTATCTGAGATGTTGGATTGATTTTTCAGTCAGGAATTCAGAAGCAGCAACATAGCGTACACCCCACGGTGTTGACACACGAGTTAAAAAAGCCCCACTTGTTATCAATGGAGCCATGGCCGAGTAATTAGCCTGGAGGAAATTGCTATGTTCTTGTCTCTACCAAAATAAACAGACCTACTTCTCAGTGGTCTAGACATTTCCGCACCCTAAACAAAACGTAATATCTGTTGTCAGTTTGCGGACCTTCTTGTATGCAAGGCAGCCAACCCTTGTAAAAACATGAGAAGAATTAGATAGTCCAAAGTATCCGCAAATAAATGCAGTGGTGTTGACAACACGAGGCGAGCTGCTGAGGCAAATTATAAACAGTGTCACAAGCAGGCTCTGGTTGATTGGACTTCACCAGCTTTATTGAATTGTGCCTATAGAGTTGTTCAGTCATGACGTCAATTTGTAGGGCCAACCTAGAAGGCTTTGCCAAGGGTTCCCTCAGGCATTGGATTTAAGAACAGCAGCTTTCAATTTATGAGTAAAACAGACCACAAAAGGGTCTGTGGTCAATATTACAGCTGTGGATTTTTATTTTTTTTATGTAGCATCCCGATGCTGATGTGAACGATTATTGCATCAATGCATGAAAACAAATGTTCGATTTGACAAATAATGCAATTAAATGTACATACATGCCAACAGTTATATATATATATATATATATATGCTAACAATTAGCTTGAAAACCTTGCTTTTGACATCCATTATATTGTAACAATACACAAAGCTGAAGGACGATGCCACACGGAGAGCTGAGATAGACTTGGGTTTATTGCAGGGTTAATCGGTGAACAGAAAGACCGGTGTAACAATCCGAGTAACAGGTTACATCCACAAGTGAGTAAACATACGACAGGTAACATCCACAGGTAAGTATAACCCGGATAACATCCACGTGTAATAAAGATTGGGCCAACTAGTGCACAGAACATAATACAACTAGACACGACAAGGAACACAACAAAATAAATTGTATGTAAAATGTTAAGGGGATGAGGTTCAGGTGTGAGTGCAATCATGGTGATAATTGGATGCAAGGGATTATGGGAAGTGTAGTCTGTGAGTTCAAAAGTCAGGTGAAAGGGAACGGGAATGGCAGGTAGTTTGTGCTTTTGTTTATGTATTTGCACTATTTTACTTCATTTTTTAAAACAATCATGTGCGCTTTGTTTATATAAAGGCAGAGACGTTTAATGAAAAGGATACATTTTATTATGTTAGAAAAAATTACTCGGGAACGCATTGCCAAAGCAGGAGCACCGGTGATAAATTTGTGGCTGCTACAGATAAAAAAATGAGATTACATTAATAATAGCCTATTAATATTGGAACATATTTTAATGCTTTTAAAAGACAATAGTCTCTTATTTTTACCAATGCTGCATTTTGTATTAAAAATACTGTAAAATAGTAATAACGTGAGATATTATTACAAATAAAAAACTTCATGTTACTATATTTTTAAGCCTAATTCATGCTTGCCTCAGAATTCGTCAGGTCGATGTAAAATCTTGTTGTGTGTGACTCACAGCAAGTGAAGAGCCACAGGTCTAGTTAACCTTATATTAAGAGACATAACCCACATGCAATCATACTTCAAATATATTATGTCATGTTAGTTATTAATTATTATAAACTTAGTTATCACAACAGTATATTTATGGTTGAAACGGGTTTTAATAATCCATTTAAAACTCCGAAAAAATCAAATTTCAATCACCTTATCTCTGTCAGCTTTGATATAGTCTATAAAAACAGACCAATGACTAAGCTGAACTGCAGTTTCTCATCGGCAGACCTTCAAAGAAACAACAAGCAGGCCTTCGGTTAACCTCAGGCAGAGGAGCACGTCTACGCTAAGCCAAACCCCAGCTGCAAATCCATGGCTCTCTGCTCCATCAGCGTGCGGCTTCACCTGCATTAATACTTTATAGAGCAAAGAACAGCTACAAGTGCCTGCTAATGGTCTGGAAATAATATGCTTTTCTCCAGGCCCTTACAAAAAGAGAAAGCGGAAAAACGTGTATGGCCCATTACTGCTTGCTCCGCACTTTCCTTACCATTTCGTGTTCTTGTAGGAAAGGGCAAACCTGTTCGAGAAAAAGATGTTCTTGTACATCAACAAAAGAGCTAAAAAATAGCTGTCGGCAATAATTACTATTGTAATGGCTGAGGCAAATGAGAATGTTAGCAAGAAGTGACGGGCGCAAAAGGGCAGCGGGGAGTCTGATAAAGCCCAGAGAAAAGAGAAGACGCCACTGTTTCGAGCGTTTGCGTGTGCTTTACCTCAATCTCAATCAATCAATCTCCATTTCTGTTGTTCTGTTTCAAAACCTATTAAGCAGCCTACAAAAGCAATATTTGGATGCATTGTAGGCACGTTCCTGACACTGAGGTTGTTCCACAAGGTAAAAAAAAAGATTTTGGCCAAATTATTCACGTGGCCTTCATGGGGGAGATTTCCACAGAAATCACTAAATGAAAGATGACAGATGAGACATTTATAAATGTAATTTATTAATAATTCCATACTGAAAAGTATCTTAATAATTGGAATATTGGTCATAAATATGTGTACAATGTTTTGATAATGCGTAATGGATAAGTGCACCACTCGCTAAGCAACATGCTAACGTCAAACTCTATTGAAATCATTGACAAGTCAGGTCTTTCCCGCGTGCTATTTGCACCTGAACGCAATGCGTACAGAGCTGCTGCCTATACAGAGCGCTCTAAATCGGTTTCATGGCGGTGAGGACGCCGCTTCAGACTGCAGCTGCCTATGTAGGCTCAGAGCTTGTATTTCTTATTCTCTCTGTTTTCCACTCAATCTCTGCAAGGTAAATTCCAGGTTCCCCAGCGATCACCGAAAAAAAAACAGTTTAGAGAAGAAATCTCATGCACAGGAATAGTGTCGTCCCCGGAGGACGGCAACCTTTTAAACGTAAACAGCCTAGGAGACGAGAATAAACCAACAGACCCTGTAGAAGCAAAAAGAAAAATGAAAGGGGATCGGGACGTTTTAGTGTAGTAAACACTGCATCCCCAGTAGCGAACATCAACAACTATAATCCATTAAGAATCAATGCATTGAGAATATGAGGCATATTCCTTGCTGCTGCGGCGATCATCGATTGAGATTCGGCCCGTGCCGAGAGGGCTGACGGCATTATCATGCAGTCAACGTAACGTTGTTTCATTCAGGCGAGACCGGCAAGCTTTTGATTAAGAACAGATGCTGCTCACACCTCCCATTCTCTTATGCGCCGCTGATGAAAATGGCAGATTTAGGAGCTTTATCACGGTTTAATATCTCTAATGTCTTATATCCTCAACCACTCCGCGCTCTGTTCCAAAATAGAAATGCTAATTTTCCTCTGTAATTGGGAGCTGTTAACAGGAACGGTGGCCTTTGAGTGCAGTTTAAAGCAAATATATCAGCACGTTATGCCATAATTGTTTGCCCATAACTCCAGGAAAATATTTTGGCTGTCTCTTTCAAGTCCCAAATAAAAATGCTGTTAACAAGAGCTTCATCTAGCAATAACCCTGTTGGCAAAACAGCTTAACAACCCAATGGTTGGCAGGTCCAATTTTCTGTTTTTAGATGAGTTTTGGGCACCTGCCAGGTCAGGCGGGGAGACCGGCTAGCCAACCAGCTAAACACCATGGGCTTTAGGGCCAACTACAACAAAAATGTCATTCCAAACCTGTATATGACTGTGTGGAACATAAAAGAAGATATTTTGAGAAATGTCTCAGTGGTTTGTGTCCATACAATGAAAGTCAATGGGGACCAGTGTAGTTTGGTTACCAGCATTCTTCAAAATATCTTCCTATGTGTTCTACACAAGAAAGTCATACACATGACATGAGGGTGAGTAAATGATAGAATTTTCATTATTGGGCAAACTTTGATTCTAACCAAGCGTGGAGACGACTAAACCCAATAAAAGCAGCAAACCACATTATTCTGGTTTAAGGAAACCCCATAGCCCACTTTTTCCAACCATGCATACTGGTACATTGTAAAATCAACGAGAAAACACCCAGAAGGACACATATGGGAAAAGCCACCGGGAATGTGTAAATGAGACCCACGCGTCTCTCACCTTCACACCGTGACTGACGACTCCTCATGACCACCGGCCATAATGACACACTGAGCATCGCCTTCATAAGTGACAGCCGTTCCATTATCACATTATCAGAGTTGCCACATAAAACTTTACAGCTCCAACACCCAGCATTCATCACAACCTCACCTCCCAGAGGGCATGAGGAGAGAGATTCTATAGCAGATTGACAAGAGGCCTGGGGTCTGATTGAAGCCTGACATTCCCTCTGAGCCTCCTTTGCACGTCATCGTGTACCCACCCCGACAAGACGACTTCACAATGCACAGAATCGACCTTTGAATTGTGTACGGTCGCTGCCTCTTTAGACAGCATCCCGTTTGATAATTGCCTGCATCATAAACACCAACCGGATTTCACACTGAATAGCAATTAGAAAAGCGGAGCCTATAAGATTAGCTTTATTTTGTCCGTGCACAAAAAGGATGGATATCAAGCAGATGTGGCGATTCAGCAATAAAATTGAGGATCGGCAAAAGTCTGATTACGATTCCCCAAGAGGTAAAGGGGATTAGGCCTAGACATACGCCCTCTGTCTTTCACTGTGTCTGTCACATCAAATTACCCCAGACATTTAGAGAGGAGATATAATGAGATTATCACAAAGACACATGAATTGAAACCCAGATCACACACCGACAGGTAGTGAATATGCGAGTTGCTGTTACACACACCTGCGTAAATGAAACTCCTCAACCATGGAATGAGTAAACTGATGAAGCGTAACCCTCAGAGGTGATTCTTTATTTTCTCCCAAAACACCATTGAAAATAGAACTAATCATCTTAAACAAAAGATGTATATATGACAATATAGCTAACGGCAATCAATTAGTATAAGCTTTTTCGAGGAGATCTTTGACTAAACAGCAAAAATGTCCACATAGGTCCATGTTGCAGCTTGGCCCCCTATCACAGTTTATTGTTCCTATGTGCTTTGTATTGACAAATGTATATGAACTAAACATTGAAACAATAATAAGCTGGCATGAAAACAAAATATATTTATTGTGTTGTGGCTGACACCAGAAAAACAGCAGAATTATGTCAATATTAAGATATTGTGATTAGTATTGCGGTATTTTCTAAAGCAATAACAACTTATCCACATGTAGTACCAAAACCAAAAATCTTAGTGGTTCTGTTACAGAAGATCAGAACGCTTCTAGATGAGTGGTCCCGGCCCATTTCAGGAGATCGTGGACGCACTCAAACGGCTTTAACACCTTCACCCAGTACCACATTGTGGATCGTGGACGCACATAGCATCCACAGGGATCAATGGCGTTTTTCACTCGGTCAATTTAAAATTCAGATAGGATTGCAGTCAAAAACGTAATTCAAATTATCCAAACACTACGTCATACATCAACAACCAAAAAGTGTTTCAAGCTACATTCACAAATATGCAGTAAACTTTTGCACTATTCGTGGCTTGATCACAAAGGCATAACAATGTTCAGCCGTAGTGTTTTTTACTAAACACATAGTTATCGCTTGATGAAAAATTACCTCAGCACAATGAGAGCGGAAGTGCCTTAGCTGGCTGAGATTTTAGCTGAAGTACATCACCGCCCCCTATGCGTATACCCCATTCCCTTCAGATTGCATCGATTTAGGTTTACACCTATGTATGTAAGATACATCGTATTGAAATACATTAGATTGAAAGTCCTGCCAAAAAAGTGACACAAAAAACACGGAAATTCATGACTATGAACACGAATCAATAGAATAAATTTTGGACGAATTGTCACATATTCCTTTGAGACTATGTTGGATTGTGACATGACCTGGGTCAGACTCGAACCTAGGTCCCTGTGAGGCAATTTATGTCATATGTGCACAGAGACCTCTGCAACTGAAGCTGCCACTTCCTTAGTCTTATATTACATTTTGCCTTCCACAAGTCATTTGGTCATGAAGGGAGTAAATGATAATACATTTCCTTAAATAGTTTTCATGCAGGCGAACTCTCGTCAAACCTTCTCAGCCAATACCTTTTCAGCCAAAACTATCAAAAAAAAAACATTTGATCCATCTAAACTCTTTATCTACTGAATATTGCATCCTCAAAACCTTCTTCATCAAAATAGCTTGTATACAGACTTTGTTTCCGGGCTTATAAAGTCTTACAAAAAACTATCTGCTGTATAGGCGGCTGAAGCTATTTTATAAATCGAATAATACATTTGTTAAGAATCACTTTCTTATATCCAATTCTGAATAAAAATATATGACAAAATAATAGTAACTTTGTTTGCATTCCAAGTAGAGCCCGATACTATAACTTTGGCACAGCAATAGACGCTACTCCACTTGAAAAACACACAGAGGGCATCCTTCCACACTCACACGCGCTGAAGCCTCATTTATCCCGGTGAGCCTATAGGGTGAAACTCAGGTGAAACACAGAGGCAAAAGTCAAATATGTCACTGAAGTAAATCTCTAAAAGAACCTGTCACCTATTCTGCACTACACAAACACGATAACCTCCAAAGGGGCTTTTTAGTTTAGCTGCACAAATAGCATTTCATCAAGGAGAAAGGTCAAAGACATCGGTCTCTCTTGTAGTTAGGATAAATAAACAGATGTATGAACTGTGAAAGGTCGAAAATCAACACAGACTAAAAATCTAGGATAAAATATGTCACTGAAAAACAATGCTGCATGCATGCAGCATAATCCACACGTTTTGCCTTTTAATTATGAATATTAAATTCCAAACTGAGCTTTTAGAATAATTAACAGGTGTCACCCAGGAGCAAAAACGTTATTATTTAAAATTAGTGAGCTGCGTATGAAAAGCAGACATGTTGTCACATCATATTTAATACAAAATCAATCTCAATACCGTATGATGCATGCTGTTTACATTGCTTAAACCATCAATAACTCATTATCTTCCCAAAACTGACTGGCATAAATATTTCACGCAGCTCATAACAAGCCATTTCGTGTGGAGGTGACATGAGTGACTCAAGGAGCAAAGGAGAAATGAACTCCACAGGAATGTGACACAGGTCACTCTGGAGTCTTGGAGATGAAAGCTCAGCCAAGGGATCTTGTCCCCGGCACACAAGTTGAATTATTCATGGAGGATTTGGAGACATCAGTTAGAGGATCTGTCGATACCGACCCCCATCTCCCCCAAACGCACACAAAGAATGGCCGGTAACTCTGCGGTCTGCCCTTTATTGCAACCTTTAAATGTAGAGTCTCCTGATAGGTTGGTCATTGTGTCTTGAAAATTTAGAAAGGATGCACCTAAACAAAACATTGGATGGCTTTATGTTATGTTGGTATTTTATTTTGAAATAAAAAACACTTTATTTGAATGTAAGGCATCTAATCTAAAGGTCAGAATCTGTACTACACATCAAAAGCTACAGTAGATTGTTCTCGGTAAACTGAAGTACAAACACATATTAATAATCAGAATTAAGAAATACAGTTAAAAGATAACTCAAACAAGTTTGTGATGAAAACACATTTGTAAACTATTATTCGGAGAGTTCTATAAGTTTCCAACCTCGCCTTGCATAAAGCATAAAGTCGCCCAAAGTTAAATGTGTTTTGTAAGGAAAGGCCACACGCTGTGAAAAACAGTCCATGCTTCTGTCTCATCATTTTGGCATTTATATGACACTAAAAAGGCCCGCATCAGACATTCATAACAAAACTGTAACATCTCACACTGTTTTTTCCGTCAAGACTCATTTCCTCAATTCCTTCCTGTTTTTGGTTCTGACAGTCATATGTTCTGAGGCAGGGCCATCCATCATTCTTCTCAGCGGCACGTTGATGGGCCCAGTCTTGGATGGGCTGTTTTGCGTACTGTCTATATTTAACCAGCATGAGGTAAATATTTAGAGAGCGGTGTGACGGTATGCCCCCGGTAAGCGATGCAGTCGCTACGGGCAAAAGGCGAGACATGGAAGCTGTCAGAACGGACCGAGCTCAAGAGAAAGTAAAGGTGGAGCGTGATTCGTGAGATGTCAAGCTCAACGGGGAACTTCACGAGGGTTAGGCTATGAAGACAAACACCCCTGCTGGTGAAAATCCTCCGGTCTGGCCCACCGCAGCATGCGCAGCGACATTCTGCTACGGATTCATTTGAAAGTTCACAAAGCAAATGTCTACACTGCTAGATCATTGATCTTCAATGGGAGCGCTTCAATGAAAAACTCTTTTTGTAGTGTGAAACCAGGGGCATTTTCACACTGGGGTTTTAGTGGGGACCCAAATCTGTGTGACATCACAGTTTGGATCTATACGTGCAAAGGCGGTTTCTGTATTGGGCAGAGAAGCCAAAAACGTTTAAATGCGAGTTGATGTGCAAGAACGTGGAAAACAATAAAGTGACACATCATAAGGAGGCACGAAGTATTATAACAATTTGACCAAGTTGCATCGCTGTTGCACGATACCTGTTGAGAAAGAAAGTTTTAAAGATTTTTTAGTAAAGGGTATACAGCATTCAAATTTTCCTGATAAATTTTGTATGCGAGCAGCATCGACTTGAACTTGATCAGCCGGCAACTGGTAGCCAATGGATAGAAAAGAAACTAGTCATTTTATTAACACACACTTTCCTTCGGGTGAACAAATGCTCATTAAACGGCACAAGTGTAATGACAGTTCCAAACAACCAGGTGCACAATTTAATTTAAGGGGATTAGTTCACCCAAAAATGATTTTTTTGTCATCACTCTGTGCTTTATTAAGCATGAGACAGACTGTCATTATTGAATTCACCCAACTGGATATTCATTAAATTATCCAGGATATCCAGGTTTGGAACGACACAAGGGTGAGGTAATGAATCATTCATTTTGGGGCGAACTATTCCTTTAACCGAGATGAGTGGTTGCTAAATCCATACCACTCACAGATGATTTCCCATTTCAGTCGTTTCATGTTCATTTAGATTTATATGCTACAGAAAGTGGTCATGTCCAAGTTGTTAACACTGTAATTATTTCATACATTTCCACCAGTCTGACCTCTTCAGGCTGATTTGAGGTTGCAAACATGGTAGGTGGGCAAAATTCTCTTGACAAGGTAATCATAGCTGCTGAACTACAAGAATTTCACGGATACCCCCTCACATTTACAGGAACAGTTCACCCAAAAATAAAAACTCTGACCTCATAGATTCATCCTTAAGTTGTGGAATGTAGGAAAGCAAACTGTTCTGGGGCACTTTTGACTATACCATTGTAATTTTTCCTACTATGGAAGTCAATAGTGGCCAAGAACTGACATTCTTCCGAATATCTTCACACGTTCATCAAGGAAATTCATAGATTTGGAACAACTTGAGGGTGAGTATATGATGACAGAATTTAGATTTTATTGTGAACTGTCCCTTTAAACCACCTACCTCTGAAACTGCAGTCTATTTAAATACCAGAGTAATTTACATACTATTAGTCATCATAGTTCATACTCTTTGTTTTAATCCATAGATTTAAATCATACTCTGTTTTCTCCCAGGCTTCTTGGAGGACACACCCCGTCTGCATTAAGCTCAAAGTGATGCCTACATTCATCTCCATCAACGGATACATGGATAATGGACTCTCGGAGAACAAGATAGCTTCATTCCATGAGCAGGTATTGGGAAATCACTCACATAGACCAACTAGCAAAGAGTGTCTGTATTTGTACAACCAGGAAGCACTGCATGTTTCACAGGGAGATATCAATAGGCTGTCCTTTAAAACACACACGCGACGCAGATTACCTATAACCACAGTCACTGCACCGGTACTAAACTCATTTGAGAAAAAGATCCTTTACAATATGTGAAGTTTGCTTTCCTACCAAACACTGCAAATGCCTAGCCAGCAAATACGATCAAAGGCAATGCTTCAGCGATCTTTTAAATGACCCAAAGGCAAGGCAAAGTGGAGGCAAAAAAGTATTATGGACCTTGACAACAATCCAGTAGCCTAATGGACCATACGCTGCTTTCCGCCAACAAATATATTCTCTTTTAAGAGTATTCTTGCTTGCTATAACGTTCAGAGAAACATAAGAGGGAAAAAAACAGGAAAGGCAAAATACAAAAAGTAATTCACACACAAGGCAATGTTTAATCTTAGAGATTTAGATACGCATAGTGTGTCATGCATTTGGTCTGATCATAGTGTGTGTGCGTGTGTGTGTGTGAGAGGAGAAGGTGAATTACAATATAACGCTGGGAAAAAAAACACCAAGCTACTTGAATACTTATCTGTCTGTCACCCGCACATACACATAATCACAATGATGTCACATGTAAAGGGTCAGAATGTTTAAAGGGAAAGTTCAACCAAAGATTTTTATTCTGTCATCATGTACTCACCCTTTTGTCATTTCAAACCTGTATGACTTTCTTATGCAGAACAAAAAAGAAGATATTTTGAAGAATGTTGGTAACCGAACCACGGTGCTACCCACTCATTTCTATTGTACAGACACAAAACCAATGCATATCAATGGGTACTGCCCCATTATGCTGGGGCAGGTAAAATGTGTTAATAATTATTACACAAACCTACAAACAAAAAACAAGTAACTAAACAAAACCCCCAAAATACAATAACAAATCAGTAAGTTATATTAACTCTATTAAAACTATTTTTAACACTAACCATCGTTCTATCTTCAGATGTTCAACAGACTACTTCAACGTTCAAACCTCTAAAGTTCCATTTCTTCTGTATTCATGCCGAAATCGTGCCTGCATGAGTGTCAGGCAAAGTTCTATTAAGTCCAAATTACAAAGGATGGAGGAGTGATAACTGTTCTCGTACTGGAGGACACCTGCTGCTCCGCTTCCCAGAATCCTCAGCCCTGCATTGCTTCTGTGGCTCATCTACATGTACATAAGTAATCTTGTTTCTGCTCTACATGCCACACAGGAACTGAATAATATGCAGCTAGAATGGAAACTGTGCATTGAACCATTGAACACACTCACAAGCAGATATGGAAAGTAGCAAAGTGACTAAGAATGGAGATGGTTGGCTAATTCCTGTGAGGAATAATTATGAGCATGCAATTTTCTATCGAAAGCAACAAAGAAAACAAAACTAGAGCTGTTAAATTATGTAATACAATATACATTTTGTAGTCAACTTATCAGTGTCAACCTGAAAAATGAGTTTAATATTTAAGTACAGATCAAAGGGCTGTGCACACATTTTAAAAATAAAATATATGTGCAGCAGTGCAGGATTGCTAAAAAACATGAAAAAAAATTCCAGCTGAAGAGGGGATCATATCAGAAGTCACAGGGAGAGCACTGCAAACAAAACAATTCTTCTACCGGCAATTTTATCCCCCAGTGTTCAAAATAGCTCCCAAAATGTATAGAAAGTCAAAACAATAATAAAACACCTCGAAGCAAGTCAGAAAAACAACAATTTCGACTACTGTAACACCAAAAATGGAATTTCGAAGACTGTATAATTTCTGGCAGACACCTTTGGTCTTTTTTGTATGTAACCAACATAGGAGCTCGTTCTTTAGAGCCATCCCTCGCACTTCTGTCTGTCTGCGGTACTCTTTGTGTGTGCTTTTTCTAAAGAGCTTGAGGTTTTCCAGAACGAGAGGCTGTCAGTATAGCCATAGCCAAAGGATGTACTCTGGACCGTGACAGCCTGACTAGGTGCTCTGAATTGTTGACAAGGAAAAGGTTTGTTTCCGGTGTTGGACAGCATCAAAGAAATGGAGGTATTTTGCGGCAGACTAGCGTTTCAAAAGCTGTCCCAGTCGGGTGGGTTAATGTGGTCTGACAAAGGGCCGATGAGTGTACTTCCCTGGGGCGGAACGTAATGTTTCCATGTGACATTTGATACGGACACGTTTGGACGTCCAGAGGATGTTGCTTCACTTTTTTCGCCCTCATAACAACCTTTTGAGGTGAGGCAACTTTTGAATACTGAATAAATGCTGCATCTGATTTTTCGTTTTTCGGTGAACTATTCCTTTAACAAAACTACCCATTAGATACATTTTACAGAACTACACTACATTAAGAGAAGCGTTTGTTATCTTTGAAAAAGCTTTACTGCAACACTCTTCAAGAGTTGATGTGCACGTTCCCAAACACACACTTCTCTTAATGTAAGTTGATATTCTGCCATCTAGTGGTACATGCATTATTTGACATCTAAAAGCATCCAAGAATCTCCCTTAGTCATAAATAAATAAATATTACCGTAGACGTTTGGCTTTGAATGTATTGATATCTTAATCCGAACCAATCCCTTTAAACCAAATCTACTCGCCTACATTTAAGAGAAAATAATGAAGATTTTAGGACCAACCTTGACTGGACTACAACTGCCCTCCACAGAACCCCCCACTCCTAAAAATACCTTCTTAATTTCATTGGTTTTACATGCAGCAGTATATCGGCTGTAGTCCCAAACTGCTCAGCTGGTCCGAGGCTGAGAAATGTTAATTCCAAAACTAATACAAGGTGGCACTTTCTTCACTACATCGGGGTGTGATTTACCCTGTGTGAACGCATCCTGACAGCCACCTCCATCATCACACCTCTGTGACCGCATCTATAGGATGCTCAAATCTCCTGGTCCCCGTCTCATTCGCTCCTTGCATCCTTTCGTCTGCAGGTGAGACCGAAAACTATATCACTGTGTCCTTTAAGAATTAAAGACTTGAGATACAGCCAGTCAAAACCACTGGTACACATGCATGTAAAAAATGGGCTCTGCAGGTATGTGTCATTCATTAGCACAGACTTCTATCATATGATATTGAACCTCAGGCTCCTTTGAATTTAGATGATTTCTATATATAGCGGCATTAACACATCCAGCCAAGTACATTTCGATGAGAATATGCTTTTAGGCAAAAGCAAAGTGAAACATGATATGAAAACAATCTTGACATAATAAAGGCAAAGCGAGTAGAATGGTGCTTGATAATGGCAAAGTGCATAATAATGGCAGAAAGCATCCACAGACTCTTCTCACAAGGTTTTATGGCAAATGTCCAGTTCATCAAAATGCCTTTTTAAGCCATCAGATGAAAACGCGGTTCAATACTGCAGATTGCATGAAATCTACTGATTCAAGCTCACCTCTCTATAAAGGCTCAGACCTCAGTATTTGAAAGTTTGCCAGTTGCACTCATTTAAAGTACGTTTTTGGAGTCACTGCACATTTTTTACTGTAATTCTTTTTAATTGCATCAATGAGCAGATAGTTGGAAATTGTACAAGGCATGCAGCTGCCGGTATGGCCAGGGGGCAGCATTTTTGCACGTGTGTCTGCTTGTTTGCTGGAGTGAAACGGAGTTCTCAGGCCCTATGCAGTAATGGATTCTCTGCCTGTCCTGTATCGTGTAGCCAAAGGTGATTTGTCAGATTGTTGCTGTGGGCATGATTTTTTTAGGAATTTGGTTTTGTAGCAAGAAGTTTTGTTTTGGTTTAGCAAAAAAGCTGAACCAAAAGTTGGCCCCTGAGGACAGCATCCATGGTTCATTACTCTACACCAGTGATTCTCCAGCAGGGACCCGGGGCCGACCAGGGGGAATCAAACTTTTCAAACTTTCAAGCTACAGGGTGACTTAAGAATAATTGAATATAACTCTCTTTAAATAGGCTACTTTTACTCTAAATAAAATGTGAACTGGTGAATACACTGCTACGTTTTTCGTTCAGACAGTTTTCTCACTGCAGTTTTCTTCTTTTTTTCTTGTTTGTTGTTTTTTAGTGCCAATTTTTCAAGCTCCCCATTTTCTCATAAACTCTCCCATTTAATGTAAAAACATGATCGCGCATATGCCGTAATGTAGACATTAAATGGACATTTTTTTGTATTTGTGACCTCAACAACTGTTGTTTTAACTGAAGAACATACAGTTCTTAAAACTTACTGATTCAAAAATTAACCGTAATTCTTCATTCCAATCTTTACGTAGAAAATAAGCACATTTGTCAAGATTGCATCAGACGTACCTGTGGAATGAGTCAAAAAGAACCACAGCTATAGACAAACATTGAATGATAAATGTGAAAGTCGGCATGAAAAAGAAGTAGCGATTGTGTTTTTTTCCGTATTGTGACGTAAACCTGAGTGAAACGACTTCTGAAATGAGAAAAAAATGTAGGGCGGGACTTGATTTCTTCCACTGTCAACTGATTGGAGGTAAAATATTTGAATGCCTGTTTGCAATCTGTCAGTCATTGCAGCCCCGCCCTCGCCCCATTCCTCGTGACCAGCAGTGAAGAGAGGTCGTTTCCAGAGGGGGAGGAGGTTAACGTTTTTGATTAAAGATAACAAGTGCAAATAAATGTTTTAAAAATAATTCTCACTATTAACAAGTTGCTAATTCGCATGCATATTATTAGAATATTGGCTGTTTATTAGTACTTATGAACCACATATTCTGCATGACCATATTCTACATCCCAAATCCTATACCCAATACCTAAACCTAACAAATATTATACAAACTATTAATAAGCACCAAATTTTGAGTTTATTGAGGCAAAAGTCGTAGTTAATGGTTTGTTAAAAGCGAGAATTTGACCTTTAAATAAAGTGTGTCCAAAAATAATAACAAATCTTCACCACTGTGTAAATGTGTGAATTTTTTATTTCATGCCGACTTTAAGTATTCTGACCAGCCCAACAGAGAAAGAGTTATCTCTGTTTGACCTAAGGTTTTCAACCCATGGACGAACCCAGCAAAGGGTTTATATGTTACCCAACAATGTGTTAAAACAACAATATGTGTGATATACAACAAAACAGTTGGGTACGTCCCTTTTTGACCCAACACTGTGTTGAAAATAACCCAGCATTTTTAGCATGAACCGTTGGATTAAACAACCCCAAACTCCCAACTGGCCACCTATCTAAAAACGAATCCTCCAAACAGCTAAGAACCAGGAAAACAACATTAAATCTCTAACATGAACACAAACGTTTAAAATCTATGATGCAACAAAAATGTTACAACCTTCTAAAACAACCATATAAAAATGTATAAAAAGCTAAAAGACCCATTGAAGTGCTATGGATTCCAAGCTCTCTTCGCTGTATTAACATAATATCCATCGATAAACAGAAACCGCTTTGAAAATAGTCAATAGCTTTTAGTTTGCAGTTTGATGACATGCTCAAGTGCAGAAAGTCATTAAAATCATTGATACATACTGGCGTAAGTGAGGTACTGTAGGTTTGGAATGCTTATATCTTCAACATTCATCAGTGTTTTGGAGCACAGTAGTTTACAGATACCCTTAAGACTAACTTGATCGTACTACTAACCCCCCATAAAACATCCATTTTGATTTGATTGGGACTTTAATGCGACCTTTGCTAAATTAAAGGCACAAATCTTTTTAACCAAATATCTCTACTATAATTATTTTATGACTAGAGCGGAATTTCTAGTGCCTTTATTAAAAGAAAAATGGTATACCACACATGAAGATCAGCACTGTTCTGTTCAGAGGCCGAGATAACTTTATTAACAAAGGAGAACATCTGATCACGTTAATTACAGCTCTTAATCATACGGCTAATTACGGGCGCCCTCGCTGCTTCAATCTCAAATCAAATCGCGCTGCCTTGAAGGTGTGGCATTACATTTTGGCAGATCTCAGTTTCAAACCGTTTTCCAGCATAGTCAGCACTTCACCTGCTGGGTGATAAAAAGGGTGAGAGGGAAATCAAGTACAGAAGGCTTATTTTCATAATCTTGCTACTGTTGCTTCTGCATGTCTAATGTGCATCATTTTACCTTCTGAAGAATCCTGGAGTGTGTTGCCAGGCAACATGCACAAGGTATAGGGTGCATGTGGAGGTTCACTAGTTTGCTTTGTGTAAAAATCCAAACAAGCTGAGCAGTCAACAGTGTGACAATTTCAGTAAATGAAAAAATCTCCTGCAAATGCCTCTTTGGTACCAGCATTAAAAAAAGTGCCCGTTGAGAAACGCTGATGTGATTACGGGTTGGTATTTTTGGAAGTGCATCACATTAGCATGATTTAGAAAGATTTTTTGCAGGATCAATCCTCGTGTCAGGAAGCTGATGAACGTCTGAACAGCTCTGTTTTTGCTTATCCTATTTCTATGAATCGTGCTGTTCGCTTGACATAGTGCAGAGTGTGTTAAAGATTAAATAACGTTCTTAAGAAATACTTGGAACAGTTCACCCTCGAGTCGTTCCAAATCTGTATAACACAGAGAAAGATATTTGGAAGAATGCTTGTAACCAAACAGTTCTTGGCCACCATTGACTACCATAGTAGGAAAACTGACAATGGTAGTTAAAAGTGCCCCAAAACGGTTTGCTTTCTTTTTTGTGTGTTCAACATAACAAACACATTTATAAAGACAATTTTCCTACTATGGTAGTCAACGGTGGCCAAGAACTGTTTGGTTTTATCCATTCTTCCAAATATATTTCTCTGTGTTCATCGACATTTATATAGATTTGGAACAACTATGAAGACTAGTAAATGAAGACTTTCATTCTTAAAGGTCCCCATGACATCAAAATTGAAGTTGTTAGACTTAATGATATCTATAAAGTAATGTGCTGCAAAACAATCCACATTCACATTTACAAGATGAGCATTCAAAACATACTGTATCTCACTTATATGGATCAACAAATTGATCAATGATTTTGCACTTCTGATCAAATTTTAGGCTTTAAAGTAAACTGAAAGCTATTGATTACTTTTGAAAGATGTGGATTCACTCAGTATGTCCCACCCAAACGTCCCGTTTCAGTAGGAATCACTAATGGTTCTCAATACTCAAAGCTTATCCATCCTCCAGTCGTGACCTGAAAATCGGAAAACTACTGATCGAGCTCAGGCATCTTGAAGGACATCTCAATTCTCTATTGCAATGTGAGGAGGTAGCAAGGAAGTTTCCGGAGAAGTCATGAGCATAAGGGGGTGGAGCTAAGACACAAGAAAAGAAGTGAGGAAAGAAAACGAGGATGAGCAGATAATAATTGAGAAGCGACATGCGTCAACAAATTGAAAAAAGCCGAACAATTCAAGGCACTTCAGTGAATGAACCACTTATGGAAATGAGATGTAGGTACAGTCACATGTGAACACAGCCACACACACAAGCACGAACAAAGAGACAGTGAGCACAGTCATAAAAATAAACTAAATATTAAACTACTTATTTTTCCATTAATCCGATTACAAACATCTGTATTGGATTATTTGTACTACCTTCCTTAACACTGCATAAAATACCCCCAGCCTTATATTGTACTTCATATTTACAACTGCAGGAATCGGTCATTTATTATACAAAATGGAACACACAATGCACAATTTCCCCACTTAAACCCCGAATAAAATCCTAATTCTAACTGTCAAGCAACGCACAGTTGTTAAACAGTTGAAGCGGACAGAAGATCAAAATATTGTTTAGCTTTTTAACCACATTCCACAAGGACCAGCTCAAGGAGAGCCCAATTGCCTGCCATTTGCATACACTTTCAAATGAGCAGTTTTGTCAAATTTGGCCGGGAGTCAAAGCGATGCGCAGGGGTTAGCTAACGCTTGCCTTTCAGAGCTCGCAATTCATACAGAGGAGTGACAATCTGGCCGCGTCTCATCCGTCACTCTCCCGGGTAAGAAATGAAGCAGCCGGAGACACTAGCAGATTGCTGGAAACTGTCCAAATTAATTATAAGTCCTCTCCGAATACAGAGAGCTGACTAGTCTGTGCGGATCTCTCTCCCTGGCAGGGACAATTGCTCTCGAAGTTGGCAGACACATTTATCGAATGATCTCAAGGAACAGAAGTGCTGCATTGCATGATTTATAGACGATAATTTCAGACCTTACCTGCTGAATTTGTAAACATCATCAGTCAATCTCTTCCTGCTTAACAAATAGCTGCCATTTAAAAATATGACAGACTATTAGCATAGAGACATGGGCTAATATGGAGGATCATAGCCTGGAGAGAAATGAATAGAATGAGAGTGTAATTGATGAAGTGAACCTGTCTAAGAGGTTTAGGTCTATAACTGACAATGGATATGTGGCCACTGGTTATTTAAGAAGAGCATCAGCAACTGTTTTAACTGATGCCAATTTACACGCCAGTGATAGATGTTTCAGATCGGTACAACGGGTTAGGAGTTTACAAAGAATACCTTAAAGGGACAGTTTCCAAAAATTTAATTTCTGTGATCATTTACTCACTCTCTGATTGTTCCAAACCTGTATGACTTCATTGTTCTCCTAAACACAAAGGAAGATATGTTCTGTCAGTATCCAAACAGATCTCATCCCCATTGACTCTCATACTAGTTACTTTCCCGACAATGACTAAATGAATAAAAGGGGATGAGATATTTTTGGTTACAGGCATTCTTCCAAATATCTTCCTTTGTGTTCAGCAGAACAAAGAACTCAAACACAACCTCATTTCAGAACAAGCTTGAGCTTCAGTGGGTGAATCCGTAATGGCATACTTCCTTACTATATAGTAGGCAAAAAGCAGTAGGCGAACGAATAGTATGTCCGAATCATCAGTATTCACAAAACAGCAGGCGAGAAATACCCGGGTGGAAGACTGTATGTTGTGTGTATACTAATGTTGCGTCCGAATATGCCTACATACCTACTATGTAGTAGGAGAAAAGAAAACAGTACTTGAATAGAGTAGTATGTCTGAATCGTCAGTATTCATAAAAGAGTAGGCGAGAAATTCCCGGATGGCTTACTGGGAACGCCCAGATTCTGAAGTACTCAGCGATGGATACTTGAGATACTTCTATATCCCATGTGCCCACGGGACAGAATTACATGCACAGCCCCAACAGTCTCAGCCGACTTTCATGTACAATTAAACTTGTTGTTAATTATTGTAAAGCTAATGTAACATTAACATTGACCTTGCTTTGTTCTTAAACTGATCTTGGTTTATATTGTGCATAGTTTAAATTCATAGAATTTAAATACGAAGCATTAATATTGAGCTTATTTTCAGCAGTTTATTTACGTTTGTGTTTTATACGTCCTTTCCGGTGGTTCAGTGGTTAGACCATGGTGCTAGCAATGCCAAGGTCATTGGTTCAATCCCAGGGGATTGCACATAATGAGAAACAAATGTATAGTACAATGCAATGTCATTTCGTAGTAAGTGGCAAATAATATTATAATAAAGAATATATAGCAACATATCGCTATAGCCTATAGAATATATAGCAAATAATGTTTTCCCATTCACAGCCATACAGACAAAATTTTGCCATACTTTGGTCTGTATTGTTAATGGTTTTGGCAAATGTGAAAATTGAAAAGATAATATATTAAAATCAAAATTTTCTGATTTTTTTTATACTCCACCACCAAAGGTAAGCATCACTATGTTTTTATGTTTTACCTGACCTTAAAAAAAATTGATCTGAAAACATTTGTCTGAAAGTTGAAATGAGTTACTGTATGTGAACAAAAATAAAACTGCCAAAATATATGGATTTTTTTCACTACTAACAAAACTTGCATTAAAATGTTTTTTAAATGGATGACTTAGACCAAAAAGTGGCCAATAAGAGCCCATAAGAAAATGGAAACTCCCTCAATAAAAAGCATCCCAGGGTGATACTACAAGAAGCTGCTCGTAAAATGCACATTTTAGGATGCCTACTTTAAAGATGCTAAAATAAGATAGATTTGAGATTTTTCAGTAACAACATAATTCCTAAATATATATTTATATAATATATAATTCTTCCTGCATGATTCATAAAATGTAATTGAATTGTATACATCTACACACTAACAAGGATGTGTTAATACTAATGTGTTAGCACATTGTTTGTGTTATATTATTTAACACATTATGTGGTATTTTAACACATTTGTGTCGATCTTGTCTGTAATAAATGAAATGGAGTCTGGACAACACAAGTTTTGTTATAAAAGTGACATAAACTGAACAAAAAAATGTGTTGTTTTAACACAACAACTTAAGAGTGTATCTTATTATTTCAAATAAGATACATCTGACTGTATACTTACAGTTAGATGTAGTTCTTTAAACGTCATTCTATTTTAATTGTACTTAAATTGAAATCTAAATCAAATTCGACATCCTATTTGCCAACTCAATTCAAATTCAATTCTGAGCGATGCACAATGGCGAGCCGCGAGGAACCGCAGCTGAACATGGCTTCAGCAATTCAGAGCAGACAAATGAAAAGTAATTGACTCAGGAGCTGAAAATCAGACCCAGTGGAGGAGAAGTCATCATGCCGAATACTGATCAGCTGGTGTGATTGACATCTAACATCACAGAAAACAAAGCACAGAGGGTTTCATCAGGCACTGTGGAAACATTCAAATTGTTACAGACAGCTAGGAAGTCTGAGGGTAAAAATGAGTTGGACACTGTTGTCCTCTCCTGAGATGCAACCCTAAAAATGAGCATTCAAGCTGTTGGCTCCAAGACAAGTTCATGTTTGTATGCATAACTTCCCTCTGGTGTTTGTAAGAAACATAAATACAGGAATCTAGAAAAATGAAATAAAGATAAGAAACAAAACTCACCCTTGTGTCATTCCAAACCTGCATGACTTTCGTCAGCAGAACACAAAAGAAGATATTTTGAAGAATGTTAGTAACTAAACACCATTGGCTCCCTTTGAATTCCATTCTACGGACAAAACATATAGAGACATTTCTCAAAATATCTTGATTTGTGTTCCACAGAAGAAGACTCTATGGAGGACATTTACTCACCAGTATATTTTAGGACTCAGAATTACTTCACATATGATGTTACAGCTTGTTTAGAATTGTTCATTTCTTCTACATTGAATGACAGACCAGCGTTTAGGCCTAAATTCTTTCTATAGTTGACGGAATGAGAATCTGCCCAAAACAGATTGCTTTGTTGTCTGCTCCAACAAAATACTACAGATGATATGGTCTCAGCGAACAAAGAAATAAATGAATAATGAAATGTCTAAATATTGATTGCAGACTTGTCTGGTATACTGGTCAACCTGAGCAGTAAATGACGATATTGAGATCACACTCAAATTCAAGGTAAGATTACAGGTGATTACAGTCTTTCTCAAGTGAGAAATCTGATAAAAAGTAGATAACAAGCTCTAGAAATCACCCTGATGTAAAACATAGAAATGATAGTACTAAAAAGAATTTACACATTTGTTTAAGAGTAAAGGAACGTATGAAGATTGGTCACACGGACATTATTTTAACCCATAATTAAACAAAGTATACTCTTAAAAATGGGTGCCATATACTCTTAGAAATGAAGGTGCTTAAAATGATTTTTACAGCCATGCCATAGAAGAACCGTTTTTGGTTCCACAAAGAACCATTTCTTCCTTGACGTAAGTACCATTCTCAAGTACCATTTTTCGCCGCAAAGAACCTTTTGTGAAACAAAAGGGTTCTTCAGATGTTAAAGGTTCTTTATGGAACCAAAAGGTTCTTCTATGGCATCCTTTTGAAGCCCCTTTTTAAGAGTGTAGAAGAACCTTTTTGGTCTAAAGAAGAAGAATGTTTTTTTTTTTTGTGGTAAAATGAAAAGGTTCTTCAGATTATTAAAAGGGAAGTAAGAGATGGTTCTTAAAAGAACCTTTGACTGAATGGTTCTTCTATGGCATCGCTGTAAAGAACCTTTTAAACACCTTTATTTATATTTCACAATCCCCTCTAACCTCGGATCTAGCAAGCCAGACCATCAAGATTTCTATGCAATAATGGAATTGACCAATCTCAGCCAGCTGCCCAGGGCTCTGGCATCCAAAACACAACATATACAGGTGACCAGCAATGCTTGCGCTATCAGCATTTGACCTCTTTGACGTTACTGGAGGAAAACACAAATGAAAACTAAGAGAACATTTAAAAGTGATGTTGTCCTTTTGTGGTTGAACAAAACACAATCAATTCCACGACCTTTGCACCTCCTTCTCATTATACAGTCAAAGCACACATGTATCAAAATATTAAGGGAAAAAATTACACCATATGTACATATGTAATTTCCATTCCCAGATGAACTGTACTGACCTCTCTTGAAAGCTGGTCTAAACTAATGACCTCATATTCATCAAGTGATTCAAAATTTCCACATTTTGAAACTGTTGATTCAACATTTCCTCAACCAAAGAAAAAAAACAGATATAATTTCTGCAGCAGAGGTCTTAGATCTGCCCAGCACACACCAGAGGGATTGTGGGAAAACATTGTCTCCATATACCCTTCCACAATCATCTGTCCTAGAGTAAATTGGCTGCCACCAGGGTTTGCGAGGATCATCCCGCTGTAAATGAAGACTGAGCCAACATAGACGGGCTTGTCAGATTGGTCCCGGTATCCTGAGACCTTCCAGTCCCCAGACCTGCCCGCACCAATCCTCCCCACTATTAAAGTTCTCGCAATTCACCTATGGCCAAGGGAAATATTTAACCAGAGTGCTGTCAAAGCAGAGACTTTTCTATGTTAGTATATAAAAATTAAACCCTCTCTGCTCTTCCCGGACCAAAGATAAGAAACTTAAAGCCATTTATTGAAGTGGAAGAGCTGAGAAGCATTACCTGGGAAACAGAGCGATTTGTTTATTAGAATAGTTGTACGGCGTCTGCATACCTGTCAGCCACATTTCCATCTCACTCAGATTAATGTCCCACCCGCTCTAGCACATCTGCATCTTCATCATTTGATTCTTCATTTAGGGGCTTTATGGAGGTTTGTAAATAAAAACAAAGAGCGACTTGAATTGTATGGAGGCTAAATGACTGTCGTCTCAAGCACTAATATCAGCAGTGGTGTGGCAATTGAAGTCCTTTTGTAAGCTCCGAATAAACAAACTGCAAAGGGTAGCGGCCGCTGGACACGCTGGCAGCGGCGGAACAATCATATAGTTGCTTTGATTTGTGTAAACCCATTTACCTGACAAACCACCTGGACCAATTGAGATCAATGGTTTCATTCAAATGCTAAGTGGTCCTCGCTGTAAACGCACCAGGTTAATAATTATGGTAGCGGGGTGCCATTATATTTCTGTAAAGTGTCTCAAGGGATCCAAGTCCAAATGAGAGAGCTTTATGTCAATTATGAGCATTTAAACGTGGGGTATTTGAGATAAAAATGATGCATAAACAATATACAGTGAAGCAAATAGCATAATAACAGCGGTAATGTATCAACAATCCCCTAAAAATCTTGCCTCCCACGCCGGGTAATTTTCATAACTGCAGGTTAAACGGTTTTGGAAGTCTCTGTGGATAATTTTACATGTTTTTGTTTAACGTCTAACATGGTGGAAAATTACCTCGAGTACCTTCATTTATCCCCCAATCCCGTCTGATAAATAGTACCATCTGAGATGAAATGAAACGGGTGGGTTTAAACTGCATCTTTCCTTAGATATCGAGTGCAAGTAATTTCCATTTTGAGAGCTTTCTTTATTGCTCACGGTTTTGTTACATCTGTTTTATGCCATGCTCCTTTGCCTTGCTTGATGTTTCTCTGCAACATAGGCTTGTTCAATTTGTATTCCTAAATTACCAAGTGTACCATCACTGCTTTATGACTTTCTGATGACTGAGAAACACCTGCAGCCAACCAGAACATCCCACTCCGAGCAGCTAAACGTGTCACTTGAGCTTAGCGGTTTACCGCTTTTTTGTTTGCTCGACTTTTTAATCTGTAAACTCAAATTGTGCTTCTGAATTAGGGGCACTTGAAAAAGTTCACACCAGTAGGACAGAATGAATGACTTCCTGTAATGTTTCTTATTTCCTGATTGACACAAATGAATCTCATCGACTTGTACTTAGTACAATTCACACTAAAACCTACGCTGAAAGCTCACAGTCAAGATGCTTGCTTGTCTTGTTAATAAGAAGGGATTTATTTTCTCCATTAAGTCGATGGAGAATTGGGTCTAATGATCTTTAGACCTTCCTAATACATGCCAACGGGAGGTTGTGAAAATGCTAAATGAAGAGGCACAATATTCTAAACTCCACAATTGTCAATGAAGGTTAATGTCGTTGTAAATGGAAAAACAGATATGTTGATGCAATTGGTTTTGTTTAAGGAGGCAAGGAGCATCAATGGCACACCTGGCTGACTTTGCACTGCAGGCAAGGCACATGACCAACCTTAGTTCAACATAGGGGGTATGTTGTCACAACGATACCTGCTCTTAAATTTTCCCTTACAGCACATGTTAGCTATTAACAAATGTTAAACTATCTATGAAACGCAAAGCAATTCATAAATCAGCAAAAATAAAGACAGTTTCCTTTATTTAAGACTTTCGCCATTCCCCCGTGTATGTTTGTGTTCGCTTGTTAACCTTACAGCGGTTGCAAAATATCACACTTGTGTCAGTTCATTTGTATTTTTTATTTATTTACAAAACAATTACTATTTAAGATGTATTTGAAGCAAGCAAAATCGACAAAAATCACTACTTAAACAAGCAAGTTTTGGTATAATTTTGTGCTTTGCACACTTAAAGCCCATGTGACAACAAACCCCCAATTCTTATAAGCAACGTAAACCTGCTTGACTTACAAAAGTGTACTTAAAAAAGATAGTAGATTCAAATGTGTTTGACATCTTGCTGAGATGCGCAGACCCAGCAGAGCATGACATAAAAATACCACGAACGCAGTGAACTTGCAATACTTGCGCAGTGCTACAGATTACATTTACATTTAGCAGACGCTTTTATCCAAAGCGACTTACAAAGAGTTTAGGGAGCAATAAGCGATATATCATACAGGAGCCATAATACATTAAGTGCCAATACAAAGTTACTGGTTTCAACAAAGGCTAGACCACTACCTGTTGAGAGAAAGGGTTATTTATTTTTTTTGTCTGTCAAGTATTCACAGAAGATGACATTATCGTTTCTGTGTAAACTTTGAAGGCGGCGTTTTCAGATCAATCGCTGTTATCATGTGTGTACTTCATGTCCCACATGAGAGTGCGTTTACACAATAAATAACGGAAAAAAATTCCTTTGCGTTTCTGAAAAGTTTGACGCACTCGACAGCATTATCAAAACAATCTGCATTTACATCGATCTGGGAAAATAAATAAAAACGATGTATTATGCATGCCAGTCCAATGGATGGCGCTGTTGCGCTATAAAGAAACCATACGTGCTTGAGCACATCCGCCTACACTGTTTTAATCTAAGGCTGTGTCTCATTTCGTAAAGCTGCGTCCTCCGGAGGTCTCATTTGAAGCCTGGTACGTCATCGAGGCTTTCTCGTTTCATAAAATCAGGTAGGACTCTCCGGAGGCACCCTTCAAATGCGACCTTCATTGACAGGGATCCGGAGGATACAACAGCTGCACATTCAATCAAATATGTGGTGTTTAAATGTTAACAGTTTACAATTTGTGTCACGTTTTTTTCTTACCAGGCATGTAATAGGTTTACAAGTTTTAGTGAACGTTAAACGTTTTGAAACAGTAAGGCAAACATTGTATATTTGTTTAACTATTTTGGCATTGTTTAGAATAGAAAATAACCAACCTTTTACCTCGTAAATGATGTAGAAATCATTTTAATAAATTTGACAGGTGTGCAAGTGCAACGTGTTGTCATAGCAACGTGGTTCTTCCGGTTTCCTTTTCTGCAAGTATGTCCAAGAAGGACATCTCGTTTAATTCTAAGTTGAGAATCCTCCGTTTACCGCATCCGTTAGAGGATGATACCTATGGAGGACACAAGGACGCAGCCTTACGAAACGAGACACAGCTACTGTCTCTGCTGGTTGGGGGGCAGTAAATCATTTTTTTGCTGGCGAAATGATGTCATGCAGCACAAACATGCAGCATGGATGCCGCCTTTATTGTGTACTCGCGCATGTTTACATTATCGTTTTTGGGAAAACGCCCCCTTCAGAGTTTACACGGAAACGATAATGCCACCATTTTCAAAAAGGTGCATTTTGAGACCTGCTTTCAAAAGTTTGTGTTTTCAGTCCCCCAAAATGTTGTTTTCGTGTAAATGAACAGCCAAAACGAATACAAACATTTTGTTTTGTTTTTTGAAAACGTGTAAAATGGCCTCTGAATCAGGCCCAAACTCAAAATAGTCGCAAAATATCAGACTCTCACAGACTCTCCACTAGATGACAGATAAATCATGTGTCACTGTACATTCACATTTGGCAGCCATAAATAAAAAACGAATAAATAAACTAATATACTGTCGTAATGCAATTTCTTTCTAATACCATAATTATATGGTAGCCTATATGGCCACCGCCAGCATAATGCACGAAATTAATAAATGCTGAAACATCACACTACAAATAGGCCAATATTTAAAATATACATTGAGGCATCAGCAGCTCAGAGACCAGAAACCCCTATAAAAAGATCAAATAGGATTCGCTCAAGCAATTTATGACAAGATGAAAACAACAGAAAAATCAAGTACAGTTTGTTCTGCCTTCACACAGGAAGTGGTTTTGATCAGCAGACCATATCACACTTTATCTTACCCATGCAAAACCATCCCCACACTGTCAAACCCCCTAACACACCCTTTTTAAGAGAGTCAACTTTTGGTTTCGACATTCTTACTAAGAAAGGCCTGTTATTCCACCACATCATCAAAAGAAAAACAGAAAACAAAAATGTTTTAAAAATTCATTATTTTGTCATTCATTATTTAGAAGCAGCGTCTGCGTGATTGATTTGCCGGCTTTCTCTTCCTTTTTTCTGCCTAATTAGCCTTTGGGCACTCGGTCACAATAATACAAGCCATCTTTTGTATCCTGTGGCAGCCTTCACCCTGGGATCCATATCCACGGACACATGGGAATACTGCATGTCACAGAAGAGCAACTCCCATCATGGCTGCAGGGCAGGAGTGGAGCCGCACAGTGGAACCGCCACCATCCCTCTTACTGATTTATGATCTGGAGAGCGACGATAAAACAAGCAGGAGGCCCAATTATTCTTCTGAGGGAAACTGGAGAAAGCGTATTAGCCTTGACTAGAGAAGAGAGGTGGGCGTGGGAGTTTGAGCCAGCCCTATGTAGTGGGTTGCATCTCACCTGACCATCTCTAATTTAAGTTGTTCCATAACAGATGACACCCATTGACCTTTCAATCAGTTTTATTTGAATAACCGGTCTTGAACTCCTAATGCTAAATGAGTTGCTGTGTGTGTACTGTCCGTCTCTCAAAGTAAAGCTTTGCAAGGTAAAATCTTGCAGTATAAGAAACTGGATATGAAATTCTACACCCTGAGAACTTCTAAAACACTCAGTGGAGAGAAAGTACAAGCGAGGGAAGGAAGGATAAAGAGAACGATCTTTAGATGAAACACTGCGATTCATTAATCTTTGATTAAAGCACTGATATATGCCATCTTTAATAGCCCTCAACTATGTGGTCACAGATTAACTGTGAAATTTTAAAGTCTCTTAACACATGCTTTGATTCAAGCTTCATCAAACAAGCAAAGATTGGGGATCTTCAGTAAAAGTGTGTGCAGTGACCCCTAGTGACGATTCACGGTATGGTTTGATATTAACTGTTAATCTGGAGACAGGCAGTGAGATGAGTTTACTGTTTAAGACATCATGTTTGACGTCTGAGATACCCTAAGGACATTTATTATTTGATAGCATATTTAACATGTAAGTTTTAGTTTGATATTACAAGACATTTATTTATTTATTTAACAACACCCCTAAAAATAAAGGTGCTTTATAGGTTCTTCACAGCGATGCGATAGAAGTGCCATTTTTGGTTTCACAAAGAACCATTCCATCAAACATTCTTTTAAAAACCATCTCTTTCTTACCTTTTTATAATCTGAAGAACCTGTTCACAGGAACCTTTTGTAAAACAGAATGTTAAAGGTTCTTTATGGATCATCTATGGCATCGTGAAGCACCTTTATTTTTGTACACTATATGGACATAGAGTATTGGGACGCCCTCTTCTAATGAACAGGTTTGACTACTTTAGTCATTTTCATGTGAGCACAAATCTTATTACTACATATAATGATATTCTAAAGATATGTGTGCTTATACCAAAAGTTGTCCCTGTGGTTAAAAATGAATGATTGATTCAGTATAGTGTGGAAGAATTTGATTGGTTTGCATTGAGTCCCGATTTAAACCAACTGAACACCTTTGAGCCAAACATTCATCACCGAAACCCATCAATGACTTGAACAGAGGGGTGCTTTTTCGAATTAAAAAACGATCCTTCCAAAACTTCCGATATAGCATTAGAATTAATATAAATTTTGTTTTAAATGAAATTACTTGAATAGATTAAAAGGGAAATTAATTTTCAAGCAGTTTCATCATTTTTGTGTGTGCAAAATAACAAAACAAATTTTTTATAAAATCATTAATTTCAGTATTTATCATGTTAGAAATACAAATGTGAGAATTTCAAACGCTTTCATATATATATATATATATATATATATATATATAGCAATGATACACATTACATATTTTCGACATGATCATTTTTATGGCTGTGACTATTTTGATCATTTGATCATTTCCTAATTCGACTTTACCTGAATTTCACAGTCAGGGTCAAATTTCTAGAGGCCCTAAGAAAAAAACAAGTACATTTTGATATGATGAGATGCTCATATTGGTGTATACAGTATACCAGTAAACACCTGAAAATGATTTTGATCTGTTCAGTTGTACTTTGTTTTCTTTGCTGAGGTCAATTTGACCCCAAACAAAAACAATGTTCAACAGAACATAAAGGTTAAATGGATAGTATATAATATTTCATCATTAACTCAACTGATGTTCTTCCAAATGACTTCCTACTGTGAAAACCAACACCAGCAAATATGCTAACATCAGCAGGAATTTAACACTTATAACAGGAATAAAACGCAACATCTTGCTCGGCTCTGTTATTCACAGATGGTAGTGCACACATGTAGTGCTTATGTGATTGTGTGATGTTCTTTCAGGACAATTCAGTGACCTTATGAATAAAACACATTTTGTTAAGTGAATCTCAAAAAATTTGTCTAACCCTGCTCTGTCTCAGTTAGCCAAATTATTCGTGACAGCGCTAGGCAGAGCGGGAGATTTATGACTAAAGTGCCATGACTTCTGAACCCTGTTTTGCCCTGGGGTGCTGTAATGAACATGTGTCTCTGCCCTCTAACCACAGCATTAACAATTAGCATGAAAACAAGAGCAAGATGTTACATCATTAACTTCTCAACCATGTCATGCTTAAATCAGTTAACCGTACATGTTGCGATGCGACTACACCTCTTAAATCTCTTAAAATTGGATTACTGAATGTGTGGAACTTTTCCTATATCGCCCTTACCCTTGATATTTAGTTTGGAGCAACAGCATATGTGATATAATCTTTATTCTTTATGAAAGATTTGCTTCTTGGCTAAAAGATTATTAGCATTAATTCCGAAAAACATGTATTTAATGAAGTCATTTAAAATCAGGAGCGTTTGCTCACCACAAGCATCCGTCAGATTAGTTGCACCAGATGCAGTAAATACCAGAAATGAGCCCAAACACAAAACATAATTGCTTTGTTTTAAAACCTAGTAAGGCATCTACGGTTGAAGTATAAGGCATCATATTCATGTTCTGGTCGTGGAGATTAAATTCCCATTTTAAGTTATCAGTTCCGTTTAAAGGATATAGTTCACCTTTAAAATTATAATTACACGCCCTCTTGTCATTTTAAAACTGTATGACTCTCTTTCTTCTGCAGAACACAAAATTAGATATTTTGAAGACTGTTGGTAACAGAAAACCATTGGTACCCTTTGCCATGCATTGGTTTTGTGTTCATACAATAGAAGTCTTCCAACCAACGGTTGGTTACCAACATTTTCCAAATATCTACTTTTGTGTTCTGCAGAAGAAAGAAAATCACACATTTACAATGACAACAGGGTGAGTAAATAATGACAGAATTTTACTCTAAACTATTTTAATAGCTCAATTTTTTCTCCTAGACATCAGTGGAATTGAGTGGGGGTTTTGTTGTCGAAACTTTTGTTTTGTCTCCTGCATCAGAAATCTCACAAATGTCTCCATCAGAGTTTGAGAAGAGATCTCAACAATGTCACAAACTAAGTCCAGATTTGACAAGTTTGTAAAGGTCGATATTTTTGAAGATTTAAAAATAAACTCAAACACCTCTTCCCAAATGAGGATTATTCTTTTTTACACCTCCAGCAACATTATCAACAATACTCAACAATACGACATTCGTCCCCTTGGAACTATACGTTTCTATCTGACATTTTTTTGTCAAAATTGAGTTATTCAAGGTCTTATTCTTATTTACATTACGTGATGTTTCTCCTTTATGCTGTGTTTTGGGGACTTTTTAGAAAACAAAAAGGTTTTTATCTTCTGAAAATCTAGTGGAATACAAAAACTTTGAAGCTTGTTATCTTAAAACTGCTCAGAGTGCAAATAGAACTTTATCATTCCGAGGCAAAGAGTTGTTTTATGTGTTTTTAATTCTCATAAGCAATATTAAGAGGCTATGTTGAGACTTGAAATGAAACAATCATATCTCCTGAGCCATAAAAATATTCCTGTAGAAACTAAATAAATCCAAGATCTCCGTTGAAAAAAATCAGCATATGCTGGGTTAGTTATGTTTCGATGGTGGTTTGACCGGCTATGGACCAGCACATGACCAGCTAAGGACCAGCTTAAACCAGCGCATGGCCAGTTTAAACCAGCACAAACCAGCATCAAAACATATGCTGTTCTATTCAACAGGGACAACGGGGCAGTTAGTGGTTTAACTGACTATAGGGTTGCTTGGTTTACCCATTTCTGGTAAACTAACATAGAATGTCATTCTGCTCTGGATTCACAAAAAGTGTGAAAAGTGATGGTCGAACTAAATTATGATGAGAACAAACACTGAGAGATGCACTAAGATGTATGATTTATGTTTAAACAACTGAATTAATATTTGTTATATAGTACCACTGATGCTGTTACCTCAGAAATTGAAGATGCCCCCATACCAATGACTAACAGTTCACTGGAAGTGGTTCAGTCAGCATTCAATTCTGAATAGTACTAAGAAGAAATTGTTCAGTGTAATGAAAAAATATTCGACCCAACATTTGGTATGCTTGTATTTGTATTCTATTAAAGGTATTATCGTAATAACATGCAACTGCTCTCATTTTTAACTCTTGCTCAAACCTTTGTCACCCATAAACACTGACTTTCCACCCATTGAGCCCGGTGGGAGGCCCTGAATGCACTGAATGCACTTCTGCTCCAGATGTGTCACCCTGCCATTTTCTACAGCAACAAAGCGCAATTGCCGTGCTCCGCTTGTGTGCATTCAGGACGGCCGTGTCATGTCACTAATCTCCCTGTCTCTTGCCTTTGTGTGTGGCTCCTTCAAGCCTATTCTTTCTGACCAGGCCACACTTCACACCTCCTGTCCTCCTACCCCCCACCACTACAACACAAGAGGCCATCTGCCCCTCTATTAGACATGAGGAAGACTCCTTCTGAGTCCCAAGGAGTGGAGGATTGTTAAATATTTATCTGCTGTCTCTAAGAGAGAACAGGGGGGTTAAAACAATCAATACAGAGTTCGACGAGTCCCTCTGGCTCTTCCGGCCCTTTTGCTTTCCTTTGCTTACTCTAGAAATGTCACCGAGCATGATGTCAGGCTTAAAGTGGCTTCCTTGATCATGAATAAGCCCATCTTCTCATTACAGGTGACACCGAGGTGAACTCGTAAAAAATGATATGGTGTAAAACAAGTTCTTTTTTCTGACAGCAGAAAGAGGCCCGGGGTAAACCCGCGCTTGACAGTGACCTCACAGAGCCTTTAGAGAGAAACAAACAAGTCGCCACTTCTCGTATTTAACTGCTGCTCTTATGCAATAAAGACACAAACAGGGAAACTGCACAGAGGCAGCGTGACTGTGACTCATCAATGTTCTCGGGTATTGATTTAATTTCAGATGCCTTTATCATACATCAGCAGCCTATAGTGCTGGTTGGGCGTCAAGGCAGACAGAGGACATTTCTCTGAGAAAGACAAGGTTCAGGCAGAGTTCAGTCACAGGTAAAATGCTTTTGAAGAAATGTGTTGAGTGGCAGAAATTTGGTTGGCAGTGAAGGGGAGAGAGTTAATGACCCTGCAGACATTCATAGCCACACTATTTTACTACTAAATTGTACTAATAAGAGATGGATTTATTAAAGGGTAGTTCACCCTAAAATAACAATTCAGTCATAATTTACCCATCCTCTGATTGTTTCAAACCTGTAGAAATTTCTTTGTTCTGCAAAGATTTTTTTTGGAAAAATGTCATACCCTATCCACATTAGGGATGCCAACCGTCCCGTAGTAGCCGGGACCTCCCGTATATTGAGCCTGCCTGATTTGTCCCGTATGTGACTTCCCATGTCCCGTTTATTGACTGCTTTGCGGATTAAAGCAACAGCAGCAGTGGTGACGATCAAGACACTTACGAAAGGGGCATTGTTTCTGAATCTGCAAAGCATGTACTCACACGCTCCCTCAGACCTCCACGTCACACACACTCGCACGCATATGCACACACACACACAAACACACAGACAGAAAACAGAAACGGGAATATATAAATGAGAAAGGCTATATTGTGCATTTAGCTGTGCTAAACTGTTCAAATACTGAACAGCACTGCATGTAACCATTTAGAGAGTAAACGACAATACGAAGCAATGACATCTTGCCTGTGGCAATTAGCACTGCTGCACAGATCAAATTTTGTCGAGTATTTCATATTAACACAGTTGGCAACCCTCATCCACAGTAATGCATTTTCGTTTTAAAAAACATCTTTTCTCTCCATTTTGGCCTTTCGTCCACACTAAGACAGAGTTTTTGTCAACGAAAATGGGCACTCGAAAGTGGCTACATTTGAACATGCTGTTTTCGCGTTGTAGTGTGGATGAGGAAAACGGAGGGGTTTAAAAACGATGATGTGATTTATTTCATGTGACACAGTTGCCTGCTCCTCTTCTAGCTGTTTGATAGCATTAATGTCGGTTCATGCATACATTAGATTGCATTTTAATAGAAGGAACATTCAATTACTCTCAGTTGTTGTTTGGCAGCGGAGCGCAAGTTAAATTCCACTTTCGCAGCTTTATAGTCCTGTGTCACCTAAGTTACCTCATTGTTCGTCTATTTTAAAAACTGTGTCTTTGCTCCACGTTGCCACGACATAATAAGGCAAATGACAAAAATGACACATGCTGACGTGTCTTAGGTTTTACTCATGCGCAGTACATGGATGTAAGCGTTTTTAGACATTTCAGTGTGGATGTGCAGCGTTTGGGAAACGCTTGAAAACGGCAGTGTGGACGAAGAGCACTTTGAAAACGAAAACTCTGTTTTCAAATGAAAATGCACTAGTAGACAACCACTCAGTAACCAAACAGATCTCATCCCCCATTTACTGCCATAGTAGAAAAAATAAATACGATGGGAGTCAATGGGAACTGTCCATTTAAACACTTCTTAACGTAAGTGCCCTAACAGTAGAACACCTATTTACCAAAAAACTCTCCAAAATGGGTTGCCTGTAGAAGTCAAGTGTGAACACGGTCTTAGAGGGAATTTTTTTAGATTTGTTTCAAACTGAAGCTGAAAATTTTTGTAAAATTATCTAGATTTGATTAAACGTGTTAATTTTGAGTTAAAACTGAAATCTTTAATCATATTGACTTTTGATATACCTTCAAAAAAATAAAACGTAAAAAAATTCTAAAGTAAAATGAGATGTCTTTCATGTTATTTTACACCCAACTTGTAAATAGACAAAAACATTCACTGCATTTCAAAAATATGTGAAAATATTCAAAAATAAACCAGTAAAAAAAAAATTTTTTTTAAATGTAATCTCAATTTGTAACATTTTTTAGGTTTCTTGTAATGTGTATTTGTTCTAATGGAGACAGGTCTGATACCTATTCAAATTGATTATGTTTATTTTTTTATTTTATATTTATGTAGCACATTGAAAAACAACTCATGTTGACCAAAGTGCTTTCCAGTAAGATTCAATTAAATTTTATTTATATAGCACTTTTTACAAGGTGCATTGTTGCACAGCCGCTTTACAGGAGAAAAACAGAAAAGCACAAAAAAGGTAAAACATAGCACAGTGCATGGTGTTTATATAACAAGCAAGATCATTCTAGTAAATAATATCTAATAAATGCAGTCTCTCTGTGGTTTATTTAGCATATTATGCATTCGGTGAAAGCTTGGTTAAATTTGGAGAGTGTGTCAGTACCTCCAATAGTATTGGGAAGGCTATTCCAGAGTTTAGGTGCTACGTATGAGAAGGCTCTACCCACTTTGGTGGATTTAGTTATTCTAGGTGTTATAAAAAGTCAGGAGTTTTGAGAACATAGAGAGCGTGATGGGATGTAATGTAGATAGAAGCTCTGTTAAGTAGGTAGGGGCTAAAAGGGCTTAATAAGTAATTAAAATAACTTTAAAGTCAATAAGATACTTAATGGGTAACCAGTGATGACATTGGGTTTATGTGATCATATTTTCTGGACCTGGTTAGAACTCTGGCAGCTGCATTCTTAACTAACTGTAGTTTGTTTATTGATGATGCAGGACAGCCACTACATAACCAAGTGCATTACAGTAGTCGAGTCTTGAGGTCACAAATGCATGAATAAGCTTCTATGCGTCAGTAACACACAGAATATTTTGTAATTTGGCAACATTTCTAAGGTGGAATAAGGCTGTTTTTGTGACATTTGAGATGGGATTTCGAAATGACAGGTTCCTGTCCAATGTATTGCCTAGGTCTTTGAGTGTATTTGTTAGAGTAAAAGTACAGCCTTCAATTTGCAGGTTATAATCCGAAATATTCTGTTTACGTGTATTTGGTCCGATAAGTAATATTTCTGTATTATTAGATTTTAAAAGAAGGAAATTTCTAACCATCCAATGTTTTATATCTTCGATGCACTCTGCCAATTTGGATAGCTGGAAGGAATCATCTTGTCTTGATGAGATATATAGCTGAGTATCATCTGTATAACAGTGGAAGCTAATTCCATGTTTTCTAATAATGTTGCCAAGGGGGAGCATGTATATGGAGAATCATCTGCATGCTAGACCCTATACCTACAAATCTAATGAAAGAGATGCTCCCAGAAATTATAGATCCTCTTCTTAGTATTATTAACTCATCTCGGACATTAGGATATGTGCCTAAAGCATATAAGGTGGCTGTTATAAGGCCCCTTCTTAAAAAAAAACAAATCGACCCTAGAGAACTAGGAAATTACAGACCTATATCGAATCTACCTATCATATCTAAAGTTCTGGAAAAAGTAGTTTCAACTCAATTATGCTCCTTCCTCCAAAGGAATTACATTAATGAAGAATCCCAGTCTGGATTACAGTACAGAGACTGCTTTGATCAGAGATACAAATTATATGCTTTTTGCTTCTGACCAAGGTTGTATCTCGTTATTAATGCTGCTAGACCTACATAGACTCGAAAATGACGTCGGCATTAAGGGAATAGCCTTGAAATGGTTTAATTCTTATTTATCCAACCAATTTTATTTTGTAGCAATAAACAATGAGGTGTCTCGCAAATCGCAAGTCAAGTATGGTGTACCACAGGGTTCAGTCTTAGGGCCTCTGCTCTTCGCATTATACATGCTACCTCTAGGAGATATAATAAAGCGACATGGACATGCAGAGGCAGCAGCTTTTGCTAGAGGGGAACTCGCCACTGTTTGCATACTGTTTTTGCACTATTTGCCTGGCAAGGGGGGCTGCTTTAGAATTAGAATTTTAAAGTTTTTCATAATTAATATTGCAAATAGGAATTTATAGTCTGTTAATATTTGACCGATGTTTCTCTCTCCTTTATCTTAAATGTTTGCTTTTACTGTGCATGCGTGTCTGTGTGTGTGTATGTGTGTCTGTGTGCGCGTGCTTGTTTGTCTGTGTGTGTGCGCTTGTCTGTGTGTCCGTGCGCATCCGTGTGTGTGTCTATGTCTATATGTGTTAGTACGTGTGCATATTGTGTGTGTGGAGCGTTTGTATGTGTGACGATCCTGTCCTTTCTGTTCTTAGATTTCCTGCCTTGTGGACAGGGTTGTGACAGTACCATGTCTTGTGTGTATTTTTTGTTTTATATGGGGACACGTGGTGGTATGTTTTGATAATTCGCTTTGTGTCCTCCTGTTTCCCCGTTAGTGTTTAACGTTCATCACCTGTCTCAGATTTGATGATTCCCCATTTAAATGGACAAATTGATATCTGTCTGATAAGTAAGGTCTGAACCATTGTAGTGCCTGTCCCTAAATACCTGTATAATTGTGTAAGCGATCTAAAAGTATGTTATGGTCTACAGTATCGAAGTAAGGTCAAGCAGGACTAGGAGTGAGATGTTAACTTTATCTGATGCTATAAGCAGGTCATTTGTAAAACGCTGTTGTACATGTCATGTCCGGGCAGTCTAAAAAAATGGGCTGGACGTGGACGGGGTGTGCAGACGAACTCGGACCCTCCTGATGACGAAAATTACCTCATGCGGGCGGCGCACGTACAGCTGGACCATACATGCTCCTTAAGTGGGATATATAAAATATATTCAGGTGCTAGATCATGCAAAGCTTTAAAAACATACAGTAAAACTTTAAATTGAACTCTAAATTAACAGGCAGCCAGTGAAACGATGCTAGCACTGGGGAAACACTGACCTGTTTCTTGGTCCCAGTCAACAGTCTAGATGCTCCATTTTGTAATTGTTGAAGATAATTCATCAGAACAGCAGGAATCCACAAACACGCTTTAAATCATCAAACAACAAAAAAATATATATTTTTGCGATATTTCTTAAATGGAAATATCCCGCCTTTACCAGAGAGTTTACTTGCTTATCAAATTTAAGCACATAATCAGGTTTCTAACATGCTTGTGCAAATTTGAGGCAGTTGTACCTAGATCAGATAACGCATTTAAAGACGGTGTAAAAGAACCAAATATTAGGCATTCTGTTAATTGTAAGAAATTCTGAGTCATCCATAGCTTAATCTCGTGATAGCAAGTCATCAAATCACCTAACTCATTATCATAACCTACTTTCAGTGGAAGATAAAGCTGTGCATCGTATGCAAAAAAATGGTTTGCAACATTGAATATAAGAGAGATAAAGCCAGAATCATATATTTTTAAAATAAATTATGTTTATTTGGAAATGTAAACATGCAGAAAGTTTTCTGTGAGGGTTAGGTTTGGGGTTGGGTCAGGGGAGGGCAAAATAATATACAGTTTGTGCAGTATAAAAGTGTTTCAGTCCCCACAATGCTTAGAAACGTGTGGTTGTTAGGCTGTGTATTGTTATGTGTTTGCCAGGGTGTTCTGTGGTCGGCAGACAGTGGCTTACAGGCTTGAACAAGTTCCCCTCAAATTTTAGGTTTTTACCCGCCAACCCAACAAACCCCTAACTTTGAGAATGAGTAACAAAACAACAGATGATTGTTTTATACAAACATAATGATACTAAAACATAACATTGTGCTCCAATTGCTCCAGAAGCTTCATGCCCCAACGATGGTATTGTGCATGGAAAACATGATCAAAATGAAGACAGGTCTTATTTTAATGACTTACTGGCTCAGTTTTTAAAGACAGGCCGTCCTGATAAACATGAAAAAGTGGTCCAGATGGCCCCAGGAACACCTGAAAACAAAAAAAGAATAATCCATCTTCTGCAGAAAGGAAAGTAAAGAAATAGGATATGGGTGTCTGGAAGCAAAGACAAAAGAAGTCAGAACTTTGTTGAGCAATAATTTTTGGAAGCCTGTCTGACAGTGAGGGCGAATAAAAGGTGATTCAGTCTGAGTAATTACCTAGAAGCACATCTGCTGTTATCACTTGTATTGATAATATCGAATCGTTTAATTAATATCAACCATGGATACCAAAGAACTGTTGACACAAAAATATTTTAAAACAGACTTTACTAAATACTAAAACAAACTTTTCATCACAAGAGTCTCTAACACAGTTGTTTGTTTGCCATGATTTCTTCAAAACGCATGACGAAACCGTGCCAATGAAATTAAGCTAAATACAGTGTCTTGTTTTGCATCTCTAGTGTTCAGTTTCTTCCCGGACTACCAGCTGCATATGTTGTTGTATCCTCAAGTCACTTCTTGTCAGTTACATATAAAACCAGATGGAAGCCACCCCAGGGACACGGCCCTGCTAATTCAATTAGACAGGCCTCGGCCTCAGACCCAGATATAAGCAGCCAGTGGACACCCTGGAAAATGGCAGATTGATCCCCGCTGCCACCCTTAAGGCTTGGCCTGTGATTGATCAGACATTGATTTGATTCGAAGTGAGAGTGAAGAGCACTTTCCTGTGCTTTAAATAAAGAGGCCTGAACAAGCTTTCCCTTGTCAAACTGTCTGTGTCATGAAGTGACTTTGGCTGTGAACAACAGGGGCTTACAGTTGTATGGAAACCAAGCGCTTATTCACAACACATTAGTGTGCATGAGGCATGACAGAAGAATGTGATGTTTTAAAAACTACACGGTGGCCAATATCTGGGTGGTAAAAGTATATCTACACTACCAATGCAATCTGCTTGGAGCAGGGCATATTAGTGCAGGGTTTAAGATGCAAACTACAAGTTCAATGATGAGAGCAAACCTATGTAAATCACGTTGCGTTTTCAAATTCAAATACTCTTTTCCCATAAAGTAGCTGAAAAGGAAACTCCTACAAATGCATACACACTATGCTCAGTCTTAAAATAGCTGTGTTCACGCCTTTTCAACGGTTTACTTTGGTTAATACTGACAGTAGTTTTGTTACGTCAAAAGAGGCGTTTGCCGCAAGCTGTTTGTAAATCTGGCCCTAAGTGTTTTAAAACTTTTGACCAGTAGTGTATGTTTAGAGCGATCGATGTGATACGACAAAATGTAAACACTTCCTTCACAACTACTTATAAGGTAAATAATTTGTATGATCTTATTAATACGTTATTGTACAATTCGCTTTTGCGCCAGTGGCGCCAGTTTTTTTTAGTATTGCTTTTTTTTAATATTCGTACATTTATACGAATTGGCAACCTGGTAAAATAGTTACGAATTCCTGAGATCAGGATGACACTTCTTTTGAATGAACAATGAACAAAACTGTGTAAATTGCATACGTGCAACACATAGACCGTTCTGTGTACTAAACTGTATCAGTATTGCAATGTTACTAAGTCAGTCATTGCTTTTCCAGAAATGTTCATTTAAAACTATAAATTTTAAGACCCACCCTTCCAACCCCCAACTCTTTGTTTTGACTGTCTTGGGGTTCTTAATTAGTTGGGCAGAGGTTTGCCTCCACCCCCAACACAGCCCATACCCTGGTATTGTTTCTAAAAACACGCACATTCTAGTCTCATTGTCCTAATATTATGTTAATCTCACATTGATAGATTATGTTCTGTGTGTTTTAGATGACTCTGATAACCTCAAGTATCGAACACTGTCGTACACTGCCTGTAAAGCCCGCAGCCTTCAGGGTTTGACTGCTATCTTTGTGTTGAGGAAAAGGGCAGAATGCTTATTTCAGTGTGATGAACAAACAACACATTTAACACAGTTAAATAGGCAGTTAGCACATATAAAAAACAAGATTTTCTTACAGTTTCAGTGTAAGCACATTGGGAGCAACCTTTATCAGCAAAGTCATCTCAGAATTAACAAGCCATAACAGGAAGACAAGGAAACTGAAATACAAAACAAAATAAACTAAGAAGCCATTGCTTACAAAGCCCATAATGCTCAGAGCAAGAATCCCAGTCTGTCCGCAGAAAAAGCCAGGAGGCGGAAACTTTAGCCGGGGGTGGAGAGGGAGTCCTCTGTTTACCTTTCTTAAAACCCAAAGGCTTAATTGGAATCTCCTTTCAGTTTCACACTTTGATGTACAAAAAAACAGCATTACTTGTTGACATTAATACACACAAAAGACATAAATTAGGATTTTGTACAATCTAGAAAGATATGTATAAATAAAAACAACAATAAGTTGATACGTGTACACAAGTATGAATAAGTCTGGTTTATGCATACATGTACATGGTACTGTGAATGATTCAGAATACTTGGCAACGCTAACACACAGCCGTCAGGCATCACAGTTAGGAGTTCAGACAGTTGAGAAGCCTATAATTATGCCAAGAGTTTCACTGTGGGCCCATCATTATACATCATGGCCCATGAAATTGAGGAACAAAAAGAAGGCATGTTAACAGGTGCTTGTTTTTCTCTCTCACCTCCACGCATGAGGCACAGAGATAAAATCATTTGTTTTCTGCTTGCTGCTGGCCATGGCTCTGCACTCATCTTTCAGAATTTAGGAAACCAGATCTCGTAGAAAACAAAGCGTGTTTGTATGTATGGGCTTCCATCATGATGGATGGGTCAGAGTAGTTTCTTTACATCATATTCTATAGGAGCTCTGGTACTCAGTTTGGAAAGACAACCATCTTACTCCAAAAAATATAATATTTAAAGAAGTACACAGTGAGGAATTCATTTAGCTTTGATCTGCAGAGATAAAAGAGCTTCAAGCAAGGGTGTTGCTAAAACTTGAGGATCAGCCCTTTCAGAAGACCCCCCCACCAACATTAATTTTTAAATATATTTGAAACTCTATTTTAATTCAAATGGTGCTCCCACTACCTCAAACTTATTTTTGATAAGTGAGAGATGTTATCATATGACTTATCACTAAAATCTGAGGGAAATGAAGAATGCAGTACCTAAATAGTTGTCAAGTTCACATGAACTGTAGACGTATTCCTCAAATCTGATTGGTTGATTATAATGTTGTTCCAGGGTCAGCAATGATGTTGACCCAAGAACATCTCTCACTCGGCAAAATCAGGAAAGCCGCTCCCACTGCTTTTCATCACGGAAAGGCGGACTACAAGGTGAATAAAGTCAAAGTCATAAAACATCTTTTGGACAAAGAACATCAAACCTTGCCCTTCTCCTGACTTTATGTGGCATCTGCCTTGATCATTTCAGACTGGTCTTCACATTTTGTGCTGTTCATGTTTTTTTTACACAGATAGTTTTGTTAACCTGTCACAAAGCAGCTGTTATTGAAACACGGGCCATTTAAAAATTGCGTGCAAGTGAAACCTAAAAGCTGTTGCTCGTTTAATGTGAAGATGATGTTTACACAGAAGTATAAAAGGCACAAAAGTTACAACATTATAAGTGGAGAATGGGAAATGAATACATTTGTGATATGTTAAAATACCTTATCTTACACCTTGAATGTTGCAACTCCAGATTTCAATATGGCTTCCTATATACATGAGAGTATACAATTGGTGATGTAACGGTTTGAAGCATTAGCACAGATGCCAGCTGTTTTCAAGACCCACATTGAACAATAAATAACATTTTGCAATATACAAAAGCTACCAAAAAAGACCTTTAAACCGAAAAGTGACAACAATTTGCAACATTACTAGCCAAAGTGTAAATAGGAAAAGTGTATGTTTTGTAAATGCGAAAACAAGGGCATTAGTGGTGTGATTTATAGCACTAACACATCTTGAGAGCAAATGTATAGACTAAATGTGCATAAAGTGAAAAATGACTCCAAAAGCGGTTACTGGACAGCTTTAAACACAACAATAAAGATATGAAAAGCATTTTCTCCTTCCGTTCAAAAATGAATAAGCCTATGTATTACTAACGCCCAGAGAACACACAGTTAAATGTATTTTGTTATTTCTATTCAACATTACTTTGTGTCTGTTGTCCTTGACCTACTTTTGGGTTGTGATTCACCACTTAAGTGACCCACTGGTCTAAGAATTTTCAAATTTGAGTGACTACCCTTAAATGCGAACAGACATTAGATTAATCCCGCATTTGTAGGCTAATAAATAATGAACAGCTCTGAATTGCATTGTGGGAGCCCTGAATGCTCATTACCAGTGTCCTTATGACTCCTTCATTCATCTACTCATAAGGTCCTATGAGCTGTCATCTGGTGCACCGTCCCTCTTATCTGAGTCAAGTGAAGCAGAAGTAAGCCGAGCATGTGTTTGATGTGCCCTTTCTCCACTACTTAAAGCCACTTTGGCCATATGGGGGGATTTAGAGCAGGGGACACTTGAAAGAGGGCAAAAGGAGCGACTGCCTCTCAGCCCTTCTGTCACAGATAGGCAATGCGGATGCACTCCTGCTGAATGCAGACAATGGGTTTTATTAATAGGTCAGACACAGGTCTATAAATAAATAAATAAATATTGTAATAGAGTTCATTTTACCTAAACAGACATTTGGATTGTTGTGTTAACTGGCATTACACATATGCCACCCCTCAGAGAAAGTTACCATTGGTCACTTTGCAGAACTTCAGTGTTGCATACAAAACCGCAATGAAGACGTTAGTGAAGGAAGGTAGGAACTTATCATGGAGAAACAGAAAACACCCTTCCCTTCAGACTTCATGTCATCCAAGTTAAGGCTCGTGTGCCACTGCTGTGGTTTGTTTGGGCTGTGAGCCAATCACATATATAAATTTCACCCAACAGCCCAGAGGAAGTGTCACCATTTGAAATTTCATTTTACCCAGCCTATTCTTTTCTTTTTCATTACCCGCTTCTTTTTTTCTAAGCCATAACCTCATGTCATGTCAGGACGTGTGGGCCAGAAAACGTGCCAGTGAAGAATACTTGTGCAAACTGTAGTACTTCCTGTTGTAAATTATCACAGCGAATCAGGCGCCCACACACGAAGCTCATGGTACAACATGTGACTATCTGTTTTATATGGTTTCGATGTCGCTTACGTGTAAACAACATGCAGCTAACTGCCAAAGTGAGTCCACGATTCGGATTGTGAAAATCAGTGAGTGTGTTTTTATGACCGGTTGTTTTAACCCATGGTTGGTTCAAATGTGGAAAAACCTAGTAAAACTGACCTAGAATTTTAAAGGTTTGTTTAACCCAACTGTTGGGTTTGTCCATTTGCCCCAAACCAAACCAGCATTTTTAAGTATCTACTAGTGTTATTAAATTATGAATGTAAATTACAAAAAATATTTATATTTATAAGCCAAATTCTACCATAAATAAAACCCAACGCCATTTACTCATGACCTAATGCTATGAGAGGAAGGGCTTTTAAAAGTCAATATATCAACCCACACCCAAGTAGGAAGTTTAAAGAGGTGCCTTTCGAAGATAAGGCAAACCTTTGTCCTTAAAAATTTCCATTGTTCAAATCATTTTTCTTCAACAATCTTGTAAAATTATGTTCAGACATTTCCTAAACCTTTCTGTGATATGTTACAAACCAAACTCTAAATGTGCAATCTAAAGGTACAGAGTATCGATGTCTCAATGTCATAAATGCAAAACACTCAGCCCAACAAAAATGTGAAAACATAAAATGAAACGTGAAACTATGCTTTATGATATGAGTAAGAGTCATTCAACTATAAAACATGTTCAGAAATACCACGCTAGAACATGAATGGGCAAATCTTATCGTGTCATTCCTCCGGTTATGTTTCACTAGCTCTTGTTGAGAATAGGAGGGAGGGAAAGACTGCAGAACACAACCGCAAATGATGCTGAAAGAAATAAGACAACAGCCATGCAACATGCAGATCTGCAGACGGCGTAAATAAACTCCCCCAAAACTGAAACAAGAAAAACTTTTGACTAATCGAAAGCTATAGTAATAAATTATAAAAAATAAACACGATCCATTTTTTAGTTTAGGGTAAAGATGGGTGTTTTCCAACTTGGTCACAAACACACTTCCAGTTTAGAAGAAAATCTGACATCTCTAATTAACATTTTAGAGCAGAGGTGTGAGATGTATGGAAAGCCCCTATGTTTTATAAGTTCAGCAGAAGTTTTAGAGAACTTAAGAATTAATTTTGAGCTGCTTTTAAAACACAACTGCTCCTTTTCTCCAAAATACAGACTAAAGAGGATCATTATCTGGGTTTTCTGTCATGCAAATGAATGTTGTCATTTTTCTATTATAATGATCCGTGACAATTCACAAACTTTAAGCTTCTATAAACAGCCCGCTTACTTTTCAATGCTTTTCGAAAAACAAGGTGACAAAACGCAAATCAGCCAGCTTGGAGTTTTCAATGTCAGATCAAAGGAGAAAAACATTAGGCATCAAACACCCGCTTGACACAAACAGCTGGGTTGTAATTGCTGGAAAGCCCCAAGCTCTGACTTTATGATTAATTATGTATCGTTCCATATTTTTCAGAAAGTGCTGTCTTGTGAACCAGCGCTGATACTTGAGCCCATATTATTATGAATGCAATCTTCAGCTAGCTTGCTGATGGCCACGAATGAGTTGTGACTGAAATACAAGCATTGGCGACTCTCTGGAGACTTTACACATTTTTTCTTTATCTCCGTTGCATTCTTTCACCTTATTATCATGCTCGTTCTCTTCTCTACTGCTCCCAGCCTCTCCTTGCATTTTTTTATTAGAATCCAGAAAGCACATGAATTCTTTGTTTGCTCGGTACAGACGACGTTCTACAGACAGATTGTGTTTAGGGCTCTCAGGACAGAATATTTTGTGTTTCACAGGGGAGATTTGGGAACTGGTTAGTGAAACGCATCCTCCCCACCCACACTCATATAATTGAAAGAAAACAAAACATGAAGGTATTACAGAGTTAATAATTCCTCCTGTAATAACCTGTCAGTGTTTTAACTTCTTCATACTCTGACATCCCACAGCTTGACACGAAGTAATTTCTGCATCATCTGAAAGAAATGTGAAAAATAATCCTTGTTTTTAAACTCATCACCCAAATACATCCCCATGGCCATGTCTTCCATTGCACAGACAGCATATAGCCTTGGACCTTGACTTATTGTGAGTCTGCTAAAAGAATGCCTTCCAAAAGTGACATCCAAACCTGTATGACTTCCTTTCTTCTACAGAACACAAAGGAAGATATTTTGAAGAGTGCTGGAACACCCATCGACTCCAATATAAAAAAAATGTGTAACAATGTTGTTCGGTTAGCAGCATTCTTCAAAATATCTTCTTTTGAGTTCTGCAGGAGAAAGAAAGTCATACAGGTTTGAAATGACAAGATGGTGAATAAATGATGACAGAATTTGATTTTTGGGTGAACTATCCCTTTGACGTCACTTTAATGCTGGTCTCAGCCCCGACCGTTGGCTGAACGTCTGATGCATAACACACACTTTTCTGGAAACACTTCAGCCTGTTCAAAGTCGTCATCTGATTGATTGAATTTCACAGGAGTTCCGGGGGACATGCGTGTCGCGTTCTTTAACGTTCCGCCTGGAAACAACACGAAGCCGTCGGATCTAAGAAGTAAGCTGGCGTGTTTACAAAGGTTGCTATAACAATTCATCACGATCGACTAAACGCTAAATTCTAATCTAATTCTAATAAACGTATAATCATTTTGTTGCTGTTAACCTTTGATACGTATGTGAATGTACACCGGTGTGTTACTGCAGGGACATTTCTTAGCCTCTAAACATGATGCAAAAACACAAAACAAAACGTGATTGGTTGCTTTACCTGTCAGTTATATGGCCTCTTGGGCGGGCCTTGGCCAAAGAAAGTAGCGATAAGTTCCAAACCTTCAGTACGAACACGAGACTACTTTAAGCATTATGTAATGGTTTGCAGTTTGCATTGTCCTCATGTTTTGTTATGAATGAGCTTAAGAGGACAGATCTGTAGGTGCTACAATGTATAATATCTTTGCTGATGGATTTATATCATCAGTTAAAGGACATCTCTACACGGACAAGTGTCTGAACTGCAAGCTGTGGTGGATCAAGTGTTTATTGTTATTGAACACAGTTACATGATCCTTAAGAAAAAAATACATCAAATTTCTCTCATGTCATCATCTGTCAGCAAGCACTTTTACGTCTACTTTTATTTTTCCTGAGTCACCTTTGTTCTGTATCCATTACTCACCAGAGGCCCATGCTGTTGATGTATCACAATAACACAATGGCCGCAGAGGAATTCCATCTGTATATGTTCCACAGGGCTCTAACTCAATGTGCAGCATCTCTGTAAGCAATACTTTATATGGATCGACTAAAAGAACTCTCCATACTATCCATACTGAAGCATACGTTGATTGTAGGTCTAAAATGTTTTTATAGGATATTAAAAGAATAAATCACAATAAATTACTCAATCTCTCACATTTCAAAGGAACGGGAGTGTGCTGAGGCACGCATTTAGCAGTGCCACAGAGAGTTTGTATCTGTCATGAAATGTTAGTCTAGGCATATGATGGAGGCGACTGCGTGACCTTCCTCTTTCATCGCTCAGAGTTCCTTCAACAATCAGGGTTTTGCACGAAACAAATTGCAGCCAGGAACAGAGGAGTCCTGCCATCTAGTAAATCACACTACAAAGCCTAAAGTGACCGCAAGGAACAGCCTTCACACTGTTCTTAACCCCAGTAACATGATGAGATCAGAACTGCTGTGAAGCTAGGGAGGATATTCAAGTTTTTGGGGATGGGAAAATCTTCAGTGTGCCTTATGAAACCAAAACATGGATGCAAACGGCTGGCAGATGCTTTTATCTAAAGAGACTTCCAGTGCATTCAAATCATGCATACTATCTGCGTGTGTGTGAATTTGAACCCATGACTTTTGTGCTTGTTTTTCTCAAGATACAGAATCTCTTGTATTCTGATTGTAATTAAACTTATATGCATTTATTTTTTATGGCAATACATTTATCCAAAATAAATAATACTTTTAAATAATGGTTTTAATAAAAAATATATCTAATTGGTTTTAAATTTAGTTTCCTTTCCTTTATTGCTGTATTTTGTATCGTTACCGTTGTGCCTCTAAAACTTTCAGAGCTGTTTAAAGAAGATTCAGGCATATCAAGCCTCCATACCTATCAAATAATGGGTGACACTGGGCATAAACAAAAAGTTACACGTCCTTGAATCCAACGAGGTACACAATGCTCTTCTGTACATTGTCAAATCACGCTGGGATAACGTACTGCATGCAAAGTTGTCTAGTCAACTCCAGCTTGAGCGCATGCTGTCATAAAACCAGAAGGGGGTGATACCAAATACAAAGGAATTGTGAATTTATCTAATCTTGTTTTGCAAACAGTACGCCTCGATAGCAGCAGACGTCTGCGCACAACCTACTTTTATCACCTGCATGAGTCAAATTTGCAGATATAAAGACCGGAGGCTGCGCGCGCGCTCTTGTTACACTTGTGAACTGTTTAGATTGGAGGCGTTAGCCACGCCCTTCCGCGCTTATTTTAATATAATGGGCGTGTTTTGAGTCTTCGGGGGGACTATTTAAAAATGCTGCTGGTATAACTATAACAGTTTAGTTGGATGCTGTGCTAGAGTTTGGTTCACTGAGTTGTTTGTGGGGATATTTGCGCGTCTGTTTAAGGATGGACATGGACTTTTTTGACGTAAGTTGATTTAACCCAAAATATAAAACGTTATGCCTTAGGGAAATTAACCCTGGTGTTATTATAGTAAAAGTGATTAGCATTTGTTAACATCGTTTTACTACAAATATCCTAGTTGAACTATGTTTATCGTATAGTGAAACACTGAACACGTTAAGTGTGTGGGGACTATATCACTAAATTTGTATTATTATTATTATGTGTTTTCCGTATTTAGCACATCTCGCAACCTGCGCTATTGGCGTCAAGCGTTTAGATTTTGCATGTAGTTTTAATAACTTCTAAAACATTTTTTTTATATAAAACCGTGTTTCTGTTTTCATGTTTTGTTCAGTTTTACGTGGGAAAGGTTAAAAAGTGATGTTCATGTTTTGTTTGCAGCACATCATTTTGGACGATAACAGCTCAGACACCGGGTCTGGAGACTTTGATATCCACGACGGATTTTGTGACATCGCGGAGAGCAATGATTTCCAGAGAATCTTCCTCCCCACTGTATATGGGATTATTTTTGTCCTGGGAATTGTTGGCAACGGACTCGTGGTGCTCGTGATGGGCTACCAGAAGAAGTCTAAGAACATGACTGACAAATACAGGCTGCACCTCTCCATCGCTGATCTCTTGTTTGTCTTAACTCTGCCCTTCTGGGCTGTGGATGCAGCCAGAGGGTGGCATTTTGGGGGATTTCTCTGCGTGACAGTCAACGTGATCTACACGCTGAATCTGTACAGCAGCGTGCTTATCCTGGCCTTCATCAGCCTGGATAGGTATCTTGCCGTTGTTCGTGCCACCAACAGCCAGGCGTTCAGGAAGCTGCTGTCAGAGAGAGTGATCTATCTTGGAGTTTGGCTACCTGCGACCTTGCTCACAGTGCCTGATCTTGTGTTCGCCAAAGTCCGCACCTCTGGCGAGAATACGATCTGCGAGCTCTCCTACCCGCAGCAGTCGAACGTGGTGTGGAAGGCCGCTTTCCGTTTCCAGCACATCATTGTTGGCTTTTTGTTGCCGGGCCTGATCATCATGACCTGCTACTGTATCATCATCTCCAAACTGTCCAAAAACTCAAAGGGTCAGACTCTGAAGAAGAAAGCATTAAAAACAACCGTCATCCTGATCCTTTGCTTCTTCACCTGCTGGTTGCCTTACTGTGCCGGCATCCTGGTGGACACTCTGATGATGCTGAATGTCATATCTCCCAGCTGTTTCCTGGAACAGAGTCTGGAGAAATGGATCTTCATTACTGAGGCGCTTGCTTACTTCCACTGCTGTCTGAACCCCATCCTCTATGCTTTCTTGGGAGTCAAGTTCAGTAAATCTGCCCGTAACGCTCTGAGCATCAGCAGTAGATCGGGTCACAAGATGCTGACCAAGAGAAGAGGACAGATCTCTTCTATATCGACTGAGTCAGAGTCATCGAGTGTACTCTCTAGTTAATGGACACTTTGTATATACAACTTTTTTATGGGGATAACTAGGCTTCTATTTAAAAAAAGACTTTACTACACTTTGTACATTAGTGAACAATTTGTTGCTGATACTTGTTAAGATGTTTTTTTTCAATTACTTAAGTTGATCTTTTTAAATTCTAGTAGTACTTAATTTAGTACTTTTAAATATCTATTACCGGACCTTAAGGCAGAGCCTTGAAAAAGTCTGTATCCTTGCCTACCAGAGTTGTTTTAATTGGCAAACGTTTGCATTAGTCTTTTGCGTTAAAATGTGTAATGTAAATTATTTGTACATAGTTCCTTGTTTGCTGTTGTGTGTCTGCGTGCACTTAGCTTTTGCTGTTCTCTGAGAAGCTTTTTGATATTTATTAAAACTGTAGCTTGCACTGTAATTTTGTTTTTTAAATGTTTGTAATTTAAGCATGCCAGAGTTGTTGATTTTTTACTTGTTTCATAATTAAAATTTTTAATCACCACTTTTAATGATGTCAGACATTGTGTCATCTTACAACTCTCCGGTGACTGTACACACACACACACACACCACCCCCACTCTCTTTTAGGGGGAAGGGCAGGGCAGAAGTGGAGTGAAGGTCTGTCAAGTTACCAAAACAAAAGCTCCACCTGATCTCCCACTGAACAGTATGGCTGAGGAAAGGGTCTGTAATTTTAAGAACATCTGTGTTCTTTAGCGTCTTAAGCAACATCTGATACAAGACACCAATCAGCATACAAAGGGGCAGAATTGGCCACCCCTTGGGAGTTCAGTGGTTGTATCAGATAACAAGCAGAAGGAGTTAACAAGATGTAAATATTGAAAGCATAAAAATATAGTGCCACATTTAGTCCTATTTCCAGATATCAAATAAATTGTAATTTTATTGGGTGGATCTTAAAAAGCCTGTTAGGAGAATGCCCCTAAATGTATTTTCATGAAATAAAAAATAGTAATGTTAGGACACTTAAGGATGATTAATATTTATGGCTCTGTGAGGGCAATTAATACATTTTACCCCAAATTCTCATTGCCCTCAAGTGCCTGACATACTTTTGTTATGTGTTCATTATTTTCTATAATTCTCATTCTAGTAAATATACTGGTGCATGATGTTGTTCTATCATTGCTTCATATGGCAATAAAGAAAACACGAGAATGTGAATTATTTGATGCACTAAAATAATGAAAATTGAGAGAATGAGTTCAGCTGCTGTAAATATAATATGTCACCATGCAGTTTGTAAATGGCTTTAAAATGACATGATACCTTGTTTTACAAGTGAAATATGGTCAGGTCATTTTCTTGACATGTTTTGCGTGAGAATAACCTGTGCACTTTTAACCTCTGTTAGCAGTACAACACAGATATCAAGCATCATTTTGTGGTCGGTTGTTTGATGAATAGTAATTACGTAACAGATCCAAGTTACCATAAAACCCAGGGCAGGACATAGATATTCTCAAGGTTTTTAATGCAATGATCTATCTCATGTTTAACACAATGGGTTAGAATTACCATTTCTAAAGGGTCCAATGAGGTGTGAAGTACCCTCCATCAGACTTTAAGTTTTATGGTTATTTTTCACTGTCTGCTCTCACAGTAAGAGGCCAGTAAAAATAGAGCAATGGTGCATTTTGTTCATTTGGAAATGTTTAGGAATGGTTCTGTCATTAGCATGAGCTCTCTCCTCAAAAGCCGTGTAGCACCATTAACACTCCATTAAGCTCAGCTGGACTATCTCTCCTGTCTCCAAAGTGCCATTTGAAAAGAAACCAACCAAAAGGAACTTCTGGAGAATTGCTAAAGAATAGCTAACCTTTTATCTAACCCCATATTTTAACTCACCACAGGCCACAAGCAGATGCTAAATTCATCCACAAGCCCTTTCATCATTTTGGAGGACATGTATTATGCGAGAAAGAAGCATATCGTGTAGATTTATATCAGCTATGTAATCAATTTTATATGTAAGATTCCAGTCACAGTTTTGTTACAGATGCTTACCCTTGGTACTGTGCAATAAAAACGTCAAAAGAATATTTAACAATTCAGTGAAATGAGATAAAAATACGTAGGCTATTCATAGTATTAAATTACATCTACCACTTAGAAAATTAATTCAGTAACCTGATGGACCTGTAAAAGTTTATTAAACAAATTGTATTTATACCTCCTTATTCACTTGCTTTAACATAATATATCATTGTTTTGGCTGGAAAATTAGGATCAAGAAGACATGCAGCTTAACCTCCTGTGATCAATGGCTCATGAAAGACTTACTGCCCCATAACACAACAAACATTACAGTCAACAACTTTAAATTAATTATTTGATGATCTTAAGTAATGTCAAACAACAAGTGAGGAAAATAAGCAGGACTTAAATGATGAAGATATAGATACCACATATAAAACTCTGAAAAGGTTGTAAAAGTAGATTTTAACAACCTAAAGTGGAATTCGTGCAAACTGAGATCTTGAACAAGATCATTAAAATTTAAAACATGTGAGAATTTTGAGGTTTACATGATACGAGTCCATAAAAAGAATCACTAAAAATAGATATGGCAACATTAAATAAGGAATTTAAAACATTTTCAAACAATATTTATTTATTTATTTATCCAAATGTATAAGCTGGAGCGTGCAGATAAAACGGCAACTAGGAACCTTTAAGGTGGAGATATGTTTCTACACGGAACACTGAGGAAGCTGTGAATGATGTAACAGCAAAATACCTCCTCCTCTTTTCCACATGTCCTCCGTTCCCATTGACTGTCACTGAACATTAGCACAGCTGAAATCTTAAACATCGAGTGTTTTATTTCACCACATCCACCCACAGCTGAACTATGACTAAAGAAAATGTTCAAGGGTGAGAATTCAATCCGCTTACTTTTTGTGGATGTTTACTATTTGTGTTTAGTGCAGTTGTCTTGTTGCTAATTGAGTTTCATCTGATTGCATCAGCAGTTTGGAGATCTTTACAAGACAGCTGCACAATCTTCTGATATATTTACTGTTTTGTTTTTAGGCCTGCATAAACCTCTATGTGGACTGGGGTATTCTTTACACGGGCAAAATCAAATGAATGGTTGATTTGATAATTTTCTAACGTTACATGTCATCGTGAATTTGTGTGATCTATATAAGTACTTTTGCTCAAATATGCTCAACAATGATATATCCCTGTTGCAGTAGTGTATGTATGTATTAAAGTTGTTATTTACATAGGTGGATATTTAATAAATCATGTATTTCATATTTTAGCCGACTTTATTTCCTTATGCTGCCAATAGAATGCATAGGTTTCTGTAAATGCAATACAGTTAATGTATATAGTGTGTGTAGTACTTGATTACCCCTTCATTTTTGTTTTGTTATTTTTTTGTTTGTTTTCTTTAAAGTGATACTGTAGCTGTCCACTGTAGAAACTTATATACTTAGCAAGGAATCATGTTTAGTATTTGTAGTTGTAGTCCAAACTAGACTACTATATACAGAACGTTTTCCTGCATAAGTGAAGATCTAAAACGTTCATATTTTATTTTATTCAAACAGAACACAATCGACATGTCGCTAAAAGCATTTTTGCGTCAAATCATGCAAATACTTATTAGCAGTCATTCTACTGCCTGACTTTCTGGTTACTTAACAGCACTTATGCTTATATCACAAAGTGAAAGCAAAAGATCTGTTGGTCATAAAAGATCGCCCTATGATAAACTGCTGATATGTAGGTCTTTTCGGCTGTATAATTGCTGCTGACATTATACAGTTATTCTAGATTCTTTTAACTGGCTATGCTGTGCCTGAAGCAATGCCTTGTGAACAAAAAGGATTGATATATAAGCTGTAATTTGATGAGTCATTTGACCACTCTTGGGTTTAGCAGCTGCCGTCTGGGGTGGCGTGGAGGGCATCTGAAAGCTCCACACTTATTTCATGTCCCTCCTCTGCCCTGGGCCCCTTGTTTCTGTATAAATACATAACCAGAATCTGGCACAGGCCTTTAATTATCGGCAGCATTCTTATTCTCTTCTGTCTGCCCCAGCGCTTTCAATTTCCTGCCAGTAGAAATTCCAATGATGCTTTGGGGGATGCTCCCATCCGTGAATTCAGTCGAAAACCGTTCGGGCCGTGCTTTCTCTGTGGCCCTTTATTTCCTCAGCCCCCGTTACGTGCTGATGCATAATGTGGTGGGGGGAGTTGAGTTGTTTATTGCCCACTTTGGCACGGTTGAGGTCTCAACGGTGCCCGCGGCTGGACCGCTGTCGCCTTGGCAGCTTGTCTTCCGTGGAAGACATTCACAGATTCATTGTGTTTAAATTTTCTTAGCGCTGTGTACAGGCACTTGATCTTTTGTTGCCTCAGGGCTGCCATATGGTTGCCTGCCCAGGTTCTGGTATGTTGGGCGGTTCTCTGTAGATCAGTGTTGGATAAAGAGTAAGACTATGTAAAGGACTCACAGTTTGTTCTGCATTGGAGCAATTAGTAAAGAAAGTCTAATAATAAGCTCTGTTAACTGTCTGGAGGCAAAGCGTGAAATGGGGCTTTGCCTGCTCATGTTGTTGACCACCTGTTACTCTCGAGGTTTCAAATTAAATGGTGCCATTCATGGGAGGAATTGCAATTTTTAACATCCAGACTTTTTGTGGGATAGAATTAGTCAGAGGAAACTAGGTAAGCTATTGACTGATTGATGATGGCCTTATTTAAAGAGTGCTTGTTCAGCCCTGTTACCCTGAAACGTGTAATGTCGAGAGTTTGAAATGGTCTTTGAGATCCAAAGAACATGTCTTTTCTCTTAGCCTTTGCCCTGTGATCAGTAGTGGGGACTTGCTAATTTTAACTTTACCTGTAATTTTAGCTTTAACTGTTGTCCTGCTTGGTAATCAGTAATCTTTGAAAACTGTGTAAACTTAGTGTTAACTGAGATATTTTGTCGATACGCTGTCACGTGTACTCAAATGAAAACGTTTCTATTTTCTGCTCCATTTTTGTTGTGTAAACGCACAATCAGTTGACATGTTTTTGCTTACAAAATATATGACAATGAGTCAGACTTGACAGTGTATCCGTCTTTTGCTTATCATTGTTACAATAATGTTTCTCACATCTCCTGAGAGATGTTACATGTGTGCTCCTCTAAGCATCATTCTTCCTGTACTGCTGTAACTAAATCACATTAGATGCGTAAACAACCAAATATCACTGATGAAAGTCTAATTTAGCCTCTCTTGTTTTTTTTTGGGAGGCCTGTTGAAACAATAGATAAAAGAACCTGCGACTTTAAAAGCCAGCGGGATTCTGTGTGTGTGAACCGAGGTTGGAATGCTTTTTCCCTCATCTATCAGAAGAGCTTCCTGGGAGGAAGTTGGGAAAACAAAACGGGAGTTTGACAGGGCTGTTTATGTGCTTTCTGTTTCAGAGCCAGCGAGGAGGAGCCGCAGGGCCAGTCGAAGAAAGGTCTGAAGAAACAGCAAAAGGAAGCAGAGAAAGCTGCGAAGAAGGCCGAAAAGCAGGCCAAGCTGGTTAGTGTCGTTTGGGTGGTACTTTTGTTTGCTTTCCTGTAGCTCAGTGGTAAGAGCATTGTGTTAACAACGCCAGGTTGTGGGTTCGATCCCAGGGGATTGCAAATACCTATGTAAAAATGTATAGGATAATGAAATTTAAGTCGCTTTGGATAAAAGCGTCTGCCAAATGCGTAAATGTAAATGTTTGGGAATTCCTGTGTTTATAAGCGTGTTATCTAACTGAACAAAGCAGCATTTATACAGAATCAGTCTTATCAGTGAGGTAAAACCATTAAGCGAGTAAATTAGGCCATCATTCACTGGCTTATATTCCTCCATTATTTGACATCACTGAAAGATTCAATGTTTTGTCCACTAAGAGCATTCCAGGACACAACAGTAGAAAAAAAAGAAATGGTTAACCCCGAAATGTTTTTCTCATATATTTATCAACCGTGAATGTCACTTTCTTTTGTCAGCTTAACACAAATATGTTTACATAAAAATTTAGTTTTTGTCCATACATAGGACCCAAAGATATTGAAAACCAAAACATATACACAATATCGGTAAAATCAAACATTTTGCATAAATTTCAGTGGTTGTTGGCGAAATATCATACAGAAATTGTCACAGGACATGGCAGAACCTATGAGATTTGAATTTATCAGTGTGCCGCCATATTTGATTGGTGTTTCTTTTTACTTTATTATCTTTAGTTTCAAATATGAATTGTTTTCACACCTATTGTTTCATTCAGAAGACATTTATTAATTCACTGGTGTCTTAGATTCCTTACTTTAATGACTTTTGGAACATACAGCCATGGTTAAAACATTTAAACTTTCACTCCAAAATGTTCACTCCAATGTTTTTATGAATTTTCTATTATTAAACATTAAATTTATTTAATACCAAGGCTTGACTTTTAGCATAGTCATGTGGTTGTCCTTCTGACAAGTAAATTTGTCATTCACTTGTCCTAGTACAAAATTTATACAAAAATATTTCATTTGAATTCTCAATATAATTGTTAAGGATTTAGATTGGTCAAATTTGCTTCTAAGCATTTTAACTAATGTCCGCTTTGGCTGCCTGAATTTGGTTATAGGCCTACTCTCCGTGACTGCTATGAAACAAAGGCAGTAATTATTATTAGTGTCAAGGCTGTAAGTTAACTTCTTTTGCACATAGCACTGGTGCTACAGAGGTTTGACGTTTGGTAGCACAGGCCAAACAGTAGGAGCACAAATATAAATCGTTGGTTGTCATCATTAAAAAAATATCCAAGTGCAGTTCATCATGAACTGGCAGGTAACTGAGGACATTAATGTGGATGTAAGATGGATAAATTAGGGCCATATCATTTTTAGTTTACCTAAATTTGTTTTCATTTTTCTAAGTTCTGTGTTTTTTCACTTTTTACAATGCAATGGTGATGTATTTGTCCACATAAATGACTGTAGTATACTATAGTATTTACTATAATAAACTGCAGTAAAATTCTTAGAAACTATAGTGTTTTTGAACTTTACTATAGTATACAGTGTTTATCAATTTACTACAAAGGCACTACAATTTTCAATAGCAAATACTAGTGTTTTTGTCGAGCCCTGATAATACAATGCAATATTTAAATTTTTTAGTTTCAGTATGTGTGTTCCCTGGGATCGAACTCACAACCTTTGTATTGCAATGCTCTCTAAGTAAAGTACGGGAACGAATAAATGTCAGGAGTCATTGGATGAGGATTAAGTTTTTTCCTCCTCTGTTCCACACGACTCCTTCATTCTGTATGGTGTGATATAAACCGTCTGCTCATGGTCTTAGGAGCAGAAGCTCTGAACACACCAACATCATCAGTCTCAGCCTGGTCTTGAACCCACAACCTCCTGTTCTGTCATCAACTGCTCTTACCACTTGAGCTAATGGGTAGTATCTGTTTTAGTGAACTATTTGAGAAGTTTCATGGAATGGAAACTTCTTTTCTACTATACGATTATAGTATACTTTCTACTGTAAGGTCTGTTGTGGCACAGGGATGCAGAATAAATGTATATTATATTTTAATTTGGCACTAGAATGTACATACATCCGTCAGTGTTCGATTTGTGTTTGCAGAAGATTTTCTAAGGAAGGGAATAGTCTACATTTGTTACAGTTCATTATTACCTCATTCTGAAAGTAATTCTCTAAACGCCTGACATTTGATTGAAATCGGTTCCTCTCTTTGATTCAGACCGCAGATCAGCAGGAAGCCGATGAGGATGTGAGTTGTGTTCACTTACCCTCTCTTGATATCACATTTCCTGACATTTATCAGTCGTATTATATTTTAGGATTCTTCACCACACTTCTTGTCTCTACTCAGGACTTTGCCAAGGATCGCTATGGGGTCTGTCCTATGGTTCAATCCCAGCAGAAACTGGGTCGGTGTCCTTCTAAGTATTTAATACCCTATTCCACCGAAATGATGCTGGGGGTCCGCTGAAGGAACAGCGAACCTCTCGGAGACCCCCTGTGCACAAATAAGCATGTCTTATCACGCCATTTGTTTACAAGTCTTGAATTTTGAATACATGAAGTAATATAGTTATTGTTGACAATAATTCATACTTATTATCTGTTAATAAAAACAGTAGATTATATATAATGGAACTTGCTTAAAATCGGGTCAACTAAATGCACAGTGCATCGCCGTTTTGAGAGTTTGCAACGTAGACTTTGATAATAGGGATCTTGTTGTGTGCAAACTAGTTTTGTTTTGCGTCCGTATTGTTAGACTTTTGTTTTGAAAACGTAAAAATGCATTAACATTATCCTTCCCCCCCGGCCTCTGTTGTTACGGATTCCCGGTTGGAAACCATCAATATTTAGGGACCATTGAGAATCTGAACCCCTCACCCCCATCCAGTCAGTTGCATACAAGTGGAGACTTGGAGACGGCATCTTGCTCCTCCAAGGGGAAAATAGACCAGTTTCCCTGCCAAAAAGTGCTAGTTAGCAAAGGTCACATTGTGTGATTTGAAGAGATAATCTGACCATGTTGGGATCTCCCTCATGTCCCCTTTAGCTCTCCCTGACATTCCTCACCACTCTGTCACACGTAATAGGGTTGAATAACATTATGAGATAAATCTATGAGGAATAAGGGCTACATTTCTCCCAACTGTCCGGCTGCGTTTTTTTAAGCTCAGAACAAAGTCGTCTCCCACCATCATTTCTCTCGAGCAGAGATAGACTAAGCTTTCATGTGGGTGGAATCAGGTTTAAGCGAACGCCCAGAGCGCTTTCACCGGGCCGAGCGAGAACGCCCCGTCTCCACCGCCTCATAATATAGTCTGCGGATGACATAGTGTTTGTCAAAACGTCAAAGAATTCGTGTGACGGTCGCCTTTCAGATGAGGCTTGTTACGTTTCATATTTATTAGCTCTCCTTTTAGTGGCTTTGTAATCCGAGTAAATGTCTTTGTGGATCTGTGTACGAGGGGGCCGTTGGTCTCTTTGATGTCTTTGAGATCCTCACTCACTCTCTCTCTCCTGGACGGAGGCAGACAGGGCGTTGGTGCGTGTCCAGGACCTGACACCCGAGAAGGCAGAGCAGCAGATCTGGGTGCGTGCCAGAATTCACACCAGCAGAGCTAAAGGTAAACTCCTCCTTACAATTGCACAAACAAGCCTACTGTTATCAAGCATTTCTTAATTTGTTTCAACACGTGGAAGCTGTTTCCAAAGCTCAAGGGTTTTAGTTATGCCATGATGACATTTTACTTTAATAAATCAACTTGAACTGTGGAATCCATCTAAGAAAGATTTCGGACGCACAGGCTTCGCCTGAAGTTAACTTCCGTTTAACTAGCCAGACTTAAGTTTCAGTCTGGCTAGTGGCTAATAATTTAACTATTTTAATTTAATTTCTATTACTGGCTACACATACCTTTAACTTGTTACCTTGAATGGTGAAAAGTGCAACATTCAATACAGCCACGCTTGTGACTGAAGTCTCGCTTCAAGTAGAAAGAGCCAATCATTAGTTAGACAAATTGGATTCTGTACAGAATATATATATATATATATTCTTTTGGTGCAATACGAGCTTAAGAAAGAACATATGGGCCCGGTTTCACAGACAGGGCTTAGTTTAAGCCAGGACTAACCCTTAGTTAAATTAGGATATTTAAGTTGCTTTTATAAAAATGGTTATGTAAAAATTAACATTACCGGGGGGCATCTTGAGACAAAACACTGTCAAAAATGGCACTGATATATTATAAAATATTTACGGGCAAGTTATTTTCAGTAAAGATGGCTCAAACATTCATTTTAGTTTGGGACTAGCCTTTAGCATTGTTAAGCCTAATTTTATTTTTTATTCATGTAGATTGGACATGGTCTAAATAGGGGAATAAAATAGCTGCCGGTGTTGTCACAATTTTATTAATAGGTGGAAAAATAGGTAGACAGACAAATTATGTAAAATTGTAAAAACATTTTTAAACAAGGCTGGACTTCTCGTCGTCACCCAATAAACAAACATACAGGGCTTCAAATATTTATTTTGCAGCTATGGCTAATGCGGGAGGGTAACGTACATGAGGGATATGGGTGCCCTGATCATGTGCCGTATCTGTGGTAAATTTTATTTGGATGAATTGAAATGCCATTGAACGCTTATCAAAATGGTATCTATTTTCACCAGACGAAAAACAAACACTCACTGTAGTCTCTTGTATGTTAACGATGAATGGCAGAAATAGGAGTTTAATTGTAACACCAGCTTACTGTAAGTGAAACCTTTTGGCCTCCTTTTGTCCGACGGCGTTCCAAATCTCAGGGGTCTGCACGTACACGTCTGGTTTATAATTGCTGTAATGAATAAACTATGTATTACGACCGTACCACTAAAGTGTTCCTTCCGGGATAACTTCCATGTCAAGGCTCCTTTCACCCCCAGCTTCCTTCTCTCAGTCAGTGTGTTTTGGGTTAAAGGATGTCCTTCAGCACAACAACATCCTGATTTGCTGGGATGAAGGGTCTGTTTTTAACACCAGCTGTCTGCCTGTCAGACACGCTACATCAAAGAGTTTGGGTGGTCTCTGATCTTGAGCTAATTCGTGTCAGGTTTAAAACAAATCTAAGTTTGTTCACTCTCAAGGTGTCTGATTAGCAGGTTGTTGACAGTCAGGAGTATGTGCACAGTGCCTTTAAAGAGGCGTCCGGTCTGGTGATAGCTGATTAGTGTAAATGTAGTGCCGTTTTTGAAGTGCCCTTTAAAAGAGACCATTGTGCTTTTTTGTCTTTCTTTCTTTGTGTCTGTGACACAGAAAGAATTATCGTAATATTGCACATTTATGAAATGTTAAGTATAATGTATAAACATTTCTACAGTGTTATATAAACTAAATATGTAATTTTTTACACATTTTTTAATTTTGTCATCATTAACCCTCGTGTCATACAAAGCTGTATGACTTTCTTTATTCTGCAGAACACAAAATAAGATTTTTTTAAAAGAATGTTGGTAACCACACAACATAGGCCACCGTTGACTTCCATTGTATGAACACAAAACCACTGAGACGTTTTTCAAAATGTCTTCTTTTGTGTTCCACAAGCTTTGACATGAGGGTGAATAAATGATGACAGAATTTATATTTTTGGGTGAACGATATCTTCATAATACGAATAATAATCAAAAGAGTTGGGCTACTGCTTTTAAAACTTGTAAAATGGAAAATTTCGCAAGATTTGCACTGAAAGAGAAACTTGAATATCAATGAGATTTTGGGATGGGCTTCTTCGACTTTAAAAAGTAAGGAACCATCCTGAGATGTGTTTCCCGAATGCTTAACATTTTTGGAGAAACTAAATACTGTAGATACGTCATGACTGTTTCCCAAAAACATAGTAACTTTGTTGCACATCCGTCGTTTTATCCACGTTAGTTTAACAATATAGTTGACACACAGATGGTCCAGTAATATCGTCTTCTAATCAATCCGTTCAGATCGAATTTAAAAAACAAACATTGCATCTAAAGACTTTTGTTATCCTATTTTTGTTTTCTGTTTTCTTTCAAGACGCAGTTTCCTCTTAACATCACTTTTGTGCACTTTTCGAGAACCCTTTAATTCTTTCGACAAACTAAACAATGTAAAATTGAATTTGTATAAATTGCTTCATCAGAGATACGCGCTTGGCCCGAGGTTAACTTCCAGTCTGTGTTTGTTTATTGGTCTGGCTAGTGGCTAATAATATTATTACAAATTAAATATAAAATTTGTTATATTAATTGAATCATTATGTTATTGTATACAAGTTGTATTAAATTAAATAAAAACTACTCAACAGTTATTGATTCTTTGCAGAGGTCTACCGGAAGTTATGTTCGTGCCACAACGTTTGTTTATGTTGTTGCTGCCGAAACTGTCTATATATATTTAGAATGATGCATATTGATTGCACTTCATGTAACTTGTTTATTTTGCTTCACGATCTGTGTAAGTCTACATGTCATAATAATAATGAACTATGCTTCTAACCACACCTCTATGTCTTTGACTATGCTGTCAACGGCGGAACTTGCAACCATAGTTGGGTGACGATGTTTTTGGAAAACGCACCTAAGTATAGCTTTAATAATGCTCAAGAAACTGTATAGAAATGGCAACACCTTAGCATTGTAGACCTGTGCATGGACGTTTAGGAAATATAAACATTGTTGGTCAAAATGAGCTTCTCCTCCTACGTGTCCTTCCTTAAAACAACAGAAAGGAAAAATCGTTTCAGAAGGGAGGGTCGGAGGTGGATTTATTTTGATGGAAGATAATAATACAGACCTAACAGACATAATACAGAAAAGGGTGGGTGATGCAAGGACAAGGTAAACGTACTGTGGTATATGGGAAATACAAGTCATTTGTCCTCAAAAAAACTCTCAACGTGAAAGACCAAGTGTGGCAGAAAATATCATCTCTGTGACAAGTGTTTCTAATGACAAAAGAGTAGCAGCCCTGACTCATCCACATTTTGATAAATGGTGCTGTGAATTCGACCACAACAACAACTTATTATTTTTTGCCCCAAAACACAATTTTTCTTTCTAAAGTTGTTTACAGAATGTGAACGCTCCTTATTGGTTGTTTTTCCTTTAGGGAAGCAATGCTTCTTGGTCCTGCGTCACCAGCAGTTTACCGTGCAGGCCCTCATCGCTGTGGGAGACCATGCCAGCAAGCAGATGGTCAAGTTTGCAGCTAAGTGAGTATTGGCCAAGTTTCCTGTTAAACAATGGTGGGAAAAGTGAAGTTGTGGCGACTCATTCCATTTTAACACATTAAGTAGCGATCCATAATGGTTCTCTTCAGAACAAAAGCTCAGTTTCTGCAGTCGGATGCAGGTTTCCCTCAACACCGAAATGGGTCATTCCCTTTAAAACAACAAACATCAGGGAGCAGTTTTTACTTTAAAGTCTGACTATGCATCTTTGGTCACAGTCACAAAATGTAGCTTACTGTAAACTTTAATATCATCTGACTGCTAGGGAAAGCACCGTTTAGTTTTGGTGATGCTTTTCACGTGAATGGATTAAAGGTTCATTTATGAATGAGAGAACATTGTCCTGTTGCATTCCTGCGTGAAATATTTCTGAGATAATACAATTTTGCGATCCTCAAATTTCTTTTACTATGCACATCCACATGTTCGTTGAGAGGGTCAGATGTTTTATTCGTTGACTGTTAACATCCTCTGTGTGGTCATGTCACATTGACTGGAAACTCAGTTGTCAGTACTTGTCAACACTGCTGATCTTGTTTTCCTTGCTTGCAGTTGAATGGAATTGTTCTTGATTTAAAGGCTGGTCCTTGTGTGCTTGTTTTTTAAATGTAACTGAAATGACAAGGCACATCTATGCGGAAACCTTAAACCCAGGTTTAGTCAAACTTTGCAGATTGTTGAAGCTCATTTGGGGTTTTACAGAGAAAGTTCCTCTTTTTGGATTGTGTAAACCTTTGTGGTGTAACATCAGTTGAGTCAAAGTGATTCGGTTTGGGGTGTTAAAGTAACGAAACGTTTGCCACATAAACAACCCGCCAATTTTCTTGGGCTGAGTTGTTGCTGCGTGTTTAACATACTTACCCTGTTCACCCAATTTGACTTGAGGATTCACTTAATGTTCATTATGTATTTTTTTATTTAAATATTATATGGTTCAAATAAAGGTAGAAGACGACCCAGACTCATAGTACATCCGTCTTGACAGAAAACCATAGCAACCACCCAACACTTCCTCTCGAGGGCATAGAAACGTAGTAACCGCCACTGAAAGCACCTTAGCAGCCACATAACAACGACCAAAACATCCCATCGCTGTGGCAGTGAGTTTTGCATGGGCAACCACACTCACGAGTGTACACTTGAAACTCGCTCGCTGTCTGTCTAATCCCCCTCTATGTTCATCTTTCCCCTCGGACCCGTGTCCTTTCACTACACAGGCGCTAATGCAGAAGCCATCACGGCCAGCTTAGTGTTGAGTTACTAGACTCAATCAGGACTTTATTAAGAGGTGCGTGTCTGTATGGAGATTGATAGAAGAGCAGTGTGGGCAGAACTGATCCCACTGTGATGTGACTGCTCTCTTAACAGCTGGCAGAGACCGGGCCGTCTCTCTCTCGCTCTCTCATTCTCGCTCTCTTAGGTCTCTCATTACTCCCTTTTAATGATTGGAGCTGAAGGTTTCACACTCCTTTCCTGCCGTCTGTTTCTCAAGAAGACAGTTGGCGAATGTCTTTACACTTGACCTCAAAGGGCAGACAGGGATTTGGTCTGGCAATTCAATTTCACTTCGTTTTAAAGGAATAGTTCAACCAAGAATGAAGGCTTAGTGTGTATATACTTTGCATCGTGTCGTTCCAAATACATTCGTCTTTTATTTTATGGAACACACAGGGAGGCTTTTACATGACAGTTTCTATACAATGGTTTATATGGACCCCGTTGGGCAGAAAAGTAATCATGTGATAGTTCACCTAAAAACGAAAACCCTTTCGTTTTCTTACTCTCATGTCATTCCAAATCTGACTTGACTTTCTTACTTCTGCACAACGCAAAAGATACATCAATAATCAAACAACACTGGCCTACATTGACTTGCATTGTTTGGACACAAAACCACTGAAACATTTCTCAAAATATCACAATAGACACATACAGGTTCTATAGGGGTCATATGGCGGGAATACCTGTTTTTCTGTGTCTTTAGTTGCCCATGCATGTATTAGAAACGTAATTGCAAAAATGATAGTGTCGGAACAAAAGATGCATTCTATCTAAAAGTGAATGCACATCCCGACCTGCCTGAAACACCTTGTGTAACCACACCCCCACAAATCTACGCCAGTTCGTGGTATGACTTGACTCAGACCGCCCAAATGTAAACGCAAGTAAGATGGGCATACCGTCAGTACAATTGCTTTGGAACCTGATGTTCCAAATATGGTGAGAGGCGTTACATTTCCGTCACACGCTTGCAGTATTCGACCAATCACTAAGCACAGGTAAACTGGCCAATAAAAGCACACCTCGCTTTTTTGGAGTGATTAGCTTTTTTTTTATCTGCGCATTTCAGAGAGGGGGGGCAAAGAGGAGATACAAACATGCACGGTATGTGAAAAATACAGCGTTTTTGAAACTTAAATCGTGTATACACATTGCATTGCATCTAAAACAAACAATAATATTCATTTTACCCGTGTCATATGACCCTTTAAATAACATGAGGGTGAATAAATGTTGAACACTTCTCTAAATCTCTTTAACAGACTAGAATTTAAATCATTACTGGCTTAATTTTTGACTTGTCCAAAGCAATAATTGTATAGAAATATAAATTGAAATAAGACGTAGTTGAGAAATTAAATTGGGGTAAACATTCCCGCTGTGGTGTGTTCCAACAAAGTGAAAGTGATGTAAGCATGTGGTTTGTCTTTTGTATTTGTAAAAAAGCAGAACTACGCATGCCAAGCTGTAGAAATAGTCTGAAACAATAGAATTGCAAACTGCTGTTGCGTAATGGAATGAGCTCATGAGTTTCCATGAACTTTGTTTTTATTTCACGCCTTTGTGCTTTTCTTGCGTGATATTCAGAATAATTATGAAAAAGGAGCCTTAATTATACAGTGAAACACTTTCGTTGCAAGGGTTTTATGTTCTTGCCACAGTCTTAAAAGTTTTATTTTTCAGTCAAGGGGAAAATATAAATGGGTGAGCAACAGCACATCTCAGCATGTCATGAAATGTCAATGTACAGTGGGTACAATGTGGGTATGACATTTTTCTTTTTCAAGATTTTAGAACACTACTAAATACAAGGAGTATTTATAGCTTTGTGCCCCATTATAATTACATTTGCTCTTTTTGAAGAGTACTTATATAATCCTGCTGTTTGTCTGACTTTTTACTGCACATCTCAATGTAAAAAACATTCACAATTATATCAGAATGAGACACATCTGACGTCATGTTAAATGTCTAAGTGCATTTGCTAGACTTGAATTCCATTCTGCCTCATTCTGACTCATCTTCATTTGACTCTTTTTTTGTTTGTGTACAGCCTCACCAAGGAGAGCATCATTGATGTTGAGGCTGTGGTGAAGAAGGTGGACCAGAAGATCGAGAGCTGCTCTCAGCAGGATGTCGAGCTCCATGTGGAGAGGGTAGACATTGACAATCTTCTCTGGAACTGTATTGATAGGATCTCAATGTTCCCTATTAAAATCGGTTCAAATGAAAGCTTGGCTTGTCATGTTTATGACCACACACAGAGCCGTGCCCATGTTTACACTATCCTCTGATGACTGTAAACATGTAATCAGACGATTATAACACACCTTGGCTCTCTGTGTGATTGTTTCTCAGATCTTTGTGATCAGCCAGTCTGAGCCCAGACTTCCCCTGCAGCTGGAGGACGCTGTGAGGCCGGAGGGAGATGGAGACGAGGTTAGAAACCCACGGGTTATGAAGTTTACATGATGTAATTGTTGTGAGTGAGAGGGTCATTTATAGGCCAAGACAAAATTTGCTAATTGCAAAATCTGTGCAGTTCTGTGGGATGGATTTAAAAAATGTTAAATAAAGCCGATAAGACCGCACTATATATTGGTGGCTGAAAACATTAACAAGCGAGACACCGTTTTAATGATTCCTCTTCTTTTAATAAAAAACTCTTACTGTAAATTGATTACTAAATAACTTTAGTATATTTAGTAAGTTTAGTAGATCTAGTGGATTTAGTAGTAAGAGTAAGGTCAAAAAGTAACAAAAAATTGTCATACTGGTAGTGAAGCGCATTGCATTTTGGGATATACTGTTCATAGTAGAGTTATTATAGTTTTGATTTTAGGATGGTTAATATTTTAAAATTGCCTTTATTTTTAAGTTTTAGCACTTTTCGTATATGCTTTAGCCATTTTATCATTTATTTTATTTTTTATGTTGCAATACAATATTAATAATTTTTTATCGTAGTTCTTGCTTATTGTTATCATTTTAGTGCTTTAAACTTATTTAAGTTATTTTTAAAAAGTTAGTAAAAGTGGAAGTTAAATAATTTTAGCTTTAAAATTTTCAAAGTTTTAATTTTAGTTAACTTAAATAACCTTGAAATACTGATCATTTTGGCAGATGTAGCAGGCCACCCAAGAATTTTATTCATACTAAAAAGTGAAACGTCCTGTGAACCGTATACAAACTATAAAAACAGCAGCAATGTTTGTCAGGGTTGCCAAGTCTTTGCTTTACCTGCTCAATTACGCTCCTTTCAAACTGTTGAGGGTCATTTTTTTATTCCATGGGTTAAAGGTGGAAGGACTTTCTTCATCATCTACGTTCAATCAGAAGGCTATTAAGTTTTTTATGAAAACGTTGAAAACAAATGATTGCTTCTGTGCAGTGATTTTTTTCAATAAGAAATTGTATGTAATGCATAACAGTGACTGCATTACAGCTATAGGAGTGGAATATTCTGTGTTTAAGTATTTGGGCTTGGGTCGTTGGGCTGGTTTTGATTGGATATTAAGCTGGGTTTGCATAGCATATCTGGCAACCCTGATGGTAGTATTCTATTAGGAACACAGCCTCTTTGTGTGAGACAGCTGATGTTGGTGCAGTGTGTCCATTGGAAACCAAACCAGCTGCAGTTGCTGTTACTCTGCAGATGTTCAGGGATTTCATATCCTCGGTCAGACAGAGTAGCCGTCATCTCATTACACTCGTGTCTTATCAGGCCGGCCTGATAGAATTTTATGGAGGCGGGACGAGTAGTCTATTCATCAGCTCATTTTAGCCTCCTGAGCTCCTGTGGGCTTTAAAGGAAAGATAACTCTAAACGCTCCGGGGCCTTGGGGCAGATCTGGGAGAGGAACAGAGTTTTTATGTTGAATTTAGTTTAAAAATATATTTGTCTTTATCTCGTGTACTGACCAGCCATGAAAGAGCCTCCCACCTTAAGTTATTTTTTACTGTCGGGGATAAACCAAAATATAGCACAAAAGAACAGCAGTGTTGAACGTATTTGATATTGAATTTACAGCTATGAATGAACCGCTACAGTTTTTTCCTTTGAGATTTCTCAGTGGGATTAGGGAAATGGTGGAAATTAAACTTTTTTTTTTACTTCTCTTTCAGGAAGGCAGAGCCACAGTCAACCAGGACACCAGACTGGACAACCGAGTGATTGATCTGAGAGTAAGCATGCCTCCATCTCTCTTTTAGATGTATCATTTGTCCTCGCCGCTTCTCCATTTCGTGATAATGCAAAACGTAAAAAACACGATGCAATTCTGAAATTACAAAGATCCAAACTGAGCATATAATGTTTAGATTTATGAACCATTGATACTTGGTCGAGGAGATTTTTTCTTAACCTCTATACCTAGTCTGCCACCACACTATCATTTCAGCAACGAGTGAAGCAATAAACGGTTTCCAGCATTGCCAGTCTCACCTCTCATAATGAAAGGCTTCTTTGGCACACACCCACACCGTTCTGTGGGGCCTTGTTTCTCACACACCTAAAAGATTGAAATCTGGCAGTGCAGTCACAGTGCACCTCGCTCTGAGCGGACGGCTCGTTTGTAAGAAGTTCCAGAAAGTAAAAGCAGAAATCTGAGAGCGTGAGGCGGGGGAGTCAAACCACAGGACAACAGCTTCTTGTGTACTCTCGGTTCTGAGTCTCAAGAACAGAAGTGACGCACGCATCTCCTTCCCCACGGCCCTGATGAGAGATGTGCGAGGTCTGCTATTGAAACCTGCGTGTTTACGCACTCCGCTGATAACATCTTTGCATATTAACTTCAGGAGGCGCGTAAGCTAGTGACACACTGTCCTGTCAACGTATCTGTGGAACTGATTATCTTGATGTGTGTGAGAATGTAGACTGTGTGATATTTATTGACTTTGTGAGATCAGTAGGGATGGGGGATGTTATGATTATGGTTTGTGTTGATTCCTTTTGGGTTTGAGTTTATTTAGACAGCAAAACAAAAGACTTTAAAGGTCCAGTGTGTAATTTTTTGGAGGATCTATTGACAGAAATGCAATATAATATACATAACTATGTCTTCAGAGGTGTTTGAAGACGTTACATAATGATTTTATAACCTTAGAATGAGCTGTTTCTATCTACATACACCTTTGGTGGCTTTTCGCAACATGACAGAAAAAGAATGAGGTTGAAACAGAAAAAGAAGAATGGCTGACATGAAATATTTTGTGAAGCTCTCCACGCACTGGTAGTGTGGTCTTCTCACAACAATTTCCGCTTCAGCTCAAAGCCGAATCTGTCCAAACAGAAGCTTATCAAATAAAATGCAAGCGTCAAAATATTGATATTGAGGGCGATTGTTTCTTAAGGATTGACGCGAGCCCACTCGTGAATCATGAAGAAAGAGGAAATGCAGGTCATATGGGAGTCATCTGATTCATGGGAAATTCGGCCTGAGAACTCAGCGTTTTCAATAGCTTTTGTGCTCGAGACCAGAGCATTCGGGAGGTTTGATTGTTGCTGGAGATTGATTTCGCAAGTACGCAGTCCCTTCGGTACTCTGAAGAAGACCTCATTTATTTCTGTCTCTCAGAAATGGCCAAATGTATTCCACTGCTGGGGCCATTTGTATTATAACACTTGATTTTTGGATTTTCTGAAGAAGCTGTGAGTGGTGCTTGCCGATGTACACGACGGCTTCATGATGCTGTGAACAGGTGATCTTGTCCTCAACAATCCATGGGATTTAACGGGATAGTTCCCCCCCAAAGAAACATTCTGTCATCATTTATTCACCCTATGTCAGTCAAAACCTGTATGTGACCCCTTTCGTATGTGGAACACAAAGAAGATATTTTGAGAAAGGTCTCCGTAATGTCCATACAGTGAAAGTCAATGAGGTCCAATGTTGTTTGGTTACCAACGTTCTTTAAAGGGGTGATATGACACGGCTAAAACGAATATTATTGTTTGTTTTAGATGTAATGCAATGTGTATACACGATTTAAGGTTCAAAAACGCTGTATTTTCCACATACCGTGCATGTTTGTATCTCCTCTTTGCCCCGCCTCTCTGAAACGCACAGATTTTTTTACAAAGCTCATCTTTTGTGTTCTACAGAAGAAAGAAGGTTTGGAATGACTTGAGGGGGATATACCTTTAAAGTATCGTTTATATTCGTGGCACTGATGATGCAAGATGAGTCTAATAGTCTGGGTTAATGGTTTGAATGAGCAATCATAATAGTGATACTTGTCATAGCAACCATCACTAATAACACAAAATGGTTTTTGAAGATCTAGCAATATGTTTTCTCTGAAACCGCTGTAAAAACTGTCACTTTGTGGCAAGCGAAAGGTGTTGTATATGCAAGGGGACATACTGCTATCACTACGCGTCACATGCAAGCAAACAAGTTATATCACGTTTACTAACATCTTTTTCTCTTATAGACCACAACCAGCCAAGCGATCTTCCGGCTGCAGTCAGGTGTTTGTCAGCTGTTTAGAGACACCCTCATCAACAAGGGCTTTGTGGAGATCCAGACTCCCAAAATCATCTCTGGTATGACCATCTCATCTCCCGCATCCCATTAGATAAACATCTGAGAAGGCTTAATAATAATCATCATCATTTTATCACCTTCATGTTCATATATGACTCTTTCTTTGGTGGAACACAAAATAAGATATTTTGAGAGAAATGTCTCAATGGTTTTGTGTCTACACAATGGAAGTCAATGGGGGGCATAGTTGTTTGGTTACCAACATATTTTCTTTGTGTTCTGCAGAAGAGAGAAAGTCAAACAGGTTTGGAACAACATGAGGGTGAATAAATGATGTAGGAATTTTCATTTTTGGGTAAACTAACCCTTTAAGCTGCACTTTAGACACAAGTTCAAAATATTTACTTGCTTCATAAATGCCTCCATGAGTTTCTTATATAGTATGTTTAAAATTAAGAAACATTTGCTTGGAAAGCAAAGTAAAACAAATACTGCCCACAGGGTAAGATAAATAAACATGAACTTTATTAAAAACCTAATTTAAGGTTATTTTTCTTAACCCATTGGCAGATTTGTTTTCTTGTTCTAAGCATAAACTCATTTTTTGCATTGAATTCTTCTTGTTTATCTCGTGTTTAGATGAACTTTTACTCGTGAACTTTTCATTTAACCTTACAAAGCAAGTGAGGAGTCATAAGGCAACGATCTTGTCTCCGTGTTCATTCTTAGTATCTGTATTCACAGCGGCCAGGACAGAGCAGCACGGGTCTTATCTGTGTCCTCACAAGCCGAGCCTCCTGAATGATTTCCTGCTCACGCCGTCCAACTTAGTTTATTGTTCCTTCTCCGCACCTTCAGTCTCTAAGAATTTCAATTTCAAGGATTGATACTTTTTCATTTCTGAGCTAAAAGAGACAGGGACACTGTCAAAACATTGGCTTAAGAAAAACCGGTGTTTATGAAAAAGAGATGTCCTCAGTCATTGATAACAGCCCATGTTAGAGCTCTCGAGATGGTGGGGACACTGAATGCTATCGGATCCTGTGGAATTCATGAGCAGATCTGTCTTTGAAAAGAGTTTAGGTCTAGATCTATTGAGTGGACTCGAGCACTGTGCAAATTGATAAGCTTTCCCGGTACTTAAAGGGACAGCTCGCCTAAAAACGAAAACTGTCATCATGTACTTAGACATATGGTGTTCCAGACCCTTATGATATAATTGAAGTTTTTATCTATTTCTGATTTAAAGGCTTCAAGAAAAATAAAAACACAGGAGAGGAGTCAAATAGACACTATATGGAATATGCCCTTTAAATCCTTTAAATCAATCCAGCATTTGCTCATGAAGCAAATAAAATATTTACATGGAGAAAAATAGAAATGACAAACAAAATATAAACATTTTAAATGCACTTTTTAGTATTGAAAGTCATTGCCTGTCATGAACAGGACACTGTGGATCCATTGCGAAAATGACTGCGCTCAAACGCCCTTTAACCGCCACTTAAATAGGCTTCTTTTTTAGTCCACCAATCGTTTTGAACACACCAGGTGACGTCAGTGATGATTTCACACTTTCACAGTCTCTAAAAAAGCCTCTCTATTGTGTTTATGTGGTTTGTGCTGTTAAGGAAAACAGTTACTCTCACTTCCCCTGCCCCTCAGTCAGCCAATCAGAACCCGCCGTTGTGACGAGTCTAGAATTTGAACTTTGCCGCCATTCGTGTGTTCCGCCACCCGCCACAGATCTTCATTTGTTATGTTCTTTCACCAAAACCACACCGCATCCGGTGCACACACCCATCTGTACGTGCCCTGCTGGAACATAATGTTCATTTTGTCCTTACTTCTGCAAACTCGAATCTCTATCAGCATCTCTGCCCGTAACATTTACCCTCTAACCCATGACCAATGCGTATATCTATATTTGTCTTTGTGTTTTAATAGCTGCCAGTGAAGGAGGAGCCAACGTCTTCACAGTCTCCTACTTCAAAACCAGTGCATACCTGGCCCAGTCACCTCAGCTCTACAAGCAGATGTGCATTTGTGCCGACTTTGACAAAGTCTTCTGTGTCGGTCCAGGTAAAGGATAAAAACACCTGCTGTTCCCTGCTGCAGGTCATGTCTATAACTGACGACAGAATAATAACACCAAAAACAACAGCAGCCCAATTTGTGTTAAGATTTTTCATGCGACATGTGAACATTTTGGTTGTCAAGCTAAAGCAGTCTAGACTAGACTAGATTGAAATGAATATTTGCAACAGAATGTGATGTTATGCTTGATTTTAAAAGGGAAGGTTTAATAGTACATCATAAATGTTCAATATATTTTATGTAATTTATCTTAACACCCGCAGTCAGTTTGACATTTAGAGTTGGTTAAATGGCATAGATACAAAATCGCATGTCAAAGTTCACCAGACTTGACTCATAAGAGCCCACGGTGACACGTGTTACAAACACAAGGTACTTTTAAAGATTTATCCCTTAACCTTTGACTCAAGTGACATCTACTAAACATCTGGGTGACAATCATGTGACAAGTTTATGTTGCCATGACAACGTTTCCAAAATTGTGGTCTGCCTGGATGGCATGTTTCAATGTCACTTCACTACATTATGAAGCATATAGCATACTTTGTACTTCACTACATTTCATTAGTAATTTTTCCCTTTTTATACTTTTTATACTGCTCTCTGATACTTGTGTATGAATGGAAGTGAATTGAACTCTACTAGAATTGGCTTCATAAAACAACTAAAGTGACCTTGGAACCACTTAAGCGGGAAGTTTAATATAAACGTGACAATATGCACATGCTGTGCATTGCAATTGTTTGCAGTGAATGAAATTCACAAATGTGTAGGATACGTGACTGTACTCCTTTGGGCTGCTGTATTGGTGTATGTGTAAAGTCACCTTCACAAGTATCTTCAGCCTTCAACTATCATGCCATTCTCTGATAGACAGATTGTGCTCTTGGTGATTTGGCAGACAGAAATCCCTCTCCTGCAACACACTGAATAGTGCGAGAATATCAAACATTTTCAGCACAGCCATGGGACGTAGACTTCAGGAAAACACAGCTCACCGGGGACCTATGCTGACGAAAAGTCACATTGTAGAAACATTGGTAGTCTTTTTTACCTGGGAATGTGCAAAACCAGAGACTTCAACTGCCTTAGGGCCAGACATTTGTCATAGTCTCATTGTTTGCGCAGTGTTGCTGTGTTCAACTTTCAGTGACAAATTAGCTGGTAAAAATACAACCAAACCTATTTGTTTATGGAAAATTGTGACCTCTGTGACTCATTGCATGATGGGAAATTTAGGTCAAATAGAAACATTTGAATCGAGTTTAAGCTATATTTATTGCTTAATAAATACTTGGATTATGTTTTTCTTCTAGTGTTCCGTGCTGAAGATTCCAACACTCATCGCCACTTGACAGAGTTTGTGGGTCTGGATATAGAGATGGCCTTCAATTACCATTACCATGAGGTCGTGGACTCCATCACTGACACCATGGTTCAGATCTTTAAGGGACTCCATGACCGGTGAGGTGCATAACAGCTTGTCCCTAAGATGTTATTGCTGTAGTCCTATTTCCTTTTATTTGACTTGTTATTAAATCACATGGGAGTCAGAGGGAAGTCACATGAATTTCACTAGAAAGACTGACGTTACTTAATCTTGTGGAAGGAAGGGCAATCGGTTGTTGTGTAATGTCATAGCAAGGGTAAATACTGCCATCTAGTGGATAGAATATTAGAGCAAGTTTGAGATTTTCTAGCCCTACAAATACTGTAAATAAGTGCTGGTATTTTTTGCTGGGTAACACAAAAGGAGAACTTTGAAGTTACACGCAGGTTTTACGTAATGACAAACAGGGTTGCTTGGAACTGTCGAGCAAAAAGAAGTAAAAAAAGAAAAATGTTATTGTCATGAATACAGTCAAATTCCTCAAAATTATTCCTTGAACAAACGTATGGTATAGCTTTATGAAAATTGGGATATAGAGCATTTATGATGATACATTTATGGTGCTTTTCTATCATGGTTCTGCCTCCTCATGTCATGTCTTTCTTGATCTTGTGGCAGAATCATGACGGGGCCTCTTGTTATATGTGGAGAGAGACATTTTGACCCTTTCGGCCATGCTTACTCTCTCTCCGGTCTCGTCTCTGTAAAAGCCCTCTCGTTCCGTGTTAGCTCTCTATCAGTGTTTCATCCCCGACACCTGTCCCTTGTTGATTATCCTTTGTTAGTCTCCCTATATATTGCCATCGTGTCTATTGTCCTTGTGCTCGTTCGTTGTGCTTGTGTGCTTTTTTATGTGTTTGCCAAGTCTGGTATATCGCCTTGTCTCTTGCCCTGTTCCTGTTCCCGGTCCTGTCAAGTTTGTGTATTTATTATTTATATTATCCTGTTTATTATTGGTCCTTATTTATCTTGCCCCCTCGGGGGAAGTGTTTGTTTGAATTCTTGTTTTGGTTATAGTTTTCCCCATTGCGGGTGTTTTGATTAGTGTCTTTTGTTAACCCCTTCACTGCTGCCTGCGCTTGGGTTCTTCTGACAATCCGTGACACTTTTCTGTCCATTTTTGGATATTGACAACCATGCAGAGTTATTCTAGTTTTGTTATTAGTTTTATTGTTTTAAATTTGCCTTTATTTCTAAATATAAAAAAATATTATTTATGCAAATTTTGTTACATGCCTTAGTTATTTTATTATTTATTTGTGTATTTCTCATGTTGCAAGTTACATAAGATTGGTTAATTTTTCTTTTAGTTTTCTTTTAATTTTTGGTTAATCATAATTTTAGTGCATTAAACGTATTTCAGTTTATTTCTGAGGCAACATTTAATAATTTTATTATTATTATTATTGTTTAGTTTTAAGTTCCCCCCCCCAAAAAATATTTCAATGAATAGAAACGTTTTCAAAGTTTTCATTTTAGTAAAATAAAATATCCTTGCAGCCATGGCCACTAAAATCTTGGTTTTGCAATGTTGCAAAGCAACTTTACAGAAAAATGTCAGCTATAGAGAAAGATCAGAGAAATAAAAACAAAAGTAAAGAAATGGGGGGCGGAGGTATATAAATAAAATTATGAAAAAAGATAAAAAGAAGAACAACTTGCGATACTACAAAATGTGTATTGTAATATAACTGATATATTACTAACTAGTCAGTCCAGACACTTCTTATCATTATAGCCGTCTCTTCTGTTTCATTTTAACTCTGTGATTCTGATACACCCCAGGTTCCAGACAGAGATCCAGGCGGTGAATAAGCAATACCCCAGTGAGCCCTTCAAGTTCCTGGAGCCCACGCTGAGACTGGAGTATAAGGAAGGACTGGCCATGCTCAAAGCTGCTGGGGTGGAAATGGGAGATGAAGATGATTTGAGGTCAGTCGTGAGACTCGTGACTCCCTTTCACAAAATCTCCAACACACTGCATTACATGGCTTAAATTAGTTATTTTGCTCTTCCTCAGCACCCCCAATGAAAAACTGCTTGGGCGTCTTGTAAAGGAGAAGGTAAAAAAACAACATCTTTTAAATTGAGACAATGACTGAATGGAAGTATATAATAACATTGTTTTGCAATATCTAATATTTAAAACCATTATAACATTATTACCTGCATTGTTAGTTACTGTTCAGTCTGTTATTGTCTGTAATTGTGTTTTTTTAGTATGATACTGACTTCTACGTGCTGGATAAATACCCATTGGCAGTAAGGCCGTTCTACACCATGCCTGATCCCAACAACCCTGTAAGTGTGATTAAAGAACGTTGCTATTTGAACTAAACCCATTGTTTGTCTAAGGTTACAATGTTCATATCAAACTTCACATACTCCCCCTGCAGAAATACTCAAACTCATATGACATGTTCATGAGAGGAGAAGAGATCCTGTCTGGAGCCCAGAGAGTCCACGATGCCCAGCTGCTGACTGAAAGGGCAATGCACCATGGCATCGGTAACCATAGCAACAGTTTACAATAGCTGTGTTCTTTTACCTAGTGATGCACCTTGTAGTCAAGCTACCTTTTGCAGTGGCATCACAACAGAAATGTAAAAGTACTTATGTGACTGAGCGTGTTGCAATGCATTCTGGGATTTACTTACCTGAATATGACGTCAAGTATCTTTAAAGACAGCATAATATTGTTGCATAATTAGAATGTCTGATTTAGCTCAGCAGATTTTTGTAATAGAGTTGATCACCCGGCACAGTTTACTACATCTGTGTTGATTTGTGGCTCTGTTTTAAAATTTCGTTCTTGTTACAGACCTGGAGAAGATCAAGGCTTACATTGATTCTTTCCGGTATGGCGCCCCTCCTCATGCTGGTGGTGGCATAGGTAAAACACATTTACCTTTCTGTAGTCCAAATGAATTCACTTCAAGCTTTAAAGAACTTAAGTTGTCATTTAAAATATATATATAGTACTTGTGCATGATCAATCTCTGCCGTCTCATAGGTCTGGAGAGAGTGACCATGCTTTACCTCGGCCTGCATAACATCCGCCAGACCTCCATGTTCCCCCGTGACCCAAAACGTCTGACCCCTTGAAGATTGACGCACCCGGACAGCCTCTTGTTTCCTATCCAGACTGACACAATACACCCTAGACAACCAGCCATCAGTCTTCTGGAGGCGCTAGAACGTGGAAGTGCCACTTTGATTAACTGAACGACATTAATCTTCTTTTGTAATACTTCTCAGTAGTGTGTGATACAGCAGGGCTTTAAAGGAATCTAATCAGGAGGAAAGGAAAGGGAATCGGTGTTAAATGATGCAGATGATGTATTAACATGAAGATTAATGCAAACTTATTACACTCTGTCCTGATTTTTTTTCTACTGATGTGTGTTCCTGAAACACTGTGGTTTAGAGAAGTAACTGTAAGATTTTCACAAATAACAGCACATCCACAATAAATTCAAATAATATATGCCTTTCGAGTGTCTGTTTCTTTGAAAGTTTGATCATGTGATTCTATGAAAAGACATGTAAAATACATGGTATAGTTTTAACACATATGGTGAATAACTACAATAACTTACTACCTACCTACTACTAATATCTTTACAAACACTATGCAGCATCACTTTTTTGGGGTAGATATTTTAAAATATTGAATGAAATGTGTTGTTGCTGCTGGACAGAAACCTTGTACCTTCAAAACCTTTCAGGAAATGGGTTAAATATTTGCAAAACCCACACACAAACATGAAGAGTGACTAATGTAGTAATTTAGAAAGATTTATGAAAAAAAGCTTTTGAAGAAAAGGACATAATAATAATTATAACAAAAACGTTCACTTTTATATTGGTTTACTCATTGACACAAATTATTATTATTATAAATTGGACAATTTTAAAACTCATTACATTTATCTAAATACATAATTCCTATTCAACTGTACATTTAACATTATTAACTGAATTTTAATAAAATATGTAAAATGAATAAAAAATGTAAAGTATAAAGTGGAACAGTGGATACTGAATAGTGTATCTATAAACATCTTGAATAAAATTGCATGTTAGTAAGTGTGATTAGTGTTAGCAAACTGTGATTTTCCAGTGTTGTCACTATGACATCACTTCCTGCCATATATCGCCACTATAGTGCGTTAACAGGTATATAGTACTCGGTTCTCATTTCAGGCACTGTAAATGAAATCAGTGTTACACCCTGAAGCAGCTACACTTTTTATATATGAGCCATTATCACTCCACCAAATTTTTATGTGTTTTATAAATGCTTACATTTACAATTACACATCCCTCCATTGGCAGGATTACCCATACTCCTGTGGGAATACATATAAAACAAACACAATGTGACAAAGAGCAGAATTCCTATTCATACTTCATTAAATCGCTAAGACATGCAAATGTGTCTCTTCATCACTTCCTGATCTAGAGTTCTAAGACAGGCCGCAGGGCTGAATAACAGAAGAACCCAGAGAACATTATACAAATGCAACAACATTACTTTGCTCTACACTCAGTGTTATTTTTCAGACATGCAATATTTATTATTTTGCCCTGGTGGTGCAGGGGTCCATTTTTTAAGTGGCATGAGTCCTGCTGTATATGAAGACTAAAGGAACAGGTCTTCCCTCAGCTGGACAACGCAGGTAGTACCGCCCCAAACTTGTGCTATGAGTCACAATCAGTCAATGTTTTTATGACAAAGTCAGAGTGATAATATGTGTATATCCAAAATGATTTACTTAAAGTTGTCATTGCATATTTAGCTAAGATCACACTTGCATTTGGCAGAAAACGTCTCAGGTTACGACTGTAACCATTGTTCCCTGAGATAGGGAACGAGACACTGCGTCATGGAATGACTCTTTGGGGGGAACGCCATTAGCGTGACTTGTCTGAATCGCGTGTGAAACTAACTTTCGCTTTATAGTCGCATGATGATGACGTCACTGATGACGTCATGACCACCGTGACTATCGGAAGGCATAAAAAGGAAGCGGAAGCAGTGCAAACCAGCTTCTGCAAAAAATGAAGCAAATGCTCCAGTCATAAGGAGTATGGCAAAGAGACGCAGTGTCTCGTTCCCTATCTCAGGGAACAATGGTTACAGTCGTAACCTGAGACGTTCCCTTTCGAGGGAACTCAACACTGCGTCATGGAATGACTCTTTGGGGAACGAAATACCCGCTACGCCATACGAGTTGTGGCTGTCTAAGTGTGAAGGTGTTATGCACATCCTAAGACATAAGTACCTGAGAACCAGGTAAGGAAGAAAGATCAAGATTTGTAATATCTTATGAATGTGTGCGGGGAAGACCAGCCCGCTGCATCACAAATCCTGCATAGACGCACCTGACAGAAGGGCCTGCGAAGAGGCCATACTCCTTGTTGAATGTGCCTTGATTCTCAGAGGTGAAGGTAGTCCACGCACCTCATAAGCCAAGGAAATGGCCTCCACAATCCATCTACTAATGGTGTGCTTAGAGGCCGGCTGACCTCTACTATGAGGTCCAAAACAAACCAACAGTTGGTCCGATTTCCTCCATATGGAAGATCTTCTAACATACTCTGCCAGTGCCCTGACTGGGCATAACAAGTGTAGTCTCTGATCCTCTGCTGACTCATGAGGTGGAGCATGAAAGGCTTGTAAAACTAATGTTCTGGCCACATTGCTTGGCACCTTAGGTACATACCCTGGTCTAGGGTGCAGAATTGCTTTTATATTACCTGGAGAGAACTCCAGACATGGTGGAGAGACTGATAGAGCCTGAAGGTCGCCTACCCTCCTCAGAGAGGTAATAGCGAGTAAAAAGGCTAATTTGAGGGACAAATACTTGTCTGAGCTACACTCAATAGGTTCATAAGGAGCTTGGGAAGCCCCTTCCAAAACCACAGCGAGGTCCCATGCTGGAACTCTAGCCTGAGGAGGCGGTCTCATCCTCAAGGTACCACGCAAAAACCGGGCAACCAAGGGGTGTCTCCCCAAGGTGCTCCCAGGCAGAGGGGAGTGAAAGGCTGCAATAGCTGCCACATAAACTTTCACCGTAGAAGGTGCAAGACCTGCCGAAAACCGCTCTTGCAGAAACTCCAGTACTGAAGCCACTGGGCAGTTAACTGGATCTAAATGTCTGTTATTACACCACAAGGTGAATAACCTCCACTTTAGAGCATAAAGTTTTCTGGTGGATGGAGCTCTAGAATTAAGAATGGTTTCAACAACCTCAGTTGACAGACCTTGATTCAACAAGCCACTCCCTTCAGCGGCCAGGCCCACAACTTCCATAGTTCTGGGCTGGGATGGCATATCGTGCCCCTGGCTTGGGTCAGAAGGTCCTGCCTGAGGGGAATCTCCCATGGCTGGCCTTCTAAGAGCATTAGAAGGTCCGAGAACCAGACTCGTGCAGGCCAATAAGGGGCTATTAACAAGAGTCTGATCCCTTCCTGTCGAACTCTCTCTAGGACCTGCGGGAGCAAAGCGATTGGGGGAAAAGCATACAGACGCCGCCTCGGCCATGTCTGTACCAGGGCGTCCAGTCCCAATGGGGCTGGAAGAAATATTGAAAACCACAGGGGGCAATGAGATGTCTCCTGAGATGCAAAGAGGTCGATTTCGGCCTGACCAAATCTTTCCCAAATCTGTTTCACCACTTCGGGGTGAAGTCTCCATTCTCCTGGCCTCAGTCCTTGTCTCGACAACATGTCTGCTCCCACATTTTGAACTCCAGGAATGTAAGTCGCCCTGATAGATAGAAACTTCTCCTGGGACCATAGGAGAACCTGGTGCGCCAGCTTGCAGAGAGGGCGCGACCTCAGGCCCCCTTGATGATTGATATAAGAGACCACGGCTGTATTGTCTGTTCTTATTAGAACATGATGGTCCCTGAGGACTGGGAGGAAGTACTTCAAAGCTCTTATGACAGCTAACATCTCCAGGCAATTTATGTGCCAATGGAGATGCTTCTCTGTCCATAGCCCACTGGCTGAGCGACCTTCTACTATTGCCCCCCAGCCTGTGAGGGATGCGTCCGTCGTCACTGTCATCCTGTGACATTGAGCTCCCAATTTTCGACCTTGATTTAGAAACTGTGTCTTTTTCCATATAGCCAGGGAACGAAGGCATCTGCGCGTAACCCTGATTATACGAAACGGGTTGCCCCTCGGGGAAAACCCTTTGTTCTTTAGCCACCATTGTAAAGGTCTCATATGCAGAAGGCCAAAAGGAATCACGTTGGATGCTGCTGCCATTAGACCTAATATTTTCTGAAAATGCTTGACAGTGTATGCCTGACCCATCTTGATTCTGGATATTGTTGTCAGGATGGACTCGACACGTGCAGGAGACAACTGTGCCTGCATCATGACTGAGTTCCACACTACCCCAAGAAATGTAATGCTCTGCTGAGGAGTTAGATTGCTCTTCTTGGCATTGAGCCTCAGTCCCAAAAGCTTCATATGGTCGAGGACGACATCTCGATGTCGAACCGCCATTTCTTGAGACTGAGCTAGCACTAACCAGTCGTCTATGTAGTTTAATATGCGAATCCCCTGAAGTCTCAGTGGAGCAAGGGCAGAATCCATGCATTTCGTGAAAGTGCGAGGGGAAAGAGCAAGGCCGAATGGAAGAACTCGATATTGGTAGTCTGTCCCCCATTTCCGGTGTTGAGGAAGGATGGATATGTGGAAATATGCATCCTTCAGGTCTATTGTGGTGAACCAGTCGCCTTTTCTGATTCCAGCCACAATAACAGGAATCGTAAGCATCTTGAACTTGTACCTCCTCAGAGATTTGTTGAGATATCTCAGATCCAGAATAGGCCTGAGCCCTCCATCCTTTTTCGGAACTATAAAGTACCGACTGTAAAAACCTGTCTGACTCTCGTGAGGGGAAACATATTCTATGGCCCCCTTCATCAAGAGAGATTGTACTTCCTGTTCTAACACCCGAGCCCGATCGGAACTCACTTCGGTGCAAAACACCCCCTTTGAACTTTGGAGGGCTGACAGCAAACTGAATTCTGTACCCCTTCTCTATGGTGCGGAGAAGCCATGGAGTCAGATTCGGCAACTTTCTCCACTCGTGGAGGAAGTGCACTAAGGGAGTCAGCGTGATGACATCGGCTTCGGGTGCATGCGGATCGATGCCTTGAAGTAATTGACCTGCAGGGGATAATGGAACTATTAGCATGTTTACAGGGTCTACCATGGGTAGATTCTGTTGACCCCGTACTAGGGAAACTGACGTGCCCCGAAGCGCACTGGGCGGGGGGTTAACGTAGTGGCCTCCTGAGGCCCTCTTGGGGGAACCGGACTTGTCCACCCTCCCAGAATTGGTGCTATTTGAAGCGCTGAGGTACCGTCAGGACCTCTTGGCAGCAGCCTTCCGATTGGAGATAACAACTGTCCTCAAATCTGGCTTGATTTGCCTTGAGAACTTCTGGGATTGCGGTCTCGACCCCCAAGCTCTCTGAGGGGGAGTACGAGTAGCAACACTCTGTTTTTGCTGCTGCCTATGTAGAGCACTAGTAGTAGATGGCTGGGGCTGCCTTTGAGCTGCAGGACCCTGAGGTAAGAACGGCGAGGTAAAAAATTTTGGAAAGCTGTTGCTTGACGCTTTGCCTCCTGAAAACGATCGACCACAGTGTCGACCGCATTCCCAAAGAGACCTTGGTCAGACAATGGTGCATCAAGCAGCACAGACTTGTCCTTCTCCTTAATACCAGACAAATTTAACCATAAATGCCTCTCTGTAGCTACCAGGGCCCCCATGGAGCGCCCAATAGCTTGGGCTGTCTCCTTGGTAGCTCGGAGAGTAAGATCTGCTGCTGTCTTCAGTTCATTAGCAGGTCTATATCAATAACCTCGCTCTCTTTTATGTCCCCCAGCAGGTCGGCCTGGTATGCCTGCAAAACCCCATAGTGTGCAGACATGAGCCAGCCCGACCTGCCGCCATATATGCCTTACCCACCAAATTTGACGTAATCCGGCATGGCTTGGTGGGCAATGTCGGAGGTTTCAATGATGATGCCGCTTCAGGTGAAAGGTAGGTGGCCAAAGACTCTTCCACCTTGGGCATCATGCCATAGCCTTTCTCTCTAGCTCCTATAACTGAGGAGAAACTAGAGGCAGTGGTGGAAATTCTGGAAGAAAAATGGCTTTTTCCATGATTTAGAAACCTCAGTATGTAAATCTGGAAAGAATGGCAACCCCCGACGTTGAGGTTGTACCCGTTTTTTTTAAGTATCTCTCATCTAATTTACTTATAGGTGTAAGTTGTTGTGATCTTGGGGCCAATCAACACTAAGCTTGGCTACTGCCCGGGTAACAACCTCTAATAGCTCCTCATATCCCTGGGAAAGTGGAGTTTCATGATCTTCAGTTTCTACTGCTTGCACACTAACACTCTCTAACTCCTCAGAGCTAGAGCAGTGCATAGAGCTTCCAGATGGGGCGGGAGAAGCCGCCATGCGGGCTCCCAAACCCTTTCCGGAAGCAATGGGATTTTTAGGGATGAGAAAGGACCGAAGTCGTCTCACCCTCCAAAATATCCATCTGCGAACCCCATGACTGCAGACCCCGCACTGCCTCGGCAGAAGCGGGACCTGAACCATGAGGCTTGCGAATACTGCCTGACTCATCAAACAGTGCTAAGCGTGAGAGAAGAGATCTTAGCGGTAGCCACAAGCAATGTTCACAGGCAGCTCCCTCAAGAGCTGCCTTAGCATGTTCCATTCCCAAACATTTCACACAAAGCTCATGTGAATCATTATCCGTAATAAAACGGGGGCAGGGAGGAACACATTGCTTAAATGCCTTCTTTGACATACGTTTCATATTGCTAATCTATCTAAGATAACTTAAGATAAACTAGAAACCTTCATACACACAAACAGACGCTTTGCTGAATGGCAGAAGCTGGTTTGCACTGCTTCCGCTTCCTTTTTATGCCTTCCGATAGTCACGGTGGTCATGACGTCATCAGTGACGTCATCATCATGCGACTATAAAGCGAAAGTTAGTTTCACACGCGATTCAGACAAGTCACGCTAATGGCGTTCCCCCCAAAGAGTCATTCCATGACGCAGTGTTGAGTTCCCTCGAAAGGGAACCTTTTTTCCACGGCACCTTACAGTGCATTCCTTGGGAATCACACCCACAACCCTTGCGATACCATTGTAATACAACATTTTCATCTAAATCACTCCACAGAAAACTTTGACAGCTTGTAATATTTTATTTCCTGTTAGGTTAATAACAATAACAATAGCTACATTACAAAATCACAGGTGTCTTAAATTGCACTTAATTTTTTGTTTCATCTGTTCATTTGAATGAGGAAAGTAATATAAAAGTGTTTATTAAATATAAGGCAAATGAATAAAGTGACAATCAATTTTAACATAAAAACAACACAACACATTCTAATAACAGACGACAATGCAACTGTATATGAACACCGAAATGATGAAGGAAAAGATAAAAAAAGCTACAATTTTCTAAAAAACAAACTCAAGCGTTTACTCTGAACTTCCTGTGACGGAAAGGAGAAAGATAAAGATCTGGACGATGTCAACGTAGAGGGAAAGAGCTCCAAACACATATTCCTCAGGGCTGATGGTGTGTGCTCGATTTCCAATGAGCAGCTGAGTGTGATAAGCCAAAAACTATAAAGCACAGGTATATCAATATACATCAAGTATTTAATAGTGTAGGAAAGTAAATAAACAACATTAAGTGTTTTGTAAACTCACCAAGGTGAATACTATTGCCCCGCAAGCACCATACAGCATGTGTAGCCAAGGTACCTGAGACATGGATATTTACAGTCAAACAAGCCAACAAGATTGATTTGAACTTACTGTCGAACTTTATGTAATTTACTATTTGTCGCTTATTTGCAAACTTACATATTTAAAGCAAAGCACAATGGATGTTATAATGCCTGTCACCAATAGAACCACACACAGAGCACAAAGCAGACCGGTACAGGAGGTAAAATCCACCTGATCAGAACAGCAAAAAACAACAACAACAAATACAACCGTCACAGCTCCTACATATTGAATGTTTGGTAATTACAAGTCAAAACAGTTTTAATAAATGTAAAAATAAATTTAGATTTCATAAGTGAACTGAGAGGAAAATATTACAGATATAGATCTGTTTGAATGCAGCTAAAATCCATCTTAAAAAAGCAACGCACAAAAAAACAAAAGGGTTTGTCTGAAGGAAGCCGGTAAGGCATGAATGTTTAAAAAGAGACAGGCGATCATTGTAATCAAATACAATGGGTTTATTTTACATGGGGGACAAAGTCACATTCATAGCTAGTCAGTCCATCACAGCCTGTGGGTTTTGACACAACAAGTCTTACCTTCGTCTGAAAACTGAAGATTGTGACGACTACACACACTATTCCTGTTATCCCAAGAGCCAGGACCACTGCTTTGGTGTCAAAGAAACTGTAAATAATACCAGACAGAGACAATACACACAGATCTCCATCCATAAGGTGTTTTAAACCAATTGCATATAAATATATTGATAAGTGTTCCTATATTAATACTAATATTATAATAATCAGTGTGTTTATACCTACATCTTACCTCACCTTGATATTGTTCCTGCCATGTAGGATAAGGCAAGGGTCTGATGGGAAGAAAAATCCATGCTTAAATCAATTCAAATGTGTAGTTTGCAAAATGTATAGATGCTTTTGTAATGAACAGAATTGTTTGTCATAAAGAATTGAATCGAGAATTATTTTAAATTCTAACAGCATGCAAGAATAAAGTGTAGAATACTGGTTCAGAGAAACTCAGATCCAAATATCTTTTGAAAGCATATTAACTGCCATTATTACTTACAAAAACAAGGAGGAGTATTAAATTCCATGGGTGACGTCTCCTGAAAAAAGATTTTTAGAAGGTTAGTAGATGGCAAGGTGACTGTATGGACCTGCATGGATCACAAAACCAGACTTAAGTAGCACACAACATTTTAAGTAAAAGCCAAAAATACACTGTATGGGACAAAATGATCTATTTTCCTTTTATGCCAAAAATCATTAGAATATTAAGTAAAGATCATGTTCCATGAAGATATTTTGTAAATTTCCTACTCTAAATATATTAAAACGTTATTTTTGTGAGTGGTTGTATATCTCCGCCAGATATTGTCATATCCTAACAACCCATACATCAACAGAAAGCTTAAATATGCAGCTTTCTATGATGAAAATCTCAATTTTTAAAGATTGACCCATAAGACTGGTTTTGTTGTCCAGGGTCACATTTGAGGATATACTATACTGTAACTGAACTCACCTTGGTCCTTCACAGCAAACCAGCACGAGATAAGTAATAAGATACACAGGGCTGTGAAAAAATATGTTCATGTGAATTCAATATGAAACAAACGAACAACTATGAACAAACACTTTAAATCAGACTAAAATGTAGTATAATGTAGTGTAGTGTAGCGTATAGCTCACAATGACGCCCAATAAATTGCAGGATTTTGGATCACAAAAAGACGCACAGGTTCACTGTAAATGAAGAATACACAGACATTCCATTCAATTTATATTCATAATCTATATAATTTACATAGTGTTATACTGAACTGAAGTGTATCAGTGTTGTACTTACACAAATACAAACACTGCAATAATTGAAGCAGTGATAAAGAGTTGAGCAGCTAAAATAAGATAAACCTGTTACAAACATACAAAGTATAGTTAGAAACAATAAAACCTTTACATAAAGCGTTTGTGGTATAACAATAAGGTTATATTTGTTAACATTAGTTAGTTATTGTTGTTGGCTAACATAACAATGAACAACACATCTATAGCATTTATTAATCTTAGATCATGTTCATTTTAGCAATTACTTTTAAATCAAAATATGTCAACATTAGTTAATGCACCATGAACACAAATAATTGTATTAATATTAACTAACATTAACGATTAATAAATGCTGAAAAACGACATTCCTCATTGTTACTTCATGTTAGCTAAAGCATTTACTATTCTTAACAAATACAACCTTATTGTGAAGTGTTACAGTGTCTGCTCATTGTATCATGACTTTTATTTTGGAATCAAACCCGTAGGACACAGAGATTATATTCTATAATATGCATAGTCTGACCTTTCTGATAAATGCATGTCGAACCCTCATGCTGTCCCATACGCCAACTGATGAAACATCCTCGGCATCTCCTGCAACCAAACAATGAATAGGCAAAAACAAACAACATCATCAGCTCCTTTAATGATATATGTCATATATACAGTGGTCACAAAAAGTATCTCTGCCACACATACAAGTGCACAATTTTAAGTGATTTCTGTATAAGAATCAGACAAAAAATGCACAGTACACTGTAATCCCATGAGCGTTATAAGTTTATAGGAATCACACACCCACTGAGACTTACTGGGGTTGGATGAAAACATTCCTGGTGTTATGAAAGAGGGCATGACAGTTGGCATTGCTGATGAGGAATATCCAGGACCTTGCCACAGTCCAGCCTGAGGGTGTATGCCAGGCTGTCCCGGGCCCGTGTACACCCCTGGCTGGGCTGGATATCCATAGGGAGGGTATGGGTAGTTTCCCTGTTGCTGTTGGTCATTTGACTGCTGCCTGGACTCTTCATAACTTGGAGGGAGATCTGACTTTGACATTGTAATAGTCCTGGAAACCCAGGCCATATATTTTAACAAATTGTTTTATAAGTAAAACAACAAGATGATTGATTTATTCACGTCTCGAATTAACATTCACAGATGCATGTATAAAAATGTGTTTTTCCTGTACACCTAGACTATACACTTATATGTAATACACTCCCGCCATCATAACTTGCAGAACAGACAGAAACGTTTAAATAACTTATTTATGTTTATTATTTATGAACACAAGGAAGGTTACACAACAACATTCATAAAAATGTTCATTTAACGCAATAATAATATATTCGAATAATATACATGAATTGTTAAGCGATATATTTTGGAATATTTTGCATTACATAAGTATGATAATTATTATTGTATATTAAAGATAACAAAAACGTTCTTGCTTACCACTTTAACTGTCACTCACCCGGAGCAACGGGACTCTTGAAAATACGGAATTAAAGTGCCGATTAACTTCTCGATGTCGTCTAGGTAGATAACACCATAAATAACACATCTGATGGGAGCAGTGACGTGCAGTCTGATTGGCCGGAACTTAGCAACGCGAGTTGTAAATGAAGTGAAGTAGGAGGAGCTGCGTCTTCAGTTTCTAGCACTCAACCGTGTTTGTTTGACCAAAATACCGTCTTGCATTACCATAACCGTGCCCTTTTCCCTTCTTGTACCGAGCTGATGTGTTCTTTTCACACGGTGTTATGCGAAGTACCCGTTAGTTATCATTAGTTTGTTGTCTTGTAGTTGTACCAGTCAACCAACAGATGGCGCTAAAACACAAAACGCGGACTGTGTTGATTGTTAAATGACTCAAGAATCAGTGAGTGAACGTACGTAATTATTTTATTCGTGTTTTTATGACTTATTTTTATTAGGTGTTTTTATTTATTTATTTATTTATGTATACTAATTTATTCCAAAGTCATTTTTAATCCTCCATAAGGTATTGCTCAAATGCCTTTTTTGCGTTTGTTAAGTGTCATGAAAACAACCAGAAATGTTAACCCAGAAGCAAAGCCTAACAGCAAAGCATTGCAGCAACTTCAACACTAGCTTGTGGTGCCTTGCAAGAAATAAAAGGCATTTTATGGCTTTGATTTTTCTTTTTGGTAATCCTGAAACCACCCATGTTTAAAAAAGAGAAAGAAAGGACAAGGAAAACATTTCCGTGTCATAGGTTGTAGAGTAGAGATTATGAAAATGTAGGAGACTTGTTACAAAATTTTCTGTTACCCGTGATATTTTGTGACCGCAGTAGGCGCTGTTGTCACTGTCGACAATTCTCTACGCAAAGAGCGTAAATTCGGGCGAGGATGCGCTTTGTGCTCGTGCGCAGCTTTTTAATCTTGGGCAATAACGCGCTTTGTTCTCGTGCACGTTACTGTGAGCGGGCTTTTCGGAAAGTCTGTTAAGAGTGCTGAAGTGACGTGAGTGCCTGAACACGCCGCTTGAACTGTACAAAGCAGGATCATTTAATTCGTGTACTGATTGGATTTGGAATTATTGTGATTGCCATGGTAATTGTTTTATAGCCAACATGTAAGTGTGTGTGTGTGTATGTATAAATATATATATATATATATATATATATTCACTTTTACACAAATAATAGAACAGCAATCATGATAATTCTAAACGTTGTCCATTTAAGAAACATGAACATAAATGAGCTTTGTGTTATACATACATACATTATAGGCTATAAAATGTACATAAGAACATATTATAAACGGATATGTTTATAATGTACAGAGTAACCTTGTAGTCCTACAGCAGGTCACCATATATCACGATGCACACTAACGGGCTAAAATAATCCGTTACCTTCCCCTGTTTTACACAGAATAGCCTTATTGTTCTTCATATTCACTCTTTTGACATCTTATGCCTTCTATGTCTTATCCTGAAAAGCATTTAGCTGTGATGAGAACAGTGACTGTGGTACAGCAGGTCACAGTAACGTGCACGAGAACAAAGCGCGTTATTGCCCAAGATTAAAAAGCTGCGCACGAGCACAAAGCGCATCCTCGCCCGAATTTACGCTCTTTGCGTAGAGAATTGTCGACAGTAACAACAGCGCCTACTGCGGTCACAGAATATCACGGGTAACAGAAAATTTTGTAACAAAGGCATTGAGTCTGTAATGCCCTGCAGAAGACCTGCTTATCAGAGTCCTGCAGGAGTCAGAAACTGCTTCATTCTCCCATCTCTGAATGCTCTTATGATGTATAAGTGAAGTCCCTCCTCACGACAGTATGTCGGACACAGCATCTAACATGGCGTTTATTTGAACATCAATATCAATAATATTTCTGATAGGTCTATACCTGACAACAGTGTAAAAGTTGTTTTCTTTATGTGTTTAAAGCGATAACGAGCAACGTTTTGACCTTAAATGAATGTCTCTAAAATTATTTTAGTGGAAGGACAACTTTTAACTGGACGAATTTTACTGCCGTAAATCAAACTAAGTCACTACGTTCCGTCCCACTGCCAGCCTCGAGCAGCTCGTGTTTTTAATTGGTTCCAATGCGTTTCTAATGTCTTTTGTTGTGACGCGTCGCGTCCGAGGTAGACACGGCGTTAATGAATGCTTAACAAGCTTGAGTTTGAACTATCCCATATGACAATGTTTCAAGTATAACCATCGATAACTGGAGCCAAAACAGGTTAACAGTAAAGAATTGAAATAAGTTGAGAAATTAACACGTTATTGTGTTTTACCCAGATATGTGTATAGTCGTTTTTTGCCACTACCAATATTTTCTGATGATTCTGCAAACAGCTGTATTCAAGCATACTTTGGTGATTGAAATTATTGTGTCAGTGTGCATTAAAAGTCACTGGTAACACGTGCTGTCCGTTGTGAAACTCACTGTCAAACATTTACAGGCATTTACAAACTCACTAACCCTGTTTATGTTTATGTCCAAATACAAAGAACACATATTAATATGGAACGAGAACAGTTATGCAGTTGACATGTTTTTTTATTGACTGTGCGGTATTTTTGGATCATCATACAGTGTACAAGATAAAGGTTTATTATTAATAACGCACTTCAGTTCGTAAATGTTGGACTGTTTAAGATGTTTATACTATATTAACGCGTCATTAGAATGTTTTAAAAATGTTTTTCTTTAAGGGATTTGATATTATTCACAAAACCTTAAAGGACCTTTATTTTGAAATTGTGTATCCAGACTAGCACTTCCTTTACACACACTTTCGCAAATTCTTTACTTCTGCTACTGTGAAGTGATATTGACACTTGATATTAACCAATTGAAATGCATTAATGTTTTGCTTTTTTTTTTTTTTAAATGCAAGAGTATTTTTGCGTTAAAGCGATTCAATAAAGCAGCTTGTTTACTGTCATTAGCCTGTTTACATGACACGGTCGTTTTGACGTAAAATTACATCGTGTGTGAAATAAAAATGCTGAAGGCTGTCATTCTTATCGGAGGTCCACAAAAGGGTGAGTAAATGACTCTAACATTATTACGTGGGACAGATGGATACAGTTCAACTGGAACTACCTTTATATATAGCGTGCATAGGTTAGAGCTCAAAATCTCCCATAAGGGATCTGTGTATAACGTTAGATGGATGTCTGTATAATGGGAGATCTAAGTAGTAGTATTAGATATTGCGTGACTTTTACGCATGTTTATGTTTTATAGCAGTCTATATATAATATATATATAAATGAGTCCTGTGTTTTGCTGCTTCTCATACAGGTACCAGGTTTCGTCCTCTGTCCTTTGAGGTGCCAAAACCTCTGTTTCCAGTGGCAGGAGTGCCAATGCTTCAGCATCACATTGAAGCTTGTTCTAAGGTGAAGATGTTCAGATCACACACATGATGAATGACATACTGATGGGAAGTTGTGTACTGGGTTAATATGAACTATTTGAATGTTTGATTGTTTTTCCTATAGCTCCCGAATATGAAGGAGATCTTACTCATCGGCTTTTATCAGCCCAATGAAGAGCTAAACAGGTTTTTGTCATGTGCCCAGCAAGATTTCAAAATATCAATAAGGTAAATCAGTATACCTATACAATATTTAAGCTTGTGATGCATTTGTATATCATTGCATAACTACTGATTTATGTTTGTTAAAAACAATACTTGAGTACCTACTGTATGTTTATATTCTTTAAAAAGGTTGTAGGGCTGTTCAACTATTAATCGAACCCAGTAAACGTCTGTGTTTACATACATGTCTGTGTACTGTGTATATATTTTATTTATTTATTAACTCATACACATACATGCACTTAAGAAAAATATAAATGATACAAATCAGTAAATGTTTATATATAATTTAAATGATATAAAGGTGCATTTATTGTTGGATATTAATAAGTTTTAATATTTGATTAATATTTGTATGACTTTTCCAGATATCTCCAGGAATACGCTGCTCTGGGCACTGGAGGAGGAATCTATCACTTCAGAGATCAGATCCTGTCAGGGGGTACAGAAGCGTTTTATGTCATGAATGCAGACGTATGCTCTGAGTTTCCTCTGCCAGAAATGCTGGACTTTCAAAAGGAGCATGGAGACACTTACAGTTTTGTCATCCTCGGCACCACTGTACATGCTTGTGATTTATACTTTCAATTTATAATGCAGATTAAACCTAAAACGATTCTCAATTGAGTAATAACTTTTAAATACTAACTTATTCTAAATGTTTTAGGCCAACAGAAAGCAGTCCTTGAACTATGGCTGTATTGTTGAAAATGAGCAAACTGATGAGGTAAATGATACATATAAAATGTTTGGATTTTAAACATTTTGCTCACTATGGTGCCAGGCAGGTAGCTATAATTAAATTTTCAGTGTATGTATTTTTTATAATAAATAAAAGCAAAGCAAATTAGATTATTTCTTGGCTCACACACAATCTGTGCCCGCACAAATCTGTAGAAAGCTCTGCAGAATCGGAACACGCATCATTTATAGGCCTGCACATCGATCACCCCACGTATGTTTGTTTATTAAATGCCTTAGGCTTATTAATTATGCATTCAGTCACCAATAAGTGTCTCGTACACTTAGCTCAGTTTAGCACATTTTACCATATTTAAATCCATTCTGCAGGTTTCCCTTAAAATCAGTGCAGAAAATACTGGAAACGTCAGCAGATTTGGTCTGGGCCTGATCATTACCGTACAATAAATATGCGTGATGTATTCTCCAGGTCCTGCATTATGTCGAGAAGCCCGGCACATTCGTGAGTGACATAATCAACTGTGGAATATACCTGTTTACACCAGAGATATTTCAGCACATCGGAACAGTTTTCCAGAAGAACCAGCAGGATATGCTGTTGTGAGTGACAAAAATCTGTGCTTGAGTACATTGCATGCATACTTCATCAGTTTCTTTCCTCGGTTCTCTTCATTTGTTTTTCCCCCTCACATTTCCTTCATGTCTGCCTTCACGTCCTGTTCCGTCATCAGATATCCATATGATGGGTAAGTCTGAACATGGTGTGAAGCTCTGGTTTGGTACTGATATTGATACTATAGCAAGTAGGGATGCACCGATACCACTTTCTCTTTACCGATCCAATTCCCATACCTGAATTCTGCAAATCGGCGGATATCGATCCTGATAAGACACTAGCACTGTTTTTTCGACACTGTTGAGATTTCCTCAACTTTGTGCAAATGATGAGGGTTATTCGGGAGTGACTACCGATAGGAGTACAGCAGCAGAGCTCACGTCAGCCATCTTTCGTCTGTTACTTCAGGGCTTGTTTATAAATGTTTCTAGGACAACCAAAGCTAGGAACGCCTTCTAACGGTAGCAGGAGACGGTAGCGACACACAGCGACACAGTCTCTGGAGGTCTGAACGCAGCATTATGCATCCGCTTATTGCACGAGTTATTGAGTACAGTATGAAGTACGCACAATATTGGGACCGCTTCCAGTGCTTTGATCTAACACACGCGAGTACCGTCTCTAGCAAAATACATTTTAAACAAAACCACAGACTATTATCTAGTGATTATGAAGAATAATGGAAACATTGGAACATCTTGGAAAGAGTAACGTCCTGACTGTGACCGAAACACACTCATGCTGAATGGAGATTGACATATGACAGCACCAGCGGAGGTTTCTTCCTCACATAAAGCTATCAAATGACATAAGAAAGACTTGAATATAGTGCATGGAACTTCATGATAGTTAGTCCTTTTTGAAGCAAGTAACATTCATGGGTAACGCAATGGATTGGATTTGGATTGAACCCGTCAGTCCATTACCCAATCTAGCAAAAAATTACCGTATTAACGACGCCGATCCCGAGTATCGGATCAGTGCATCCCTAAACGTGGACCTGCTTGTTTGATGTTGATATCAGCTTCATAAACTAGATTCACATGTTAGTATTGTGATGATGAACCATGGGACATCAAGCATGTTTAGACACTTTAATAAAACTGAAACAATGGTAAAACCACCTATTCTATTCCATTCAACAATTTTGAAAACTATCTTTATATAGTTGAAGTTTCTGAAGTAATAGTTTCATATTATTTTGTTATTTTGACTTATGTTCTTTCTTCTCTGCTGATTTAACCGTTTTATTTCCTAAGTGTTCAGATTCACTAGTGACATCATCACATTACAAAAGTTTTCAATGTATCGTCATTGAAATGTTATGCTGTCCTGAATGTAGCATCTTTAGAATTCAGCTTCTTCATCTACCTTCCTAAGCACATTTTCCTAAATGTGTATGTCTGTCATCATAGTGTCTGTCTTATGTCTCCAATGCACTGTTGGGAGAATTGAATCTATTCCTGATTGTCTGGTTGTGTGCTCTGCTCAGAGAGGAGCAGTCCAATGGTTGGCATCGGGCAGAGGTGATCCGCTTGGAGCAGGACATCTTCACTGCACTGGCAGGCCAGAGCAAGTTATTTGTGTACAAAACAGACCGCTTCTGGAGTCAAATTAAATCTGCAGGGTTAGTTTCTGATTTATTTGTTACTATTATCATTATTCATTGATCATTTTACTGCTTTTCTGCTGGTTTTAGTTCTGTGCTTGTATTGTTTAGTTGAGTTATTAGGTCAGTTAATGTTAATGAATTATTATGAAAGCAAGCAGATCTTACAGAAAACGTTTTTTACCTTTCGTACAGATCTGCGATCTATGCAAGCCGCTTGTATCTTAACCAGTACCATAAAACTCATCCAGAGAGGTTAGCTGTGAATGAAGATGGAGGACCAAACATCAGGGGTAAACACTTGATAGAAATATAAAAATTTCTAAAATATACAGCCACGGAAAAAATAGAGACCATTCCAAATGTTCATTTAGTCAGCATTACTAGATGTATTGTGGCCATTCCAGTCCAGTGTCTGTTGAATTTCTACAAAATCTAAATTCAGGAGGGAGATGTGAATGTGAAAAATCAAGGTTATCACATAAAAAACTATTTTGAACTTTTCTTTAATGCCTTAATTAGTACAAATATAATGGTTGTATTGCTAAAAAAAGTGAACATGAACTTGTTTTCTTTGCACTATTTTTGGTCTGAAAAAATACAGCGCATCTTTTCTGTAATTTGACCTGTTTCTCCAGTTTTCATTTTCTGCAAATATTTTTATTTGAAATTTGGTAGAAATTTTGTTAGTAGTTCACACGAAAAAAAACATGATCATTTTACCTAAACATGTAACTATAAGTAGTACATTCAGAAAAACTGAAAATAATTTTGAAATGATCTCTTAATTTTTCTCGCAGCTGTATGTTTGAAAAGCTATATGAGGCCTTTTCATGTCTTTTTATTTGAATTTTAGGAAATGTTTATATACATCCAACTGCCAACATCGAACCTACTGCTGTGGTGAGTGTTATAGTTACAGTTTTCAAGGTGACATTCCCATGCATTCCTGGTTGAAAGAAGAACATCACGTTTCAAACATAATATTTGTATTTTATTTAGCAAATCTAATGATGTAGATATGCATTTATATTTGGTGTGTGCATAAATGTTTGGACCAATGATGTGTTCTATCATTTGCTTTAGAAATAATTTGTTTAATTTGCGCTGTTATTCTTTCTCTCAGTTAGGTCCAAACGTGTCCATAGGAACAGGAGTAACAATCGGCGCTGGAGTTCGTGTGAGAGAATCCATCATCCTCCATGGTGCTACTTTACAGGTGAGCTCATGTGTGTAAACCAGCGGCCACTCTCTCTATGGCTCGTTTATCTTTTATTTGAAATCAAGAGAGTTTGAAACAAAGTTGTGTACTTTGTGTCTCCTGTAGGATCATAGCTGTGTGTTAAACAGTATTGTGGGATGGGACAGCACCATTGGCAAATGGTCGAGAGTGGAAGGAACCCCTAGTGACCCCAATCCTAATGACCCGTATGCCAAAATCGATAGCGAGACGCTCTTCAGAGATGGAAAATTAACACCCTCCATTACAATTCTAGGTAAGTTCAGCATTATGATAAATATGTGCATGTTTTAAAACGTGATGGTTTACTTTCTCCTCAGGCTGTAATGTAAATATCCCATCCGAGGTCATCATACTCAACTCGATCGTGCTGCCACACAAAGACCTCAACCGAAGCTTCAAAAACCAGATCATACTGTAGTGTGATTATACTCTGAGCCTAATTTAATTACATTTTTCTTTGTAGAATACAATAAATATTATTATTATTATTACTGGCCTGATTGAGTGTTATTTATAGCTTTATGCTATAGTGTGACGCTGTATAAGGGTATATCCTCAGGCCGGGATAAAAACAAATGCCAAAAAAGTTCCTCTACAGAAAAAACACTTTTTTTGTTACAGTGCCGTTCAAATGGGATTGGTATTGATTTTGTTCTGCCATTTTGACAGATTTCTTATGTCATTGAAATGGGATTTCTGAACAGCCATTTAATAAAATATGTAGTTATATATAAACAATGTACACGCTGTTCCCATTTTCTTACAGCATTTTCCATGTCTGAATGGACATTCCATAATCTGAATGGAATAGTGTAATTATTATGTATAATTAATGCGTTTGCGACTGCTCTTTGTATGAGCAAAGTTTAATAGTCAGACATCTGCAATAAATTATATTTTGGTCACATTTACTGCCATTAGGTTCTTGACGTTTCTATTTATGGTTAAATAGCTACAGTGCAAGATTATTCGTTTTTTCTTAACTTTAGAGATACACATCAACAATTCAATTATATCCTTGACATTTTCATTATTATGAAGATGCACTGAATTGACAGGTTAAAATATAAACCATGTTTTCAGAGACGCATTTAAATCGCAAAACAAACTTTAGCGAAGTTGAGAGTTGGTTGTTATTCAAAATTCATAGACAAAACATGAATTCATCGTTTATTGGTATATTAATGCATCATTTCACCCGTGGACACTTTTGATACTAATAAATAGAAAACAAAACCTGTAGTCTCTTCATGATTCTTTCTGGACAGACTATTTACAGTAACTTTTTTTAGTTCTTTTATAAAGGTAGGATTTTTAAAGTGCTACAGTGCTTTATTACCAGTGGTAGAAAAGACTCAAGCCACCAAAACAAAATGTCCCTGTGCAACGACCCGCCACGTACAATAAATCATTTGGGGGATGTGAAGAATTTCTTTTTTCCTGGTTCATTTCTTGGTTTGCTTCTGTAAAGGAAGGGGTTTTTATGAATTTCAAAACAGTTCTATAATATACTCGAGGTCTATAAAAAGAAAACTATAGAAATATAACAGCTTACGGGTTATTAAAAGCGGCACCAAAATGCTTGATCCGACCCTTGATTGACCCACTAGATGTAGTTTTACTGTATTTACTCAACTCAGGAGAAGTCAGAGGTTTGAAGATCTTATCTGAGACAGAGCAGAAAACAGTGAATAAATATTATATTGTAAAATTCATGAATTAGTAACACTTTACAATACTGTGCAATAATGCATTTACCAACATGAACAAGCAATGAGAAATATAACTTTTTACATTTATACATTGTTTTAGTTAGTTGATGTCAATCCAATTATTCATGTTAGTTCATGGTGCATTAACTAATGTTTGCAGATACAACGTTGACTTTAAAAATGTATAAGTAGATGCTGAAATTAACATGAAGTAGGATAAATAAATGCCGTTGAAGTATTGTTCATTGTTAAATGCTAGCGAATGCATTAAACTAATTGTTAACAAATACAACTTTTTAGCAAAGTGAATTAGTAAACAGTATAAACGTATACAGATGGAGCAAAAGGCGGCCAAGGATTAAGATGTCAATTTTACAGTTACCAGGATCAAAAGGGGGTTTGGACCTACCCAATATTAGGGTATACCATCTGTGTGCCCATCTGAGGTTTATTTCCGATTGGATAACTGAAGATGTTGCTTCTGTATGGTTAGACATTGAAACAAGCATGTCCAAATACCCACTACAAGATCTGCTGTACGTTAGAAGTTTTAAAGTTATTAAAGAAAACTGTGTTAATCCTATTACTTCTCTGGTGAGATGTTTGGAAGGTAGATCTAGGACCACCTCAGTATTCTGCAGTTTTACATAATCCAGATTTTCAACCAGGTTTGATGGATGCAAATTTTAGGTCCTGGTTTAATAAAGGTGTAATAAGGCAGAGAGACCTGTTCATGGATGGTAACAATGTCATTCCAACAAATCACGGATAAATATAAACTTCCAAAGTCAGATTTTTTTAATTACAACATTAAAAGACCATTTTTAAATATCCTCAGTTGAGAAATTACTTTTTCAAACATCAGCGAGAGCCTCAATTAGTCTTTTCTATTATTACTTATCTGATCAAACTGGCATAGACACGCAGAGGATTCAAAAACTTTGTTTAGTTGAATGTTAGTTCCGTTCGATGAGGAGGTCTGGGTCGAAGTACGGGAAAATACTAAATCAATATCAATCTGTAATCGTATGAAAACAATACAGCTGAAAATCCTACATCGATCACATATATCTCCCAATCGTAGGCATGCTTTCAATAAATCCCTATCCCTCTTTTGTCTGAAATGTTAGACTGAAATCGGTGCTCTGACTCACTGTTTATGGTCATGTTGCCTGATACAGAATTATTGGAATATGTGAAATGCAAAAGATACTAAGTATTAACCTGGAAATGGACCCCCTGACACTGTTGCTAGGCATGTCTAGTGATAATGTATGCTCTGTGGTCAACAAAAGACTGTTCAGTATTAAGACTTTCGCTGCATGAAAGAACATTATGTTGCTGTGGAACAGTGATAAACCTCCCTCTGTCGAAGGATGGAAAAAAGTGTTAATGGAACTGGAATACGCTGGAATGTATAATTCACTCTAAGACGGACTTCTTTCATAAAGTATGGGAGCCATTTATAAATTACTGTTTGGAGTTATGCTGTTTGGATTTCACTGGTAAGTATGTAGTATTATTCATTGTCTGAGCTAAAATGCCAAAATGTTTTTTCAAAACAGAAAGTCCGACTTTCTTAGCTGTTTTTTGTGTATGTATATAATTTATTTTCTTAACAAACGGTTGTTTATTTTTCTTATTTTTTTGAATTTGTAATAGTTGTTTTTTTCAACAATGTGCTTATCAACTCTAAGCAACATAACAACTGATACATATACCTTTGCTTGTGCTGGGACCAGCACTGCTGATATGCGAATGCACCACAGGAGGGATGACTGGATCTTTGTCCACAGCTAAAACACCTTCCCAAAAATCTGAGGGGAAGGACAGCAACCGAGCTACTACCTATGTCAAGTCAGTGAACATTTTGTTCATTTTCTCAAAATAAAAACACATCATCACATCCCGATTTACTTTCTAAGCTTACTTTAGGTTGAGTGTTCGTGTCTCTCATAATGGTCATGGGAGAGGGTTCGAACATCCCGTGTCCGATGATGGTGGGCCCGAACACTCTAGACAAATTATTCTGATCCATGTGACACAGCGGACACAGCACAACTCTGCAACAAACCAACATTATTGAAAACCCATTCTGAACTGCAGAATTTCACAAAAGCTTAAATTCTACCTTTGCAGATGCAGCACGATGAAGGCCAGCGTGTCCTTGTTGGGCTGCGGCAGCTCTTTGATAGCCTGTAACAGCATTTCTGTGCTTTTGTCTTCATCTGCCATCTCTGTGAGAGAGAACTTGTGTGTCAGAGTCGCCAGTGATATCAGATTCAATTACGCTCTTTATTTAAGCGCATTATAACAGATATTATAGGTGAATTAAAGCACTTGATCAACCTTCCTCTAAGGATACACTACATAGGGAACAAAGCAGGTGCACAATCACCTGTAGAAGCAGGTGCGTTATAAAGAAGCTTCTCTAATTTACATGCCGCAGCCATTCGTGGCCAAGAAAATGAGACAATATGGCTCTCCCTATGACATCCGATCCAATTTATAATTTAAAAGGGAGGTACTTTACCCCGGAGTCATGCGGAATCTATGAGGGATGGAAAACAACTTCAGGAATAATAGCGGGACCACCCTGACGGCTCCTAAATCTACCACTTACCCTTCATTCAGCGGCTGAAATTAAAATTCTGAACGAGACAACCGCTGGTTTGGGAGATAAAATTCGACATTGATTGTTTCCGAGTCATCGGGGACTTGTCAACTATATCACAAGTAATGGGAAATAACCATCCGCCCTAAATGAATGAGGCTATAGCATACGTCCCGATGCCCCTGGCAAGCATTATATGCTGGCTGTAGTACCCACCCTCTCTTAAATTGTGAGCGTTTTGTATAATCTATCTTTATAAAAGACGAGCCCCCTTTGATACGCTCCTCAAACAATAAAAAGTTTTGAAAGTCAAGCATGGACCATGAATGACATTGCTGACAATTTGTCTCCTGATGGTAGAAAGTGTTAGAGGGTGAACACCGGAATCTCTGTTCAGACAGTATACTAGAACAGACTGATCGACTTCATCTCATAAATGTCAGGGTTTTAACTGCGGTGAACATTTGGGTTGCCATATGCGGCTTTGTGATGTATTCGTTTGAAGATGTTTAGGCAAAATTGGATTGGAGAACTAGTGCGTCAGACTTCATTTCAGCTAGTACACAACCATTGTATTACATGACTTGGAATATAACATGAATTTTGCCGTAAAACCTTTCTTTTAGTTTGCATAAAATTACAATTACTAAACCATTTCCATACCATTTGACACAAACATACCTGCAGCTTCCATAAATCTCCTGTGAAGCTTAAATGTTACGAGCGGCTCCTTTAGTTTCCTCAGGAAGTCTTTAAGGAGTCCGCAGACAGCATGAATCTCATCTACCTTATGGAGCATCAATGGACTTTTCCCGCACACAAATTTCTCCCTCAGTTCCTTCACAATCCGTTCACCTCCTGGAACTCTGTAAATACCTTTCTATATACACACCAGTGAACCAACACATATCAATAAAAAGCTTTTATACATCAACTTTAGGCATTGAACAGTTTGAATGTAGAGTAAAAATGTTTCCTCCGTCTAAATATTCTTGACATAATAAAGCCATTGACTGAAAATGACCCCCGAAATGTAGTCATGTGTATCCAGACATTTGACTGTGGAAAAACAGGCCATGAACCGTCTGCTTAAACATGTCTGACAGAAATATGTAGAGACTTCGGTACAATTTATTCAAATCAGCCAATAAGATAAGTGCTTATAGGTTTGAGAATGTCTTTGCCATTTTGTGAGCATCACCCAGTTACAACTAAACAAATAATGGGCCTGTTCTTTCGGTTTGATCATCTTATCCCTGTTTGGATATATATTGTGTGATTTATAAGATATTAGTTATTACAAAACAAAGACACCTCTTCAAGTCCTCTTCTCTCAATTTCATGAACACACTGAACAATCAGAGAGGGAATCCGTGGACGTGTGGAGGGAGCGAACCTCTCTAACGTATCCTGAAAAAACCCAAAGAAAGGCATTTTAGTCATTTAAGCTCTAGAGTACATATGGAACGCACATTATGTAAGGTGAATACCTCATTGGGCTGAGCTGAACCATGTGCTGTAGGGCTACACTTCTCAACAAACAGATGTTTACAATCAGGGTGGCTCACCACTCGACAGTCTCTGCATTTCACTGCTATCTTCCCAAAGCGAATCCTCTTCCCACACGGTGTGCATGTCTCAGGACGAATCACCTTTAAAACACAACATACTGATACTTCATGCAGATTTCCTCTAAAGGCGTTCATTTTAATTCCCTCGATTATAAATGTTGTCACGGTATAAATGTTAAAACAATAGTGTAAAATTTCAAAAGAATTGATTTGAAAGAATTTGGCCATTTCCCACTCTCATTTCTCATAATTTAGTGATACACGATCATTTTTTTGGCCCTTGAGGTAGTGTAAATGATTGTAAAAAGGAAAAACTTTGCTGATCCGATAAAGATTCCACTCCCTCAAATTCTTTTATTTTCTCACAATCACCTGTATGAGTTTCTTTCTTTTACAGAATAAAAAAGAACGTTGGAAACCAACAACACTGACCCCCATTGACTGACTTGATGTATGGACAAAAAACATAAAAGACTTTTCTCTTGGAAAACACTTTTCTCAAAATATCTTCTTATAAGTTCCACAGAAGAAAGAGTCATATACATGGTGTGAACAACATGAGGGTGAATAAATCATTTTCCATAATATATCCACTAAAAGATCGATATATGAGAAAAAATTAAGAATCCTTGAATTGCACCAGGCGGAAACAGCAGTGAAATTTGTAATTGAATCATCCACATTTCACCTCCGGTTCACTTAATTGAATCATTCACAATTTCTAATAACAGAAAACCTGTTTGAGAAACTGACAATATTTCAACTAGGTGAATTGGAAGTCAAATTTGGATGATTAAAATGTGAATAATAATTTGCTGATTAAGTCAATCATTAGTTAAATGTGGATAATTTGGCTAAGTGAATCATTAGTAAAATGTGGATGATTTAATGAATTGATTCATCAGTGAATCATTAGTGAAAAACAGATGATTCAATTAAATGAACCATCGGTAATACTTGTAAAATATGAATGATTCAATTAAGTGAACATTCAAAGAATGTGGATTGATTTAAATGGCCATCCACATTTCACTAATGATTCACTTTACTGAATCATCCATATTTGACTTCTGATTCACTTAACTGAATAATCCACATTTCACAAATCATCATTAAGATTTCACTTCTGATTCACTTAATTGAACCATTCATATGATATTCACTAAATTCACAGATGATCACTTAATTGAATCATTTACATCTACAGCTTCATTCAAAACATATCGTGAAGCACTTTTGTATGATATCCTACTGTTTTTTGTTGGAACACATGCTGGAGAGTCTTATCCACAGTGGGTGTGAAGTCCTGAAGGAGTCTGGGCTCTGGGGTGGTCACCTCCATTTCAACAATCGTCTCAGTTTCTGTAGCTTCACTAGGTGCCCACACGGACGTTTGCTCTGAATGGAAGATTCTAGTTAGTTTGGGAAGGGAAGAACTCATTTAAAAATGTGGCCTCTACAGCTTTTTACCAGCAACGGATGGAAAATTTTCATTTCTGAGAGCTCTGGATGGATGTTCTGGAATCTCCTGGGTTATGTCTATTACCATGTGAATCTGACCTCCGCTCTCTGGGGTGGTGACCGACGCCTTTACGATGGTCGTCTCGATTTCCTAACCGCATTCACAGAGAAACACACATAAAATCCATTTGAATCCAATCATCCTGCAAGACCCACATGATGATCTAGCTTGTGTCCATGTTCCTAGCAATAAGGACAAATGTAGTTTCTCAAAGTGCCAAAAAGCTTTGTTTCTTTCTTAGAAAACAGAGCCAGCTGAGTGGGAGTGATACAAGTCTTATGGAGGGAGACAGTCAAGACATGGTCTACTGCTGTTCTCATCTAAGCAGCATGGTGGGCGGGCCAACACGATGGCAAGCAGCCGGATGAGGGACTGATGAACGGATGAATTGATGAGAAATGACACCCTAACAGATAGAATATGATCCCCCAACAACAGAAAGACAAAAATTTAAGGAGAAGTTTAACATTACACAGCACGTCCCTTAAGTTTTACTTACTGTTGACTATATTGCCATCAATATTCTGTTCATATTTTAGCAATTCTAAGATATAAACCTACCAGGAGTTTCATTCAGTGGTAAATGACCAAAGCTGCTTTTTTCAAGAGTGCAGAAGATTTTAAACACCTAACAGACTGTGAAATGAACAACGACTTGAAAGGCTTGCTCAGACAGGCGGGAAAATAGAAAAATATTCCAATTCAAACCGGTTTATTTGTTTGTAGTCTGGACAGGACAAAAAAAAAAATCTGAAGACACACTACATTAATCTACAATCCTTACAAACGACATCATTTAAAAAAAAAAAATGGGTACCTTTACAACAACATTATATGTATATGTATAATAGTGTGTGTGTATATATATACACTGCCCCTCCCAAAAAAAGGTCACACTCTAATATTTCGTTGGACCGCCTTCAGCTTTGATTACGGCACGCATTTGCCGTGGAATCGTTTCGATAAATTTCTGCATTGAATTCCCATCCAAAATGTATTCCCGCATAATAAATTCATTGTTCGGCAAGATCTTGTATTGATGATGGGTGAGTCGGACCACTGCGCAAAGTCTTCTCCAGCACATTCCAAAGATGCTCAATGGGGTTAAGGTCTGGACGCTGTGGTGGCCAATCCATGTGTGAAAATTATATCTCATGCTCCCAGTCCACTCTTTCACAATATGAGCACGATGAATCCTGGCATTGTCATCTTAGAATATTAGAATAACCTGGTCATTCAGTATATTCAGGTAGTCAGCTGGCCTCATTGTTTGGGCACATAACGTTGCTTAACCTAGACCTCCAATCCAATGGGAGGCTCTTGCCTATTTGAGCTAAATTATAGAGTTAAATCCAGGTGGTGACTTTTTTTTGGACGGGCAGTGTATATGGGTCAAAGACATTAAGATTTCCCATCAAATGAAATTTACAGAAGTGATTTAATGTCCATAGAAAGCACATTAAAATGTAAGTAAAATGTCTACTTTATGGTTTCAACTACGTTTTCTGAGAATAAAATGTTGGTTGAAATAATGTTACATTGTCATTCAGTGTAACACAATATTTATTTACAAAGTCAAACAACATGTTTATTCTGACTGATGATAAGGGAGCATATAACATTTCATTGTGCTTTAAATGAGTAAAAAAATATTATTGACAAACGAGCAACACCTAGGATAGTGGCAAATAAAATAAAAATACAACTAATTAGCATTTGGGGTGAAAGTTATTAGTCTTTTAATGTCATAAATTGATTTTTGTTTTAAATATGCCTGACAAGATTGTTACACTGTATGACTTTTAAGTGCGCATCTGCTGTAAATCAGGGGAAATGTATGATATTATTTTTTTGCACAGAAAAACAAAAATCCAAATAACTTTTTAAACACTTTAAAGCAGTCTTACAAATTTTTCATCTTTGACCCAAAATATATGTACACACACACACATACATACATATATATATATACAGCCACGAATAAAATTAGGAGACCATTTCAAAACTACTTTTAGCCTTTCTGAATTTACAATTTATAGGTATGTGTTTAGGTATAATGATCATTTCTGTTTCATTCTGTGAACTACTAACAATATATCTCCCAAATTTCTAATAAAAATATTGTTTTATTTGCAGAAAATGAAAACTGGAGAAACAGGTCAAAATAACAGAAAAGATGCTCTGTATTTTGTCAGACCTGACATACTGCAAAGAAAACAAGTTTATTCTTACTTTTAAGCAATACAACAGTAATATTTGTATATGTATTTGTACATATCTGTATGACATATCGCTTATTGCTCCCAAAACTCTTTGTAAGTCGCTTTGGATAAAAGCGTCTGCTAAATGTCTAGATGTAAATGTAAATGTATTTATAGAAAAGTTAAACAAATATTTTTATGTGATAGCCTCGTTATAGTTTTCATGTGTCGTGTCATGCTGTCAATCTTTCACAATGCTGTTTGATGACTTTGTTATTTCTGAGGTTTGATTTTGTTGAAATTCAACAGACACTGGACTGGAATGGCCACAATACATCTAGAAATGCTGCTTAAATGAACATTTGGGATGATAATCTTTCCAACAGCTGTATTTACAGTTCATCTTTTATTTAATTTATTTGTAAAAATCCCACATATAAATCCTCAAGTTAGTCGATAGTAACATTTTGATTCGGTTATAAATTATCTGTTGGTTGTATTCTGATTCAAACGTTTGTGTAATGTTACAAACTAAAACAGGAAGTTCTTCTGGACAAGTGTTAGATCAGCATTGCTTACATTTTCTGAAGTGGTCTATATACGATTCTTTGGTTTTAACAACAAAATGTCCTTTAAATCACACTGCTACAACAAATAAAAAGCAGCAATAATAGATTTCTGCCAACCTTCTCCAATGGTCTTGATCCCAAAAGATCTCCTGAACGGCTGTTGACTCTTCCCCGTTTCTGCATCGGAGGACCAACACATGGGCCCATTGATGAACGCTAAAGGCAAACAGAGATAAAGTGAGGCTAATGGTAAATAGACAAAACATAGCACTTAATAGAGATAGAGATATTTCTGAATAAATCTGTAAGAGAAATGGTCATAAACACTTTTACCATACAAAAATATTTTAAAGAAAAGCTGCTCAACCATCAAATAGAGGAGGTGCAACCACAAAGCAAAAACACATACTAAATAAGTGTTGCACCATCTTTTCCACCTTTAGCATAAAACGCTTTTAGAAAGACACCAAAAACCAGAAAGTAATTTGAAAAAACGGTACAAGTACTACCTACTCTTCTTTCACGAGCCCTTGACTTGAGAGGCTTTACAAATGCAGTGCTGTCCAAATCCTTGAAATCAAAGTAAAAAGATGATTTTTAGAATCAATTGTTCTTAACGTACTTCTATGACTTTTCATGCATGTGCACTTTAAATTCCAACAGTATCCATATTTCATGAATAAAAATTTACGAAAGTGATGCTTCACCAAATCATCATCGGTTCTGTCATAACTGATGTCAGAGTGAGACAGGAAGGAGGATTCATCAATCACAGATAACCTGATAAAAACATTATTGAAAATAGCATTGCATCATGGGAAAAAAAGACACAAATCAGTGGTTGTGTGGTACAGAAAGAGGATTTAGCACGTCCGATTACCGTTTTCCTCTGGGCTGTGGGACGCTGGTTCCTTTGTGACTGAAGCTGGTCAGCATTGACCTCTGTTCATCATTGAGACAGGCACTTGATTTGCTGTCATGCACAAGCACGTCACATATCAACTGCATCTGCCGCTCCTGTCACATAAATTAATGAGAGAAAAGACATGCTAAGTGCCCTCATTAACTCAGCTGTCACTTGGATGGTCAATAAACCACGGAGCAATTCTGTTTTATGAACTCCATGTGAACGACCGAACGCATATATGTGAAATATAGTGGTCCTGTAAACACTGGCAACCTTAACCAGATCTCCTTCCAGTCCACACTTAGGAAGTATCCGCTTTAGACGGCACATCCAAGTGATTGACATCTTAACATGTCCGCACACATAGTCAAAGTTTGCTGGACTGCTGTTTGCTAATAAAAGTTAATGTTAAAACAGAGCAATTTACTGACCAGGCACTGGTAGTCTGCTTCTGCTTTGTAACGTTTCTTGATCTCCACATCCAGCTGGTTTCGAGCGTGTTTGAGTTTGACCTCCAGAGCAGATCGAGCCACATCTGACTTCACCAGGAGCTCTTTGTGTTTCTTCAAGTCCAGCTCTGTGTGCAGCCATTTTTTCCGGACGGCCTCAAAGTTCTTCGCCACTTCAATGAACTCTTGTAGATTTAAACACGGCAGCATGTCAAAGCCTTTATAGAATGACTTCATACAAAGCCATGAAATGCAGATCAAAATAAAGAGCATCAAAAGGAAAATGCTGAGTATTCGGTAGTTTTTTATAATTGTGGAATTATTATTCACATTTTAGAACAAAGCTGTTAAAGGCCTAAAGATAAAAAGTGGATCAATGTGGTAGCCTTACACAAACACTTTACCAAATGAGAATACTGCGTTTATTAAAGTTTTAGGGTGACCTATTCAAAACCCACTTATTTGAAACTTAAACATTAATTTTAAGCACTTTAAGTGAGGTCATTTCTGAAGGTTACTTGGGATAGTAAATTTGAATATTTGTAAACATCTGCAGCTTTTAAAAGGCTTGTTGTGAACTAGTGATATATTTAGATTAACCACAGAAAACAAAAGCTGTTAAAGATGTTAAAGAAGCAGACAGAATGTGTTGGACAGGTAGCCTATGTTCAAGTGCACACTGCTGCTTTTATCATTTGAGCTGCATAAACGACAACACGTACATAAGCAATATAATCTTACCGAGTTCACAGCTTGTAGCTTCTTCTATGGCAAGCCTTTGCAAACACAGACTGAAGACTTCTCTGACAAACTGATCCCCCATGATCATGCCAGCTGACAATCCCGCATCAAACCCAAACAAACCGCTTTTAATGCGTCACAGGTCACATGGATGTAATTGCGCGCATGAGATGTCTTCTTGTGTATGTACAGTTATAAAAACAGTCTGAACAGCTTTAGAGACGCGTTCAAAGCTGTTAACGCCACGCCTTTCCAAAAAAAGCCGATTTGGATATGATTTGACAAGTATAAACCATGAAAAGCCTGCAACTTCAAGTCAAAGGAAGTACAATACTCACGAAAGTAGTTTATGAATAATATTATGAAATATCGGAGTAATTACCACTGGTGATAAACGAGGCCAGAGGTTCGCGTTTACAGTAATAAACTACAGGTGTGTTCAACTTTATGCGATGCTGCGCAGACCAATCGGAATATGGCATCAAGTACCGCGAGAGTGATTAGGAACATAAAGGGAATCTTACCTCGCGGTGCTTTGATGTCATGCGCCGATTTGTCTGTGCAGATTCGGTGGATGAAATCGAACAGTTTACGTTGCGTTTATCGCACACTGACAGCTCAAATCTTCGCCGACTCATTCATCTTTGGAGAAGCAACTCTAAAAATATAAAAACATAACGTTATATCAACTCAAAGCCTTGGTTTCGTGTGTCAAGGTAAGATTTTATTAAACTGAGGGACCGTGACGTTACGGTATGATAGCATGTATCTAACATTTTTTAAAACGATTTTAACAGTATTTAAACGTATTTTTTACTTTATTAAATATCAGGGTGGGGTTATTTAAGTTTCAATGTGTGTTTACCACTAACTTTTGTGGCGTTGCTGGGCCCTTTTTAGGTGGGCTTTAGCCACCCTAAAGTTCTCGCTCAGCCCGAATTTTTTTAATAATTATGTAATTTGAACAGGAATTCGAGGTCACTTTATAATCCGCTTAAAACTCTTATAAAAAAAAGAATTATAATAACGGCGACAGGCTGCGTTAATTAACGCATTATTCAGTAGGCTACACAGCAGCGGCACAGAGTTGGAGCGAATGTCACACGCATTGCATGACATCTGCATCTTTGCCATTCTTTGTTATAAATGCAGCTTACATCATATGATGCGGGAGCCTTTCCCATCCCACTGTACAAAGTTTCGTCTGCGTTAACCCTCGTCACACTGTTAACTAAGTTAGTTGTTTACCTCCAGCAAAATGAAAGCACTTCACACCAATGACGGTGGCATTAAGAAAATGAGCATGATGAAGTGCTGTTTTATTTTTATGCGCCTATAGTTAGTATTAGAGAGCTCTTTGTCGTTTTTCAGACGCTTTAGTATTTTATTATTAATTTAAAACATATTGTGGATGTGATAGATAAACACGCAGTCATGCACAGGAGTGACAGCGCTTGTGCTAATCAGACTGAAAATGCCCAGCAAACACAGAACGTTCCCCTAACGTTAGTTCTAAGAACGTTATTTTGAGGTTTTTATTTTTGCAACCAGAAAATAACGTTTCCAGAACGTTGCAGGCTGTTTTTTTTTAAATAACCAGAAAATAACGTTCCCTGATGGTTCTTTTTTGGTTACAATTTTGCAACCAGAAAATAACCAGCAAATAACGTTACCTGTTGGTTCTCTTTAGGTTATTATTTTGCAACCAGAAAATAACCGGAAAATAACGTTCCTTGATGGTTCTTTTTTGGTTCTTTTTAATGGTAAAACAGTAAAAACTGGTAAACGTCAGTGACATGTGCAATACAGAAATTATAAGATCACATTAACAGATGTTCTACTGAGCAAATTAAATTAATACATTTGCCCTTTAATGGGTGAAAATAATAAACTAGTTAAGCTAAATGAAAATACAATCATATATCAATGTGTATTTCTTTAGTGTGTTTGTCTGTTACTGTGTATGTGCGCTCGAGCACGTGCATTCTCCGCTCTGCTGCGCACTCCCGTCATTTAAAAACTAACGGTCATTTCGTTTTAACTCATTAGTTTAGCGGTTTATTTATTTAATTTTTTTTATTTAAAAACGTATAGATTTGAGAGTAAACTTATATTTTCGTGATTTTCGATTGATTTGACACATCTAAATCAACAGGCCATGATTTAAGGACTGAAACTCGGAGCCGCGCTTTACTTCTGTGGTGAGACAAGAATATTGTTAGCCTGAAGATAATTAAATGTTTATTCTTCTGTCAATAAAAACCTGCTTTAAATATAGTTGTAGAAGTCATTGTTTATTTTATTTCAATATCTAAAATGTCTGATGTTGAGCTAGGCCTACACACATGGTGGTTTTATTAGAAATTATATACTGTGCTGTTTAAATCGAAAATAAGGTTACTTCAGTAATGAAAAAAGAATGATTAGGCTAAAAGAATGATCTAATTGATTTCATCCTGCATACTGTGTGTGATGATGTATTTTACTTATTTTAATTAGATTAAGGTTAGACAAGCGATGGATAAAAACACAGCATAACGGGCAAAATGGACCCGAGAAAAATATTTTAGGCTAACGTTCTGGGAACGTCAGAAAAAAACGAACCTTAGAAAATAACGTTCTGGGAACCAAACCAAAAACTAATGTTAGGGGAACGTTCTGGGAACCACACATTTTTAGCTGGGTGGCAGGGCAACATCATATCAAGTTATTCCTATTACTAAATAATGACTCAGCAGTTGATTGTGACATTTATTATATGGATTTGTGGCTGTTAACGTCGGAGTGCCTTTAAACCCCTCCGGTTTTAAAGGAAACCCAGATAGCACACATACGTTTACGTCTATTTGACGTCTGCATTTACATCTGCAAGACATCTACAATACATAGTTTGCTCATCTGCAATACATCTCGGAGATGTCTGCTGTCAGACGTCATATAGACCTCTAGAAGATGTCTGTAAGATGTGTATGATTTAGAATGGATGTAAAGCTGCTCTTTCTAAGATGTTTAGCAGATGTTTTTACGCAGCAGATCTCCAGATCTTTACCAGACGTATTACAGACGTTCAGACGTCTCCGAGACGTATTGCAGATGAGCAAACTATGTAGATGTCTTGCAGATGTAAATTCAGACGTCAAATAGATGTAAGCCAGATGGATTGTGTTATCTGGGAATGGGAAACTACTTTTTTCCGCCACGAATCCAAACGAATTAATGTGCAGTTAGTCATTTCTTATCTTGTTTATTGTATGCCCGTTTTACAAAAAAATACAAAGCATCACAGCAGTAAACATTCTGGAAACGATAAACCGCTTCGTGTGTTTGTTTGCTAGCAATCTAACTTCTTGAGAGTAAAGCAGTTGCGAGGACAAAATAGTCCGAGTTATTTTAGTGGCGGAGGGATACAAAAAAAGCGGTTCAACGGTTAGTTCCCGTGATGATCCTGGTGGAACAGCTCACGGCTATCGGCCAATCAGATTCGAGAACCAGAAAAAAAACTAATGTATACAGATATATGTGTGTATGTGTATATCCTAATTTGAGGCGGAGCCCCCCAATATTGAAAACGTAGAATTGCCCCTGATGCGACCTAAGTGGGCAAGTCGGCATGAAGACTGCAAGTGTGGGTATTTTTGACAGGTTTTCTGATAGAAGCGAGTCTACTTCTGCAGCTTGTAAAAGGCTTGTGAGAGAGCTGATGTTTACAAATATTTTATACATTAATAAACGTGATTTAAATTGACACGCATTTTATAATGGTTTTCTGCAATCATCCAAGGACGTAGTTGGATAAAAATCACGCTAACAGAAAGCAACTGAGACCAATTTGGATTACATAACTGGAATGCCAACCCCGACTGGTATCTCATTCACAGCAAACCAGAATCTCCAGTTCAAAAGTATTACTTACATCCTTGATCCACTTTGACCATTAGAGGGCAGTCAAGGCATTTTGTGGTGGACATTCAGCCTGCTGTACTCTTAACACCATACAGGTCTGCTTGAGCTTGCCAGTGATTAGACTGATGTTTGAGAAAAGCTTTGTTGTGTTTGCTCGACTCAATGCTGTTCACAGGAAAATAAGCTTCTCTGTGATATCACGGTCCGAGTCTACGCTGTGAATGCTCTATTACACAAATAATGGGTTCTGCGGCTACTGAAGTCTACAGAAGTCACTTTAATTTAGCATCCCAAAAATCTTATTATGGTTATTTTTAACATGACTGCTTTGAGCATAGGAGATCAAGAGCAGTGGTGTTTGGTTAGAATAAATTCAATTTGGGAGGAAATAAAAGACTTGCAATAACAGGTCTTTCCCATTGTTGAAAGTTTAACTTGCTTGTGGGGCCTTGGTCATCGTTCATGTAGTGTTGCATTTGAATTTTTCTGAAAGTGTTGGGTATCAGACATCGCCCTATAAATAGCAATAGATTTAGTGTTGTTGTTGTTACATTACAGTAAGCGTTTGGCCGAGTATTCTATTCTATTCTGTTTTATTTATTTATTTTTATTATTATTATAAATCATATAATAAAATCATAAAATATATTTCATATTTAAAATCTGTTATAAATATTCTCTTGGTTGTATTTTGTTCAAACATTCGTGTGTTAAAGAACTGAAAGAAGAAGTATTTTTTTTGGTCCAGACCAAAAGAACCAATAGAACTGAATTACAGGTGTAAACACACCCCTCAAGGTCAGCTTTAGTAATGTGACACTGGACTCTGCTTTCTTTTGATTCTTATGACTAATTTCTCATTTAGCAAATTTTTATGTTTAGAAATACGCAAAAAATATGATCAATGTTTGGTTCTAATCATACCTGTCAACAAAAAATAATGTTCTACTGAAAGAAGTTCTTCAATCATAATTGCTTTATACCCTCCCTTGTGTTTTCTCTTTACAATCAAGATTGACAGTCTTTTCTCTTTTGTCTTTCAAACCCGCTCCCTTTTGTTGTGGCTTTACGAAATGGAGTTCTCCCCATAATTTAAAGCCCCTTCGTACAACAACATTGATAAAAATGTCATTCTGATAGTGTGCCGCGTAGAATGCAAAATCAGTTATTCTCTAGAGACGCTGGGGTATTTGCTTTGTTTTCAAACCTCTTAAACAATCCGTGTCATATGGTAAATACATATCTGGTTCCATTAAATTCATTTTGTTTCAGTCTGTACAAACGTATATTTTAAAGGAACCAAATGTGTTTCATAGTCGTCAAGACATTATTTTCTAATTAATATCTTTATCAGCAGTCATTATGCATGTCGAGCATGTAGTTACACTCATTTGGTTTTCTTTGTTTAGTGGGGATATTTTCTTGCAGATTCATTTGTAATAGTGAGTTGTTAAATAAATTAATCATCCACACAGTTTCGTCTAACTTGCATTCTGATTTTTAAGCATGTTCCTGTCTCTTCTATACATTTTTGCCATATTTAACCCTTTTCCTCTTATTGAAAGCTGAAAATTATGTTCAAATGTTTAAGACGGCAAGAAAAAACATGCTTCTAGAATTCTGTCCACAAGCATTACAAAAGCTATTTATTGTCTCTTGGCTAATATTAATGTTTGCTTTGCTGTGCATTGGCTCATTAGGAGACATATTGCCTTTGGCTGAGTGTATATACACAGCACAGCATCGGAGACGCTAATCTGAGATGCTGAGATGAATGCGCATGGTGCTTGTTCTTATTTAATCAACATGGTTTTACCAAATGAGCCGTTTCTCTCATTAATTATTTACTCAACCACCCAGAGAGGTGTTTATTCCGAAATGTTTTTGCTCTAAACTGTGGAAATGGATTCTGATTTGTTCATTCTTTTTTCTAATCTGGGGTCCCTAATCTAACAAGAGTGCTGTTTTGTAATGTAAAAAATGAAAATGTGTTTCATGAATGCATAATGTGTGGAGCTGCGTATAAAGAAGATTTCGCACGAAGACATTCAAAACCACAACATGCTTGTTATGCTTTTGAGGCTTTCAAGCGTAGTCTTCCAATGAGGATACAGGTTCGAGTCTGGCCGGTTTTCGGAACCCGATAATCCTCCTTAATGCAAAATGCACAGAACATGACCCGTGCTTCATTCAAAAACACGACACAAGCCAAAGGAAACAATCTAAATGTATTCAGATCATGTCTTGAGCACTGACACTTTGTGCTGAAGGTCAGGTTGCAGTGATGCATATTCTGAAGTGATCTCGGTAATGAGTTTTCAACCTGTGGACTCACAAAACCCGAATTTTAAGTCTGGTACTATCTCATATCTTACCACAGCACTCATGACTCATTTAAACTAGTGTAACGTCAAATCAGAAGCACTGTTATGATAAATATGAAAACAGATGTGGGACTCCCTTGCCCTCTGCTTTTCTAGAGCAGAACATAACAATACAACATCCATGATTTCTTCTTGGTCCGAATAAGTGTATAACCAAATCAAGCAGGTGAATCATGACTATTTGAGAGACTGTGAGCTATCTGTGTGAACTTATGAAAAACCATAGTGCAACTTCTCTGCTCAGTGGATCTCAATTCAGAATTACGGGTGGGTTAAAGGCTTCAAATGGCTTTAAGCATGTACTGTACCACCACCTAACAACCCTTGGGCTAGAGTATTTCTGTTTTGAAAACTTTATACATTTTGCATTGAAAATCTTTTTTCTGTGTTGAGAAAGTTGATTTAATTAGGCCTATGTGACTTTTCTGTTGCACTCTAAATAAAGCATTACACCGTGTTCTTATGAGGTGTTTATTTACCTTTATATTGTACAAGGTAACAAGTTCACACTGCCCCTATTGATAATATGAAACTAAGATTAATTATAAATTACATCAAAGAATGCAATTATTCACAGTCCATTTTTTAAAAATAGATGTTCTTTCATAGTGGCTATGCACTTACCTGCTGACAAAGCCTGAAATTATGCACCTAGGAGAAAAGGAAAAAATCTCTGGGGATTCAAATAAATAAATAAATAAAATAAATCTCATAGTCGTAACATCCAAAGCTGTTACTGAAGCTGTCAAAACAAAGAAAGCCTCAAACTAATATATGTAGCCGGGCTATCCGGCAGAATTCTTATAATCATCTGTTTGTTGAATTGCTCTCTGAACGCATTCTTATACCCACGTGAACATCGATTTCTGTGGCTGGATCAGTACGTCTGTGAAGTTCTTATGAAGAGAGCATGGAATAAACAAGGAATAGGCATGAATGATTGCCCCCAACTCCACCGGGACCCATTATCAGCACCGCTGATGCAGGAAATAGATTGAATGCTGAAAATTATACCCTTGAATAATTAATCAGATGGGTTTAAATGTACAACAAACAAGGTAGCTTCTCTCTAGAGGGAAGAAGAACCTGTGTTTTTACAAGTGCAAGTTTAAAGGCTAAATTCAGTTTACATCTGAAATTGGAGAGAAGCTGATATCTAGTCTTTGGAATTAGATTAAACCTGTTTGCAATGGAAAGCTCTCATCGTTTATGTTTGTGGTAATGGTGATGATGAGGGAGCAGGTTATAGGATCCTACTCACACCGTAGAAAAGGTCATGTGGTCGACCGTGATTTGGGTTCGGTTCAGTGTGCGCTTAATGCAATAGAGTAAATTATACAGTAATTTATCTCCAGATGTCCGGATTTGAAAGTTGGCCGACGTGTGATCAATCATGCATGTGAAGTACATATTGGATTTCCAAGTGCACTTTGACCGTTTGCGATCACATGATGACTAGTGTCTTTATGACTCATTAGTGTATGCAGGGTTCAGAGAAAAGAGCTATTTTGAAAGTGCGTCAGTGTTTACCACTGTAAATGTATGTCTTTTATCACATTTAAATTCATGTATTGGTTTGGTTGTTTAAGAAATGACAGCGGATGACCTTTCAAGTGACATCACGGTATCGGATAATACAGAAGCAACTAGTTGCATTCAATGAGATGGAAACGTTTGCTTTAAATGGAGAGATAGATGACTGTGACAACTCTATACGCTGTGACACACATACAATGCAAGACTAGACTTGACATGATATAAGAGTGAAGAAACGCTATGTTTCCTCAAGGTCTCAGCTGGTGCTTCAGCTCGGTGTTAAGTTTGCGTTATAAAGACAATAATGGGCAGTGCATGGTGCTTTCCAGTCTGAAACAATGTTTAAAATAAAATACCTCTGTAGTAAAACATGCTTTATATAACTAGTAAGGCTCCTCGCTAAATTATTAAAGATTATTATGTCATCCTCTCATTTCTATTACTATTTGTTAAAGTTTTGTATACCATACAGGGCTCAACATTAACCCTTGTCTACTTTTAATTTAATTCTACCTGATTTCCTATAGCAATTTGCGATTTTCCAAGGAGCGCTGATCAAACATAAATATTAGTATCAACGGCGGCTTGTGTAGTCTCCTGTGTTTTTTGTCATATATTTGACCCGGTTAGAGTTTTTTTTAAGTATTTCTCAAGCCAGGCCCATGTTGTTTTGAGCCAAGTTTGATTGAAAACTGGTCACACATGTGAACTTTAGTAGGCTATATGTGTAAAGTTACTTGTGCTGTAGTCGGCACAAATGGCCGTGTGGTATGTGTGCTTTATTGATACTCTATACATACTTTTGAAATCCGAGTTCGAATCTCTCCTTTTTGGGTCTTTTGTCTCCGACATGCTTTATCCTCATGTTTAATCATCTACGAATTAGTCAAAGTAGTAAAAAAACCTACATATATTTATGTATAAAGACCCGTGTTTATATATATTATATATTTAAGAAGCCTATCAAAAATATTCAGGAGAAATTATTGTGGCAGTAACAAATAAAGGCCACACTGCTGACGAGGTTGATAGTGCTAATAACAACTTAATCCAATCTTTTTTGTTTTTGAGTGAAAAGCAGTAGTCTAGAAGAAAAGTATTTTACACATTTCTTTTATTAATATGTGTTCCCCGGAATTGAACCCACAACCTTTGCAATACATGTGCAATGCACTACTGCTTGAGCTACAGGGACAAAATATATAATCCTTTTTTAGAGATGTGAGAAAGGCAAGAAATGCATGTGTTATTGCATCACATATAGGCTTTACAGAGGCAAACAAACAGAGATTAGTTAAGTAGTATCATTACATTTACATTTAGTCATTACTTACAGAAGAGATCGGTTTTAAGTAGTTTTTTGAATGTTGTGGGATGTGGTTGACCGGACTGAGTTAGGAAGAATGTTCCACCAGGAAGGAGTTGTGAATGAGAATGAGCGGGAAAGCGATTTACTGCCGTTATGGGAAGGCAATACAAGACGCCACTGGTTTGCTGAACGCAGGGATCTTGATGGGGTGTAGGAGTGCAGGAGGTTATGAAAGTAAGCTGGTGCAGATCCAGTGATAGTCCTGTAGGCAAGCATTAGTGACTTGAATCTGATACGGGCTTCAACCGGTAGCCAGTGGAGAGAGATAACAAAAAAGGGGTGTCACATGAGCCCTTTTGGGCTGCTGGAAGACGAGGCGTGCTGCTGCGTTCTGAACCAGCTGGAGCAGTTTGATAGCCTTTGCAGGAACACCAGCAAGGAAAGCATTGCAGTAGTCCAACCTTGAGATTACCAGGGCCTTGACAAGGAGTTGTGCCACATGCTCAGTGAGATAGGGTTTAACCTTTCTAATGTTGTTGAATAAGGCATATCGGCATGACCGTGTTGTCCTTGCAATGTGATCATTGAAGGACAGCTGTTCATCAAATATGACTCAGAGGTTCCTGGCTGTTCTGGAAGGAGTGATTGTGGTATTGCCAAGATGGATGGTATCATTTTAGTACCAATATCACACTACAAATCAACAATTAGACTGGAACAATAAAATGCATTTAATCAATCAATCATTAAATCGATAATAAAAGGACACCACTATTTCATAGAAGTAAATGCCGTTTTATTAAATATTTACTTCACTGTATATAACTGAAACTACAGAAATATTTAATAAATCAAATTTAACAATACAAAAATATTGCCGTGATTGTGACAGATCTATTTCAGAACCAGCTGCGGGCAAAATAATCAAAATAATGCTACTGGCGCGGGCCAGTTTTGGCATGCGGGCCGCCTGTTGCACTTATATTGTTATATTATATTGACACTTCAAATGAAATGTTTTTCATCTTCGGACAAGTAACATTTGTACTCGGACAAGTGAAACAAATTTACTTGTCCGAAGGACAACCACATGACAATGCTTAATGTCAAGCCCTGCCATAGTTTAGCTGTATATAATCTTTCTGGGGATAGTTCACCCAAAAAGGAAATTTCTTTAATCATTTATTTACATTCATGACATCACATTCCACACATGTTTCTTCTGCAGAACACAAAAGAAGAATGTTGGTAACCAAACAACATTGGTCCTATTGAATTCCATTGTAAAACCACATTTCTCAAAATATTTTCTTAGTTTATGAAGGATACACGATTGGTGACATACAGCTGTAAGCTTAGATATAATAGACTACTCTGTTTTCTGACGTTTTTTTAATGCTACGCAGGATGTGTAAAGGCATTTTTGGCTGAGCACTGTTTTGACAATGCATGTTTTCTATTTGCCAGTTGAACACAGTCCTTTGCTTCTGTTCGCTTAGTAAGACTGTCAAATAGCGTTCAAGCTTGAAATGAATCGGCTATATCTAGCTGGAGATTTTATTAGATGTTTTTTGTATCTTACCCTACCTCATCCTGTTGCTTCTCTGACATGGTTCTCCGGAGAGGAACTGTCTTGATGGGCTGAAACAATTTGATTAAAACACGGACAGTCAAAGTACAGTGTGAATAGCTAGAGACACTTCTGTAGACATCAGCTGAATGTAAATATTGGCTGAATAGCGGACAGGTCTCTCAATGTCAATAGATATTATGTGACTGAAGATGATGTCTGGTTCCCTTATCACACGTACAGTTTTGTTGAAGAGTTCATACAGAGTTTACAGTGTGTTCCTGTGACTTTTAAGATTTTTTTTTCATACATGCTTGATTCGTTGTTCTGCCAAGAATTTATTTTCAGCTGAGATGGTTTCCAGTGAACCTATGCAGACACGTCAAACATATACAACAAAGCATTTTTTGCATATTAAATATAAAGTTTTGCATTATCAGCAATTTGTTCAGTCTTCCGATACTATTGTTCATTATGTAAGGTCTTATAAACCTTAATTTATAGTTATGTATATCATATACAATTTCTGTTAATACATCCACCAAAAACTGAAACACTGGACATTTATTGGAATATAAAAAATAAGTCAAAATGATCATAAATACAATTATTTCTGTATAATATCGTAAAATATGAATGGTAGTAATGATACTATATGATGTCTTGGATTCAATTTATTGTCATTACACATATAACAAGTACAGTGTAACGAAATGGATTTAAGAAGAAAAATACAGCAAAAACATGAGGTAAGTGGGGAGAAAAAAAAAACACAGATACAATAATACATTTACATTACATTTACATTTAGTCATTTGGCAGACGCTTTTATCCAAAGCGACTTACAGATGGGGTAAACAATTGAAGCAATTCGGACAACGCAAGTACAACAAAAAGCAAAAGTGCAATCAATAAAACTGGCTTCATAGAGCCTACCACAGTATACAGAGCTAAGTTAGGTTAGATTTTTTTTTTTTTTTTTTTTTTGTAGAAAAAGATAGAAGTCAGGACTAATCGGTAAGGTGTTGACGGAAGAGATGTGTTTTCAGACGATTCTTAAAGATGGCTACAGAATCTGCAGATCTTGTTGCCGCGGGCAGATCGTTCCACAAAAGTGGTACCGATCCAGAGAAGGTTCGTGAGATCGATTTTTTACCTTTTTGGGATGGCACCACAAGACGTCGTTCGTTTGCAGAGCGCAGAGATCTGGTGGGTACATACGTCTGCATTAGCGAAAGAAGATAAGGGGGAGCCAAACCAGTGGTGGACTTGTAGGCCAGGAGGAGGGATTTGAATTTGATGCGAGCCGCAATAGGGAGCCAATGTAACTTTAAGAGGAGAGGAGTGTGACGTGTGCTCTCTTCGGTTCATTGAAGACCACTCTTGCCGCTGCATTCTGGATCATCTGTAGAGGTTTGGTTGTGCAAGCAGGGAGTCCAGCCATTAGCGCATTGCAGTAGTCCAGTCTGGACAGAACAAGGGCCTGGACTAGGACTTGCGTAGCATGCTCTGATAGGAAGGGTCTAATTTTTCGAATATTGTAGAGGATGAATCTACAGGACCTTGCGGTGCTGGCAACCTGATCTGTGAAGTTAAGCTGATCATCGATGACCACTCCCAGGTTTCTGGCCTTTCTGGAGGGTGTGATGGTTGATGAGCCCAGTTGAATAGAGAAGTTGTGATGAGTCTTTGTGTCAGCCGGGATTACAAGTAGTTCTATTTTTGCAAGGTTCAGCTGCAGGTGATGGTCCTTCATCCAGAGCGAGATGTCGGCTAGGCATGCTGAAATGCGTGCAGAAACTGTCGGATCGTCTGGGTGAAAAGACAGGTGGAGTTGTGTATCATCCGCGTAGCAGTGATAGGAAAAGCCATGTTTCCGAATGACAGAGCCTAGGGATGTCATGTATACAGAAAATAGCAACGGACCAAGCACTGAGCCCTGAGGCACCCCTGTGTCAAGATGTTGGGACTCGGAGACCTCACCTCTCCACGATACTCTAAATGACCTACCTGAGAGGTAAGACCTGAACCATTCTAGGACCACTCCAGAGACACCCATAGCCTTGAGGGTCGACAGGAGGATGTGGTGGTTGACAGTGTCAAAGGCAGCGGATAGATCCAGCAGGATAAGAACTGATGAATTTGAGGTAGCTCTTTCCAGTCTCAGTGCTTCAATGACAGAGAGCAGCGCTGTCTCAGTGGAATGACCGCTCTTGAAACCAGACTGGTTGCTGTCCAGGAGGTTGTTCTGGGAGATAGGATGAGAGCTGGTTACATACAACACGTTCAAGAGTTTTTGCAATGAATGGGAGGAGAGATACCGGTCTGTAGTTTTCTAACAGTGCAGGATTAAGAGTGGGTTTCTTCAGTAGTGGTGGTAATGCGCGCCTCTTTGAAGAGTGTGGGAAATGTACCAGTGGTAAGAGACAAGTTGATAATGTGGGTCAGAGTGGGAACAACCGATGGAGAGATGGCCTGGAGGAGATGAGTGGGGATGGGATCGAGTGGGCAGGTAGTCGGGTGGTTAGAAGAAATGACCTTGGAAACGTCGTCTTCAGAAATTAGAGAGAAAGAGGGGAGCGAGCATGTGTCTAGGGGTCGTGCGTGATCAAGAGGCAGTGGCGCAGAGAATTGATGATGGTGGTCGTTTTCTTAACAAAGAAAGCTGCAAAATCATCAGCTGTTAGTTCAGATGGAGGTGAGGGGGCAGGTGGGCAAAGAAGAGCAGAGAAGGTTTTAAAGAGAGTACGAGGGTCAGGAGAGTTGTTGATTTTAGCTTGGTAGTACAGGGTTTTCGCAGAGGAGACATCAGCAGAGAAAGAAGAAAGGAGATACTGATAGAGCAAGAGGTCAGTAGGTTCATTAGATTTGCGCCACTTTCTCTCAGCAGACCTGAGCGTAGCACGATGCTCGCGGGAGAACATCAGATAACCAGGGGGCAGAAGGGGATGCACGAGATGGCCTGGATGTAAGAGGGCATAAGCTGTCTAGGCAGGAGGTTAGTGTGGAGCAAAGAGTGTATGTGGCGCTGTTGGCATCCAATAGAGAGAGCTGGTCAGAGGGAGAGAGCGTGGCAGAGACCGCAGAGGATAAGCGGGAGGGAGAGAGTGATCGTAGGTTGCGCCGGAATGTGACCAGTGGGGAAGGATGTTTAGTGTGGAGAGGTTAGGTCGAGATCAAGAGTGATTAGGAAATGATCCGAAATGTGCAGCGGGGTAATCTGGGGGTTATGAGTGGAGCAGTAGTAGCGTGTGTAGATAAGATCAAGTTGGTTACCAGATTTATGGGTTGCTGATGTGGACACTCGCTTGAGGTCAAACGACGCCGTCAGGTTGTTGAAGTCGGCAGCCTGCGGTTTTTCCAGGTGGATATTGAAGTCGCCAAGTACCACCAGAGGAGTACCATCCTCGGGGAAGGATGACAGAAGCGCATCAAACTCCTCCAAGAAAAGCCCAAGCTTACCTGGGGGACGATAGATGACTGCAACATGAATTTTAACAGGGTAGATGACAGTAACAGCATGAGACTCGAATGAGATGTTGTCACATGAGGGTGGTAACTGTTTAAATTTCCAGTCGTTAGGAATGAGTAGACGGTTCCTCCCCCCCTCCCTGATATGCGTGGCCTGTGGGAGAATGTGTAATTATTGGAGAGGGCAGCCGGTGTGACAGTGTTCTCTGGTTTGATCCAGGTTTCAGTAAGTGCTAAAAGAGAAAGACCAGAATGTTTAGCAATAGCTGTGATGAAATCTGCTTTGTTAACAGCAGATTGGCAGTTCCATAAACCAATGGGAAGTGTGATTGAGGTGGTTTTGGATGCTGAAAGAGTGCGCAGATTATTAACATTAGCCTTGCGTGGCCTTCTACGTGATACCGGTGATTTACACCGGTAGTGACAGTAAGGATTTGAAAACACATAGTGAAAACGGGGAATAAGAAAAACAAATAACAAGAACAGAATAAATAGAAGTGCTAACCCGTAATACTTAAGTGCCTTGTCGGTGTCCTTGCTCGGTGGAGTCGCACAGGTAGAGTCGATGGTCTTTACTCTCTTCGGTCTTCACGCGATGAGGGCTGCACGCGACCGCTGCACGCGGTGGTTAATCCCACTTAAATACCCTTCTGAATCACGCAATTGAATTCAGCAGGACACGCCTTCCAATATCTCCCAATCACACGCGAGCCAACGCAACTCAAAGCACGTGACAAAGCGCTTGTAAACAAAGCAACAAAGCAACGGAACTGCGCTAGACTCAATAAGACACGATTAATTAATTACACTTACGAGTTTCTGTTGATTCTTAAGCTGCAACAAACTGCTTCTCCCACAGAACGGCCTTTCAGCAACTGTTTAAGTACTCTAGCTGGCGTTGGACACGCCTTCCAAAGCGCTTGTAAACAAAGCAACAAAGCAACGGAACTGCGCTAGACTCAATAAGACACGATTAATTAATTACACTTACGAGTTTAATACACCATAGACAAGACTTGCAACAGGGTAAGATAATCCAGCTCCGATAAGCAGCCATCCGGTCCAGTGCCATTACGACGCCGCTCAACAGACCTGCCTTCCAGGCTGGCGGTTCAAAGCTTGCGGAGGAGTGGGAGTGATAAGTCTGTATGTGTGTGTGTTCTAAGTCTTTGGTTGGGGAGGAACGCAAGAGCGTCTCGCTGCAGTGCTCCCACAGGGTTAAATTTTCCAGCTGCCTTGTCCAAGGCCATTTCTGGATCCGGGGAGTCGAAAGATAAGATTGTGATTTGTTTAGTTGGGAGACCGTATTCCAATATGTCACGGTAACCCTCATAGTCCGAGTGGTTCAATGGTGATTCTGACCTCCGATATTATCAATTTTCCTTCCCAGAGCTGTTAGGGTTTCCCTGATGGCGACCATATTTCGGTTAATAGTTTCAGTCTCAATGCTGACCGCTCTTCCAACAGCTTCGATCAAAACGGGCAGCCTTATGACAGCTGTTCCCGTTTTATAAATTTTTCAATAACCCAGGGCAAAGCCTAATCCAATCAGCACAAGACCTGTTATCATGGTTCCAAATAGGTAAATATCCTCGATATCCTCGACTGAAAGAGCCGCCAGACACACGATCCGCCATCTCTCCCAGCCGTCCATCGTGTAGCCAGCTGCGTAAGTTCCGTCAGGACACGCGGGTTCCCCCGAACCCAATTTTCTCATCGAGAAAAATGTGTCAATTGCGTTGAGAGACCAGTTGATCACTTACATAATTTCCAAGTTTGGAGAGCAGTGCAGAGAGAGTCTCTCAGTAGATGAGACGAGACAAGACAGGAGACAAAGCAGGGAAAATATGGGCAAGGACGGGGAGTGAGAAAATGCGACCGCCTCCGCTGAGAGCCAAACGAGAAGGTTTGCTGCTTTAGATGGCGAACCTTGGTCCTGAAACTTGGCCTGGCTCTGAGATAACCTACTGGACCGGATTAATTTAAATAATAAGGGATGCACAATAAATAATTGGCTATATCGGTATCGGCCGATAAATGGTCATTTTTAATGTTCTTGTATCGGCCATTGATGAAATTTGGGCCAATATATTATAGCCGATAAATTATGAATCATTTTCTCTGGTTGAACCACTTCATCTGCATGCTGCTCACAGTTAAAATCCAGTACAGTACCGTCCTCTGTCATGATCATTCACTTACTGCTATTAGCAAAACAATGTTGATATAGTATGTAGATATTTATGAATGTGTAAATTACAGGAACAAAAGCATATTGTTTGAAGCTGACTGCTGTCTGAATGCTTTCTGTCTTGAGACCTGATAGACTTGTGGCTATTGAGAACCCATTTCTGGGTTGCTCTGGAAGAACATCTTTAATTTGTTTATTAAATAAACATTATATCTGAAAAGTTTAAAAGTTAAAGAATCTTTAATTAGTGTTAAGTAGGCTTAGTACATGATTTTTAGGGGGGAAAAAATATTTTCAGAAAATGTTATATTATTTAGTTGTTTTAAATTGGCCAATATAGCGGTTATCGGCTTCCAATGTTCAAGAATTATCGGTTATCGACCAATATTTACATATCGGTGCATAACCTAAAAATAATACAGGGATGCCAGAACAGCTGTTATCCTCTAATTTTGCTCCTTGCCTAATATCGGCAGTAGCAAAGTCTAAAATAGTGGCATTTATTTAGTACTTAAACTAGTGAACTATTAAAGGTTATGTTTGTGAGCGCTGGAACTGGATAAGTGAGAACAGGCTTTGAGCTAATGTTGCCAAAAGTTGTTCCACACAAACATTTTTTGTTTCTTTGTGAGGATTAAAAGAACTCTTGTCTTGGCAACTTTCACACACTTTGGCTTGCAGCAATAACAGTTTTACACTTGATGTTGTTTCGTCCATGCCTATGTTCAACCCCCCAGGGTCTCTTTTTACATTGCTATATTGCAGGATCGACTACTGTACCATCAACATGAGTTTATGTGTAGCTAGGTAACTACTCAGGAGGAGAAGATGCCAAAAATGGAAACCGGTGTTTGGTTCATTTTCTTTCGAGATGCCAAACTCACAGAGTAGCAATAGAACATTCATTCATCTGAAACTGAACAGGTTGGATTTTTTTTTGCCATTTGCGAACAGTATTTGTGTTACATGTACAGAACTGTATCCCACGTTTGAAAAACAGCTTACAACCAAGTGTACCGAACATCAAAGAGAATTCGATCTGCATTAAAAGTTGTACCGTGAAACCGTTCACAAAACTGCACAGCATGCATTAGAGTTTTTTGCATTTTGGCTTAAAGGTTGGCCACTGCTGTAATGTAGCGCTGCTGTCAAAGGTAAACCGTCATTTTGACGCGGTGGACTGACGAAGCTTTAATAATTACTGGAGTTTCATTAATCCAGCCAGCTAATTACCCCAGGAGCACGATTTGCAAGCTTATCTGGAGAGATAATGAGTTAAATATGATGATAGTTCTGCTCATCCCTGCTATGGGTAATTGTAATTACTACGGCGTAGTGTAAATGGAACATTGGCAAATTGTCTCATATTAAAAAATCATTATCATTCTCCAATGAACGCGCAGGCCGCTCTCCGAGTTTATTATGAAAACAGTGTAGTAATTTGGCGTAAGCCGAGAAAGTAGATTATAGCTAGCAATTAAGATGCATTCTGTCACGTCAGTTCGTATTCATAACTGGCATAATGTCACGAGCTGTCAACACCATGACAAGAGCATCTTATAAATCTGACACGGGTATAAACTACTCCCTGGTTCGTTACCACGGCGGGTAAAAGCTCTAATGAAACGTCCTTGAATTCCTCCACTGATTCAAACATTATTCATTCTTTTCTTTCCAGTTATTCATGGTTTATGCGCTGATCTTTGAAGTACAACTACCAGGCTGGCCTCCTCCTTTCCATTATATGTATATTTTTGGATTTGATTTGATCGTACGCGAAGCAGAAAGGGAAATTCATTTTGGCGAATTGGCCACACCGCATGAAACTAGAGTTTGTCGAAGAATGAAAGCGGTTTGGGCTGAGTGGCAATTAGAATCAGCTTTGATTTTTCCTCTGTGCCGCATGATGAAAGCTGGTATTTTTACACAATCATATCTCAAAGCCATTTTTAATGAACGCTTCACTAATGCACAGAGCCGGCAACCTGCTGTTGATGTCACGGATGCAGTCTTACAGTAAACATGTTATATATTACAGCGTTTTATGCTCGGTATTATCTTCCTGTTCCTCTTGCTAGGATTGTTGTTATTGGTATATGTGCCTTATTTTGTGTCACTCACTTTTGTGTCACCCAGAAACACATTTAGAATGTTATGCGATGCGAAGTGATAGACAGTCTTAGCTTTTAAATAATTATAGTTTTTTATCTTTTATCTTATTATTGAGTACCATCATGTACTATTGAAAATAGATTAAAGGTTTAATATCGCAGAAGGTTTGCTTTTAAAAATTTGCTGTAGTGCTTTCAATTTCATTGACTGATTATGACCAATAACAGGGCAAAATGTTTGTTTTTACTCAAATGTGATTCGTCCCCTTGTTCGTTTGCCACGTTCGAAAGAAGCAAAATGTTCCAAGAAGACAGACAGGGAAATATTGCCGCCTCTGCTTGTCCACCGGGTCGAGTCTGCGTTGTCAATCTTCTGGAGAAGATTGGGATCAATTCCAGTATGTGTGCTATTCCGACTTCAGCACGCCTCCCATTAGATGTTTACTTCACCTCAAATCATAGTAGAGGGAAGTGCACCCACAACTGTCAAAGGATTTAGCACCCGAGAGTAGGAAAGCTGCTGCATTCTGAAACAATCACAGCAGTGAGAATGGAAGCAGATTGGGCCTGCTGCGGATGGATTGATTTGTCTTGGATGAGTCTAAAAGAAAAGTTCCATTTTGTAAAGAGTTTAAAAGATGAACACTCTACCACAGACTCGGAAGACATCCCTCCCTTAAGCTGCTTGATGTAACTTTGTTATCTTCATGTTCGTGATGTTTCTGGTCAGTCTAATTCAACATTTTTGGTTAAATTAATCTGGACATCAGGCATAAAAAACTTCATTCTTCTGCTAACGGCTATCAAGGAAATGGCTATCAAGAAGATCCAAATGTAAATAAAATCTCTGGAGTCACATTTGAAAGACACTTTTTGTGTTTATACTGTATTTCAAACTGATGGAAGGTAAAGGGTGTCTGAGCAAGCGCCTCTGGCTCACTGTTTTAATTGGTATAGATTTGCATCCATTGAAAAAAGCAGGTAGCGGCAACACGTGTACGTGAAGAACCTCCAGCTAGACAAAGACGTTCAGTTGTTCCTGTCCTGAACTCTTTGCCAGTGGGTGTGACAACATCACAGCCATCATCTTCCTGTGTAGGAGTCGGCTGGAGGGCACCCGGTTTTAGACATCAAGAAGAATTATTGTCGCCTAAGCTGGATGCTGCCAGGGGGAAATGCGCTCAAGACGTATATTGCTGCATCTACGGGTATGAATCTAAACTGATTCATATGCCCGCGCTCACCATCTTGCCTACGCATTCTAGATCGTGACACTAGTGCCGTTCCTACACGCCTCGCATGCAAACGATGTGTTTATATCCTTAAAAGGGCCGACAAGAAGCCTGTCAATCACAGCATCAATCAGCAGACCTGCGTGCCAGTTATCTACATCTGTGCAAGTGAAGAGCCATTAGACCAGACTGTGTGCTGTTTATCACTGGAGATGGGAAACCCTGGAGTTTTTGTGAAGAGACCCTGTAGACTCATAGTGAACCTTTGGGAAATCTTCACTCATCTTGCTAGTTGAAAACGAGAAAGTTGTAGATAATTTAGCAAAACAAATTCGCCCTATTTTAATGATGGAAGCGCATGGTCTTAAGCGCATGGCAGAGATCTATTTAGAGCATGTCCGAATATACTTTCGCTACTTTAACAACGAAAGAAAAAAGGTAGGTATGCCAGGCACATGGTCTAAAAGGCTTGTACCTATTTTTTTAATGAGTCATGATGAGTGTGTTTTGATCAGAGTCTCATCTCCCATTCCCTGTAAATGCCAGTTGCACTTATACCGATGGCCGAATTTGCAAGAGAAAAGAGATGCTTCTCCAATGCGAAATGCGAAGTTGAAACGCACGAGCAGAACATATACGGGACAAGCCAGTTTTTTTTATCTTTATGCACACAATATTCATCTTTTACATTGTAATTCTTTCATTTTTAATATTTGAGATGAAAATGAGAATCCTGTCATAAATGACTCACTCTCTAGTTGTTCCAAACCTGTATTAATGTCTTATAAAAGTAATTTTTCCTACTCCGGGATAGCCAATGGGGTCCAGGAACTGTTTGGTTATGAGCATTCTTCCAAATGTCTTTCTCTGTGTTCATCAGAACAAAGAACTGTATACAGATTTGGAACAACTCAAAGGTGAGTTAATGATGACAGAATTTTAGTTTTTGGGTAAACTATTCCTTTGAGAAACTTTAAGTAAGTGTTGGGAACCAAAATACTTCTATGGTGTCACTGTTAATAACCTTTAGTAGCACTTTTAGATAGACAAACATCTGAGGGAGTTTTTTTCTCTTTTTTTACTCTTATTTCTCTTAAAAGAGTTAATTTACTCTTCATAAATCCAAACCTCCTCAACCAAAAAATGGGCTCCATCAGATACTCGCTGTGGCTGCTGGCCGTTGCAGGATCGCTGTGCTTCCTCCTACAATTCTTCTTCTTCTCTATTACTTTTTATTTCCAATACCATTGTGTCGCCACGGAAGATGAGGAGACTAAAAGTGTGATTCACTTTCCTGCAGTAGCATTTTGCAACATTAACCTGCCCATCATTCTTTTCTCACAGCTTGTGATGTGGAGCACGCTGGACAGATTTGGGGCCTACCTGTGGACGCCTTTCTCACCAACCGCACCGGCTAAATATACTATGCCAGTCTGCAGCAAACCAACATCAAGTTGAAGCACAACCTAAGCAGGTTTGTGTGGCAGGAGTACTGTATGATCAAGCTGCTCGCCGCCTCTGGGAAATTCTTGTCATTTTCAGGGACAGGACTGTAAGGCTGAAGACTTTGAATCTGTAAGTAATCCCTGGTTCTTGACTTTGAACTATAATCCATTCAGCTCCCTCTTGCCGCAGGCCAGCGTTGTCTGCAAGAGGTGTCTAGGAACCTCCTTATATGCATATAAAATTCACTCGACTAAAGAATCAAACTTAGAAAAATAGGTTATGATGTGAATGACATAAAATGTTTTTTTTTTGTAGATTCCTTATCTGACATCTTCTGAGGCCTTTGCACAAGTACTGTGAAATTAGAATAAAACCACTTCGTGAACACCTTGTCTTTTTTCCTTCTTCCTTTAACCACGAGGAAACTAACTAGACTTCAAAGCATGAACCAGATTCTGTTTGAAGTCAGTTTCTAAAGGTTTTAGACCACCTGTCTGGTTGTCCAATAAAAAACAGAATTTCCTTATCTATAGACATCTGAAATTAGATCATTTCAATTTTTCTAGTGAAAATCCATGGTCAGGAATGTTATTATTTGTAAAGTTCTCACTGATACGCTGCAGATCTTTAAGATAATAACACAGAAACGTCTTTGACAATGTATCATACAGAAGATTTGTTTAATATTTCATAATTGTGGAACTATAACAGAGACACAACAGCACATCGCAAAGATGAGTTCAGAAATTGACGTCTGAGTGGTCTGTTTGATGGAGTTTATTAAGCTCCTGTTGTTTGCTTTAAAGGTCAGTGCATTTTACAGAGAGAACCGTGATTAATACTTCAGATGAAAGAAGATCAATTCTACAGTTAACATACTTTTTGGGAGTGATGAGTATATTAATCTCTGAGAGTTTACCTAATATACAGCAAAGTGTTGAGATCTGTTAAGAAAAACGATAGCTCACTCGAAATGAGATTTGTCACTTACTCACCCTTGTGTCGTTTTATAACTGTTCAATACAAAGTTTTCTGAATTAGATGTTGCATGGAGGGAAGAAAGGCACAAGGGTTTGTATAACAAAACGAAGAGGACTGGGAGCAATCTATGAAAACAGATTAAAAAAAATATCTTTGTTATTAAAATGTCACAAACATCAGGATTGTCACAGGATATCACAGACATCTTCCCATGAGGAAGGCCAGGATAAGGACAGCCACATAGAACATTTTTATCATTTGGCAACTTATTATGACACTAAAGCAAAGACAGCATTAGAGGAATGTTGAAAAGCAAAGAATAGGGCTTTTAAGATATATTTTAAATGTCTGCCCTAGGTTCTTCTGATCGGTCCAGTATTTTGAAACTGACATTGCTGACATTTTTAAAAACACACCACTTGCGTAAGGCACGGGCACAAAGTCAACAACATCTATCTGGTGCTTGATTATGTAGTAGTGGTAGGCGATACTGTAAAATTTGTTATCGATCCGATACCAAGTAAATTACCTATAGCGATACCAATACTTTTTACTTTTAGAAGCATTCACTTGAACTTACATTTACTTTCCTGTAGATGAAATGTCATGATTTATCAGATGAATTCATCATTAATATGCTAAATTTGAATACATTTTCATGACCACTAAAATATGTTGTGATTCGTGCTCTTAATGTGCCTGTAGGCTAATTAATCATGTAGATGTTAAAACACAGGACAAAATTTAAACCAAATAAATATATTTATTTAGTTATATTTATTCCTGTAATAGAATTTGCAAGCATGAACTTTGCACCAAATTATTACTGGAAAATAGTAACAATAACAGATTAACAGAACAGAAAAACTATATATAACAAAAAAAATTCTCCCTATCCCAGTTCTACTTCTCTAGCTTTAAAGAAAAACAAAGTGCACAGAATTATTACTGATTAACAAAGATTTTAAATCTGCTTTTCCGTTTTTGTTCAGTGTTATGTTTAGACACAATAATATAACGAATTAACATGTTTCCCTTTCATTACACTTTTTCAAGTGACTTTATGAAGAAAGTGCACACAATTGTATGAGAAACAAAGTAAATAAAGTATTTAAATAATAAAGTACAATCTTTTGGCTTTTACCCCCAAAGGGCCACTGCCATACATCGCAGTTCGCAGTGTTTTTATTCACTGAGGTGAAAAAACTCCACACGATGCTCCTCTTCTTTTCGCTGGCTGTAGCAGCGTCTGCGTGCTTGCGCTTGGCGCTGCTGAGTCACGTGATAGCGGACTTCAAAACACGTGTGCAAAACTAGGTGTATGGAAATAGTTTTTCTTCATTATACACTTATTAGCTACATTAGTAAATAAATAAAATCAGTAGTAAAAACACATTAGTATCGATGTTTTTATGTTAGGATCGATCCTTGTCGATACAACCTCAGTATCGGAAGTATACTTCAGGATTGATCCACCCACACCTATAATGTAGAAAAAGGGAGAAGTGCCGAAAAGAAATGCAAAACTTTTGAGTCCGTGTGAAAATGCCCTTAGTTCATAATTATACTCCAAAAACGTTTTATTTTCAGTGATAAGCAGTTTTAGTACCTGTAACAGGACCTCCGGTGCTGCTGTTTAGATGACAAACCACTAATAATTATCAAGCAAATTAAATTTGACCTTGACAGTTATGATATATTTCAGAACCTTTTGCTTGTCATCAGAAATAATCTACAGGCACTTATTTGTGAATGTGCACCGGAAGTTAAGGGCAGTCCAAGAACACATGCGCAGTAAGGTTTATTTATGTTGTTGCTTTGAAACCGATTACTGTAGTGTTGAAGTACCAGTGTTCCAATCATCAGTTCCAACCTGGTGGTGAACCATCAAGTCAAAGAGTACAGAGATAATTTATCATGACTTCATCTTTGAACAAGGCACTTATCCCCAGAGTCCTGCTGGGTGGGCTGTCCATGCAGTTTGTCTAGAATGACTTAAGTGTCAGTTAAAGAACATAAATAACATACTCCACTTTCACAGAACAATTTCAGAACATGTTTGCACTTTTACAGAACAAGTTCAGAACATGTTTTTAATAGCTACTATAGTGCTTGTATATAATGATATGATGTTTCTTGCTGAATACATAATAGTTGACATGTTGATACATGCTGTTTAAGCTGCATGAGAACATAGTACTTGCTGTACATTTTCTTCAATGTATTTTTTTCCCTTTTATCGCAATAGAAACATTTCCAAGCCAAGTGGCAAATGTAAAGAAGTTATAATATATCGGTAACACTTTACATTAAGTTATGCATTATAAAGCAGTTATGAGTGCATGAATAAAAAGGGGGATTCTAATGAAATGCCTCCCAAATAGTGAGCAGGTATAAGAAAAACAACATAACACCCTATAGTGTCCAGTCTGACAGCCTATATTGCATAGTAATGAATCTGCTTTCGAGTCAAATAAATAATGAATAAATACATTTATTAAGCATCTATAACATGTGAGTTAAAAATGGCTCACTATTTGGCAGGTATTTCCTTAGAATCCCTCTTTTTATTCATGCAGCTATAACTGCTTCATAATGCATTTGTAAATGACTTATTAATCATTTCAAAAGTGTTAAATTGACTTATTAATCATTTCAATCAATTGTAAAGTGTTACCAATATATCTCTTGGATGCATGAAGTCTGTTGTGGTAGCAGGGTCTCCACTGTTGTAGGTCATCACATTAACTGTGTAGACATGTTCCACAAAGTGTGTCTAAGAGAAAGTGGGCAGTCTTAATTTTGAACACTGCTTTGCACTTTACATCAATTATAGTCATGAGCTGCTGCTTTGCTGTCTAGACCAAATGGGCTTTACAGTATCAATACTTTCATCTCCAAAGATGAAGGTAAGTTTGACCATTTTAAAGCGTATATATAGTCCATACTAGTTTTATTTTCTTTAATGTGGTATCAACGTTTTAAACTAATGGCAAATCCCATCTCAGTGTGAGCTGCATATGCAGCCAATAAGTCTACAGAAATGTTTTGATATATAGTTTCAGTAATGTTAAAGGTTTATGCAAGTACGCAAAATCTTAGCAGATAATGTGACTTTCTCAATACATTAGCATTGCTGTATATCATAATAGACTAATTTAGCTCCATCTGGTCCATGCAGATAAACACAGAGAAGGGAAAGATCTAAATAACCAGCTTGTTTAATAGCTACACTATTGAATTGGATGCTATATAGGCAATAAATGAAACCAAACACAGCCTGTGAATCTATTTCTATTGTTAGTTGGTATACTGTAGGTAGACTTTTAACCTCACAACCGCTGATTTCTAAAATTCTAAAATAATAAGAAAATGAGTCCAGTGTAAATTGTACAAAAACGTACGATTATTAGAAAAAAATCATACTGACGCCTCCCTAACCCCACCCCTAAACCTAACGTCAAAGCAAAGTGTACGAAAGATCGTACGAATTCATACAAAATATAATTAAATAGTTACGAATTTCTGTGAGATTTTGTTGAAATCAACTTTTCATCTTCCTGTGGCTCAGTTAAAAGAACTCCCACAAACTGATATGATGAGTTGGTAGAGTAGAATTTAGTATTTACTGTTAGCTACTTACATCCACAAACTTAAAAATCTATATTTGAAACAAATAAACGTCTTGTTTTCTGTCCTCTTGTAGTTTTGGCATGTTTTACCCAGGAGGCTGGGATGAGGCAGACCATGTTGATTGTCATGGTTCCACTATCATGTCATGTTTTGTTCTTGGTTTTCTGTGGAGCCATGGCATAGCCTTTGGTTATGTGGTGGGAGAGAGACTATTTTGGCCTCTATTAGGCCGTACTCTCTCTCTCTCCGGTCTGCGTCATTGTTCCCGCCATCTCGTTCCTCGTCAGCCTCTCCTTAGTGCTTAATCCCCAGCACCTGTTCCTCGTTATGATCCTGTGTTTGTCACCCTTTAAAACATCCTCGTGTTCATTGTCTTGTGCTCGTTCATTGTATGAAAGTCCTTGTAGCTGTTGTCGTGCTTGTAGCTGTTGTCGTGCTTGTAGCTGTTGTCGTGCTTGTAGCTGTTGTCGTGCTTGTAGCTGTTGTCGTGCTTTATCCTGTCTTTGAGTCTCCCCTTGTCAAAGTAAGTGTAGTGTAGCGTTGTTTAACTGTTTGTTTTCTTAGTTTTAGTTAGTCAGTGTCCTTGTAAGTATTATTGTTTATCCTGTCTCGTTTTCCCCCTCGTGGGTTTTTGTTTTGCCTTTTTCTCTTGTTTTGTATTTAATAAATACCCCTGTTAAAACCCCTTCACCTCCTGTCTTGTGCCTTGCAATTGGGTTCTCCTGCCATGTCTTCCTCTGTATTCCATGACAGTTGATGTAGACATGTCTCGTGTTCTTGTCCTGCGGGGATACATTTGTTTTGTCTGACCCATGGCCTTACAGACAAGTAATTGGTCTCTAGATTATTTATTGTCATGCTGCAGTACATCTGGCAGGTCTCTTTGGCACATGATTTTTTTCCTTTTACGTGCTAAGATGTTCAAGCAGCATATTAGGAAATATTCAAACGACATTCGTTAACACTTTATATTCAGGACACGGTTGTAAACCTAACAAGTCTGGCTCAATGACATTAGCAGAGATGGGTGTTTGTAAGTAAGAGCAAAACAAATTTACACGTACATCTAGAGGAATATCTCATCACATGATGAATGGTATTATTTGTTTATCTTTATATTTATGGCCTCAGTATGGTTATGTATAGCTGAGATGGTGGTGACTATAGTTAGTAAATGACCAGTTGAAACCAAGTAATTCATTGTTTAAAGTATAAGCGATGTTGTAGGTTATTTGCTGATGATTTAAATTGATCTTATTCCTAAAACTATAATTATTCCTAAAACTTATTTTGATGAAGTAGTTGCGTGGATTTCTTATTGCTTTATTTTATTTAAAAGGCGTGTTTTATTGGTAACAGTTTGCATTACTATCTCCTTACCGAAATAAAACAGTTTCAATATCAATTCTAATACAAAACGCTCACATCCTGATAGCAAGACAGGCCTTGTGACTTCAGATGTATAGAAGATATATCAAAGATTGCACGGCCCCCGCTAGTCAAAATATTCAAGCGGTAACTGATGCTGCATTCATAACCATTGAGCACTGGCTAGGTCTGCCGTCTCATTTTAAAGACCTAAATTTTTCGTTATTTATTTGAACTGGTAAATAAAAGAAGGATGAATAAATTCAAGATGTTGTCATGCGGGGAAACATTCCTATTACTTGCTCCCCGGGTATCCATGGCAACCCTAATTCTGCAGGTACCGACCATTTGTGGCTGGTAATTGCTTCAAACGGATGCATACTTTTGCCAAATTAACCTTTATCAAAACCTTGAAACGTATTAATCTTCTGTTTTGTCTCCATTAGTGTGACTCCGCAAAGTCATTCTGATTTATGGAGGTGTCGGGCGGGTGGCTCCAGACATCATCTCACGAAACTGGCCCCTGAATGTCATCGTTTTATCCTCCTGCTTCCGGAACAAATGTCCCTCTGTGACAGATCCTGAGCTATTGATGTGAGATCACTTTAGAATCCCCCTGAACGTGGCGCCCGTTTTGTTTTATTTTCAGGACATTTGTTCCATTTTGTGTCAGGCTAAAAATATTTCTCATTGGAAATTAAACTGCTGAGATTATCAAAGTGATTGAGCTGGAGGAACCCATAGCCATGTTTTGTTTATTTTATTCACATTGTTTTTAGTTTTTGTCTTGTTGGTTATAAACCTAACCCAAAAGACATTATTGTTATATAGTGACTTCTATTAAAGGGATAGTTCACCCAAAAAAGGAAAATTCTGTCATCACTTACTTACTTTCGTGTCATTTCCTACCTGTATAGGTTGTGAGAGAGAAAGATATTTGGAAGAATGTTAGCAATTTCAACTTCCGGGACATCATTAACTACCATAGTAGGAAAAATTAAAAAGGTTGTCATAGGTTTGTTTTCCTAAATTCTTGAAAATATGTTGAAAATGTTTAACAGAACAAATATACAATCTTTTTTATATATAGAGGTGAATGATGTGTCAGAACTGAAAATGGCTAATGTTCTTCCAAATATCTTTCTTTGTGTTCAACAGAACAAAGACATATACACAGGTTTGAAACAACCCGAGGGTGAGTAAATGACGAAAGAATTTTCATTTTTGGGTGAAATATCCCTTTAATTAAAAACTAGAGATGCACTGACACTATTAGCCAATAGTTTAAAAACAACCGATGATTAGGGCCTTAATACCCTGTCAATCAAAAGAGGACAGGAAAATGATCTGGTGATATTTCTTAACATTTTCTGTACACAGTTTAAACATAACGTTCAAAAAGTTAAGAAATATAAATTGAATCTTTAATTTAATCTAATCATTTAACATTTAGTTAATGCCTGTTAATAACTATACTATCGTATCGACAAAGTTTCGGAAGGACATCAGCGATATTGTCGCTCTGGGGCAGAATCCTTGCATCTCCAAAACCATTATTTTTCAGGAAATTAAAAAAACATAAAGTTAATGTTAAAAAACATTAACAATAAAGTTATTAAACATTGTATCGTTAAAGTTGGTATAATACCTTATATTGCTATCATATACTGTTGTGTACCAACATTAACACAAAACTTCCCCAAAACCATGTTTAATCGGAGATACAAGGTTTATGACTTGGGAACAGGGAGATACAAGATTATGCTGTCATTGATAAGAATGGTACTGCCAGCAGTGTTCATCAAAGTCTGCGGTCGCGGCAAGAGCTAATGAAAGCTAATGATTGTGGTTATACTATACATCTTCCTAAACTCTATTTTAAACGTTAGAGCTATGAGTGATGCAATACAAAAATAAAACGATAAACTGACTAGGCTGTCTAATAGGCGGAAATGAATCTGCACGCAAATAAAGTCGGCGGTCGCGTTGAGCCTCTTGACCAGAGAAAAGGCTTCAATAGTTAACCAAAGCTAACAACTGTGGTTACATACATCTTCCTTAACGCTATTTTTAAGGTTTAAGAACTATAAGTGAAGCAATACAAAAAAACGATGAGCTGACTAGGCTGTCTAATAGACGGAAATTAGCTTATTTCTGCTCGCAAATTTTCCTTCGTGGCTCACGGGCTACGTTCTGCACCGAAGCATTAGAGCTATAAATTTTTAACAAAACAGGCCTACTCAAATGTATCTAACCTAACTATTTTCACTCGTTATTGTCTAAAAACAGACAGAGTTATCCAAAGATAGGCTTACTTTGCCAGTAGACAGCCCTTTTTTCTCCCATAAATAAAAACATCGCTACTATATTTTGTATTTTACATGCACAGTGCCAAGAGAGGCATAGTCTAGAAGTAGGGCTAACAGCTGAACTTAAAGTCAGTAAAATAATAATAAAAACAATAATTTAATGGTGGTATCCAAAACATTTAATTCAATATATATATATATATATATATTAGAAACATTTTAAAACTTCAATGCACATGTATAATAAGCCTAGTAATAAGTAGATATTTGAAATACATCAATAACTGATATGTGTTGCTCGACGAGGACTTTCATTCAGGAGACGTAATGCCGAGAGGCTCCCGCGCGCGCGGAGTGAAGAAGAGGTGGAGTTACGAGACTTCTCAGACAGTTGAAGTGTCCGATGGAGTTAAGAGATTTCTCTCAAATTCTTCAACACTTTAGATTTTAGTAATAATTTGCTAATAATTTGTCAAAATAACAGACCCACATGGGGACTGACCAATAGCATCGATTTGTGAAAAAATATGAAATTGACCAAATTTGGACATAGGAGGTTTCCGCCCGACAGCGATGACATGTTGTTTACATTTAACTACAGACACGTAAATGTGGGACAAACTCAAATTCTCTTACTTGGTATTAAAAAGATGCTTATCTAGCGTGTTGCAAATTTGAGCCCCTCTGTAAATGTACAGTGTATTTACTTACTGCACAACCGTTTTACACTCACTAATATTATTCCACAAAGATAAATAGATTTTTACTTATGCCTGAAATTTACATTGTGTCTTTTACAGTGCAGAATAATTCAAAAAAAAATTTGACACACAAATACGATGGTGTATTTGAAGAGGAGTAATTGAATAAAGTGCCTGTCCTCTGACTCGTAAAACAGCTGCTTCAGCGTTCTGTGCTGCTTTCTGCCATCACGGTACACAGGAAATCTCTAGAGAAAGCACTTCCTATACCACCAGCGCTGACAGTGTAAGCACCACTGAGATTATCTGTATGTACAAGCTGTATGTGTCATGAGTTTCAGCTACTAATGCGGCTGGATCAAAACAACATTTTGTCAGTTTCTGATGAGCAATTACTAGTTCTGGGCACACTGCTTCCTACCCCATCTCTCTCTCTCTCCCTCCCTCTCTCTCGTAATGCCCTCGGATGTGCACTGGCCTTTATGCCTCTCACAAAATCCCCTCTACAGCTGCTGTTTTAAATAAATTGCAACATTTTATGGTTGATTACACATTTGAAAATGAACAATTGCACATTGATATAAATTCCCAAGCACTTTGTTAATGAAAAACCCATTAAGCTGCATGATGTGAAGACATACCTCATGCCCACCCCAGTGCCCCCCGTGTCTACAGCTCGGTTTCAATTTAACACACTGATATAATTTTCCTCTCCGGTAATGTCTTTATGCTGATCCCTGTTTAGGACACATCTATACAAATGCCTGGAACCAATTACGGGTGTTTTATCAGCATTACGGACCCTCTCGAAATAATCCAAATCAAAACTCGGCCTATGATCATTAACAACAACATCACATTCTGCCTTTTTGTCCCAGATGTGCCATCATTACCAGAGGTCTGAGTTATCTCCCTCCCTCTCTCTTTGGTTTCGACCCCAGAGCTGTTTGTTAACCAGGAGTCGTCGAGAGAGGATTTAATTTGCTGAAATGACTGGCTAATGGTGTTTAATGAGCTGTGTTTCGGCATGATGGTGTATTCTGGAACTTGTTTGCCGAGAGAGGTGACATGACACCACCCGTTCGCAGTCGGAGGGCGCGTGTAAGCGCGTGCCACTGAACGCATGTGTTTGCGTGCGTGCATGTCAGATCCTGTCATTTTTAATAGGCTGAGTTCCCAGAATGCACTTGCAGATCCTCCCAGCAGCTGCAGGAGACATGTGCCTCAAATCCCAAACCTAACATTTCCAGCCTTAAGGGAAGGTTTTTAATGCGTCTCTGAGATGCCAGTCATGAACCCGAGCCACTAGGTGTGTTCTGAGTGAGAGTCACTGTGATGTTACTGGACCATAAAATGAAATCTCAGCACTGCACAGTGAGTCCCCTGAAGAACTCACATAGGTTAGGTGCAGCATTCCGGGTTTTTCATGAGTCTTGACGTTTCAAGAGTTGCGTGCTTACAGAATTGTGTAGTTTTCTTTTTTTTATAAAGATGGGAACAAAAGAAGATATTCTTAAGAATGTTGAAAACCAAACAATGACGGGACCCATTCACTTCTAAAACCAAATGCAAGTGAATGGTGACCAACATTCTTAAAATATCTATTTTTGTGTTCAGCAGAAAGAAAAAATCATACAGGTTTGAAATGGCATGAGGGTGAGCAAATGATGACAGAATTTACATTTTTGGTTGAACTATCCCCTTAACAAATATTTGCATAAAGGCCCTTTTACACAGTCCAGTTGAATCCTGATGTTTAGAATATTCTGCACAAACATACTGTATTTTAATACTGTTACATCTGGAAATACACTTCAGAACAATACAGAAGAAATTCCTTGCAGATATTTTTAATTTTTCGTAGCTTTAGCCTTATACCTAATACCTTAAAAATTGTCTCATTATTTATTCATCCTCATGTCAACCTATATTGTATATGACTCTTTTTTCAATATATATACAAAACAAGATATTTAGAGAAACTTGTTTTTTGTCCATAAAATGGAAGTCAATGGTGGCCAGGTTTGTTTGGTTACCATTATTCAAATTTTCCCTTTTGAATTCTGCATAAGAAAATTCTACAGGACATGAGGATGAGTAAATGATGAAAGAATGTTCAGTTTTGGATAAACTATCTCTTTAGTCACTGTAAATGATTAAACACTTCTACAATCTTCTACAACTGGGTCATAGCGCATAATACAAGTGAAAGTGAAAAGTGAAAGTGACCTATTTGTCAGTTATGGTTACCCATACCCGAAATATACCTCTGCTTTTAACCCATCCAGTGAGTAGTGAACACACGCACAGCAAGTGGTGAACACACATACACCCGGAGCAGTGGGCAGCTATCACTGCAGCGCCCGGGGAGCAAGTAGGGGTAAGGTGCCTTGCTCAAGGGCACCTCAATCATTACCTGCAGGCCCTGAGGATCGAACCGGCAACCTTCTGGTCACGAGTCCGACTCTCTAACCATTAGGCCACGATTGCCCGATGATTTACACACAGGAAAAAAAATGACCTGGATGGCTGTAATATTTTAGGCGTTCCCCACTTCTGTCTGCCAAAGCCTTCCCGTGCCTCGCGTTGTAAATAAATACAACTACAAAAATACCCAATGTGCCCTGGAAAGAATTAGTTAAAGCTTGACGCTTCGTCCGTTTAATAAATGATTATCACGTTATCATAACTGTGATTTAAATACAAAAACTACAACACACTAGGGTAAAATGATCATGTCCCACAGTCTGATTCATTTACATCGGTGTCAAATTGATTTGGAAGAGATCATTAAGCTTACAGAAGCATCTTTCTTCTCCTAAAGATAACACATACCTGCTTCTATTAATAGGGGTCTGGTTGTTTTGGCTGTAAACTTGCATAACCCTGTAACAGGACCTGAAAACAAACCTTCGTAAACCTTTCTGTTTTGCCGTCACGCTCATGATGATGAATAGTGAAAACAAACCATTTATTTGCTTCTCTCTCTCTCTCTCTCTCTCTCTCTCTCTCTCTCTCTCTCTCTCTCTCTCTCTCTCTCATTCGATCTTTTACTCTTGATTTATAATCTAGTTCTGAAGAAGATAATCTATGCACAAACTGCTTTGGTAATATAGTGTAGTGGCAAACCACAGGAATGATCTTTGCAAAGTCTCCAGAACTTTTAATTCCTCTCTCGTCTGTCTCTTTCTGCTTCATCAATGCCAAGTTAAAAACATCTTATATTGATAAATCATGTAATATATGCACTATTAATAGCAGTGTCACGATACACTTTGTTTAAGCAAGTTTTCTTCTTTGAGGACCTCTGGGACCACTTAAGAAGTGAATATTTTATGCCTTGTAATAATTATCTTAAGTATTTGTCTTGGACCTGCTTGATGAACCTGCAAATGATTCTGTCTGCCTTTTAAAGGGCTTTAATGGCGTGGAAAATGCAAATGCATCAATATTAATGAATGGTCTGGATTTTGAAAGCCAGGTTACTCCTTTGATGGTATTTCTTTATTGGTGTATCTCTTTAAAGTCACCAAAGTCTGTAAATTGATGCGAAATCAAAAAAGACATAAGGGCAAATGTATTACAGTAGATCGGATGAAGATGTGTGTGTGTCTGTTTCTTCAGGTCCACTTAAGGAATGAATATTTCATGCATTCACAATTATCTTAATTGTCCACGACCTGCTTTTAAATGGTTATTGCCTTAAAGACATGAAAAATTCACATGCTTTTATACCAATTGAATGAATGTTCAGAACCAAGCCAACCATGCTGTGGTATTTCCCCAGCCACTGGGCGTCAGAAAAGGTCCAAGACGACTACTATCTCAGTCAGCTCAACATAAAGAAAAATTACCAAGTGCACCTTAAAAAAATGAGACGGCGCATGTTAGAGAAAGAGCCGGATGTAGGTGCCGTGTTTCATAACTCCAGTTTCATCCCCTGTTTTAGCAGGGCTGTCTGCTGAACCATGACTCTACTAATGACATATATTGCTGCTGGTTTTTGCCCTGTAATTCCATCTGATGGACTGTAATGACGCTGAGAAACTCCATCAGTGTCGTGCCTGGGTTATATGTGTGGATCCTGTCTGCCAGTCTGTGCCATTATTGGCTGTCATTATTAACACCGCCACACAGATGCACTGTGGCTGGGCTCCCACCCAGACGCAGCAGCTAGACTGAATTATACAGTCCATGCTGCCTACACTACATCTGCAACACACCCGTTGTTGAGCTCCGATCCCACAGACTGGGTGGAGGGGTGTCGAGCTTCAAGTTTCTTTGCATGCGAGGAACAAAATCAATGTGTCCATAGAGAAACACCACGGGGAGAAGAGGTGAAAAGAGTCAGAGCGCAAATGAGGACATAGGGACTTTTTATCAGTGCAGAGAGAGCATATTCTTATGTATAAGCAGTGGTTGCTTTGATGAAGCACTTAAAGGGACAGTTCACCCCAAATTAAAAGTTGTATCATCATTCGAGTTGTTCCAAATCTGTATACATTTATTTGTTTTGATGAACACAGAGAAATATATTTTTGAAAGAATGCTTGTAACCAAACAGTTATTGGCCACCATTGAGTAGCTTTCCTACTGTAAACCATTCAGCATCCACCGTCAGAGCTGTCTCCAAGGGCAGAACCTCAGGAAAGGACACCATCGGACTTGAGACCACTGGCGTGGCGGCCATGATGGCTGGAGGCTCTGGACTGGCGGCCATCTTGCGAGCGGCTCTGGTCATGCGGCCATGATGACCTAGCTAGCCACCATTAACTTAGGGCAAGCAGGCCTCTGTGATGGGCCTGGCTCCATGGACTACGGAGCCTGAGGCCTACTGCCCCCCCTAAAACAAGTCTTAGGGGAATCGTCCATCTCCACCTCTCCAACGGTGAGAGGAGACCCAACTTACGCCAGAGTACATTCCAAAAATTGATGCAAAGACCCTCGAAGACCATCACAGACAAGATTAGTTCGCAGTGGTTGGTTGAGTCCATAACAGAAAATGAGCATACAATTGTCAATGAGCATAAAATCCGGGAGGTTGGTGGAATTTGCAATGTCCAAAAATACCTTAATGTGGTCCTCGAGGCTGAGAGATCCTTGGCGAAGGCGGACTTCTGGATCCATAGTGGTCAGTCGTTCTGTTACAGTGCATGAACCAGGCAGGGCATCGGATCCACTTTCAGTTTAACATTTATTGAACATAACAAAAAGAAAGATAAAAGAAACAAACCAGGTCACAAGGATAACAAAGAACATGAAGCATCAACATCTGACAAAACACAACTGAAACACAGGGGCTATATATACACAGGGAAGAACAAGCTTATCAAGATGACAAGAAACACCAATTACCACGAAAAACTAAGAAGGACTACAAAACATGGCACAGGACAGGAAGTAACATAAAAGTCTATGATACACAGGGCAGACATAGACTGGATCGTGACACTTACATATTATTATGAAATATTTTATTTTTTGTTTAACAGAACGAAGAAATTTATAAAGCAATTTTCCTACTATGGTAGTCAATGGTTCATGAACCTGCAAATTGATCTTAAATCTGATGTAACTCCTTAAAGCAAAGTGAAACATACAAGTGCTCAAGGACATCTTGTTTACTTGCTGCTAAGTGTCTCAAACAAAGCACTTCATATCTTTCAAAAATGTTATGCCATTAACCTTCTTTCTTAAAAGCAGCCTGGCATCACAACTTAGTTTTCAGGAAAACTACATCATGAAAACCAGTGAACTCCAACTCTAGGTAATCGCTAAAATCAACCAATCAGTTCAGAGTTTGCTATTATAAAACCTCTTGCCATTTAAGTATCGTGAACATGCATGAAGGGTCTTTGGGTGTACAGTCTAAGGCTGATGTCATTCCAAACCTTTCTGACTTTCTTCTGCAGAACACAAAAGAAGATCGTAGTAACCAAACACCATTGGCTCCATTTGACTTGCATTGTATGGAAACTAAACCACTGAGACATTTCTCAAAATATATTCTCATGTGTTTCACAGAAGAAGAGTCACATACAGGTTTTAAATAATAAGAGTGTGAATAATGCAACATATCCTCCAACCCTTACAACATACGTATGTTGTTACAGAATTTGTTATTTTTATGTAAACTATCCCTTTAAAAAGTGTTTGGAGTTGTATACCTTAAAGATTAGTCTTGCTGAGGTTTATTGCCACAACGGGCTTCATGCTTAAATTCAGCCCTAGAGCAACAGATTGGACGCACACAAACCCATGTCGACACACATAAACCGTGACCCTAAAAGACACAAAAAGTCCTGTAGTTGCTGTTAAATAACACCTGCTCTTCGATTGTCAGGTCAAAGCTCCGACGGTGCGGTGTATGCCTGCGAGCCGCTGTCATTGGCTTGTTATGGTGGTAGATGTTAAGGTGCCTGCATGCTGTGTAATGTAATAATCTCTTGAGTGCAGCTGTGGCATGGATTTTATACACTGAAATTTTGAGGAAATCTGTGAAATTCACTGGAATAGATTTAAATATGGGCAAATAAATACACACCAATAGGAGTATTAAACTGGTAACAAAAATGGTGAGATTAACATGCAGAATCTCTATAATATATATATATAATCTCTGCATATAAAAATGTGATCAATTCAAAGTTGTCTTAAATCATTTTAATAACATTTGGTATTTTGTTGATGTTATAGAAATAATTTCCCATTCATGACACACATCATGATAAAACTATATTATGTGGGTCGTATTAAATCCTGTGTATCGTGAGTGTATCATTACACCCTTGTAATTTAAAGGAATAGTTCACCCAAAAATGAAATATATGCCTCAATTCCACAAATTACTTCATGATTTCACAAATCACAACCTTTAAATCTTGGTTGTCGCGGGTCTTGTGCCCATGAGAACCAATGAGATTGAAAAGTAGAGATTAAAGATGGCATGAAATCAATAGTGCAAAATCAATTTTTTTTAAGAAATATTGTAGTGATTTCATTATTTTTATATCTAAAACATTGACCTCCCCCCCTCAAATTTACTTCGTATCACTTCCTATCACAAGGGTGGAGCTTTCTTCATGGGAGGGTGCCGACTTCTGATGGTAAGTCTGGTGTGGAGAATCCTACTATTGACTGCATACTCACATTAAAATCTGCCTCCATTTTGTTATCAACGGCCATCTTCCAACGATCAAATCAGTTCTCGATGTGGGAAATCAATCCCTACATTTTTTTTCCATTTCAGAAGCCGTTTTACTTGGATATACGTATATCACGACACAAAAAAGAATGCGAACGTTACTTCCGTTGTAATTGTTTTGGATAAGCACCATGAATCATCTAAACTGCTGGCACGACCGACTGAAGACTGTACAGAAATATACAAGAGTTTCCTAGTTAGGCAACAACTTGTGTAGCAAAAATAAATAATAAACTGATGTGCGGTCACAGGTGTGTGTGTATTTTTTCTGTTCCACCAGATTCTTAGGTGTATCTTCAGATTCACATAGAATCATTTATTTTCCGGTAATCATTTTGTTCATCCCGTGGCTACCTGCCATCCATCGTCTGGTGTTATTGGATTCCTTCTGCCTCCCCTGGAAGTGTAACGCAGACGTCCCATTTAAGGTCGCTGTCGTGCGAACATCTCAGATTGATATCTTACCATCAAAAATATCACTCCCCCTGTTCATCGGTATTCGCTCTTTGCTCTGTCTTGCCATATCTAATCTTATCTCCACCAAAACAGATTTGTTTTCCCGGTCCATGCGTCCATGAGTTGTTCCAGGCGGTGATCCAGGCCACTGATCTTCAAGACTTAGATGGTAGGTGTGGTAGATACGGATCTCAAACTGGTCTGCAGCATCATCTGCCCTCGGGAGACTCCGACTCTCATTCTGTGTAAATGCGGGTCTGTGCGAGCGTTCTGTAGTCAAAGGTTGTTTCAGACTCCCACGGAAACCGCAGGGGCTCGGGCCTCTCTGCCAAACAGATGGAATGGCAAATTTTCCTCTCTTGTTTCAACAAGACGAACTGTTTCGAACGGAGATTGAAACTTAATTATGCTTGTTTGCTGAAGCTGTATGAAACAAGCAGTTATTTTATCTCCAAATTTTCATTACTGTTATACCGTATTTCCAGATTGGATGTTCGGGGGAGCGCGTTTGGTTAGTTTTGCTGTGTGATTGTGGGATGCATTAGGTGGAATTAAATTGCACTTTCATTGAAAAAGCCCTGACTTGTGTTCATATCTCCATCACAGCAGTAAAGATAATTGAATGTGCAGTTCATGGTCAGAATCCTCAGAGGTCCAAGCTATTTATGTGTCTGTTTATTGTGTGCGTGTGTTTTGGGACCCTGTAGATGTGGTTTGTTGTATGTGGTTGTATTCTTCTATGCACGTAGCCTGAACATGTGAAGAAATCCCTCTGTGTTGATTTCACCAAATGTTGCGACAGGATGTTTTCAGGTTAAATGAAAATTTTTCCCGTTCTGGTTTCCGTGCACCTCTCAGACGCTGTATTAGACATTATTTACTCCATTATTATTTTCAGATTAGGAGTAAATGTTGACAACTAGATTATTGTTTTTCCACACAAACAGACAAAATGGCTTATCTGAAATGCTGGTAAATACACAATTATATTGGAATTATTCCTCAATCATCCTAATGCTGAAAATGAAAGTGATAATTTTGTGAGTAATTTGCATTAGAAAAATCTGGGCCTGGTGTATCCTCCCAGTAAGTTAATGCCTTTTCTTTTCAGTGTCCCTTGGGGCTTTGGGGAAACCATTTGTGTTTCAGTTTTAAGACTCAGCATTTTTCTGTGCCCTACATTTTTTATTTAGATTTAGTACTTTTTCAATTCTTGGAGAGATTGCTTGGCCTTGATTTTCTTGTGATACAAACTGATGAATGTCCTGAATTAGTTCAGTCTCAAAAGTTCGCAGAATTATGTGAAAATATTTCTCAAACGTTAACGATCCTCACTGTGATATGGTAACTAGGGCTGGGTATTGTGACCAGTTTCGCAATTTAATTGTTCTTTTTATGGTTTCGAGTAGATTTGATTGCTATTATGATTCAATATCAATTAGTTATCAATATTTTATCAAAAAATTTAGATTTGCTGACACATAATTATTTTAATATAAATGCTGGTTACTGAAACCCTCCAACATGGCTATATTACTCAAATACACATTTACAATAAAGGGACAGTTCACTTAAAGGGGTGGTAACGGACGGAGTTTCTGCCAATCTTATGTAGAGTAGTACTGCGTTCTTCATATGTTCGAAAAGTCTTTTGTTTTCTCACATTTACAGAAGACAGATACAGCTTTACGATTGTTTCCGAAAAAAGCAAAGCTCCCGTGGGCGTGTCTTGGGCGGAGCTAAAGACGAGTACGTACAGCCTTTGCGCAACAGCCAGCTGTTGCATGGATGTAAATACTGCACAAAGAAGTTTTGTTGTTGTTATACAGTTAACTATGGCTTACAGTGTGATCGAGCCATACATATATGATCCTGAATCGGACCCCGAGTCTGTAGTAGAATAAGAACCACAGCAACAACGACTACAGATGGATGTCTCCATATGGTAACTATCATTATTACTCGTTAGCTTTGCCATTTTACAATCGCAATATGTATTATTTATACCTTAAAACATTAAGAGAATTTACTGTATCGTTGCCATTGGTCATGTATCGCTTGTGAAAGCTCAAAGTTTACAACACTATGACATCCTGTGTCATACCAGTATACATTTCTAACATTTAAAAAAGCCATAATTTCAAATAAATTAAAATATCATAGTAAGTAACACTTTTTATTTTCTCCTTTAAAACACTGAAATCGCAAACTGGGGATAACCCAAATGTTCGTGCTGTTTACATTAAATGCACTAAGACTCCACAACGGGAACTTTTTTCATTGGCACCGCTCCAACATTCAGTTGCAAACGACTTAAATCCAGAGTAAAACTGGGACTTGTTTGAGAAACAATCGTCTACGAAATGACGTTCACAAACAAAAATATTTTCTTTCCGGGGAAACACAAACTGCATCCACTGTTGTCTTACCTCCGGGTTCTTAGGAAAGCTAAACAATGATTTCTTTCCCTCACAGTCAAAAACACACTTCCTCTGTGTCATTGCAGATTCTTGGTATACAAATTGAAAAATCCTTCACAGCAGCACTTGCCACAACTCCTGCACGAGTGAAACACGGTTATGGTGTGCGCGTTCTCTTCGCTTTCGCTAGGTGATGACGTATGGTCGCGCTATTTGTCTTGCTGGGTTACACGTAGGCGTTCCTTTGCCGGGAGAATTATCCAATAAGGGACTAAGAAAAGTTGTGATGTAATGATTTTTCATGTTTGAAAGAAACTTTCCAAAACCTGTACGAACACTGGGGGAGTGTATCGAGCACAGAAATACTACGTAATACATCCAACTCGTTATTTGACAAGTTGACCATGTTAAGCATGAGAACACAGTACGTTTAACATTGTAAAGAAGTCAGAGTGCATGAAACACCGTTGTAGGGCCGCTTTAAAAAAATAATAATTCTGTCATCATTTACTCACCCGCGATTGTTCCAAATCTGTATACATTTCTTTGTTCCCGATGAACACAGAGAAACTGTTCTTGGCCATTGACTACCATAGTAGAAAAAACGGTTGTCAAAAGTGCCTCAGAACTGCTTGCTTTTCTGCATTCTTTAAAAATAAAGAAATGTATTTAGTAATTTGTTCTACTATAGTCGATGGTGCATGGCCAAGAACTGTTTTGTTTCAAGTATTCTTCCAAATATATTTCTATGTGTTTATCAGAACATAGAAATTTATACAGATTTGGAACAACTTGAGGGTGAGTAAATCAAGACAGAATTTTCATTTGGGTCAACTGTTCCTTTAACAATAGGCCCACACACGTATGTTTAAAGTGGAGGTAACATGCTATTTCATGCATTCTTTACACTATAAAACGTGCTGTCTTCTCAAGCTTAACATGGTCAGCTTGTCAAAAATGTCTGTGCTCGATTCACTCTGCAAGGGTTCGTACAGGTTTCCGAAAGTTTTTTTTTAACATGGATTCTCGTTTCGTAGCAAGGGTTCTTAGTCCCTTTTTGGACAATTCTCCTGGAAATGCATGCCCACGTGTCATCCAGCGAGCGAAAGAGAAAAAGCATGCCCACGTGCGAGTGTAAGAGAAAGAGCACGTCCATCAAAACCGCTTCACTCGGCTGCCGGAAGTTTAGCTGTGTTTGTTTTCTCACTGCATTTCGGTGATAAATGTTATATAAACAGGATTTTTAAAATCGTTTGAATCTGATAGATGGCTCTGTCCCAGCGCTCAAAGATGCCAGACATGAACCTTGCACACAGTAAGTCAAACTAAGTCATATGTCTGTGTTTTGTTGGCAATCGGCATGTATGTGCATAATGTAAACAACACAAACTTATAGTGAGAAGAGTTATGCTGGAATAATGCAATGATTTATAGTGTGCTCGTGCTGTAGTTCCGCCCCCACACGTCACCAGGAGCTCATCTTTTTCCGGAAATAATCATACAGCTGTATCTGTTTTATAAATTTGATCAAACTAAATACTCTTCGAAGATACAAAGTATGCTCCACTACTGTATAGGTACTCAAGATTAATATGAGATTGGCAGAAACTGCTTGTGTTACCTCATTTTTAATAACTCGATACTTAGTAACAAACATTGTTACAAGAAATCATAATTATGTACAGTATATACAATGCACACAAGGTAAGCACAAACTGCAAAATGCAAATTACTGTAAAAAAATAAGACTATAAATGTGCAACAATTCATTACCAACTTGAAACATGTTTAACAAATAAAAATAAATAGTTTTCAAAATTCAAAACAGGTCCAGACAAAGCCTTATTAGACCCTCCACCATGATCCTCCTCTTTATTTTAGCGAAAAATGACAACATTGTTGGGGCAAGAAGCGTGTTAAAGATTATATTGCTGTTTTCTGAGGCACGCACATTAAGAATCAATTCTGGGATTCCGGAATTATTATTGTTTCGTTAAATTGAGAATCGATTAAAATCAGAGAATATATATTTTTTACCCAGCTCTAGTAATAGTAATCTAATGTTACCACTGTGCAAGCTTCCGACTTAAAATAAATAACCCCCCAAATGGATCTAATTTTAAAAGTTTGATAATGAATTCTGCCATTCAAACCAGCAGAAGTTGCAAGGACAGCCACTGCATACGCAGGGAGATACTGAAAGGTTATGAGTCCAGTTATCAATTTACGTCCAGTGAATCAATTTACGTCCAGAACATTAATTTCCCAAAATAAATAATGAATGCCGTCGATGAATGTCAGTCTCTGATGTCTCTACTGAGGTACCCCAGGATTCTAATGGTATTGATTGAAATGGCAGCTCAGTACAGGGAATAAACACATCGTTTTCTACATCGTACTGACTGGATTTTGCCAGCTTACCTTTGCTCAATAAGATTAAGTGCTATCTCATCATCTGTATGATTGCACCCAAATGTCAAACGTCTTTAACTCTAGATTAAGACGTAAGAGCAGTGACACGAAGATGCTCTCTTTAGCAAACCGAGCATCTGCGCCAAGACCTTCTTGAGTTTAAAGCAAACAAATCACAATAGAAGCAGCTTTTACCTCAACAATTGTTTCCCAGACAGCAATAAGTAGTTCAACTCCATTTATTGACACTGCAGTTGGTGTTTACATTGGCTTTCTGTAAAAGGCTAAGCATTCGCTTGACCCCTTTGTCACCTTGAAATGTGTTTACATTGAAAGTGGGCGGCACCTTTGGCAGTCATCACATCATTTAGATTCATCACTTCTTAATAAACATCTGTTTTAATTCCTTCCTAAGCGGTAGCTCGGCACTGCAGACCACTATTCTGCATTGTCTCACCTAACAGAATCAAACTTTATCAGTGTTTCCCATCCTGGACACCAGCTCAAGATTTTTGAAGAACTGATTATTATTTTGCTCATAAGCTGCAATCAAATCATCCACGCCATTTATAACACAGAGACGTCCTTCCTGAATGAAAATATCAGTTCTATACACTGAAAAGAGAGCATTCTGGTGTTCCATCTGCACTGTTTACGTTCCCTTGGGAATGTTTTTGTTTGTTGTGTTGTGACTTTTGTTTTTGAAAGAAACATTTGCCCAAAAATGAAAGTTCTTATATCTTGCGCTCACCCTGGTGTCATTCCAAACCTCTGTGACGTTCTTCTTCAGAACACAAAATAAGATATTTTGAAGAATGTAGGTAACCACACTGACTTCAATGCTTGGAGACAAAACCACTAAGACGTTTCTCCAAATATCTTCTTTTCTGTTTCATAGAATATGAAGGTCCTTTTAAAGGTGTGATGTGCAGTTGCCGAATATCTGTGCCAGTTTGCAGATTTTGTCCAGTCGCAGTTTGTGGAGAAAATCGAATTGTGTGTGGTGGGCACAGACTTAGCTTCAGACTACGATTTCATCTAGTTTGAGGAAATGAAAACATGTATTGAGCAGATTTAATTTTCTTTGTCACAATTTACAAAGTCGGCAAGTGTATGATACCTGTTGTTTTATGATCTGTTCAGATTTTAACTTTGTGTTGCGTATTTCAGAATTAACAGGCATGTTATGTTACAAGCTCAAAATTAAGTGAAACTTATAAAACACTTGAAACACGTTTAAACTACAAGCTGCAGAGAACTTTGTAAATCTGTTTTTATTCATGTTTTATTTTTACTCTGCAATGGGAAGGCATGCCCTCCTTTTTGGTTAAAATCTTGTGTCACATAACATATATTAAACAAAAAACCCCCCGAAATACTAAATATGATTCTGATCGACTGTTATAGTGCTGCACCAGACACAGTTCTTAAAATCACAGGAAACTTGTCGTGTCACGCCTGGTTAGGATGCTGTGTTTATAGCTGCGAGAGTTATTTGAGCTTAATATATTTGAAAAAGTGGAAAAACAGTAAGTAAGAGAAACCCAGAAAAAGTAAGATGCAATGCCAGTGATTTATTTGAGGTGCCAGACACTTAATAATTACTTAAATACACACACACATAGATCACGCTCACTGTATTTCTGTCGGAGACGGTGATGAAGGAAATGACACGTGATTGATGGTAGGAAGCACAGGGCAGACCCCGAGGGGGGAGGGCAGAGCAAGGTCTTACTTATAAAAACATCAATCAAAAGCCTTGCGGCAGAGGCTGGAGACGGCCGTGTGGCAGCTACGTCAGGAAAGAGAGGGAAAGGTTTCACCAGGCCTGCTTTGCTTTCCTAATGAAGATGTTTATCTGAGCTGGTCTGATATGTGTCAAGCACCACGTCAATAATGCATGATCCTACGTGGTCGCCTTTCTGACTTTTGTAAGGATGAAATACATCTGTAAAACAAAGTTATACATATTTTTACTTTGGTCTTTAGTTAAAGGTCCAATGTATGAAATTAAGCAAACTTTAACCTCACTCCAACCTTTTGAAGCACTACGGTGGCTGACACAGGACTAAGATGTCGTCATGTTTTCGCTTCTTTGTCAAACCTATTTAGGAAACGCGTTCTGTTGAGCAGTGGTTCTCAAACTTTTATGGCTTAAGTACCTCTTTTTATGATTTTTTCAAGCCAAGTACCCCTTGACCAGACAACAACATTTTACTTTAAAATTCAGTGAAATGAGAGTCAAACAGTTATTATATCTAAATTTATAAATTTATTTTTATGCATCTGTGTGTAGTCCTAATTGCATATAAAAATACTATTATCATAGTTTATTGATTTTCATTATTTATTCCTAAATATCAGTTTCTCTCACGTTCCCCCTGCAGTACCCAAAAGTACCCCTGGGGGTACCCGTACGACCATTTGAGAACCACTGCTGTAGAGCACTGTAAAAATAACATGGCGAATTAATGGCTATAAGAGTGCTTAAAATCAGTTACTTATGGGGTTCATGTTAGCTTAATAAGCTGATAGGTGGATAGTAAGGTATCACTGTGATCAATACTATTGACCACTAGGTAGATTGCAGGTATAATACTGCAGCATATATATATGCGGACATATCACTATAGGCTTCGGTATATACGGTATATATAAGCTATGTAAATACAGAGAGCAATAGCTATGTATTATGCAGTGGCAAGATGGAATGCACGTATCGTCACTTTCCCATGTGAACAGTGGTGGACGAAGTACACAACTTCCCTACTTAAGTGAAAGTACAGATACTACTGGTCAAATATTACTCCACTACAAGTAAAAGTTGTAAAGTCAGATTCTTACTTAAGTAAAAGTACAGAAGTACGTGCTTTTAAAAGTACTCGAGTATTAAAAGTAAATTTCCTTTATGTCAGTCGTGCATTGTTTTATTGTCCCATATCTTATGCCTCTGAAGCAACCTACTGAATACACTGAGTAGCTCACAGTATCAGTTGTATTAAAGGAGTAGTTCACTCCAAAATTTGCCCCCATTGACTTTCCTTAGTAATTTTTATTCCTACTATGGAAAGTCAATGGGGGCAAATTTTGCAGTGAGGAACTCCTTTAAGAGCTTTATATGTTAAGCACATATATCTTTAGTTTATACATAATCCTGTATACTAATGTAGCCTAATTATCCTCATTAGCCCCCTAGGCCTATATGTATTTATGAGCAGTGTTTTTTATTTTTTATATTCCCTTTACCAGTTTTAGCAATAATTTACCAGTAAGTAGTAAGGTTCTCGTAAATAGTAAAGTGTAGAAGCCATGTGTTTACTAAAGATTATTAATTAGAGTATGTTTCCTATATATAGAAATGTAAAATTTGTGTATACTGTGGTTTAACTGCAAATAACATCCCTGCTGAGAATTTTTTTATTAAATTCCTCTTTGTAGTTTGTTTTGTTCCAATAGGATTTATCATCCCACCAATAGAATCCATCACATACAAGTAGACAACAAGTATCCATACTACAATTTGATGTTGTATTTTGGGCAAGTTCTATTGTTTATATTTTAACAGGAATACATCAACTATAGTTACTTCAGTAAAAACATAATTCATTTTCCAAATCGCTTTAAATGATATAGCAGCAGACCAGGAGTTAACACGCACGTGTAGCTCAAGGTGTGTGATGCTTATTTACCGTTTAGCCGTTATGCCGATCATTTTCATGACAATGTTTCTACGATATTTGACTGATTGTAACCCACGGATGATTACACCACACTTTAACATGTGCCGTTTTCGTCTTTAATTGTTCTATTTGCCTTTTTAGAGCGCTATCAATGGTGTAGCAGCTCCTACGTTTACATTAGTTTAGTGGGGAAGATCCCAGAGTTGCCAGATTTGCGTAAAACAATCTGCCAAATGGCCATTCAAAGCTTGCCGGAAACCCGCGAGCTTAGAAAAACTGAAATACTTGGCAACAGTAAAAGGTCCTGGCAGATCGCAAGCCAGATAAATTGCGCGCACAGAAAAACCCGCTGCATAGAAAACAATTTCTACTTTTGGACCTTTTTATAAATGTAGTGGAGTAAAAAGTATGATATTTGTCGTTCAAATGTAGTGAAGTTAAAGTAGAAGTACTCAGAAAAAATTATACTCAAGTAAAGTACAGATACTCAAAAAGTGTACTTAAGTACAGTACTCAAGTAAATTTACTTCGTTACTGTCCACCACTGCATGTGAACACCCGCCCGCTTGAGTGGTATAACACTTGGCAAAATGAATGGTTACAATATCAGGAAACGCAATTGCAGGCAAAATTTGAGTGTCCAAGAACACCTGATTCCTTTGTAAGTCGCAAGGTAGTCGTAAGGATAACCAATGATTGTGTGTTTTATTCCCGGTTTCTTTGTTTCTCCTATTAAAAGCAAACATTTTGCTGAGTGTTTTACCACTCACGGGAGCGTGTCCCGGCGTGTTCACGTGATAGGAAGATACTTTGGACTGTTTTAGCTGTTAGAGGAAGATGCAGATGTTTATTTACTGGAGGCATTAATCACTGAATGCAAAATTTGAGACTGTAGTCATAAATATGTCGATGGCATTAGACAAGATTTCGTGCATTTATCATTCCACATTATTCTAAATTAATAAATAGTCTAAACATAATGGGTGGGTAACAGTTTGCATAAATACACATATGAATATCATTGAGAATCTACGTGACTCTTTTGTACATCTTCATATCATATTGTTTATGGTTTCTGAAAATAATGTCTTCACAAATCTCAGTCATGTTAAAAAGCTATAAGTATTGCCGGCGTGTTAACAGCGCTGATACCTATTAAAGTTATGAATTTTACAAAGCAAGCTTGCAATAATAATTCCTGGATAAACTGAAGAAATACCCAGGGGCCCTTAACAAAGAAAGAATCTCCCCACTAGTGTGTTTGCTATTGTGATTTATTTAAGGAAAAAAGCACGCAGCAAGCAATTTATCTGAGAAATGGCCTCCTATTTACAAACTGTGATATTTCTTAAATTAAATAGGTTACCTGAAGATAATTTCATCCACCTCTTTTTATAAAGGTGATTTAAGATTCTGGTTTTATGCTTTTTTCCCGGTTTAGAAAGCCACTGAAAGGCAAATCCTGTTGTTTTTTCATTTGGCAGTTTTGCAGGTGTGCGAGAGAGGTGCTGGCACGGGGGGTTTGGAACGTGCAAATGAACATTCATGTTTTAATTAACTTAAAGTTAAAATGGCGTGAAATTGAATGTGATTGTTGCCTAAGTAAATATGCCTAATTGGGATATAAGGACCACCAGTTAAATGTTAGATAACCTTTAATTTGCAGGTGGGCATCGTCTGAATTTGAATATAAATGTGAGAATGAGAGAAATTTGTGGTCTAAAATGATTTGGGGATTTTGTCATTTATGGGTTTCTTTAACCCTGCTTTACGCGTCAAGATTACTTTATGTGTACAGAATTGTCAATTACTCCTGCAGTTTTAATAAACACTTAAACCACGGTTTGCAACAGAAGGTATCTGTACTGGCAGATATGCAAATGTGTGCTTTTGCCGACCTAATGTGATTTACGCAGATCAAAAACACGTACCTTTTCTAAATCTTCAGCAGTGCACTTCAAAGATTGTTTTGGTTACATGAAAGCAGTGCTGCGAATCAAATGGAGGAGTTTAGAGATGGTGTAAAGAAGGATGGAATCTGTCATTGCGTGATGAATGTGCCTGTCAGATAAATGACGATTTGATCATGTTCAGTGGCTCTGATTTCAATCTTACTGAGTACATCATTGCATGTGGCTTGGATTTGGACGTATGTATGGTAATGAGTGCGGACACTGTTTTTTTGTGTTTAGTTCAAAATGTGTTGTCATACAGTATTTACAAGGTTTCCTGTTGGAAAAAACCTAGAATCCCTGCAGTTTTACATTTGGCCAGCATCCAAGGCAATTAAATTATCCAAGAATAATCTCACATTAGTCAGCTGAACATGTTAGTGGCAGGATTAGCAGCAGGGTGGGAAAATGTTCAAGATGAAGTGTGTAATTTTTTCTGTTGTAAAATAATTTCTCCTCTCTCAGCGTAATATCCAGAGGCAGCTACAAGAAAGCCCTTAATCTTGTAGGTTTATTTTCCCCTAAATGTTGTCTTTGGCACTACACTGCTCTTAACCAGGCTGACACAGTCTGTCTGTGCCTCTGGACGGGACGAGGAGATTTTGAGCGGCTCGCTGCCGGCGGTTGCTGAGACCGTAATGCAGGCTAGAGCCCCCGTCACTAAGCGTTTATACTGTACGCCTTGAAGTTGCGCCTCTTCTTGTCCTGGTGTTCTTCCCGAGGTGAAGACCCATGGAGATGCCCGATCGGGTCAGTGTTGTCCTTCCTGCAAGAGAGACTCGGGAGCAATCTCTCCCCATCCACTTTGAAAGTGTATGTAGCCGCTATAGCCGCTATCTCGTGGAGGGTAAGTCTCTGGGGCAACACGACCTGGTCACCAGGTTCCTTAGGGGTGCACCAGTATGAATCCCCCTCGACCACTCCGTACCCTCCTGGGACCTTAATGTGGTCCTACAGGGCCCCCTTCGAGCCCCTGAGAGATGCCAGTCTTCCTCACTTAACGATGAAGACAGCGCTTTTCATGGCCCTTGCCTCCATCAAGAGGGAAGGGGAACGCCAGGCATTCTCTGTGTCCCACGAGTGCCTAGAGTATGGGCCGGGAGATTCTCAAGTTATCCTAAGACCCCGGCTAGGCTACGTGGCCAAGGTTCCCATTACTCCCTTACACGCCCTTCGCCTCTACTTGGACCGCACGCAGAGCTTTAGGAGCTCTCAGCAGAGAGATTGGCGCACTGGATCGTGGATGCCATTACTTTGGCATACTGGTCCCAAGATCGCCCGTGCACGCTTGCATTGAGAGCCCACTCCACTCAGGGTATGGCCTCCTCGTGGGCCACTGGCCCAGGGCGCCTCTCTGACAGACATCCGTAGTGCTGCGAAGACTGGCGTGCGCTTGCCATTCGCAAAGTTCATTGGCGTTTTTAAAATCCTCTTGGAGATGATAGGTTCTCATGATCAAACCCCAGTCTGTCTCTCAACATCAGGGAAGTGACCAAGACATTTTTTCAATACATTTTTATTGATTTTGTGTTTTACAATTTTTACAATACAGTAGTAATACACTCACCTAAAGGATTATTAGGAACACCTGTTCAATTTCTCATTAATGCAATTATGGTGGTGGTGCAGTGTTGTGGTGCAATGTTGTGGGGGATGCACAACCTTGCGTTGTTAGCGCAATGCTCTTACCACTGAGCTACAGGAAAGCTGTACTAAAATGGCCCCCACAGTCACCAGATCTCAACCCAATAGAGCATCTTTGGGATGTGGTGGAACGGGAGCTTCATGCATCCCAGAAATCTCCATCAACTGCAAGATGCTATCCTATCAATATGGGCCAACATTTCTAAAGAATGCTTCCAGCACCTTGTTGAATCAATGCCATGTAGAATTAAGGCAGTTCTGAAGGCGAAAGGGGGTCAAACACAGTATTAGTATGGTGTTCCTAATAATCCTTTAGGTGAGTGTATATTTGCACACATTAAAAATATGTTTGTATACTGTAGTATTTACTCATAAACTATAGTTATATTCCAAGATACTACAGTTTTTTTAACCTAATGCATAAAACTATGCATAATGTACAACTACGCTAATATAAACCAGAATCTTACCGCTACATTTCGTTTTTCTTTCAATTTTACCAGTCTGATAAATGTATTTATTTTACAAGCACAATTACAACAGATACATTTTGTGTGGGTGTGTCATCATTTTTTCAAGCTAACCGGACTTTTATTGATGACTTCTTTTTTGTGTGTCTTTGACCATAGGTTTTCCTGAATGAAACAGCTGAATAATCCTTGAGGTTTTTTATAGCTTGATTTGAGTTGTCTTAATTGTTCATCACTACTTTCTGAGTACTTTTTGTCCTCTGTGCAAGTCATACAGGATTGAAATAACTAAGTTAAATAGTTAATTTATTATTAATAAATACGTAAATTATTAAACTATTACTTAAATTACTGCTCACATGATCATGTCATGTCACTAGCTATATATATTTAAAGTGCATGTATATAGTAGCCTACTTTAAACACTTTAATGCAGCTCCTTAAAACCAGCCGTCTTAAAAACATTCAGTCTTTATTAATCATAACAGAAATCCCGCTATTCCCATACAGAAAGCAATGTGTATTATTATAAAAATGCACCAAACACTTTCGAAGAGCTTTAGTGAGTCCTTTCTGAGATCCTCTAAACACAAGGCTGAGCGTAAGCAGCTATATGTACGTGCTTATCTTTGCGAGCAGCCGCATTGTCTCCCGCACCGCATAATAAAACTTTTGTGGAACATCAAGAGCTTTTGCATAAAAGGTATTTTTCACAAGCGCACAATGATTTGGTTCTTTATATGCATTGACGTTCTTGATAGACATTGTTTTGACAATGCTGTACTATTTTTCTTATCACATTAAGAGTTATGATCATTGTAAACCGCATGAATGGCATTTAAATTAAGAAATGCTATGGTAGCCGGTTTCTGTTTTGGAAATACATTAAGTTTGTTGGATTGCAGTAAAGGGTTTGGACTCAGTTCAGCATTCGGGGACCTGACAGCCCCTGTAATGTAGCTTTTAAGTTCTGCTTCATAATGAACACCGTCTGCTGCTTTGGAAAACGGGCGCAGCACAAACATTAAATAATGTAAAATGAAAGTTACGACAATCCTAACAGTGTGTTGCAGTGCTGTCGGGTAACTGATAGCACTGCAGCATTTGCCCCAAGCAACATGTTGAACACAATACATTGTTATTTGGTATCAATGTTCCATATACTGTAGCTTTATGTTCATGCCTGTGTTTTTTTAGCTGTATGTGGACACATACAACACACCTCGCTCTGTAGGGGTAGCGATAGCACAACCAACTAAAGATGAAAAGCCAGAGTTCCCAAAAGAAGAATGCTGTCAGAAACAGTATTTTTATTGCATGATTTGAAAGCTGGATTTGTTCATTTTTCATATGTTATTAACAAGGTTCAAATCATTTAGGACAATCTGAGTAACAGGGTTGAATAAAATATTTGTTTTGCTCATAACTGACTCATTTTCATTGAAGAAGCTTGCCAGTGATTTGTTTTTCATTTTTCTTAATTCTCTAAATGTGTTATTTGTATTGTATCTGTCTTTGCTAGATAGGAATTCATAAGGGACGTTTAAGGCTTAATTTCCTCTAGCACATTTTAAGAGGCTGCAAGGCTCTATAAGAACATACCTCACAATGAGGTGTAAGTTGTACCCCTGGGGCGTAAGAGCTTGAAATTCCCCATTGACTTATGATGGGGCAGGAAATATGCATATAAGGCGTTATAAATGGCCCATGAGGGATATATTTGCAGTACAACCCCATAGAGACAAGGGGGTGGGCTCATTTTACTCAGGCAACCAATTAGTATTTCAGCATCCTAGCAACGATCCCATAGACTACCAATATAAAAGGTCCAGATGGATATCTTTGCAGCACAGGGTCGTAGAGACAAGGTGGTGGGGTTGTTTGACTCAGACCACCAATCAGTATCCCAGGAACTTCATTAAGCTACGAAGCCACGCCCATAGGAACAAAACATTGCAACTTAGCAACCATTTAACAATACCTATATCTACATTTACATTTACGCATTTGGCAGACGCTTTTATCCAAAGCAACTTACATCGCTGCTCCCCGTGACCTCGGACTCCTTACATCGCTTTATCCTATACATTTTACATAGGTATTTGCAATCCCCTGAGATCAAACCCACAACCTTGCATTGTTAATGCAATGCTCTTACCACTGAGCTACAGGAATTTCTGCATCAGAACATTGTAGAGACATGGGGGTTGGTTTGTTTCACTTGTGGCTTGGAGCATCATCAATTGGCATCTGCCAAGCCACGCCCATAGCAACCAAACAGATTAGCTTAGCAACTGTTTAGCAAGACCTATATGTAAAAACATGTTAACATCATGTTTATTCATGGTAACTTGATGTTAAAGAGTACATACCATGAGATCATGAAAATTACATACAGTTTCCGTGTTTGAAAGTAAGCAGTCTACCAAGTTGTAAATCAGAAGGTGAATGATTAAAAAAGTTATTGGCTTGAAAAAAATGAAGTCAGCTCTGAATCACGCAAGCGAGTTCTCCCTAGTCCGATTCGCGAACCACCGCGGATTTACGTCACTACATATAGTCCCCGCCTACGTTTTTCTAGGACTGCCCACGAAAACTTCACTCTTCTCATTCGCGGTAGACCAATCACAGCAGACTTACACCTTCTATGTACATAAACTTGTTGTTGGACACTCCATAAACCAAAGTAGGACATTATAAATCCCTAGTTATGTACTCTTTAAAACTTGATGTTAGTTTTTGCCACGGCAAGCACCACTCACATTTTCACAGAAATGAAAAGTCAATAGGGGGCAATGTTGTTTGGTTATCAACATTGGTTATCAACGTTATTCAAAATATCTTCTTTTGTGTTCTGCAGAAGAAAGAAAGTCATACAGTTTGCAAAAACATGAAGTTAAGTAAATGATGAAAGGGTTTTTATTGTTTGGTTAGCTATCCCTTTAATATACCATTATGACACACATACAATGTGTTTGTTTTATTATCAACTAGTTGTAGTGTTGTTCTCTGATTGTTTGAGATGGTATTTGTCTGGAATATATTTGATATAAGAAAATCTGATAGAATAAAATCTCTTGTTAAAAACATAATCAAACTTCAAAATGTTTTCCCCCTGGCAATTCCTGAATCACATTCAGTTGTGAATCGTGCTCATTTTTAGGGATGCTGTGAAAAACCAGGTCCCAAGAGTTTGCGTTTTAACATTTTATATTAATTCAAAGCTCAGATGTCAACAAAAGGCAGAAAAACGGAAGTTAAAAAGTAGCCTTCATGCAGGAGATAGGTGCAAATGGCACCAGGAGAAAGATTCGTGATGGCCTGTCTGAGTCAAAAGGCTTTCTGCTTAATGCATTTTTGGCATTCATCACACTTTTCAACACAACTTGGTACACAGCAGAGTAAATGACAGAGACATGAAATATGTATGATTTAGTTTTTTTAGAGGTACACTTAAGTGGACATTTTGAAGAATGTTAATGCTGTTCTTTTTTCTTTAACACAATGAAAGTGAAAGGCTTAAAGGGATAGTTTACCCAAAAATGAAAATTCTGTCATTATTGACTCATTCTCTTGTCATTTCAAACATGTATACATTTATTCTTCTACAGAACACAAAAGACATTTTGAAGAATGTTTGTAACCAAACAGCCTCGGCACACATTCACTATTATTGTATGGACACAAAACCAATGCAAGTGAATGGGTGCCGGTTACCTCCATTTCTGACAAAACATTCTAACTGATTAACATTTGGTAAGGCTACAGAGAAATGCTGTAGCTAGGTTATAAAAACACAACACAACATTTTAGCTCATATGGATCTGAAAGAAATGAACATTTAATTTCTAATCTCTTTTATAAATAGATAACTTATAACTAGATAACCAAAAATGAATTAGATACCACAACCCCTGCAATCTGTGTTCTTGATGCTTGCTGTTAACCTGCAAATGTGATTCAGATATATTTACACCTGCCGAGTGTGGATTTGTCCCGTAAGGGGGTTTTAACTCTGCTCAACTCATTATCTTTCCCACCGTTTATCTGGGAAATATTCAATTAGCTCTATCTCCAAAACAGAAACATCACTTCTGATTAGACTTTACAGGGTTCATAGCACCCTGTGAATTGAAGTGAGATACTTAATAGGAAACTTTGTGAATACTGATATGAGAACATTAAGAGGAGAGACCATCTGCATTATCGCTCATCATAGTGCCGTCTGCCATACGTATGTTTACAAAGTCAAAAATGAAAAAATACACGTGAAAAGGAGCATTGCTTCATTTCTGCTCCCCTGATAGCATGCACAACCCAAAACTGATTGTTAGTTCAGCACCTGATGGGCCGGTTCAATTTTGACTGATTTATTGCAAGGAAAGAAATCAATTATACTTTAAACAGACGTGGTTTCAATAAACAGCGATCAATAAAGGACATATATTACAGAACAGGTGCTGCTTACCACACCGAGAAGCTCTTGTTTTTGATAAAAGGACAAAAGAAGTGTGTTTGAAATGACATCTAGACTGTTATATGACACACTGCGCACTTTAAATATACTTGAATAATAGAGAAATCATTGTTGTAATTCACATTACCTGCTTATTTATATCCTAATAGAGACGGGAAGGTGACATGGCATGTAATGACTGGTTTTCCAGTTGTCATTTAGAAGGTGTATTTATCCAAAGTGACACAGGTACATTATGTTAGTGTCTTGAAGGGCACAATGATGATGCCTTTTTACTAGAAACATTCTCCTCCCTAAGCTTTAATATTCGCTATATCCAAAATCACGTAGTTCCATGCTATATCAATGTTTAAACCAGGATTTTGGGGGATTGTGGTGCTGGATGACATCACCCACTAATTAACATATTCGTTAGATTTGTGTCATATTAGGGTTACAACTTTAGATGCGTTTCGCTTCTATTCTGTAAACATTCGGTATTGTAATACAGCTTATTGCCGAATAAAGCCATTCTCATTTACATATTTTATTTTTCTGCTGTCCACATTTGGCCACTAAATGAAAGCCTACTTGACAGGTCACGTGACAAGACAGAACTAGGAGTAATTTGAGTGTAGCTAAACCCCTTTAACTTACATCCCCAGCACTGTTGCGTATACCAAATAATGGAATTTCCTATATAACAGTAAATTGGGGCGTGGCATATTGGCTGGCCCCTCCCCTTTTAAAATAGCTAATAGTAGGGACAGAAACAAGAATCTGTAGATTCCAGGGAGCTTTTGAGCAGTCAGAAAAACGTTGACGTAGTAGTACATCACTTTGGTGGGAGACTGCAAGTTTTGAATGCTGGTATCTTTAAATGTGAATTTTGTCAATGTTTTGTAGCACACTAGTTATAGATATCTTTAAGGCTTACATATTCATACTAAAAGCTAAAAATTCCGATCTTGATGTCATGGTGAATTGAACTCTGTTTTTAACTCGCTTTCAAGTCAATCTCCTTATGTTTATCTTTTATTGTTCTCATAAGCGATTAATGACACAAGCCATTACATTCCATGTCACACGCACACGTCATGTATGTTCAGCGTTTTGTTAACTTGGTAAGCCATCCCTGCAACTTTGATTTATGATGTTGTGTGACTTGTGTTGACTAAGATGCACTAATAATATCTTTAGTTTCTGCTTTAGTAAGGCGTTAGTGTCCACACGCATCACTGTTTTCATGTGTAGCATTTTTTCCTGTGAGAAAAGCAATTTCTTTAATAAGGTCCAACGTTTTCGCTTGCTCGTCATGTTTTTACGTCTGCGGTTGATTTAATGCAGGTACTTTCCCACATCATCTCGCCTGAAGAAGACGAGGTCATCTTTGATATTGTGCACACGCAGGTTTCGGTCATGCGCATCACCAGAAGACCCGGCTATGCAGATTTGAGGTTTGGCACGTTGCAGGAAAACCGCAGCCGAATATAATGTGAAGTTGGCTCTTTGGGTCAGCGCCGAGGCAAGAGAGAAGATTGGAGATGCGTTCTCAGACAGATACAGTCAGAGCGCAGATGAAACGCGGCGAGCCACGGTTGATTGTTTCCACCTGTTTTCACAGTCTCTTAAGCGGGACAGTACACAAAATACATTTCCATTATGTACCAGTCAATTTTGACGGCAATGTGAATTCCTTAAGACGGCCGTTTCCTTCACTTTGCTGAAGATTTATATTTGTTTGTACATGAACATGAGAAATGGGTTTTCTTTCTGGCTTCATTCGCGCTAGGCTTTCACAGGTGCGTGTTTGATGATAAAATTGCATGAGGGTTTTTTTTCAGGAATAAGTGCACCTCTGGGTTGCGGGGAAATGCAGTGGCAGAGAAATTACACTCTCCTTTCAGCACACGGCTTTTATATACAATCTCTTGCCTGGGAGAAAACATAGCTGCGCATGTGGTCCTGTTTATAAAAAGAAGCATCGCATCTTCCCGAACATCGCATAGATAACGGCTTAAAACTAGCATTTGCTAAATTGTGTAAAAACAAAACATACTTTTACCATTGATTGTAAAGCAAATGATTACTCTGCAGCTCAGATAAAGGGGATTTCAGTCACATTGTGACTTTGTTTTTGTATATGAACCTGTCTATCTAGTTGTCCGAACTGTCAATCAAAGTGAGAGACGGGCCTTTGATTAGATTTGAAATGCAAGACAGTCCGAAAAGGTGTCTGATGAGCAAGCGCCTTTGCCTTTTCTCGCCTAGACCTTCTCGTATCCACAGCGACTTGTTAGAGCTTCCTCGAAGCTCAGCTTTTCCCAAAAATGCGTGTGTGCTGGGTAGGAACCCCCGCCTTCCCTCGCTCTTCCAATTAAAATGTAGCCGGTAATGTAATTAATTACCCCATCCAAATGAGCTCGGCTGTGCAGGAGGCTTTTGTCTCTCTCCGGTGCTCTGTTAAATGAGACAAGAGGAGATAAACCTTCCTGCCTCCGATCAAATGATCTTCCTGGAGATGTGTGGAAGGAGAACTTGAGAGGCTTAGAGAGAGAGAAATGCAGCAGGTGCGGATGTGTTTGCTGATGCTGCTGGACCTGAGCTAGTAAACTGCCTTGAAAGCAGCAGGTAGACAGAGGAAAGAGGACGGGATGAGTGAGAGAATCCGATCGGCTGTGGAACTGTTAGGGCGACAATCCTATAAATCAGAGTTAATGGGGCAGGTTGCAAGAGAATCTATATGCCATAGACCCGGGGGCTTCACTTAATGTTCATCCAATTAAAGCATTTCTCGGTTTTCATAGGCTCTTCGTTTGCAAATGAATAGGGGGTAATGTATTGCAGTATTTTTTTTTTTACAAAAAAGCTTTTTTATCTTTTTTGATTTGAGAGAGGTACATGATAAATATTAACTACATTATATGCTGTCTTTGTAGCTTGTTATTGGGGTAAACAACAAGTATTTTTAAACACATTTTTATGGATAAATTAGTTAAAAAAACAAATCCACTAGGCCTGTGATCATTGGCTGAGTAAGACCATGCAAGGGTTAAAATAAAAATGTTTTTCGTGATACATCATGGCCTTTTTCAACTCACAGGAAAATGCCTAGAAGTTTTTAAAAGCCATTGTAAGCCCTGAGTAAGGAAAAAACCTGCACATGACAAAACCACTCACGCACTCGACAGACACTCTCAGAAAAAGCCCCTAGTATACTGCGAGCTCCTCAAGGATGTAAAGGCGCTGAGGCAGTTCTGTGAACTGTGATAATGGAGTATAAGTATGTAAATACTCTTTAAATACTACGTTCACACTCCACTGACAGACAGAAAGAGTGCACTTTAACTGCAGAACTACACAAAGCTCTTCTCTTTGTCGGCACTGCGCCTCGTTCCACATTTGAACCTCACAACCGGAGCTCAGAGATGGTGGGCGTGGACCAAAAGACCCAGCGGAGCACTGTGATGCTTCTTTCTCAGGTGTGTGTTTGACTGCTGAGTTGCTTTAATAGGGACATCTGGGAAAAGGTTAATCCTCTCTGAGAGTAAGCTGCTTCTTATCTGCACAGCTGCCATTACCACAAACCCAGCCAGCTCAACAGCGCTTGCTTTCATTATGTCCTATGAACTTCACGCTGAGTAATGATACTGGTTGATGTATTGTTCTTATACAGACACTGCACTGCCTTTTACATAAATTTAGTGACATTTTTGGTTCGGAGGTCATGTTGAACAGTGGAAGGTTAGGTCGCTCTGATTAGGTTGTCAAACATTTGAGCGGTTGCATTATTTACTTTGGTGACGCTGGGTGTCGAAAATAAAATCTGGATGCAGTTGTTGTGTGCAAAAGGGTTGTCAAATCTGATAGAAAACAAAGTTAATACATTTGAATTAACAATTTTTAAAGTTGTATTAGCATTCTTTAATTTCAGAAGCTAAGGTACATTGTCATTTACAGTAGGAAATGGCAAAATTTGAAGTCTGAATGTACAACTGTCAATAACAAATGCATTACTTCCCATAAATAGTAAGAGTGTAACAACCTTAGTTTTATTAGGTGTAATTCCAAGATGATTTGATATAAAAGATAACACCAAGATGATTTGTTATAGAAGATTTTTAGCGATTTGCTTTAACGCATGTTAGGTTTATGGGTGGGGTTAGGAGAGAGGCTTCAGTATAGGTTTTTCTAATAATCATAATTTTCTTTACGATTCACATCATATACATTCATAGACATAAACCATCCCGTGAAATAGTTCCTGTGAGGTCAGGCTGGTCAGTCAGTTCTATGGTCCTTGGAACACCAGTTATTGAAGAACATTGATATGGTGACCTTTATCCTTTCAATGCATCTAAAATATTTTATAGTTCACAACAAATTGACAATTGACCTACTGATAAGCCCCGCCCCCTTTAGATACTGTTGCTGGCACACGGAGTTCGCTAATTTCATACAAGAGTTTTTTTCACACATTCTCGTTGGGGAGCATTCTAGTGCCACTTAAATGTATCATGGAGGGATATAATATGCTAGATAACAAGATTAACTTGGAAGCAAGGGTTTACATATAACAATGCAAGTGGAGAGACCGGTCGCCATGATCGCAAATGACAATACTGTTCATGTACGATGTACGGGTAAGATTAAATTCATTTACATTTAACCAGTTTAATATGTTGAGGCACTGACATGTAGACCTTCGTTTATGTGTTTTTGACCCGCAATGAACATGACTAAGAACAGTTAGCTATTTTGGTTTGAATGTTAGCGTGGACTTGCTAACTTTACCGTTTTTAGCCATGTGATACCTTGCTGAAGCACATGCTGACATTAACATTCTGCTTGAGCACATGGAAATGGTAAATTAATGATAATATGACAACTGTTTTCTTTGGGATTGGGGATGAACCAGGTTACTGCCCCATCTTTTGCTCGGTCTTGTTCAGGTTTAGCAAATGGAATGAAATAAATTACATTCCTCATCCTCTCAGGATACCTGGAGTCAGTTTTATACCCCAGGCACCTTGTTTTATGATTTTTGTAGCATAAACACCGTAGTTTTTAGTGAGTTTTTGAAAGTTGGTAACTCTGGAAAACTTAACCGGACAATTTTATAGTAGATTTATAATTTGATGTTTTTGATGCTTGGTTTAGTACAGTACATGTTATACTGTTAAAGGAGTACAACGAGAGCCAAGCATGTGTATATAAAGCTGTACAGCTTGTCATATAACCAGAAAATCAAATGAAATATGGAAAACAAGCAACCAGCTACAGTTTTAGTCCTCGCCTTTGCTGCAAGTTGGCTCAATTTAACAGTACATTATCGAACATACAGTTCATTAAGACAGTACGGTTCCCTCTGCAGCCCATTTAAAGGCTGTTCCAATGTAATTATCCATAAGCCTTTATCTTTAATTCAGAGTGAGATATTGCTGTTTAATAGAATGTGCCTATCGGGCATTTATTTACAATTAATCTGCTAATGATTTTCAATGTTATTTTTTTATTTTGTAAGTGCATGTGCAAACTTTTTAGGAAAGACAGACTTGTATGTGTATTCTATAAAGCAATCAGCCCTTGTGTGAATGGATAACGCTTTGTGAAAATTTTTGCTATGTTACTTTGATATATCACTTTACTACATTGTTCCACAGTGCTTCAAATAATTAAAAATATGATGGTATATTACGGTCTATAAATACACTATGCTCAATTACATGTTATATAGATAATGATGTTAGTAATGCACTCCTAACCTTATGGATTTTGGTCACTATAGAATGTTGTACAAAATAAAAAATCTCCCCTCGTTTCTCTCACCTTCACAGTTGCTGGGTCAAGGGCTGTGGGTGTCAGAGGAAATGTGGAAGACGGTGACGGTGAGATGATCTCTGTGATGATGACGCCCTAATGCTTTTCATGAGCACTGCGGCTTCATGCATATTTATGACTGGAAATATCTGTTTAACAACAGCCCTGCTTGCAAACCCGCTAATGTTCGCACCTGAGCCTTGCCAGGATTCCCGTGATGAGCTTTATACCCTTATATCACCTTGAAATAAAAACTTTGAGAAATATCCGTGGCATACAGCCCCTGGCTGCTGCAAGGTACAAATAAACCTCAATGGCTGTTCATATAAATCCTTTGTGCTTTTTGTTGATGTCAGCAATATTCATTGGCTAAGCAGGATCGCCGCCTGACCACCAGTTGAGTAAATGTGAAGTAATTGGTTGAACAGATCGATTTGTGACGCTACACTTGTATGTGTTAAATATGAATATGCATCGGTTTCCATGGAACAGGCTCGGAATTTAAAGGGCAAGTCTCACATGGTCATTTACGTGATTAATAATGGCTTCTTATGCAGCTCCATCACCATGTGAAGAGACACCTATCTGTCCATATATCAGCTCTGTGATGTTGCATTTACTGCTAGTGGTTTCACAAACCTGGAACACTAGATTATTTATTTGATTTGTGATTCTTTGTTTGAATGTGTTGACATGTTTAATGGGGTGTATGCACACGGGGCGATGACTTACTTCTGCTAAAATCTCAGCAAGCTAAGCCACTTCCGCTCTCATAGCACTAAGGTAATTTTTCACTAGGCGATAAAGATATGTTTGATAAGAAAACGTTCAAATTTCAGCATAAGCTTGGAGCCTTTCTCCTTTTTGATTGTCAATGTATAGTGTTTGGATAATAGACTGTAAGGACATTGTTCCCTATAGACGCAGAATGCGATATATCTGCTCAACCAATCACAGCACATCATTCCACGCATTGGCATGCCAGATGTAGCCTTAAATGGACTACGTTATCTCCTTCGGCATAGAAGCAAAACCGTGACAACATCTTGTTCTGTGTCAGCCACCGAAGTACTTTAAAAGGGAGGGGGAACGGTGGAGTGAGCTGTTGGTTGCAATTCGAACCTCACCGCTAGATGTCCCTAAATTTCATACATGGCGGAGGGAAAACCGGGTTCTGCAGTTGCAATTTTTAGTGTAAAAGCTTTAGTTCCTTATCTTGTCGTTGCATATTTCTGTATAAAAATAACCATGTAATGCATAATTTACATTTTATACACCCGTAAAATAGCATATATTTGAAGAGTTTGGTTCCAAAACGATTTAAATCCATTTCGATTAATTTGAGAAAAAATTTGTTTTCTTTACAAAGAAAGTGACAAGATGTCTTACATACAGGCATTGGACTAAAAATACATTCAATCAGTCATCGCTCCTCTTCTTAATCTCCTCACGTAAATTATTAAATTTCGATATCTTACGTTTCTTGTTCACCGCAGAAAGCAGCACAGGTTCATCAATGACATCAAAATTATTAAATTTTTTGTTTGTTTGTAGATCAGGGAAACTAGGATTTTCAATGCGTGGAATGGTGTGCTGTGATTGGTTGAGCGGATATATCGCACTCTGCGGAGAAGTGAGACTGGCGTATATTGCGGTTTGGAAAAAAAGGGAGAAAACATGACAGAATAACACGGCGAATGTCGCATTTTGCGTGAATTAAAAAGTGACATTTCAATACCGACCTGATACAATACTGATTTTGGCAAAAAAAAATTTTTTAAAGGCGTTTATCGCGTTTTGGAACCAAACTCTTCATTTGAACGATACTCCAGAATCTGTAAAAGTATACAGTGGAGTGGATAATGTATGCTTGGCAACAGACAGGACGTTACTTTTGAAAGTGACCTATTTGTGGTGACCCATAACGTAATGCTGCGTTGACATGACCTCGTTGCTTCATGAAAATCATTTTTATATGCGTAAAGTTAAATGCTTTTCAAATTTGTTGCATCGCTGATCACACTCCATCCGGTTTCTTACGTTATCTGTCGCTTGTGTCTCTGGATATCGTCAGCTTTCAATTGAAATGGATTTCATTCCATACATTCATCGTGTATACTATACATTTTGATGTGTCCTCTGTGTTTCCTAATTCTTTTTGACAACAAGGCACTAATTAATCACGCGTTCACAAGTGGGAAGTAGGAAATCTCTCCCCGCATGTAAAGACGGCATAAGTGCTTTTATTGTTTCATTAATCTTACAGTTTATCTCGTTCATATTATGTGCTTGAAACATGAAAGCGTTCCCAATCGAGAGAGATTTATACAGACCAACCGCATCAAACAAGACTGGCTTCATATTTTGTTTACCACAGCTCCAAAGCCAGCCAATAAGATTAAAGCATTGCCATTTTTGGTTCACTAAGTTCATCGCATTCTGCTACATATCCATACATTCTTTAAATTCTGTTTTGAAACATTTTCGCCACAGGAGCTCACAAAGTTTTGCATACAGTCCCTGCAAGGTCAATAAAGCCCTCACTTCATTTCTTTCTGCACCCAGCAGCGCCAGTAATCATATCAGGAGTGTAATGATGCGGTTTCTTGTGTTCAGGCTGCTCAGGGCACAACACGGACCGACATACTAGACTAAAGCTTTGACCTCCTCACCATGGTGGTATGACCTCGGGCTCCTGAAGATCCCCTTAAACAGGAGCGCAGAGGTGTATTTAGTCAACCTTCACTGCACACACTTTACCTAATGCTTCATAAATCTTCTCTTCCTAAGCCAGGTCTCCCGGCTAAGTGTATTTGATTTGTCAAATATTAAAATTAATTTAGGGTCACACAGTAGAAGCTCGAGGTGCCCCCTCCCACTCGTACAGGCTTCACCGCGGGGATGCAATCCGTTAAATACATTAAAAAACCTAATCTGGGCACCAATGTGGGAATAAATCATTCTGCCAGTGCTGGTTAAGGACTGCCTGATTATTTTACATTCTGACGCCAAGCCAGGACATTATTTAAAGGCTGTGCCTGGGGAAATAGTCTCCAATGTGTTACTTATTGATAACTAAACATTTGTGTTTTTATCAAACATTTCCAGAGTCAGCATGAGACAACAGCCATAAAGATAACATGACTTTGTGTGGTTTTAATGGAGGCAAAACCTTTTGTGTGTGCAGGTTGTGTTCGAGTTCACTGTAGTTTAGATGAACTAGAATGGAGTTGCTCTAACCTTTTTATATTTATTTTGCTTGTTTTGTATTTGTTAAAATAAAAATGTGTGGCTTAATTGTCTCAAGGATGCCATTAAAGAGAAGTTTGCAGATGTATGTTTGCTTGTGTAAAATGTTTTTGTGTATCCATAGTTTTTCAGTCACATGACACAGCACAAGCCAGTCAATTTTCCTGCTTCAAGCCATGTAAATTTAAATTATATCTCAACAGAAAACCAACTAAGATATAAACACAAACTATGAATTGTAGTCAACCTTTCAACATGGCGGCTGTCAATAAACAGGGGCCACTCCAGAATTTTAGGTTTTGGACTTTTTTTCCATAGACCATGCAGTCAATGTTTAATTTACATTTCAAGTAAAATCGTTTCAACATTGATTAATAAAGCTTAGATTAATAAACTGGAGGATTTATTAGAATTTATCTGCATTCCAAGCAATCGTGGGGAGGCGTGGCTCAATGTACCCTTTTAACTATAGTGCACAGGTTTATAGAGAAACAAATGTGTTATAAGGTTGCACTTAAAAAATATCTACAGTAGTATATCTAGTAAGACATTCATAGATGTTCTATACAGCCAGAGAAAACAATTCCAAACAACTCAGTTTTGGCTTTATTCAACATTTCTGCATGTATTGTGGCAATTCCAGTCCACTGTATGTTATATTCTAACAGAAACAAACCTCAGAAATTACATAAAGTCACCCAACAGCAACGCGAAAAAGACATAAATGTTGTGGAAAATAAACTGACTTACTCCATCATATATTCATTTTTGAATTGAACTGAACTGTAAAAACATTAGTATTGTGTTGTTTAAATGTGAATATGACCTTGTTTTCTTTGCTGTATTCAGGATTTGCAAACATCTTTTCATTATTTTTCATTATTTTGACCCGTGATTTCCATGGTTGTTAATGTATTTGTATATAAAAATACAGATCTATACAAAAAAAAATCTGAGTTGATCTTTATTTCACCTTCCCCTCTGTCCTTCCTTTAAAAGGAGAATAAGAAATTGTACACAGGAAAGAACAATATAATTTCTTTAATTTCCTTCGGTTTTCTTGTTTGTTACCTAAGGCTATGTTGAATGAGCTTTACCAAAGTCCCCTAATTTAATCTACCATTTATGGCCTTTGAGGTGCTGGAAAACAATAGCTGATATGTTCTGTTATTGGATAACAAAAGGTAACCTAGGAAACCATGCAGCTATTGTTGGTGCAATTGTGCCCTAAACCTATTATATGGCGTCACCCATCACAATATTGATGGGTAAACATGATCAATAAAGCTGTAATCGAATTGAAAAGCACACATTTTCAATGGTCCCTTCTTATTTGACACTGGCGCTTTAAAGAGCGTTTGAAGTGATGAAGTGCATTTCATGGAAATTTGGGAAATAATTAAGAACAGGGGTTGCAATGGTCATCTCATAAATAATGTAAATTCGCTTGTAAATGCGCCCTGCCAGTTCTGCTTGCTCTGCACAAACTGATAGCCAGAGTTTCCCCCTGGTCTCAGGTATACCCCAGAGCCCCATAAATTGACAGACATGGGAGACAACGCAGAATAAATGGGTGACAGGGATGAAGTATAGTGCCTGTTATTAATGGCTTCAATCTAGAGTCTTTCAGTGAGGGGAGATTCTGGATGCTGATTGATATAAGCATGTGACAAATTTGGCATTCCACTGTGTTCTTCATCTGTGCATATCATCATCTAACTAAAACAAAAAACACTTTACTTATTAACTAATCTAGAGCTTCTATTACAGTATTATATTCACATATAGGCATTAAGCAGATGCTTTTATACAAAGTGAGGAAAACAACATAGAAATGTGTCTTAGGAGGACAATAGGAGAAGTGCTACAAAGTTATTAAGTTTTAATCATTTTTTGAGTCAATACCTGATGAAGAAAGAGTTTTTTTTTTAAGTGTTCAACATGTGCCTGAATACAATAAGTTACTTTATGCTGTATTGTGAATATATTTATGGTTGAAATGCATTTCCACAAACCACAATGAAATCTTGCACAAAGTCAGATTTTCACAACACTATTACAATAAACAAAAGAAGTCTGATCTCGGAAGCCAAGCAGGTTTGGACCTGGTCAGTACTTGGATGGGAGACTCCCTGGGAATAGTAGGTGCTGTAAGATTTTCCAAATCATCGCCTGTTGGCCACTTTCTTTATAGTGCGAACTCAGACAGACAGCTTTTGCTTACGGCCACACCACTCTGAGCAGGCCCACTCTCGTCTGTTCTCGGAAGCAAAGTACTGCCGGGCCTGGTCAGTACTTGGATGGGGACAGCTTGGCAAGGTGCTGTAAGCTTTTCCAAATCGTCGCCTTTTGGCCGCTTTCTTTATATGGCGAACTCAGATGGCAGGCTTTCGCTTACGGCCACACCACCCTGAGCATGCCCACTCTCGTCTGATCTCGGAAGCCAAACAGGGTTGGGCCTGGTCAGTACATGAATGGGAGACTGCCTGGCCATACATTTACATTTAGTTATTTAGCAGATGCTCTTATCCAAGCCCTTTTTGGCTGTTAGAAGACGAGACGTGCTGCTGCGTTCTGAACCAGATGGAGTGGTCTGATAGCCTTTGCAGGAAGACCAGCAAGGAGAGCATTGTAGTAGTCCAACCTTGAGATTACCAGGGCCTGGACAAGGAGTTGTGCCACATGCTCTGTGAGATAGGGTCTAACCTTTCCAATGTTGAATAAGGCATATCGGCATGACCGTGTTGTTTTTGCAATGTGATCATTGAAGGACAGCTGTTCATCAAATATGACCCCGAGGTTCCTGGCTGTTTTGGAAGGAGTGATTTTGGTATTGTCAAGATGGATGTTGAGATTGCGTTGCACCGTGTGGTGTGCAGGAAACACGAGTAGTTCTGTCTTGGCTGGGTTCAGCTGGAGGTGATGCCCTTTCATCCAAGCTGAGATATCCTCGATGCAGGCTGTAATGCGAGCTGCTACAGTGGTATTGTCTGGGTGAAACGAGATGTATATCTGGGTGTCGTCAGCATAACAGTGATGCGAGAAGCCATGTGCCTGTATGATGGGTCCCAAGGATGTCGTGTAGATGGAAAAAAGCAGTGGTCCGAGCAACGATCCCTGAGGGACCCCAGTGATCATGTGGTGAGCAGTGGACAGCGAGCCCCTCCATGACACCCTGACGGATCTGCCGGAGAGGTAGGATTTGAACCAGCGGAGAGGAGAGCCTGAGATTCCTAGCGATGACAGGGTTGCTACCAGTATCTGGTGATTACTTACAAGCTCTGTGCTGGACCAATATCCGTATGCGCGTGGATAGAAATCTTGAATTGTTTCAGAATGCAGTCCTTTTGAAACGCTGAGTTTAGGTGTCCAAAGTTCCATTGCCAAACGGACTCCCCAGAGGGGAGCCGCAAGCCGGGTTGTCCGTTGGATTGTCCTCTGCATTCTCTCTTTTTTTTTCTTCTAATTCCGCCCAAAGTGTATCGGTGATGGTGTTTTTAAATGCATACCTGCCCTGCCCTGAAAGTTCCTTTGTTTCTCATGGCGCCTCATTCGCATAGCTCTGACAGTATGGTCAGTTTGCATTTAATACCTAAACTTAGTTAAGACATACTATGATGCATGCTATGTTTTTATAACATAGCTAATCACATAGGGAATTAAGAGAGAGTAGTTACATAGGGAACATGCTAGGCATGAGCTGTGAATCATCCCAACGTATGAATACAACAAATCCTAAATCAAAACTTGCATCATTACTGGTTACAGGTAACTTAAGATGGCCAGAGTGCCAACACACCACAAGGATATTTACATATATTTATAGTGAAGGACAGTTTAATCACATAAGTTCCTATTTGTCAGAGAAGTTTCTCTGGTTAGCCTCAGATGTTAAGTTGAGACAGATAGACTTCTCACCTCTGCTTTGAAGCTTAGGAGTCGTAAATATCCCGCATAGAAACCAAAGGGTAATCAAAACTCTCAATGAGAGCACAAAACCTAAAACCAGACCCCTGGAGTTAGGTTTTCCTATGGTATTTTGATGATGGTATCAAGAAACCAGGACAAAAGTGAGTGGAGGGGTTTTAAAGCGCTTCTTTCAATGATTCCGACCATTTGGGGACACTAAGTAATAAGTTCAAGAACGGGAAAATATTCAAGTGTTTGCTGGTTATTTGTTACATTTTCTATTGGCAGAATAAAATTGTTACACTCCAATAAAACAAATGTGAAGTTACACTTCGGCTTTGTGTCTTTAGTGCTATACCTAAAATAAATAAAATTTGATTACTTTTTTGGTAACTGAGTAATTTAAAGCGTTATAAATTCTAAAATAGTAATTAGATTATTGTTCCAAGTCCATGTAATCGTTGCCGTTTTATAGTTTTATCAATTATATGGTAAAAGTGAAATAGCTTTTTCAAAGTCTGGAAGCCTGCCTGTCGCACCCGTGACGTCATCAAGCTGAAAACTGTAAGCGCCTGCACGAAAAAAAAAGTACTACCAAAGCCACTCCATGGAAAGCCTACCACCTTAAGCTAAAAACTTGTAACGGCCAATGCTTACACAGGCAAGGAGACTAGACGCTGTTATATGATTGGCTGAGGTGTCTCTCGTGATCCATGTTAGCCTTTATGCTCCAATGTGGTCATGTGGTGGTAAGCAAAACCCTCTCCCCGCAAAAAACAACCCGGAAGGGCAGTACAGCATGGTGCTAACTTCTCGAGACAGTAACGTTACCGGGTACAGAGAGCAATGAGTCAACTTTTACTGTCGAGTGCCAGGTTGGTATCAGCAACTTGTTATGTTTTGTCAGACTAGTTTTTGCTGCTCTCATGCTGTTATATTTATTATATGACGAAGAAATCATCATAGAAATATTCAGAAGCACTAGTTAAGATATACAAGTTTTAAGAAACTAAGGAGAGACTTTAAATTATGGAGCATGCAGGAATAGAAATACTACAGTTAACATATGAAAACGTTTTAAGTTAAAATAAAATAATAAAAAATAATTTTAATAATAAATATTATTATTATTATTTATGACAGGGAATAAGCAGAAATAATTTATTAAATAATTTAAGACAGGCTTAATTTAGTTTGTTGCGAGATAAAGTGTGCACTTCCCAATAAAGTTTAGTCATGAGAAGGCTAAAGAGGTAAACATTTTTTTGAGGGATGGGGACTAGTAATGCAACTAGTAATGTAACAAATTACTTTTGAAATAAGGAAATATTAGAGGAAACATTATAACAATGCAACCAAACCCGCTGAACAAACAACTAACCACAACACCCCTAAGGAGAAATTACAATTATTTTCTACCGTAGATCACGATGAACTGTCTAAAATCATTAGATCATCTAAATCAGGGATATTCAATTAAAGTTCCAAGAGGTCCGGTCTTTATATTTTCTTCCAAACAGAGGTCCGGACAATATGTTTTTTGAAAATAAAAAAATATTTAATCAATTTAGCCCAGCTGCATATACCGTATAAAGATATGATCTTTTATCAGGCCTTTTGTTTATATTTTGATATATGTATGTATAGGCTCTTTGGCTTTGGCTTTGCCCTCTTAATAGAAGTCTGATAATTAATATTTGTAAATAAAAAACTTCTGACAACATGCAAACAGCAAATGTTGTGTAACAATTAAAATGCTATATAACAATTAAAATCATTAACAGAAAACAAAGTGACTTACTAAATTAGCCTTTCCATGCCATTTTCACCTTTTCACTTTCATACCAGAACTACTTCTATCTCAATTTATAGATTTTATTAATTATAGATTTTTAGCATTATTAACTCATCTCTGACAATAGGACATGTGCTAAAGCATATAAGGTGGCTGTTATAAGGCCCCTTGTCCAAAAAAATGAACTCGACCCTAGAGAACTAGTTAACTAAAGACCTAAATCGAATCTACCTTTCATATCTAAAGTTCTGGAAAAAGTAGTTTCAACTCAATTATGTTCCTTCCTCCAAAGGAATGACATCAATGAAGATTTCCAGTGTAGATTTAGAGCACATCACAGTACAGAGACTGCTTTGATCAGAGTTACAAATTATCTGCTTTTGGCGCCTGACCGAGGTTGTATCGCTTTATTGGTGTTGCTGAACTTTAGTGCTTCATTCGACACCATTGACCACAGCACACTCCTACATAGACTCGAACAATGCTTCGGCATTAAGGTAATAGCTTTGATTGGTTTAAATCTTATTTATCTGACCGGTTTCAATTTGTAGCAATAAACAATGAGGTGTCACGCAAATCAGTACGGTGTACCACAGGCCTCCGTCTTTGGGCCTCTGCTCTTTGCATTATACATGCTAGTCTAGGAGATATCATAGAGCAACACAGAGTTACTTTTCACTGTTATGTTTGATGATACTCAACTTTATATTTCCACAAATCCTCATGAAACACAGCAGTTCAATCGAATAATGGAATGCATAACCTATATAAAAAACTCTATGAACTTTTTATTACTGAACTCAGACAAAATAGAAGTGTTACTTATTGGACCGAAAACCACCGTACATAACAACCAAGAATTCTACTTATCTATTGACGGATGTTCCATAAAACCCTCGTTGTCAGCAAAGATCTTGCCGTTTTATTCGATAGTAATCTGTCATTTGAGAGCCATGTCGCCAACACCTGTAAAATTGCATTTTTCCGCTATATAAATAAAGTTGCCTTGACTTGAAATTATCTCAAATGACCAGATCACTATTAATACTGTAATAATAGTGTAAATTCTGTTACAACCTTAATGTTTCTATTAACCCTCTATATTTTTTATGTCGCTTTATACAGTCCAGAAGCTTCTAATGCTATTTCATTGTTGCTTTGGCATGTTTTCTTATATATCTGACCCTTTTAGAGGCTTAAAAAACAGGTGAGCAGTGACCGTATTCAGTCTTTTTAAAGTCCACTGGTATGTCTAAGAGCCAGGCCAACTGCAAACTGGATCAGACAGAGACATGTCAATGGAGCTGTTTCCCCTCATTCACACTCTCTTTAACCCAATTGGGCAAGAATGACATCAAACGTTTTAAAATAAAAGCCAGCTTGGCATTAGATATCGCACTTGCCTCTTTGTGCTATCTGTGTAACTGTCTCGTGCATTAATCACTGTCAGGTGTCTCGCCGCACAGTCTCTCTCCACATCATAACTCCAACAACAGGGCTGCAGTCACGAAGGATTAGACCTCCAGCTAAAGAAACGCGGTAACGTCTAATTTCTTCCCCAGAGAGCTGGTTCCACAGCGGGCTCTGTGACGGATGTCTGTGCCCTAGATCTCTGGGAGTGGGTTCCCTTTGATATCGGCTGACTCTCGGCTGTGCACACAGGGTGATGAAACCATGAATATTGTGATTAAATGAATTTTTTTGGACTTGCAGTAATGGTACACAGAACATTGTTTGGGGGGGTGTGAAACAAGAAAACTGAAGCATTTCTGTGTTTTTTTTTCAAGAAATCTCAAGCTCCTATAAATCAATAGATGCAATGAAACCCACTCTAAAATTATTTGTTAGTCATCAGATCCGCGTTTAGAAATGAATATTTTGACCAAGGATGGCTCTGATCCACAGTAATTAGATTGGTTGATTTTCCTCAGCAGAAGTAAGCAGTGTAGCACATGCGGCTTGAGACCAGTTTGCTCTCCCTTGCCAAATGGGAATAAAGCTGCATCGTTAACTTTGTTATTTCACAACATTCACAGGGGATTTTACAGTAAACAAATTGATCTTGCCAAGCATGAGAACAATTTTGGCCCCTAAGCAGTCGGCCCTTTTTAATTTGTACTTATAATTGAGTAGTTTTATGTGATGGCCCGAGAGAATTCAATCAATTGTGCTATTAAGGTTAGTCAATAACAATACAAACAGACGATGGAGTTTATTTTGTGTGTTGTGAGTTGAATGACACTTGTCAGTTTTAGCAGCTCATGCCACCTTGTAGGCTTCCTTCCTGTCACAGAGAGCCTGTGACCAGAGACTTATTATGAAATGTTTATTTTGTGTTAAAAAACTTTTTAGAATTAGAGAAACAACAGACACAAGTTTGGGTTTTTGTTTATTCCTTTTACAATACAAATTCATGTGCAAACAGTAGTTTTTTTTCCATGCTTGACAGTCAAAACCGAACCTGTGTGCAAGAAGTGATGGGCGCTTTTGAAACAGGCCTCATGAATCTTTTGAATCGAGTCAGTGCTTCGAAGTGCGTATCAAACTGGCTAAGTCACGTGTTTTTGAGCAAACTAGGTTTCGTTACATTATTACTGTTTCGAAACGTTTCGAAACTCAATGACGTTTCGCCACTAGGGGGTGTTGATCTGAAATTAAACTCATGAACCAGTGACTAAAATTGATTTAACTGATACTTGGTTAGGTTTAATATGTAAATTAAGAAACAAAAATAAATTAAGCATGATTGTTGTGATGTATGGACAGTGATCATCTCAGGACAAGTAAGTAACACTTGTGAAATCGAGTCAAATTTTATTCAATAAACAGTGGTCTGTTACAGATATAGCCTATGTTGTGCTAATTGATATATTTGGATCATTTGGCATTTGACATACCCTATACATAAGATGTGTGCAGAAAAATTCAAAGGTCAATTGTATGGGACCATTTTGAGAACAGCCTTGGGAGGTGTGTAATGGCAAATCATAACACCTTATCAATGTTGAAACACATGCACTCCTACCACCTTTGTTTATTGGATGGGCATAGATGTAGGTGTATTTCCTACAATGCATGACTGAAGTACACGGTTATGGTATAGCCATTAATGCTATAGCTAAAAACTCGAAATAAAAACATAATAAAGAAACACACATTTTCAAATGACTCCTAGAATGATGTGAAGACTAACGCTTCAACCAAGATTCGATCCCTCAACACAAACAAGCATACGTACGAACATACAGATTGTAATGCATCAGCGATTGCCTAACCCTGCGTTCCATTTGGAAGGGCTCATCCCTATGCCCTAAGCCCTTCGAATGGTTTACACTCCGGAGTGAAAGCATTGAAGGGTTAAAGGGTGTAGGGGACCTTGTTTCTTGAAGTGCCCTTCTGCGTCATTATCCCGCGCCCAAAAAGCATCAACACGCAAAGAGTCTGCACAAAGAATCATGGGAGCCTGAAGTGACCATCAGTAGTACCCTTCGAAATCCTTCATTCTGAAGGGGCCTTTGAAGTGGCCGTAGAGAGGGGTGTCAGAATGTTTCGAAGCCTCGAAACGATAATGCACACTTGATTCAACGGTTTCATTGTTTCACTAAGCCTCTCTCTGCCCACCACTGTGTGTAAGTTGCCATTTTAACTGTCCCATTGGATGGGGAGCAGCCCCTAAACCTAACAGTTTGTATATTATACATGATACCACAGGTCTGTGAAATGCTTCATTCTGATTGGCTGACGAACGTTCTACGGGTGTTCATTATTTTTCAGTTAAACACACACCTTTGAAGTAGTTCCAGATCTGTCGACGAAATTACAGTTCGATATCACTGCGCCAAGTTTTACTGAATAAGGTCATACTGTAGCCTACTGTCCACCACTGAATAAAGATCTAACTAACATCAAACAAAATATCAGGTAATTTCCATTGTCTGAGAAGAAATAGCTTATATTTATGGACAGCATGACAATTTCAACAACAACACCAGGTGGCAGCACTGTGCTGGACTGTACAGACGAACATTGAAAGCGTGACACAATCAGCGGGTTAAAGATAACACGTAAGCCCATTGCACATTGAGTCTGAAATTTGCGTCCAAAATTTCTGCACGTTAAAAAATAAATACGACCTCACATTGTGTCAATCACATTTACACTCTGCCTCCGATATTTTCGTCCGTCATAAAAAAATTCGGACCGGGTTAGATTTTCTGCGTTCCGTCAAGCATTTTGAGTGGCCTTTTTTAACAATTCAGAGACACCGTACAAACGAGAGCCAAATACGACAAAACGCATAAGAAAATTTCGGACTGTATGTGCAAAGACCTTTAGAAATACGAAAATAAAAATATACTTTATTTGTTTAATTGTTGGCTTTTTCTATGGCCCAGCTGGCACACAAAACTCTCTTTTCTGATTTGACCAGGCTGTTGAATACGGCGAAAACAAATATCGATACTTTTTTCGATAGCTTTTTTGTCTAAATTAAGTAAAGGCATGTGCATATGCACTGTGCTGTCTGTCTCCCTCTCACTCGGTCTCTGATAACTGCATACAGGCTCAAGCAACAGCATGATGGTACGCATAAGAAATTAGTCCTATTAGAAATGAGCGCATTCCAGGACAAATACCTTCAAAATGTCTTGAGAGCAAACACACGTATCATGCTCAAAATGAACACGAATTGACAAAGAAATGCATTCATTTCACCATAAATGCATATAAATGAAGTCTACTACCTTTTTTATTTATGTTATGTGTTTAATTAAGCAATAAAAGCTGATTCAAATGTTGATGACAAATATTCTACAGGGTTTATATTGCATGAGGAAGGTGCTTCTATGCAGACAGGCAGGTGGTCTAGAAAGCACAAGACGGCAGCGCGATGGATAACATGCAGCTTATTATTGTAGTAGAGAAGTACAAAGTGATTTATGAACCCCAGGGCTGTTATTATAAAGAATTTAATGCTAAAGAAAAAGGCATGGGAGGCAGTTTCATCGGCCACTGGAATGGATGGTAAGTTATTTTGAAAATCTTTTAATAGGCTAGGCTAATATAACTTTATGTAAGCATCATGTGTTTTGAAGTACCATCCTAGCATCAAAACTACAGATAAAATATAATTGAAATAGTAAGTTCTTTTTAACTATTTTGTTTAGTCCTGAAAAGGTTTATAATTGTATTACTGTGTTGTCCTACACTTAATTCAAAGTCATTTTTTTAATCTGGAAAACAGTTACACCATGGAGGTTTACGGTGGATGCTGTTATATACATAGACATACAGTATGTATATATTAACTAGACGCCTCATTGTCCGCTGGCTTGTACGTCAACGCCGCCACCATATTGGTGAGGGCAAAAGCCTACTATAAAGACATATGAGTGAATGGTGGAGCTGTCGTTTTCTGGATAAAAACACAACATCGTTTTCATTTCACAACTAATTTCAATACTTTTCTATTTACGTGGAGTACGCAGAAACGTTTTGGCTCCAGTTAAAGACGGTTATAGACTTGAAAATGTATTTATTGTCATACGGAACTGTTAAAACTCAGGCTTGTCAAGCAATCATTTCACCTTAAAAATCGTGTACACATCTCTAATGTTAAATAATTTAAGGTAGATTAAATGCACATGATCAGAACATCGCTCGTGCACTTTAAAATCCTTTGAAAAATCTAAACAATGCGTCTTTACTTTATGACTATATACTGCTATTTCATACTAATAATTCACTACAGTGTTATTTGTCTTACTATATCACATACATCATGTTTTACTGCTGTAACGGTTTCACCGGATTACAAAAAATGTCTAAAAATTACAACAGAAAAAGCGATTTCCAGAGAGACAAACATTAGTTTTTATATAATATATAAATTAAACTATATGTTACCTTGGGTGTTTTGTTCGATGATTTAAATAAATCTCAGAAACAATATCTACATGTCTGTGGTTTATTCTCGACTATTGCAACGTGGTTATTTATTATGTTGCCTTTGTTGTCTTTTACATATCACTGAACATGATGCCATCTAGTGGATTCTCACGAATAACAGGCACAAATAATGGATTTAACATTTAATTATGACAACCATTAACTTTTAAGTAGGCAATAACTATCGAGATATGATGCAACTGAAGTTGTACTTTACGTTCATCGTAAACCATTGAAATATGTTTAGAAATTGAAACGTGATTGTGCTTTTAATGCCGAAAACACGCAGCTCTTCCATCTGGTTCAGTGGGCATTTAGTGCACTGTTGCCCTCACTAATATGGCGGCGCCGTTGACGAATCGCAGCAGCGGGGCAAAGTGGCCAAAGCAGTGTCTAGGTTATATTATGTCTATGGTTATGTATATTTACATATATATATATATATATATATATATATATCATCCACTTGCACTAAACATAAAACAGATACTCACAATGATGAAAATAGAGCGTTTCATAAACCCTTTTTAAAAACGTACTTTTCGATAAATCATATTTCGGAAATACCCATTGTTGACTGAATCACACAGAAGACGCGGACCGTGTAGTATGTGTGGAAGCTGTAGGCCTACTGCATTCGTGTTGCTCCGCGCACCGCATACTCACTGCACATGGAGTGTGTATGAATCGGGCGTCATCCGGACCGGCTGCGCGCAGTGACAGAACTCAAAAATTGTTGCCGGAATGTCAGCTTTGACAGTGAAATGGCATTGGCTTTAAGTTAAGGGTAGGAGTGGGGTTAGATGCTCTAAAATATCTATTAAAGTACAAATAATACGTATTTATAAAATCGTTTCAGAGGCAAATCGTTTTTTGACATTGTACGAGGAAAATCTGTAAAAGAAGAACAGAACAATTCAGCAAAATTGGTTTTACAGTGCAGCTGCCGGAATATACCTATGTATAAATGTATAGGATAAAGCAATGTAAGTCGCTCTGGATAAAAGCGTCTGCCAAATGCGTAAATGTAAATATAATTTTTTTTAATAAGCTATAATAAAATAAATCTGTTTAACTTTGTTGGCAATGATAAGTGTATTATTTAGCCTGCAATTCCATGTTTCCGACATAAATGGCGATAGAGAGGCAAACATTACTGACTGCAGCTATAACCTTTGAGAATTAGGTAGTTTTTGGAAAATTAGAAATTCATCTTCTGCTCAAGCTGTCTACCCTGTCATTATATAGCCAATTTAAAGACCACGTTCCTTAGAGAAGGGACTTTACCTGTCTTCATGTATTCAGGCACAAACAGGTGTCTCATTCCATATGGCCTGTGCTTCTGCCTTATATATTTATTTTATTGTGATCGCCTGTTGTTTTCTCTTTACAAATTGAGTTGTTCTGTGCTCTGTGTGCGCTCTTCAAGTGGCTGACAGCTTACTGCAGGGCCCTGGAGATGCCTTTCACATGATGAACAGAGAGAAGTTTTCCTCGTGTTGACAGTTGTTCTCTCCGGGTCAGTCTTCATTATGTGAGCTCCTCAGAGATGGTGTCTGCAGAGAGAGCTTTGAGGTTTGTTTAATGGTACGGATGATGATTTGATTGATGGTTTTAAAGTCGAGGTTCATTTCTCATAATCAAGCATGTAAATCTCAGAGTGACACTTTCGCTGTCAAATCAGATCACTGCATCATGAGCATATTTGGTCAGACTAGTTGTCATTCATCACAATTTATTTTGCTGCTTAAGCATAGACGTCCTTTGTTTTAGAGCAAAACATTTTGTTTCACGTTTAATTTCCAAAAGTGTTAAAACAAATGTGTGTATCCGATTTAAGTTTAGATAAAGTTTTAGAGTTTGCCAGTTTAAATAATGTTTGTGAATCGGTTCGAGTTTATTTGATTTAACAAACTGTCTAGGTCTGTGTAAATATATATAGTTATATATATATAATATATATATTATAGTAAAATGTTCTAAAACTGTTGCTTATATTTCTGCAAATCAGTGATGATTTGAATAACAATTTTGTGTTCATTTTGTAAAAAGCAGGGTGAAAAACATGATTTTCATGATGGTCACATAGACATGATGCAATTTTTTTTTAAAGAAAGTCTTTATTTGTTCCTATTGCTGTCCAGGAATTTTTTTTCAAAAAAATTTATGTAACTTTTGATTTTCGTTTTGTATTTATCCTGATTGAGAATATTTGGCTAAGCTTGCTCAAGCGTTCTCAGCTTAACCAAAAGCTCCTTGATCTTCAATGTCATTTTGAGTTTTATGGTATTGCTCAGACACTTCTCACCGATATAAAGTCTTACAATGTCGTATAAAAGCGTATAAAACAGCTTGACCTTTAATTGCAGAGACTTTCAAGACGAGAAATCATCTTTTTAGCTGCTGACATTTTTAAATACCGTGTGTCCCTTTGAATCTCTTTTTGTTACAGTCAACGCACTGGCTGCTCTGACTTTTTCATTCCGTTTGCACAGAACCGTACACACGGGCGGTCTCGGGCGAGACAGGACCATATAAGCCAACAATGCTTTAGGGTTTTAGTGTCACCCTTGTGTGTGGAGGACAAAACCGTTACCCCGGGGCTCGTGACCGAACCTATCAGTCAGAGCGAAGATGGAAAGCGCAGATAAAGATGGTCTCCCCTGGCCTCCTGTTTGTGTACCCTGGACAAGAAATCGATAGAAGTGGCTTCAGAGACTGTTTTACAGTCCGGGCACCTTTCCGCTTAAATGTTTGTCTGTTTTAGTCAATGACACTTCTCTGCAAACTATTACCCAGCGGGAATGAGGAACAAACGCGAAACAAATAAACCAGGCGGTGACCCATCTTGCCATTGTTTGTGCTTACAGATGGAATCCTGATAGCGTGGAAATTTTCTTTACGCCGCGTCAAAGAAAAATCTATCACGGTCGAGATTCAGGCCATTATACTACTGCCTCGGAGGAAATATTGCATTTCTTTCTGGCTTGTTTTATCCTGATCTTTTTTCGCTTGCCCATCATCAGGTGAATCTGAAGGCGGCTCGAGAAAGCCATTGCAATTATTTTGTCCGTGATAAAAGAGGATTTCCTGACCGCCGTGCATAAAAGGTTGTTGCTGCTCATGCAATACCTCAAATCTGACACGCAACAACCAAAACGCTGCTCATTCTGTAAACAAGTAGAATTTTACCTCTCCGAAACAGTAACACACATTATGATGTGCTCATAATTTCTATAACAGTCTCATTTTTTATGATATAGATAATTCACAGTTTATGGATACCCAGGGAAATTCTGCCAGAAGGGAGGCTTTTATGGTAGAGACGTGAAAGAAATAATTACTGTTCCTCCGTATCTGTGAATGGCAAATGAAAAAGGCTTGTTTTTATTCCAAACAAACAATGCATGTAATTGTTTGTTTGTTAAACTGGCTCTAGCCGAAAGGCTTTGTGCCGTTTCTGTGCTGTCACTGCAAGAGATAGGATGTTATGGCGACGTAGGCATTGTTAACCTATTACCTCAGCGAACTAAAATAGATTTCAATTGGATGGAATAGGATTTTCGCTTTAGATTCTGACCTACAACCTAAAACGCTACTGGAGCTTTTAAGCAAATTATTTTCACTTGTGGAACTTCCATAACAAAGCCTTGCGTTCCTGACAAAAGATCACATTTGTCAGTTCGCTGTTTGAGGGCGCCAATGAAAAAAGAGAAGCAGAGTTTGAAGTTTAGTGAAGCAGACGTGCTACAGCTTCACATTGCTCACCTGATTTTAAGCAGAACAGAAATAGAAACGAAAGCAAACGCTTTCTCTTTGTAAATGTTGCTTTGTTTCCTCTTACCTTTGTGAACCCCATTGCTTGTCTCTCAAGGGAGTTTTCCAGTCATGGATGGAAATTAATGTCAGTTTGAATAATACAGATATTTTCTTATTTCTTCTGAGTGCGAAACGTCTATGTGGGTTGTGTTGTCACATATTGCGGCTCTTAAATATAAACAAGCTTCAGAAGAGTGTGCTTATCATTTCTATATTTGACACAATGCAAAGCTTCTCCAGTTATTTTATTTTTCCTTCAGTCTAAAATGTATTTATTTATTACTATTAAAGGAACAGTTCACCAAAAAATGAAAGTTCGGTCCTCATTTACTCAACCTTGAGTTGTTCCAAATCTGTATAAATTGAACACAGAAAAGATATTCGGAAGAAACATATTTTCTGTTCTTGGCCACCATTGACTAAAATGACAATGTTAGTCAATAGTGCCCCAGAACCTTTTGCTTTCCTACATTCTTCAAAATATATTTTCTTGTGTTCAACAGAACACAAAAAACATTAAAGCAATTTTTATCGTATGGTGGCCAAGAACTGTTTGGTTACAAGGATTCTTCCAAATATTCCTCTATGTGTTCATAAGATATTTATACAAATGTGAAAGAACTCGAGGGTTAGTAAATGATAATTTATATTAACAATAAAGAACTCGAGGGTTAGTAAATGATCATTTATAATAACAATAAAGAACTCGTTGGTAAATTAAATGATAAAATATGTTTTATCTTTGGGTGATCTGTTCCAGTCGGCTGTAAAAATGCAGTTATATCAATGCTGATGTTGTGTGTTAAAAATATTTCTCTTTGACGCAAAAAATACAAAGGATTTGTATTGTATACGTTATATAATAATATGTATGTTTTGTAAACTGTGTGTATCGTACCTCTGTATATTGTGTAAACTGTGTCTATAATGTAATTATTGTGTATAGCGTTATTATTGCAAACTGTATTCAATTTTTATTTTACCCAAAATAAAGAAATCTATTCAATTCTTCCAGTGTAGGCAGACTCCAGTCATTACAGTGTGGACAGTGCTAGGGGAAGCATCCAAAAAGCTGTTTACTGACCCCATGTCACACTGTCAGTCCGGTGTGACACAGAGCGGCAGATGAATGAACCTCTGTTGGTAAGAGGTTGTTCCTCTGCATGAGACGGATTGATTGGTCATTCACAGGATCACATGTTTCTGTCAGACCTGAGCAAGAAAAGACAATATAATACAGTAAGATAATACAGGCTGCTATCCTCTAGATATGGGATGCCAGTTCAAAAACAAGTCCACAGTCAATAATCTGTACATAAAGTTATGATAACAGTGCCTACTACAGTACAGTTGTCAGGGTTCCCCTCTGTTTCTCCCTGTGCATTCCCAAGGACTTCACTTCCCACGATCCTTCATGCTCCCTCACCTGTTTCGTGTCTGCAATCCCCGCACCTGTCAGCGATCCCCTCATCACCAGTGGACTATATATACTCACCAAAGAGTATAGGTACCAAGAGGCAAAACTCAATAGAACGTTCCATTTTAACACCAGCGCCCTGCGATTTCCGAAAGCGAAATTTGCTGTCGCGATGGCAATATCAGCTGCTTTGTTTAAAAAAAACATTAAAGCTCTAATTCAACCTGAATGATAATAATACATGTTGACAAAAGCCTTGGCTCGCTAGAAACCATGTTGTTATAAGTCATGTTCACTCTTTGTACACTCTGTTTGCCCCATCGTAGTCCCGTATTGTTTGAACGTCAGTGTGTTTATTCCGTGTGCTATCTACTTGCTTTGACTCTGTTAATAAATCTCAGTTTTGAGTAACCCTACGCGATCCCGTGTGGACTACATTCCCAGACAACAGTAGAGGACAGTTTACAATTTATTTTTAAGGGATAGTTCATCCAAAAATGAAAATTCTGTCATGGTTTATTCACCCTTATGTCATTCAAAATGTGTGCCTCTATTCTGTGGAATACAAAAGAACATACTTTGAGAAATGTCTCAGTGGTTTTGTGTCCATACAATGGTAGTCAACGGGGTCAATGTTGTTTGGTTACCAATGTTCTTCAAAAGATCTTCTTTTGTGTTCTGTAGAAGAAAGAAAGTCATGCAGGTTTTGAAACTGACCTTATAAAGACTTTAGAGACCTAACATGAGCTCCATTGTTGTTCAGCAATTCCTGTTGAGTTTTCTTACTACCCACAATCCTGTTGCAATTTTACCAATCAGAGAAGTTGCTGTTACCATGGAAATGGCAATAGGTTGTGGTGAGCCTTCAGAGGCTTGATACTGTATCTGTAAACAGTGTTGGCTATGCAGGTACGCAGTCTTGCACTTTTCTTTTCTGAGTTTTCTTCTTTCTGATTTTAAAGGTGCTCCTCTGCTTTAAATCAGATAAGATTATTCATCTCAGAGTCAGCTTATTTGGTGACATACAATACTTAAAGCAACAAGGCTGTTAAAATTAAGCGGTCACTAGTGTGCCCTATTTTACAATATGAATAGTTTAGTAGTGTAGTAATAGTTGTTAACACAGATAAATATATTTGAAAGAATGCCTATAACAAAAAAATAATAATACAATGTTAGTCAGAAGTTCCCTAGGATTGTTTGCTTTCCTATATTCCTTAACATATCTTCTTTTGTGTTCAACAGAACAAAGACATTTATACAGATTGAAATAACTTTAAGGTGAGTAAATGATGACAGAATTTTCATTTCATTCCCTACTGTAAATCATACTTTCTATTATTCTGGTAGAAAATTGCACATGGTGATTTAATGGTCTTAATGTTGGAAGTACTCATCTGAAGGAATGTCTTCTTTTGCAGTCTCAGTTATTAATCCTTTGTTTTTCTCTGTAATTCACATTGTGTTTGTTGGACACAAATGGCTAGCTGACAGCACTGGACATGACTGAACAGCATGACTGTATCGTCTTCCAAACTGTTGTTCAAATCTTCTCCTCTCAGAGATGGTCTCAGTTCAGACAGACTTCATTCGGGGAGGTTCTGGTGGACTGATTTGAAAATCTTAAGCACTAAAAGTTTAAATTAAGGCAAAATACCCAGCAGAGACCATGGACATTCCTGTCCCTCCCACTCGTATCGTCCGGAACTTGTCAAATATTTGCTGAGTCTCACGGCACACAGAGGCCCGTGGCATCACTGCCATTTCCAATGAGCCGACTCTCATTTTAAATGTTAATTGCCTTCCCTGAGCCTTCTCATTACACTCTCAGTAAATGATATGCTGCAGCCTCTGTGAAAAGGCTCCCATTTATCCTCTGAATGTACCAAAAGATCCATGCAGGTTTACCCTGATCCCCAATTTGGCATTGAAATGAATGGAAATGCTCTTGATAATTGTCACCCCCTTGCACATCCTTTAACTCCATTTGGGGTCCGTATGCTGGATTTTATGTGCTAGATTTCACATACAGTAAGAAGTGTGGAATATTTCTTGTTCTTTAACGCTAAAGTGTGCAATTTTCTTCAGATACCTGCTTAATATTCAGAGACAACTAAATTACTCATTTGTAGGTTGATTTACCCAAAAAATGCAAGCAGGTTTGGTGGGTGGAGGTTATGTTTGGAAAACCTTTTTGGAGAACAGTCATTATTTTTGCAATTCTGTATTCTTCAGAAATGACACGCTTCAGTTTACGAAGAACTCTGGGTTATGGGTGGTTAGTGCCTGTTTTGCTTTGGCACAGAAAGATGTATTTTTGTCTATTTATGTACTGTAGTAACCAATATTTAGACTCTGCTTGTCTTCCAGGTGAATTCTTCCAGAAAGATCTCACTAGGGAGCCCATGCATTTCGCACTTTCAACTGAATACACAAGCCTATGAATACACTACAAGACCTGAAAGTCTCATGGTTAGTGTTATAGTGACCCAGCCTATGATTTTATTGTATATGTTACACACACAGTCATCATGTAAAGCTCCAATCTGTGATTTATTAAGTTAAAAATCAACAAAATTCAGTTATTGATTAAGTACATAAAATACTGTTCAAAAGTGTCTCCTTACATTATAAGCATATTTTACTGATCTATAATTTAAGACGTCAGGAACGATTTCGCTGGAAATTTATATTTGACATCATTTCACATCAATCCATGTAAAGTAACCTGCAATGTTGTTTCAAACAAAGATGGCGACGTGGAGACAAATTGGAAATTATGAATGTATAAAATTACATAACACAATTAAAAAATATATATTTATTTAAGTGGAGATGCACATATTGTCAGTGTACTTACTAGAACTCCTATTAAAGATCGGGTATCATGCTATGTCATGCATTCTGACTTCTTCACACTGTTAAAGGTGCTGGCTACTCATGCATAACATGGTCAAAAACGAGTTGGACGTATGATGTAGTATTTCTGTACTATATACACTCCCCCAGCACTCCAACTTGTTTCGGAAAGTTTTTTTATAATTCTGGATCCCTGCGTCGTCAAAGGATCCTATTCCTTTTATTGGCCATTCTCCCGGAAAAGCACGGCAAGGCGAAAGAAAGAGCCCGCCCACGAGCCAACCGATGAGCGAGACCCGCTTTCCATCAAGGTTCATGGCATTTCAGTGATGGCTGTTACATAAACGGTGGATATAACGCTGGATTTGGAGATCGTTTGAAACTGATAGATGGCTTGGCCCCAGTGCTAAAAGCAAACTGTAACTCAAACTAAGTCATACGTCTGTGTTTTGTTGGCAATCGGCGTGTATATGCATAATGTACAAAACACGAAGGGATTAATGTGATGATCTGTTGCTTGATCGTGCTGTAGTTCCATCCCAATCTCCCCACTTGTCCCATTTCTAGCTGCTCCTGTTTTTCCAGCTTTTTACAGCTGTATCTCTCTTTTATAAATTTGATCAACTGCCTGTGATACACGATCTTTAACATCTGCATTTGGTGTCCTCAAGTAGCCAGTAACTTGGAGGTAACTTTAATGTCTTGTGGTGACTTTGGACACAGATTTGTTCTGCACTGTGTTGTTATGTAAGCATGTTTCTGCGTGGATCTGTTTGGGGTGAGGAGGGGCTGTAATGTCAAAATCGTTGCATGGAGAGTGATGAGTATGCCAATCGTCAGAGCCAGAGGCTGTGCACCTCCACCGTCAGCCAGGCTCCAAACACCACACACTGTAATGCCATCTGGCAGAAAGGTCAAAAAACGGATCCAGAATCGGCGCTTTGGTTTTACAGGACTAATCTCAGATCCTTGCGTAAATTCAGAGCGCTGCATCTCTTATGACATATAGACAAATATGTTCTTGTTTGGCTCTCAACGGAGGCGGTCGCATTTTTCACTCCCCGTCCTTGCCCTTATTTTCCCTGCTTTGTCTCCTGTCTCGTCTCGTATCATCTACTGAGAGACTCTCTCTGCACTGCTCTCCAAACTTTGAAAATTATGGATCTGATCAACTGGTCTCTCAACGCAATTGACACCAATTTCTCGACGAAGAGCTTGGGTTCGGGGGAACCTAACTGCCCTGACGGAACGTTCGCAGCTGGCTACACGATGGACGCGTGGGACGGATGGCGGATCGTGTGTCTGGCGGCTCTTTCCGTGGAGGACATCGAAGATATCTACCTATTCGGAACCATGATAACAGGTCTTGTGCTGATTGGATTAGGCTTTGCCCTGGGTTATCGAAGAATTCATAAAACGGGAACAGCTGTCCAAAGCCTCACAAGGCTGCCCGTATCGATTGAAGCTGTGGACAAAGAGAGTAGCCATGGAATTGTAATGTGGTTTACTCGCCCCAAGACAAAACAATCGCAATCTTATCTTTTCGGCTCCCCGGAACCAGCACTGGCCTCGGCCAAGGCCGCTGCTGGAAAATCAACCCTGTGAAGAGCACTGCAGTGAGACGCTCTTGCGTTCCTCCCCCACTCTACAGACACCTGACTGATTACAACCATCACACACACACACATATGCCGCACTCAACTGAGGCGGTTAGAACTATTACACACACATTACCCTCACCCAATCCAACGCCTCCGTCGCTTTGTACCACCAGCCTGACAAGCGGGTTTGTGATCGGCGCCGTAATGGCTGCTGGACCGGATGGCTGCTTGCTGGAGCTGGATTAACTTCCCCTGTTGCAAGTCGTGTCTATGGTGTATTATGTGTATTTGTTTTTCTCCCCACATTCCTCATGTTATGCTGTATTTTCTTCTTCAATCCATTTCGTTACACTGTACTCGTATATGTGTAATGACAATAAATTGAATCCAAATCCAAATCCAAAGTGTTAAAGGTTTCTCAACAGTTCTTAGACTACCTCAGGTTACCTCCAGGTTTTGTGTTAGTTTTATAGGAGACAGAGTCATTCAGTTCAAGTCTCGGCCACTGTAAAAACAGACCCGTGTCTACTCTGTTTCAAATCATATTTAGCTGCCTATGGAGGAAGCAGCACTTGTTGGAAAGGTTGTTCCAAAAAATCTTAATTATTTGGTTAAAAACAAAGTAATATGCTGCCAGTGTGAAGTGTTCTATATGTCAGTAAGCATCCATGATATTTAGGCTTCTGTATTATAAGCCCATGCAACAAGGCTGAGCCCTAGTTTTTTAAATAAAAAAAAGTTTTTGACTTCAAATGTAAACTTTTTCCTACTTTCCTCCAAATAAATTCTACTGTTTTGAATGGAAGTCCTGTTGTTAAAACTTGAAGTGTGTAACTCTCAACACCTGCTTGTTTGGATGCGTGTGATTGTTACTTGCACATTATTCCTCAATTTTGCATCATGCACCATTTCTCGGTCTGTTTGGGATGAGAGGGGCTGTTATTTCCTCAGATGCCTGAAGGTGAACTGCGTGACACTATACCAAAGTAACAGAAAAAATGTATCTCTGAGTGGCAGTTTTTTAAGATCCCAAGGGTGCTGCCAGATGAGATCTTAAAGGCTTTATTGTTAGCATGAGAGTGTGTAAAGTGGGTGGGTTTTATGCATGGAGACCTGTGTTCTGCAATGTGCATGTGCATATGTTGATCGATCCTCAATAACAAGCATTTGCAAATATCAATATAAGCACCCAAGATAATTCAAAGAAGCTGGTGGCTGATGGACGAGGATTCAATTCAGTTATACACAGGATACAACTTGCAGTGAAATGTAGGTCTGGTCAGCTTTTCTTTGACCGTGCAAGTAACAAACCGATACTCTATTCTACATAGTGGCACATTGTAAATTCGTAAAATATTATTCTTACGTTTAAGTGTGATTTTCTTTTTTTTGCCAGTGGTTTAAGGTTTAGGGGGGGCCTTATGGGTGGGTTTAGGGGAGGGGCTTCAGTATATCTTTTTCAAAAATCATGCGTTTATACGATTTACATCATTTGAATTATTTCAAATTAGCCACCTTGTAAAAGAGTTAAAAAAAATGACAATAGGAATCTAAACAGCCTAGGAATGTAGAGTGTAAACAAAATGGAAGCCAATGTAAACAAAATATTGTCCTGAATTAATGGGTTGACCCTGATGTTATTTACATAAACATAAAAGTGGCAAAGTTAAAAATACCATACGTATGATTTAGTTAAAGGTATAGGTTATATGTATTAATATAGTTAATATAGACCCCTTTGCAAGATGCACACACTGGTCCAGAAGCACTTCTTGTTTCAGTTTTATTATTATTATTTAACCTTACATTTAATTAAATTCTAAAGATACTTGTTTAACATTTTAAATTCCATTCCATTCCATTTTCTACCGCTTGTCCGAACTACCTCGGGTCACGGGGAGCCTGCGCCTATCTCAGGAGTCATCGGGCATCAAGGCAGGATACACCCTGGATGGAGTGACATTTTAAATTAATTATAAATATTCTGTTGGTTGTACTTTGTTCAAAGGTTTGTGTAACTGAAACAGGAAGTTCTTTTGTACCAGCGTTGAACCAACGTTGTTTACATTACCCGAAGTGGTTTATATTGTTTGATACACGGCTGTCTGGTGTAGACTTATCGCACAGAACAGATTTCAGTCTACTTTTGACTACTTTTGTCTGCAACTGCTGTAGCCTTTGCGTCATGTCTCGCTGTTTTCAGCACCTCATGCCGAGTGCGATGTGTTTTAAAGTTAGTGTGTTGTGTGTGAAACAGTTGAAATGCATCTGACTGCCTCTGTGTTCTGTTCTTTATAGCAGTTTTTGCACTTAAAAACACACCCTGCGTGCAGGGCTCCTTTCGTTCTGTGCTGCCTGTTCTCTGTTTCCGCAGTTTGACGTAAATGATGTGTAGTTGACGGTGCACGTCGCTTGTAGTAACAGCTGGATCTGGACTCCCTGCAGAATTTTAAAAACAAGCTTTGCATTAACCAGTGCTACAAGCTGGAGCCTCTCCGATAGCAAGACAATTTCTCATTGCAGAATCCACACGACAGCCCTAATGAGATTGTTGGTTTTCAGTTTTTTTTTTAGAAAGAATAATGAGCTTTGTAGTTAATTTCGTTCATCCGCCCTAGGCGCTATAGCTTGACCACGGGTGTTGAACTGTGAATGGTCATTAACCTGGCTGAAGGACGGATGTTGGATTAGCCGAGATGCCCAACTCCATGTAGTGCTAGCGGCCGGTTACCTTGGAAACTTTGGATTTCAAGCACCTTGCGCCTGGCTAACTTGATGTTCAAAGGGGCATCGGTACAGGAGGGCAGCTCAAAAAAGTTAATTGCTTTTGGATATTCAACCATAACGCCACCAAGGAGAGCTTTTGCAGAGAGGGAAAACATTCGAAAAGTTTCATAATCCTTGCCTCGCTCAGAATAGCACTCCTTTCATTGATGTTCTCGGGAATATGCTCCTCTGCTGTTGCACAGACTTCTGGGATAGGAGCTTAAGTCTGGTTCAATATGATGGCACAATAGATGGATCTTAGGTGTTGGGTGGGGGGATCTAGGGCGAAAAAGCACTTACGAAACCCAAATCCTTGGTACAAAGAGAAGAGGTGAAAAGGCAGTAATTTAACCAGATGCCCCACTCAGCAGAGAACGGATTAAAATGCACTGCGGCTTATCTGGCCCTAAGACCTCCACTGTTGAATCACTGGGTTTGCAAAAACACAGCCAAGGTCATGCCTTTATTAAGGTTCTTTTATGTGTTAATGAGAACGAGCCGATCAGGTTCTCAGCCTCCGCTCCTCCTTCAGCTCTTACTGTACTAATGAAAGGAGGAGTGGGAACGTGACGGGCGCGTCCTGTTTGACAATACGGCAAGGTGAGCGAGGGAGGACTTCAATGTGTCAGCAGCTCAGAAAGGTGAAAGCTGGAGAACATGTCAGGGAAAATTAAAACCTGAATGTTCGGGGGCAAAACGGTTACTCCGTATTAACTAAGCAGTTTACTTTCATCCATTTCAGACTGTAAATTTCTAAATGCGTTTTTGTAGGATTTGCTGGATTTGTGAGGCTGGTCAAGTTGAATTCATATTTTATTGTATTACATTTACTGTATGTGTGTGTAACATTATTTTATCCAAAACAATTTGACAAACAGGAGCATACCTAACATTTTAAACTTGATGCCATTAAAGAAATAGTTCACCCAAAAAAAAGTGTCACCTCTAACCTTGTAATTTCAAACCTGTATTGCTTTATTTCTTCTGCAGAACACAAAAGATATTTTAAACAATGTTGGAAACAAAAAAACTGTTGGTCCCCAATGACTTGCATTGGTTTTGTGTCCATACAATAGAAGTGAATGGGGGCCAAAAATTTTTGTTTACCAACATTCTGTTTTGCAGAAGAAAGAAGGCCAAAGAGGGTTAAAATGACAAGAGGAGAGTAAATGATGACAGAAATGTGGGGTGAGCTGTCCCTTTAAAGGAGCATCTTTAATTGGAGCTTAATCTCAATGGGATCCTTGAGTTAAAGAGTTCACCCAAAATGAAAATTATTTTATCCTTTACTCACCCTCATGTCATTCCAAACCTGTATAAATTTGGTCAGGAAAACATACATCATATAGAAAAGATATTTTGAAGAATGTTGATAACCAAACAACACTGGCCCCCATTGTCTTCTATCATATTGAGAATTATATTTTATTGGGTTCCACAAAAGAAAAAGTTGTATACAGATTTTGAGGGTTATGAGGTTCAACAAATTATAAAAGAGTCTTTAATATTGGGTGAACTCTCCGTTTAGACACACTAGTCAAAGTATTTACCTCCATAATGTGCTTATTCCTATATGATTCATGTGAACATGTGCACCACTGTGCCATTTGGAGGCCTTTCATTCATTCTGTCCGCTTCTCCCTCTATAGCACTGGAGTGAAAGAAGCTTGTTGGGATGGATATCTCAGATGGTTGACTCGCCTTAAGTGTAATGGGGCCTCTACCTACTTTCTAACTATATAGACGCTGATTGGAGTCCTATGGACACTGAGGGTCAAATCAGAGCTCCATTCATTTCTACAAGGCAATTCAACGATTTACTTACACTCAGATTCTGGTTGTATTTAGATTAAAGGTCCCTGTCGCTGCTGCTACACAATAGTGCTGTGATACATTATTTCGATGAATGATGTTAAAATATCGAATAGACAGTTTTTTGTAATGGCAGCACTCCTTAGGGTACATTCAGAGCAAACATTTTAACTCAGCAAAAGACCTCCTAAATATGCATAAGAACTGTCATGGTCAAGAGATTTAGCAAAGTAAGGTTTTAACAGCTGTTAAAGAAAGGAAATGTTAAAGGAAGATGATGCTTATCAAAACAGTGGGTCTCATTCACTAATAATTGCGTAGACTTTTCGTATTTATGCGCACATTTGAACCTCCCACGAAAAGGTTCCGCCTTATTCACAACACGTGCGTACACGTACTCATGTTAGTGAATTTGGAGTATTCCAAATGAGCTTCTGCGTACACGAGTTTAGTCATTTGCATGAAACATACCTAGTCCATCCCCATATTAGGGCTTTCAGCCGAACTTTTCCTTTGCCACCTGTCTTCACTCTAACGTGCGTTTATATATGCCATGTTTGGTTCGATTAAAGCGAACTCCGGTGCGAATGCGCTGTTATTTGTGTCAGTGTGACGCTGCCACCCAAACCCTGGTGCGCACCAAACAACCGGCCCAAGACGGCTAAACGATGGGTCTCAGTCCACTTTCAAACGAACTCTAGGTAAAAGGATAAAAGGACTGATTATTTGATATATGCTTGCCCATGTAACGGAGGAATTCCTGCCGCCGTTTTGACTGCTTTAAACACTTCATGAGGTCTTCACGAGTTACCGGCTGCTAAAAATGTCATGAACGTGGGTGGTGAGGGACAGAGGACCCAAGTGAAGACAGGGAGGTAAGGGGTTATTAACAAGACATTTAATAATAACAAAAACAAAACAAAAACCCACGAGGGGGTAACAAAAAAACATGACAACAGGACCAAGGACTAACTAAACTAGACTAACACGTGACACTAAACTAGACTAACACGTGACACTAAACTAGGACACTAACTAGACTAACACTTGACACTAAACTAGACTAACACGTGACACTAAACTAGACTAACACGTGACACTAAACTAGACTACACGTGACACTAAACTAGACTAACACTTGACATTAAACTAGACTAACACTGACAAACTAGACTACACTGACACTAAACTAGACTAACACTGACACTGACTAACACGGACTAGACGACATAAACTAGACTAACACGTGACACTAAACTAGACTAACACGTGACACTAAACTAGACTAACACGTGACATTAAACTAGACTCGACACAGGTGACACAAACAATGAACCAGCACAGGCCAATGAAACATGAGGTCATATATAGGGACAGAAATCAAGAGGGGACAGGTGTAGGGGATAAACTAATTAATTAACACTAACTAGGAAACAGGAGGGCAGGAAGAACATGTTTTAATAAAATGCATAAAATATGTAAAGGAAAGAATAGAACTTATGAAGGAAGTAAGTAAATTGGGTGTTGTATCATTCAATATGGAAAGTCTATTGAAAATACATGCAGAACAAGAAAAAATATATAGTGTTATTATGAAATATTTTAAAGCTATTGGAGTAGACAGGAGAATTTAAAGTAATAGGTTTAAATAAAAGTTTTTTTTTTTTTTTTTTTTTTAAGTTGTTAATTTCTAGACGCTTATTAGTGCTTCACACTCCAGTCCAGTTGGTGGCGGTAATGCACCGAAAGTGGGTTTGCCAACCGCCATAAAACACCATTAGAAGAAGAAGAAGGAGGGCAGGAACAATGAGAAGACCGGAGAGAGAGTATGGCAACCAATAGGTGCCAAAATAGTCTCTCTCCAACATAAAACGAGGGTATTGTTTTGTCATGACAAAAAAATACCCTCATATGGGCAGGCATACACTGAACATGTATAACCCATGCAGCACTGTGCACACAGCATTGTTTTGGATGTCCGGTAAGTTCTGTTTTAAAATAAAAATGATAAAAGCTGTCCAATCACGTTGCGACTTTACACGTAAGCTGTTGGGTTCGATATCTTTGGTTCGCTGTTTAAATGCCAGTGTGATCAAAAGTACCAAACAAACCGAACTACAAGTATGAACACACCTTAGGGCGCTTTCTCACCTTTAGTTCGGTTCATTTGGTCCGGACCAATTTAAAAACATGATACATTGTAGCATTTTCCAGCGGTGTTGGTTCCCTTTTACACCACACTGATTGCTTTGGTTCGAACCAGTTGAAACGGACCAAAATGGCGACACCTGACAACGCGTGGAACTTGTACATCCCGCACTAGGATGTACTCCTAGCGGAGTTTCTTTACCTTAACCCGGCACTGTTCCACAGATCTATTAAACCCCCTTTTCCTGAGTTGATTGCTAAACAATGAAAATATCTTGCTGTTCGTGAGTTTTCGAAAGTTGGGATGTAATAGGAATGTGCACGAATGCTCAAATATTCGATTCACAATAACTATTTAAAAATTAAAAATTATATTCGAATATTTGTACTTTTCATAAGAATAAATATTGCGTCACAACAGGGATAAGTATACAGAGGACCTTAGAGTTGTCACGTCTTATTTAATGCTTCAATTCATCTGTAATGATTTTATAATATACAGAAAATATAAAACAATCATTCGTTTATGTTACTAAATCTATGTTCACTCAGATCACAAGCTAGTTTAAATATTTTAAGTTTACACACCGGATGCCCGTGTCGCGTGTTATGCTCGGCTCACATCGTCAAATGTTTAAAAACTGGTGAGACACAGAGTTTGTTAACAATACTTACATTAGGTATAAAAATACCAAAAAATATAGATGATTAACAATAATTAATTTATTACCATAACTTGTTCGGAGCGGTTGTTCTTGGTAAATTAATATCCTTTCATTAAAAAATCTATACAGGATATGATATTGATGCGTTATGAATATTTAATGATAATTATAAGCTTGATGTGAATTTGTGACTAAATAAAAACTTAACAAATAACATCATTATTAACTCAATTTAAATAAAAACATATTAGAATATTCTTATGATCTCAGATCTTAGAATATGAAATTATTGAAAAATGCCCATCCTTAGGATAGAATATGGTCATCAGCCCAAATTTCTATGAGGCTCCGCACCTCCTCAGTTTGTCCGAGCTGCATAGTGCAAACTGTCACCAAACACTTGTTCTCATTCCATAATGCACAGCGCAGCTGACTGCGACAACTGGTTTAGTTCACAAAAGTGCAGTACTTTTTGCATTTGGGTCTGTTCGCGGTCGAATCACGTTCTCCGGTCGAATCGCACTCCAGGGTTCGTTTGGAAGCGTACCGAGACCACCTTTTCAAGGAGGTCTCGGTACGCTTATTTGGTCCGCTTTTGGTCCTCTTTTTGCTACATTCACACCTGCCCAAACGAACCGCACCACGAAGAAAATCAAACTCTAGTGCGATTCAACGGTACTAAATGAGTCAGGTGAGAAAGCACTCTTAGTCAAAGTTACTTCAGGCAACCCCATGTGTCAACAAACGCGCTATCGCAAGTAATTCCAAGTGCACAGTCCTCAAAGTCAGTTCATACACAACAAAACACCTTTTATACAGACACGCAGTTTGCAGAGGTCTCATTAGCCGGTTGTAAAATCGCTGCTATTCAGAGAAACCTCGCAGCTCGAGCTATAGTCTAACGCAGCTTTTATTATTCTTTCACTGTATATGATGAAATAATTTTTAAATTAAATATACATCTACGCGTATACATATATATATATATATATATATAACTATTATCCTAAGATGAAACATGCATTTTATCATTTTGTCTTGGAGAGCGAGAGAGAAAGAAAGAAAAAGAGACTGGTGATTTTCGCGTACGCATGCTTAATGAATGAGACACATTGTTGTGATGATAATATAATTAAGAAGACATTGTTTACTTACATTTAACACAAAAGCGGATATTTAACCGATACCTCTCGCTGCTATGAAAATGAATGGTGATGTACTGGTGTTTGCATGACAGCCAAAAGCAGAAAACTGTATTTTGGCCATTTATTTACACATAAAGTGCCTGAAAATGTAACTAGATTTCGTCTCTGTGTAAACTACCCTGTGTTCTATCTCTGTGTTCAAGCATTCAAATACCTCATCGCCTGTCCAGACAAAATTGCTCAATGATTTTTTTCTATAAAAGAATTATGGTGTGTCCCAGTTCGCCAGGTTATACTATGCCATGTACTATACTATGCCATGTACTATACTACTATACTATACTATACTAGAGCTGTAAATCTTCACCTGCCTCACGATTAGATTTGATTACGATTCCGAGGGTTACGATTCGATGCATCTTGTCCGCCATTTTTGTTATTAAAAAAATACAAACAATTGAACCTCTTTCTCTTACAATTTATTTTATTTAGCAGCTTTTGAAACAAAACAATGTCAAATTACATGACAAATTGTCTCTAACATTATTTAAACACAACACCCCTTTATACAGCAAAGTAAATATACGTTTAAGAGGTTTAATTCAAATATAAAAACTAAACAGGCTGTTTTTTTCCTGAAAAGAAAACTAGCAATATAGTTCAACGCATTGCATTAACTGGAAGAACATGACTGTGGCAAGCACAGCGGGACGAGGGTCGTGAGAGATGCGGGACCGGTGCAACGCGCAGCTCGTTATCACACTATATTTTATTTACATTTCCAAGAATCGATTATTGCATTTTATACATTAGTTCTCTCTGGTTCTCGAATCTGATTGGCTGATAGCTGTGAGATATTCCACCAGGATCATCACGGGAAACTGACCGTTGAACCGCTTCACTGACTGTTTTTATCACTCTGCCACAAAATAACTCAGACTTTTTTGTCCTCGCAACGGCGTTACTCTGAAGAAGTTAGATTGCTAGCTCACAAACACACGAAGCAGTTTACCCTTTCCATAATGTTTACTTCTGTGATGCTGTCTCTTTTTTTTGTAAAACTGGCATACAATAAACAAGATATAAAAAAATTACTAACTGCACATTAATTCGTCTGGTATAGCCTACATATAAACGCGTGCACTGCGATCTGCACATGCATGGGTGTACACATGTTATGCGATAGGACTTTCTTTCATTATCATTATATCGATCACAGTTTAACTTCCAAGAATCAATATTATGTTAACACATACTGTATATGAACGCTTGATATAGTCAATAAACAAACAGGCATATTTTTCTCCAAGCAAAGATTGTTCGCGTTGTGAACCGAAATTAAGCTACTACTGTACGATGAATGAGATCTAAATCTCAACACTGCGCAAACTTCAATACTGGAAAATGGCCACTAGGTGGAGTACATACACCATGATAATTGGAACGTTGTCAGTGTTGGCGTTGTCTCTAGCAATTTATTCACAGCCCTCTGCAATCATTGTTTAAAAATATTACAGCGTGGGACGCGAGGGTCTCGATCAAGATAATAGAAATTGAATTAAAACATTCTCGGTGAGCTGCCTTTTAAAAGTCTTTTTCAGCACAGCGCAAATTTAAAAGAAGTGATTGTTTGGACTTAGAAGCGGAGGTTTAACTATTATGCTGGGCTTGGATTCATGGCGGAAGAAAGTAGTTCCCCATTTCCTTTAAAACCGGAGGGGTTTAAAGACACTCCGACATTGTTTCTGGTTTATATACACACTTGTGCCGTCAAACTGAATTCAAACTGAACTGAACCAAACTGCTCTCTTAGTCGTGTATGTAGTGTTCTTATATCTGCGTGGCTGTAATTGCCTAATCACAGCCATGAAGATAAAAGAACACTACATATACTCCTACTAGAGCGATATTGCATTAATATGCATCGAGGCAGAATCGTTTTACGTCCGCATCGCGATGCACCATGAAAACAATTATTTTCCACAGCTCTACTATATACTATACTATGCACTACACTACACTATACTATATACTATACGATACTCATTGTTAACGGTAAATCATTTTGACAAAGTTGTTGTCTGTACACAAAACCTTTTAAAAACACCAAGGAAAAATGTTTCAGTTTTTAGCATATCAGTGTCATGTAAACCTAACGTTATATGGTTGCGTTTTCTGGAGCCATGCAGTAGCTTTGCGTAAGAGACAGACCAAAAAAATTAAATAATGCCTAAATTGAACATAGTCATTTAAATTAAAGGTAGGTTAACACGATAGCTGAATCTAACTGTGGTAAATGAGCACAGCTGATTATAAAAGAATTAACAATTATGAAGATTCAGCCTGGAACAAAGAGCCATGTCATGCTCTACCTTTTAAAAGGCCTAATCATTTCTACTTGGTAATTTGTTTTATTCATACAATACGTGTATCCTTTGGTTTGATGCAATGGTCTTACGCACACGGACACTCAATGCACAAGGACAGCACGAACATCAAAGCTTTACAGAGGTACTAAGAGATTAGTATTCTTTCCACTCTTACAATTGGCTGTAAGCAATAGTCTCTGCATTAGTCCTGCATATTCGCTCTTACATTGCATTTTGGCAGACGCTTTTATCCAAAGCGACTTACATTGCTTTATCCTATACATTTTACATAGGTATTTGCAACCCCTGGATCGAACCCACAACCTTGCGTTGTTAGCGCAATGCTCTTACCACTGAGCTACAGGAAAGCTGTAAAAATATTAGGTTTATGCTCGAGGTAAAACCGGAAAGCTCATATAATGTATCTTTCATGTTCTGTAGATATGTTAGGACGGAGGAAGACCAAAACAGATGCATGTTAACTCAATTTTGACATTGTACATTTCGTCATCTAAATCAATAATATTGTGAATGAAGTGGATGAAAAATAGATTACTCTGGCTGTGAAATATTTTAAGACAGATTTCAGCAACAGGAAGCAAAAGTTTTTCAAACGTTGGTTGTGCAACTCGTACACAATTAGAAGATTGTGTCAGTGTTTGAAAGTAATAACCCGAGGGCACAATAGCTGTTTCCATCAAAGCTGCGAATGCCTCAAAAACAAATTGCGAATAAAGCAGCATTTTCATCCCATGAAGAGAACTAAATCAACATATCCTGGGGAAATTGACACAAAATATTGAAATGGACGTAGGGAAGCCACTTTCCCTTTTTCATCAAAATACTTGACAAGCTTCATGTTGTATAAATATTGAAGGCAGATGCCGTATGTCTCGGAGTGACAGACAGTTGGTTTGATAATAGCGAGCGAGATCATTGGAGTGATATAATAATATAATCATGAACAATATAAGATTTTCTAAGATTTTCAGACGTGACACTTGATGCATATTTACTAAATTATAAGTGATTTTCATTACAGTTTTGTCTTGTAGTGTTTTTTAAATCTAAATTTAAAAGCTTTTTTATATTTTGGGCATGCAATTTTTATGCAGTATTTTAGAATTTGCTTAAAAATATACGAATGGAAACTAGTTAGACATTATATTGGAATAATGCTTGAGGACACATGTTAGCTAAAGACTGTTGAGTCACACTGTTCGCAACAACTTTGGTCAGATCAATCCTCAAATTACTGCTGAAATAAAGTCAAAATATTGCATTCATTCAGATTTCACAAAAGTGGTAAATGTCATTAGGGACTTTGAACCGAGAAGGTAATCAGTTTCAAAGAAAGGCAAAGTACTCTCAATAAATATCGAAAAAAATTCTAAATCTACTTCCTCAAACAATTTGTTAAAATCTCTGAGGTCTGAAACGTGTTTGAGTTGAGTGGGAGGAGAGAGTGGGTTGTTTTCATGAAGCCAACAAAGAGAGTGATTGGAAAAATAATCCACAATTACAGTGTTTCCAGCCTGAAAACAGAGCAAAAAGGAGTGCAGTCTTTCAGCGCAGGGGACAAAAAACTAATTGGCATAATGTTGAAGCAAGCCATGCTAAAACGCTCCTGACGTCCTTTTAAACGCTGCTGTCTCTGAAGTCTCATTGCAAACTGTCTGCCTCTCAGAGTGTGTCATGACTGTTGTTTGGTGTGTGTGTTTTATTACACGTCTCTCTTGTGACCTCAGACTGGGTTGTGGCGGGAGGCATTTTGCTCATGATTGGACGAAAATCTAGAAGATAATCTTTGTATATTTTGGAGCAAGTGCAGAGTCCCAGAGGATAAAGGCTGTTTGGAAAGACAATATTTAAAGCAAACTCATATGTTGTTTTTAATAAATTACAATCTAGTATTTCTGATTAAACATTTTCGACATGTTCAAATAATTAAGTACAAAATAAAATGTCCCTATATGAAATTATGCTAGATTAAATAAACAAATAAAATAAGTATTATTATTATTATTTGTAAAAACTAAATATATTATATATATATAATAAACAAAGGGTATTTGTTTATTTATTTGATGTTTATTTATTCATAAAATAAATAATAATGATTGATTTATTTGATTGAAACAATGTCATTGATTTGTATTTTTTATCAATAACAAAATAATCTCTGTGTCGGGATGTAAATGGATTCACGAGTGGGCGGGGCTTCAACAGGAAATCTATTAAAACCAAATTAAAAGCTATAACTATATTGCTACTATACGGTATCAGTTCCTCTTTGATGAAACTAAATGTAAGCCTGAATTTTTTTAAAATCCTTCTAAATGTTTCTTGTTAAACTCTTGTCTTATACTTAATATTTTCTATTTTTAAAGGGGTTGTATGGCGCGAATACGTGTTTTTCTGTGTCTTTGGTGTGTTATTAGTTGCCCATGCATGTATTTCACACATAAAATTGCAAAAATTAAAGTGCCTTCTATCTAAAAGCGAGTGCTCACCCAGACCTGCCTGAAACGACTCATGTAACCACACCCCCACGAATGTACGTCAATTCGTGGTGTGACTTGACTAAGACCACCCAAATGTATAGGCAAGTAAGGCCGGGCGTACATGTAAATCTCATTGTATCGTTACCGCCGCAGCCATGTCGTGGAGACGATGTGTGTTTCATTGCGAAAAGAAAGCCTCTTTGTTTGCCCTTCCAAAAGTTGAGACAACTGAGCTGTTCCAGAACCGTACAATCCGAATATTCAAGTGTGTGTCGCGCATTTCACAGATAATTTCTTCATGAACCTGGGAGAGATCAAGGCTGGCTGTGCTCAAAAGCTTTTGTTAAAGAGTGGGGCAATTTTAATTATTACAACTTCACCAGAACAGTCTGGCGCTTCAGATTCGCAACCTGTAAGTTTATTTTCATTGTAAAAGACGTTGTAACGGACTAACGCGAGTTGAATTTTTGTGTTTGTGTGTATCACATGACAAGTGTGAAAAAGACAACATAAGTCCTATGTAGTGGAGTAGGCGGGGCGAGACCGTGGTTCGAGACCGGTGAGTAATTGTGAATAAGCGCCAGCTGTGCGCACACCGGGCTCGAATCACGTAGGAGATTGGGAGCATATAAAAGGAACGAGCGACCGGACCGTCGAGGAGAGAGGACCGGGCCCGAACATGTGTTAAGTTGTTTTATGTTTATGTATTGTGTTATTCGCCGGCAGTCGTCCGTGAGGGGCTGCCGGCTGTTTATTTACTTTATTAAATGTTTAAAATGTCTTCCGGTTTCCGACTCCTTCCTTCCCTTTTATGGAGATTTGTTACATTGGTGCCGAAACCCGGGAGGAAGGAGAGACATGCTGTCGGAGAGCCCTCGCTGCTGAGGGGCATCGCGGTGCTGAGGAGTTCGGGCAGCGCGGACGAGGGAAGTTCGCTGACGCTGCCCGAGGCGGTGGTGCTGGAACGAGATGAATCGGCTGGGACGGAGAGCTCGCTGCCGTGCTCCTGGGCCGAGGTGGGATGGCGGCCGTCCTGGAGGGAGCGGGTGAGTCGTTGCCTTCGGCCAGAGCCTGCTGCCGTCCGCCGTGAAGGGGAGGAGCAGGAAACGGGAGACTCACTGGCTGCCCTCAGCTGGAGGAGCCATCGCCGGCCGCCAGGGGGCGGAGGAGGATTGAGCCGTCCACCGAGCGTCCAGTACCACCGCATGGCACCGCGAGGAAGAGCCCTTCGGCTGGCTGAGGACCGTGCGGCAGCATGTCGGGGAACCGGACTATTTTTTTTCTCCTCTCTCCCCTCTCTCTTTCCGGTCGCTCCGAGGGCTCCCGTCTCCGTTGTCTCGTCTCGTCGCTACATACCCCCAGGGGAAAGGTACTCCGAGACTGGGAGACCCCCCCCGAGGGAGGGGGGGAGCAAGCACAGTCTCGGGGGTACCCCCCGGCCTGTGTTAGGCGATGGGGGTATGTAGTGGAGTAGGCGGGGCGAGACCGTGGTTCGAGACCGGTGAGTAATTGTGAATAAGCGCCAGCTGTGCGCACACCGGGCTCGAATCACGTAGGAGATTGGGAGCATATAAAAGGAACGAGCGACCGGACCGTCGAGGAGAGAGGACCGGGCCCGAACATGTGTTAAGTTGTTTTATGTTTATGTATTGTGTTATTCGCCGGCAGTCGTCCGTGAGGGGCTGCCGGCTGTTTATTTACTTTATTAAATGTTTAAAATGTCTTCCGGTTTCCGACTCCTTCCTTCCCTTTTATGGAGATTTGTTACATCCTAATAATCAGTAATTATGTTCCAACTAGAGGCAACAAATATCGTGTTTATAATGGGGTTTATTGTCTCTGTTGAGTCGCAACGAGACGTGACAAACACAGGTTGATCCCTAACGGGAAATCTTTATAACGTCGTATATAAAAGGTAAAACAGTTAGCTATAGTTTTTAACTATGTAACATAAAATATATTTTTAAAAGCTTACCAATCTTTACATCCTGCTCAAGTCGCGCTGGCAAAGTTGATGTATCATCTTCATTTTCCGGATCAGATTCGGGCTCGAATTGATATAAGGATGTCACGATGACATTTTATCAACTGTCAGTATAATTCCTTGGGAAAATGATGTTCCGAATATGGTAAGAGGCGTTACATTTCCATCACACGCTTGCAGTATTCGACCAATCACTACGCACTGGTTAACTGGCCAATCATAGCACACCTCTCTTTTCAGAGCGATGAGCTTTGTAAAAAATCTGCGTGTTTCAGAGAGGCGGGTCAAAGAGGAGATACAAACATTCACGGTATGTGGAAAATACAGCGTTTTTGAACATTGCATTACATTAAAATAATATTTGTTTTCGCCCTGTCATTTGACCCCTTTAATATTGTATAGCCTGCCGTGTGATTGTGAAAGGCAACAAGAACATGCAAGCAATATCTAGTAGTTTGCGATTAGTTTTCTCAGCTCGGTAGCATACATATACCACCCCTCCACACCACTTAAGACTCTTGAATACCCACATCCCATATAAATCCGGGAGCGCGGGCATTCAGCCCGAGCGTGTCCTTACGTTTTTCAAGCCCACTGCACAGAACGGAGTTCATGCAGAAGGGATTTATTTAATTCAGCTATTGTACCTTCTGTAAATGATAGATTTGGAGAGAACTACCAAAACGGCACACAAATAATAATCTCCCAAGCATGAGACATGACAAGTGAACAGCCATGGAAGAAAAAAGAATCCAGGCCAAGAGAAAATTGGATTTTCGAGAATGCCGTGTTTCAGAAAAAAAGGAAAGAATGACCAGTCAGAAAGTGTTAGTGAAGCAGACTGACTTTCATTAGTTGAGTCATTTAGCACTATTGAACCATGAAGATGGCTCTGTGATATTATGTTAACCTGCTGTTTCACGTGTAGACTGCAGATTAAATGTAATTAAAGGCCTTTTGTACGTTCCGCATTGTTTCCAGATAATTGAAGAGTCTTGCGGTGTGAGTTCTTACAGATATTTGGACATTGCCACTCACTTTTTATGATGGATGAATCTGCTTTTGTGAAAAAAACTGGCATGTGACATCAGTATTAATGTGTATGTTTGATCATTTTGAACTTTAACCATCATGTCTGGCTTCATGCTTGTAGATCAATAAGTCTGCACTGCAAATGGAAGCTGAAAGAAAGAAAAAATGCCATTACTAACAGATGTCATATCATGTGTGTTTGATAGATGAATGGTGATGTTTGTTGCTCCTTCTGAGGCCCAGAGACCCACTGATGTGTTTAGCAGGGGTTCACCGTCTCCAGATATGATGGATACTAAAGCCATAATGGATACATGATCTTTTTACAAAACGGGATGCAAATGCGCAAAGCAGCAACAATAACATATATAGATGTTTGTTGCTGCAAAGCAAGAATGAAAGCCGGCGGTATGTGCTTTTACGGTCCCTGCTGTTTTTTGTATGGTTCACCCCTGTAGCTTCCTGTACTCAAATTCTATTCAGGTCCAAGCGTTTGTAAGCTACTGCGAAGTTTCAGAAAAATCTTCAGCACTCCAGCCGCGCATTCAATGTTTCTTTGTACGTTTCTAAAGGAAGGAGAGACAGGGCAGACCTAGAAGTTCAGGACCATCATCTCCCCCCCGTAACTCGCTCACCTTTAAATGCATCATCATTCCCACCCTGCTGAAAGAGCGGCATCTGAGCAGAAAGCCCCCCGCTGGGCGGGTGAGTGAGTGGGCAATAGAGTGGATGTGATTGACTCTCCTCCACTCTCTCGCCCTCCCGCTGCAGTCCGAAAGATGGAGAGACCTCTTTCTGCATTCCCCGCTCCTGTGCTAATTAAGGACTATTATCCAACACAGCAGGTAGCACCTGAAAGATAATTGTCCACAGCGACAACTAAAATCTGGAGGCTAAAGCACTGATGGTAAAGGTCACCTGGTATTATATAGTTCGCTCATATAATTAATGCATCCAGCCGCCGGAAGGCCTGTCTTAATTTAGAATCAAAAGCTTGTGGGTTTTTTTCTATTTATAGCAACATTTTAAATGTTTAAAAGATAGAAGACTGAAAGCGGTTTTAATATCCCAAAAGCATCTTTGTTTAATAGTAAAGATTTCAATAATATTGTGTGCACACCAAAATCGAAACTGTTACTCGCAGGATGTTTTGTGCCTCTCACACAAATCAATCATTACAGAGAGTATCTTTGCCTACCGCTTGATTTGAGATGTTTCAACTTGCAAGGAAGACGCAATTGAGGCGAATAGGTACGATCGCGCCGCCCAATTTGTGTCATTAGCTTCGCCCCCGCGCAAATTTACATTTACAGTATTTGTGTTTTCGTATTGACTTTGTATGTAATGAGTATGAGGAAATTAGCTTTTGGTGTGTTTCCATTGGTTAACTTTGTCAGTTAACATGTTAACTATTTATTTCTGAAAGCACGTCCTTTTTGCATTTGATTTAAAGGAATAATTCACCCAAAAATACAAATTCTCTCATCATTTTTTCACCCTCATGATTTTAAAAACCTTCAAAGTGAGTCTTTCTTCTGTGGAAAACAAAAGAAGATATTTTGAAAAATGTTGCAGTGGTTTTGTGTCCATATTCTATAATTGAAGTCAACGAGGTCCAATGTTATTTGATCACCAACATTCATCAATGTCTTTTGCGTTCTGCAGAAGAAAGAAAGTCATGCAGGTTTGCAATGAGGCTGAGTAAATGATGAGAGAATTGTCATTATTGGGTGAGCCATCCCTTTAATATCTTCTGTTTTCTCCGGGTTGTAGAACAGTGTGTTAATCATTCAGTTCATTACATCTTTACATACAGTCTCATTTATGGCTCCTTCAGACATCTCATCAAGTGTTCAGCGCACAATGAGCTGTAGATTGACTTGGAATGGCCTGAGCTATTCATCTGGTTAATTTCTTTTTCAGATAATGAAAGACAACTTCACACCGTTTTTAGAACAATAGCAGCCATTGTCTCCCAGTCAATGGAAAAAAAAAACAACTTATTTTGTGAAGCGTACAGTAGGCTCGAGGTTTTCTTAAAAAACTAAATCATGTTGCATTCACAACTAAACCTATGGGGAGCTGGTGATGCAGTGTATCCAGCACGTACATTATTCATCTTTGTTATGCATTTAGTTTTCCACTTTTTTATGAATTGTCGGTGTAACATTGATACTGTAAAGCAATACTGATTTGTCATTTCATGACATCATCAAACTCATGACCCTGGTCTTTGCTGTTGCCATGCTAGCAGCTGTCCGATAATAACACAGTTCATTCACTGTGTCTCTCAGCACAACACAGTCCTACAATGCCGCTGGCTTTACTATCAGCCGCTCACTGCTAACGTTCTTGCTTCTAGGGTATCATGAGTTGAGACAGACGTATTGATCTCGCAATATCGATTTGGACAGAGATGATACAGCAACATTGAATGATTTATTCAAGTCTTAATATCTCAGGGCAGGTCAGTCCCACCAGACACCGTTCCATAGGCATGTCTGAGGATACCAGAGGATTGTTATAAAGTGCAAACTCAACTTTTTTTAGTTAACAAGAGTCAGTATACTTCATTTAGACTAATGTCTGTCTGTGATGTCCAAATATGGCCCAGTCTTGCAGTGCACTGCTCTGGTTGCAGTGTGATAAGCTGCATTTATTCACAGATAGTGAATGTCAGTGTCCAAAGTCACAGATTTTTAAGGTATGGAAAAGCGCTGTGCTTTTTAAATGATTAAACAGCGTGTTGTCAAAGCTGACAAGAACTTTTTAATAATTTGTATTGTTTAGATATTTGTGAAACCCAGTGACAAACATAAGGGTGACTGATAATAATGTCAAAAATGTAATACGAGGTCTCAGAACAGCATAGATTTTTTTTATCCAGTTTGAAGAGTTAGCCTGTGTTCACACTTGACTTTTTTTTCGAAGCTGCTAGCTGTTTTACATTATAATCCTATGGTGTAAACCGTTTTTTCAAAAACACCCTTAGATCTTTTTTTTGGCCTCGATTCACATTTTGCGTCATTTCGGCAGATACAAAAGTCTCACCTTTTCAGAAAGCTGCAAGCGCACCGCAGGTCATGTGACAAGAACTGATGATCACAGCATAACTAAATCTAGTAGCAGAGTTATTGCAAGGTATTTTCAGTGCATAAATCCATATATCCTTTGTTCATATCTCCATGTCTCAACGGCTATCGTGGCCCATGGTTGCTTAGCAACGACAGACGCCATGAGAGCGCAAAGTGCAGGCGCTTTGGGGAAAAAAAGGAGAAGGCAATGCAGCTCAGATCGTCTTCTGAGGTAGAAAAAAGTTCCAACTTTTCTGAAAAAAAACGCCCTCAATTCCCGTAATTCAAATAGACTTCCGTTACGCTGCCTCTCTGTTTCTCTGGGCTGCCTTCGTGCACAGACGCTGAGTTTTTTAACAATCTTTTAACATGAGAATAGAGTCCACACAGATGGACAATATTAAATGAGATTGTCGCTACGTTTTTCCTGCTAGTAAATGATAAAACAATTGATCAAAATTAGTTCTTATTTAAAGTGCTTGTAAAACTGCCGTATGCAAGCTTAGAAAAAATATAGTCATAATAGATATTTCTATACTATCATTATCATTAATTATAATATATATTTCATTTTAATCAATAGCAGTAAAAACCTGCTAATACCAAACTTAAATGCAAAATAAAAACAAAATGGAAAACACACTGATATTAGCTATAGTAACTATAGTAACCGTGGTGTTGCTTATGCAGCAGAGGGTCAGTATTTTCTCTCAGGCTGCAGTCTGTAAACCCATCTGTCCAGACACTGACAGCCAGCGAGCGCTGGAGCAACACGGCAGCTGCCCGATAATGAGACACATCTCCCCCCTCCACATCAAGACATCAAACACAAACACATCGATAATTGAGCTGAGGCAAGACATTCGTCTGAAATTAGCCATTTTAAAATACTTTTCTCAGTCATATTGTCTCTCGACGCGTGCAACAACTAAATCATGATAAACAAGCAAATCATCACATCTTTTTTGCGCGCGCAAAAAAACGTATGCATAAAAGACTTGAATTTTAGTTGTTTCGTCAATATATTATCGACTGAATGAAATGCAGGAATTCTCCTGGTGGCGCATGACCTGTTTGTTTGTGGCGCTGTGCCGTGCTGTCCTGCCTGGTTGGAGAAGGATTGATATTATGGCCGCGGGAGGTGAAGTGAAGGGACGCAAACAAAGGAGCCTGGCCCTGGTTCCCAGAGGGACTTGAGGCCACAACCAGTTCACTTCACACTGTGCCACAATGACTTCCAGTGAACCCGGCACGAAAAAGTGTTTTTATTAGGAGGAGAAGCATTTATTATTTACGGGCAGCTGTGTGTTTTAAAAACGTGCATGAGTGAGTTTTCACTTTTTTTATTTTGAAAAAAAAAAAATCATGCCGTGACATTTAGGTTTTGTTCCAGTTGAGAGTGCCTTTCTTTCACATTAGGGGTCTTGGAAGGACAAAGTGAAATGCAATGAAAGTATGAAATAAAAGAAAAAATTGGATTGGAAGGCAGTGGCAGAAAGGTTACGCTCAGATTTTCCCTTGTTGTCGAAAACAGTACTGAGATTTGATCACTGGCTGTAATATCACACTGTAAGGTAAAACAAAAAGGTGTTAAAAATGTTTTATAAAATGGTTAGTTCCAGTCCTTGATTCTGTTTGGTCAATAGCTGTGTTTTATTCACAGTAAAGCACAGCTATAACCACTTCACCCAACAATTCTGTGTATCACCAAAAATAATATATATTAACAAGATGTGCCACTGCCATTACAATGAATGGAGAGGAGTGCAACGATTCTTTGGGGGCCGGGCTCTTGTGAGGCGCTTGCCAGCCTGTGCGCATGCGCAGTAGCTGAAGTGACTTCGAAAAAGGTGATTTTAGCGCAATTTAAGCTTAGAAAACCAAAGTTATGGTACAGTCCATATCAGGTCTAATCATTCATCGGAAATATGCTATTTAATTGGGATTTTTGCCAGCGATTTTAGAAATTTCTGCCCAGCATTTAAGGAGATGGGGCTGTTGTTCTCCAATGATGGAAATAACTGCCCAGAGGCGTTGCAAACATGGCCGCCGAGTGACACGACTTCGGTAAATGGACTTTGCTATCACCAGAGCCGTTGAGAGAGAGACGCGAAAACGTAAGTTAAGAATGTTCACGTATCATGTGATTCATGGAGCCTTCAGATAGTTCCAGGAAGTTATGTTTTTTCTTTAAATGCTTTATTTCTTTAATTGTTTTATTCATTAAATTACTTTAAACTCTTTAGGACTCTTTACATGCGACGCGGCGTGGTGAACTATTGAGAGCCTCCATGAACCGCCATTGCTTTGAAAAAACAGTTCCATTTGAGTCAACGAAGTTGACGCAACTCTTTCTCGCAATGGCTCTGGCTATCACTACACACCCTTAGCAACCACCCTTTGCAACGTGAATAAAACATTTGCTGCAACCCAAATCGGAAATATGCCATTTAATATATATTATCTTATTCGCTGATAAGTTGATCACACTTGTTGTCCTATTGTAGTTATTTTGTCAGGGTTTGACAGAGGGAAGAACCCAATTGCCGGCAGACACACGGACGGGGTTAAAATGGGTATTTATTTATATAAAACAAGACAAAAAGCAAACAAAAACCCACAAGGGGGTAAACAAGATAGGATAATACCAACATAGTTTATGGGGGGATGTCCAATAGGGTTGGGATGGGGGGGAACAGAGTTAGTCCGGGGTGGCGCTCGAGAGCGCGAAGCCCCGGGGGGCTTAACGGGGAAAGTCCTGGGGGACACAGTCTTGGCTGTCGGCAGGACCCGGTTAGGACCCGGGTATGCTGCCGGCCGAGTCGCCGGCTGGAGTGCCGGCTGGAGCGGCGGCTGGCACACCGGACAGGACCCCGGACTGGACACCGGCTGCACCGGACTGGACACCGGCTGCGACACCGGCTGCACCGGACTGGACACCGGCTGCGCACCGGACTGGACCGGCTGCGCACCGGACTGGACACCGGCTGCGCACCGGACTGGACACCGGCTGCGCACCGGACTGGACACCGGCTGCGCACCGGACTGGACACGGCGCCGGACTGGACACCGGACTGGACACCGGCTGCACCGGACTGGACACCGGCTGCACCGGACTGGACACCGGACTGGATACTACCCCCCTCCTCGGCCTCTTCTTCTTCGACCGGCCCACGGTAGGTGTGGCCGGTTGCGGAGAAGCGGTGGGGAGCACGACCAGCTCCGTGATGGAGGAGTCGGACGGGGAGTCCCACGACTCCCTCCGTCCACGCCTGCCACGGATGCTCGTCGGTGGTGGCGGTGACACTGCAGGGGTTGAGGTGGGTGCTGCTGAGTCCCCCAAGGTGAGGGTGCCTACAACGGAATAGACACCAGACCGGAACAAGAGGACTTCTGTCCACCCTGTAGACGCTCCACTAACTGTGGGAACGGCTGGTAGACCAGTTCCTCCCGCTCCGTAAACGCTGGGGGGTCGTCCATCCCGGCCAACAGGTAGGCACAAGCCAACACCTCGGGGACAGCAGCTCTCCTGGCCTCTACTTCCCTGGCATAGTCCCGGAAAGGACGACAGTCCTGGGCCGGGAAAGGGCCACCTCCAGCGCGGGATTGGGAAGCCATGGACTCCCGCCACACTGGGCTGGTGGGCTGTCCATGGTGCTGCCAGTGAGACTGGGTGGTTGTGGAGAGGCTGCAGAAGTTGAGGAGGGGTGCGTGGTGATGCTCACAGCCCCGATCTGCAAGCCTGGCCCTCCGGGATTGTCACCAGGGAGGATGGAGGCTCGCCTGGAGGTAAGGGTCAGGACTTGTCCCGGATGGCCAGGAACCTCACCATATCCTCGAAGCCCATGGGTTTTAACAGACGAGTCTCACTGGGAGTGGGGGGTTCAATGAGGCCGCTGCAAAAAATTTGCTTCAGCTCTGCCTCATTGAACTCCGTTCCCACTGCCTCAATCAGGAAGTCCCGTGCAAAGGTGCACACGTCAGTTTCCCACTGTCAGATGCCGAACAGGAGGTGAGCTTGCTCCGCTCGGAGAAGACCACGTTCGGCGTTCATGGCTGCCACTGGGTTTGGTTCTGGCTCGTGAATTCTGTCAGGGTTTGACGGGGGGAAGAACCCAATTGCAGGCAGACACACGGACAGGGTTAAACTGGGTATTTATTTATATAAAACAAGACGAAAAGCAAACAAAAACCCACGAGGGGGTAAACAAGACAGGATAATAACAAACTGATATGAGGTACGTAGACTCACTAAATAAACAAACACTTGAAATACATTAAACTAAACTTACAAGACACGATGTAATATGAATGGGGAAACATCAATGACTAGGAACAAGGATCAGGATAACTCACAAGACTAGGTTCTGGAACACAGTACAATTCACGAGCACAAGACAATAAACATGAGGATGATTTAAAGGGTAACAAACACAGGATGATTAACAAGAGGCAGGTGTGGGTAATAAAACACTAACGGGAAGGCTAACGAGACAAAAGGGCAGGAAACATCGACGAGACACGGAGAGAGAGCGAGAGGATCAATAAGGTCCAACCCCTCTCTCCACAAAGAACCTTAGACTATGTCATGGCTCCGCCCCAAGATCAAGAATAAACAAGACAAGATGGCGGAACCATGACATATTTGGGACTGGAGCTGTCGGTTTGTATTGTTCTGTATTTCATGTGCCACCCAAGCATTATGCTATAGATACTTATGTTTGTAATGCATTCATTAGTCATTTATTTATTTGTATACACTATTATTCAGTATACACTTCTAATAATGTTATTTAATATTTCTCTATGATACAGAAGCTGTGTTATTCAGCTTTACAGAGCTCAGAGACAACTATACATAAATCTACAATAAAACATGGCTTATTACCTTAAGTAAGAAAATGCACTGCATTAAAAGTTTTTATTCTTGAATAGCTGGCTTAATAGAAAATAAATGAGCAATAATGTGAAGTAACTAATTAATAAATACATACTTTTTTTATCAAAACATACATTTAAAATGTATCCGTCATGTTTACGTAAATGTCTTACATCCACGACACTCCTCCCATCCGTTCTGTGATTGGGCGTTCGCAAGAATTCCTGGGTAGGGGACTTCAACGGACTTCGCCGAAGATGCATCGAGGGCACAAAGCAGGCAGACTTCTGAGCGCTAAAAAGACAAATGGGACACCCTACGGACTCGTAGACTTGGCGAGCACGCGCAATTTAAGTCCACAAGACCGCAAGTCCACATGAAGTGCGCCATTTGGGAAAGGGCCATTGTTTTGCTACACACTAAAATATATATACTTTTCCATTACAAAAACAGTACAAACTTTTAGTGCATAGTATAAGTAGGCCAATTGGGACGCCGCAATTCTGTTGCTGTTTACAGTTGATCAGGGACTATTATTTTCAGTGTAAGGAAGACTTCATGAAAGTTGCATTACAAACATATTTTTCAGCCATAATATTTGTATAGTGTGGAAATTGTTTTATAAAACCAATTAGCTACTGGAGGCTAGTGCTTTATCTTGAATTATTGTTTGTCGGCTGCCTAACAACGTCCTTCCGCTGTGATTTATTTACAATATAACATAGCCCATCATACATTATTGCTTACTTATCAGGATACTTTTGATTGTGATACATATAATTAAAAGAATTTTAGTTGACGCTAGGGTCATGTCCTAAGTTGTTTTATTGGCATTAGAGATTTAACAGTTCTTATTAAAATAGCAGTTTATTATATTGTTCTAATTACTGATGCTATCAACATAGATGCTTTATAGCAGTGGCATTTACTATTATAATGGACATGTGGAGTTATGGAAAAAAAGTAAGATCAAATATCACTGTCTCTCTAAAGGAATGTTGAATATTCTTTACTAAAAGAACAATGATTGGGCACACTCAAGGATTCCTGTTTAGCACTTTTGAACAGCTGTTTCAATTACCAGGCTGACAGTTCCTCTTTATTCCTGTTTGGCACATGAACACCAGTGAGGGAATGCTACAATGCTTGGCCGTATTACAAGGGCGACCCGGAGCTTTGCTCATTTCATGACCTTTCACCCTCTGACCATCACAAATCAAACAAGCTGGAATGCGTGAACGAACCAATTAAGTTGTTCATCTGCTCCACACGAAACGCTAATCACATTTTGATATATCGAGTGGTTTCCGTACACTTCAATAAAACATTATTCTTAGGGCCAGAAAGGTCCCGGGGAAAATGAACCTTGACCCTCACGCTGAAGATTCAGAGCGAGTTTGTTTGTCAGTCTATGGAAGCTCTTGATCCTCTTCAGGGCAATGCTTTTACCCGCGGCACAGAGCGAGTTTCCATATACTCGAAGTGGAAACGGGTTCAGCCTGTCAATGAAAGCTCTTATTATGCATTGAAACCTAAGAAGATCACGCAAGGTTAAAGCAGCGGGGCTGAATGTCTGCACGCCTAAAGTGAACTGATGTTAGACTCACATCTTACATCCCAGTTGTTGCATCAAATGTGTAACTCAGACTCGACAGAAAATAAAAATATTTGCACCTTTGATGGTAGGTCTGTCTGCTTACATGAAAGAATGTAATTGTCTGTCTGTCTGCCTGTCTGCCTCTCTCTCTCTCTCTCTCTCTCTCTCTCTCTCTCGGTCTCTCTCTGTTTATGGGGAATCCTAAGTGGCAACAGCCAACCAACATATCAAAAATACCCCTCTTCATATCTCTCAAGCTTTTATTTTCTGTTTCTTTGGTGAAGCTATGGAAATCTCGCACTATATGTCATTTTTGTACATTTTAAAGCTGTTTTCAGAAATAATGTAAAAGTTTATTAGTTATACACATACTGTATAAAGCTATGATTTCCAAGATGATTTCTGTGGTACCAGTGAATTCATAAACCATTTGACACTTACAGAATAAATACAGCCGCAGAAAAATATAAGAGACCATTCCAACTTTTAATTTCAAATCAGCATTTATAGATGTTTTGTGGCCATTCCACTTCAGTGATTGCTGTATTTCAACAAAATCAAACCTCAGGAGTGACAAAGTCTTCCAACAGCAGTGTGAAAGACTGACACAAGACACATGACACTGTGATGCAAAATTGAGACATTTTTTTATTCCTAAATTCATGTACAAATATTACTGTTGTATTATTTAAAAGTGAATATGAATTGTTTTCTTTTCTATTTGAGGTCTAAAATAATACAGAGCATATTTTGACCAGTTTCTTCAGTTTTCATTTTCTGCAAATTCTGTACTATTTACATTTTAATATCAGAGAAACACTCTCTGAAAGGGTCTCTTAATTTTTTTTCTACGGCTGTATACCGCCCTTCCTTGAACTGCCACCTTACCGTGGTGGAGGGGTTTGAGTACCCGAAAGACCCTAGGAGCTATGTTGTCTGGGGCTATATGCCCCTGGTAGGGTCTCCCAAGGCAAACAGGTCCTAGGCGACTGGTCAGACTAAGAGCGGTTCAAAAATGTCTTATGACGACAAAAAATTTGAGGACCGTGACGTCGCCCAGCATGGTGCAGCCGGGGCCCCACCCTGGAGCCAGGCCTGGGGTTGGGGCTCGTATGCGAGCGCCTGGTGGTCGGGCCCCCCCCCATGGGGTCCGGCCGGGCTTAGCCCGAAGGAGCGACGTGGGGGCCACCCTCCCGTGGACCCACCACCTGCAGGAGGGACCGTAAGGGGCTGGTGCAAAGTGGATCGGGCGGCAGTCGAAGGCGGGGGCCTCGACAACCCGATCCCTGGACGCGGAATCTAGCTCTAGGGACATGGAACGTCACCTCTCTGACGGGGAAGGAGCCTGAGATTGTGCATGAGGTTCAGAGATTCCGACTAGAGATAGTCGGGATCACCTCTACGCACAGCTTGGGCTCTGGAACCACTCTCCTCGAGGGAGGATGGATTCTTCACCACTCTGGAGTTGCCCATGGTGAAAGGCGGCGGGCTGGTGTGGGTTTGCTTATAGCCCCCCAGCTCAGCCGCCACGTGTTGGAGTTTACCCCGGTGAACGAGAGGGTCGCTTCCCTGCGCCTTGGGGTCGGGGATAGGTCTCTCACTGTCGTGTGCGCCTATGGGCCAAATGGCAGTGCAGAGTACCCGGCCTTCTTGGAGACTCTGGGAGGGGTGCTGGAAAGCGCCCCGACTGGGGACTCAGTCGTTCTGCTGGGGGACTTCAACGCCCACGTGGGCAACGACAGTGACACCTGGAGGGGCGTGATTGGGAGGAACGGCCCCCCTGATCTGAACCCGAGTGGTGTTCTGTTATTGGACTTCTGTGCTAGTTACAGCTTGGCCATAACGAACACCATGTTCAAGCATAAGGGTGTCCATCAGTGCACATGGCACCAGGACACCCTTGGCCGGAGGTCGATGATCGACTTTGTGGTTGTTTCATCTGACCTACGGCCGTATGTCTTGGACACTCGGATGAAGAGAGGGGCGGAGCTGTCAACTGATCACCACCTGGTGGTGAGTTGGATCCGATGGCGGGGGAGGAAGCTGGACAGACTCGGCAGACCCAAACGTACTGTGAGGGTCTGTTGGGAACGTTTGGCCGAATCCCCTGTCAGAGAGATCTTCAACTTCCACCTCCGGCAGAGCTTCGACCAGATCCCGAGGGAGTCTGGAGATATTGAGTCCGAGTGGACCATGTTCTCCACCTCCATTGTCAACGCTGTGGCCGCAAGGTCTCCGGTGCCTGTCGAGGCGGCAATCCCCGAACCCGATGGTGGACACCGGAAGTAAGGGATGCTGTCAAGCTGAAGAAGGAGTCCTATCGGGCCTGGCTGGCTTGTGGGACTCCCGAGGCAGCAGACAGGTACCGACAGGCCAAGCGGACTGCAGCCCGGGTGGTTGGGGAGGCAAAAACCCGGGCCTGGGAGGAGTTCGGTGAGGCCATGGAGAAGGACTATCGGTCGGCCTCGAAGAGATTCTGGCAAACCGTCCGGCGCCTCAGGAGGGGGAAGCAGTGCCCTACCAACGCTGTTTACAGTGGAGGGGGGCAGCTGTTGACCTCGACCGGGGATATCATCGGGCGGTGGAAGGAATACTTCGAGGATCTCCTCAATCCCGCCGTCACGTCTTCCATTGAGGAAGCAGAGGCTGAGGGCTCGGAGGCGGACTCGTCAATCACCTGGGCTGAAGTCACCGAGGTAGTCAAGAAACTCCTCGGTGGCAGGGCACCGGGGGTGGATGAGATCCGCCCTGAGTACCTCAAGTCTCTGGATGTTGTGGGGCTGTCTTGGCTGACACGCCTCTGCAGCACCGCGTGGCGGTCGGGGATAGTGCCCTTGGATGGAACGGGAGATTGACAGACGGATCGGTGCAGCTTCTGTAGTAATGCAGTTGCTGTACCGGTCTGTCGTGGTGAAGCCGCAAGGCGAAGCCGCAAGGCGAAGCTCTCGATTTTCCGGTCAATCTACGTTCCTACTCTCACCTATGGTCATGAGCTGTGGGTCATGACCGAAAGGACAAGATCCCGGATACAGGCGGCCGAAATGAGCTTCCTCCGCAGGGTGGCTGGGCGATCCCTTAGAGATAGGGTGAGAAGCTCGGTCACTTGGGAGGAGCTCAGAGTAGATCCGCTGCTCCTCCACATCGAGAGGGGCCAGCTGAGGTGGCTCGGGCATCTTTTCCGGATGCCCCCTGGACACCTTCCCGGGAAGGTGTTCCGGGCATGTCCCACCGGGAGGAGACCACGGGGAAGACCTAGGACACGCTGGAGGGACTATGTCTCCCGGCTGGCCTGGGAACGCCTCGGTGTCCCCCCGGAAGAGCTGGAGGAAGTGTCTAGGTAGAGGGAAGTCTGGGCATCCCTGCTTAGACTGCTGCCCCCGCGACCCGGCCCCGGATAAGCGGAAGAAAATGGATGGATGGATGGATGGGCTGTATACCGTTTACTGAGTTATATAGAATACATTATATAGATATACGGATAGAGATACATTCTAACACAGTTTTCCAGATTTCCTTTACCTGGCAGACAGATACTGATACTAGAAAAAAAATCTCAATTAATATTTATTTTTCAAAGTTTATTTATCACAAATATTACAAATATATTTTATAGATAAACACCATTAGCACAGAAATAAAAATTCAATTCAATTCAATTCAAATTTATTTATATAGCGCTTTTCACTATGTGCATTGTTCCAAAGCAGCTTTACAGGAGCAAATAAGAAAACACAGAGGTAAAACACAGCACAGTGCATAGTGTTTATAGAACAAGCAAGATCATTCTAATAGATAATATCTAATAAATTAATAAATAGATGCAGTCTCCCGGTGAGCAAGGTGATGCCCTGCTGTGGCGAGGAACCAAAACTCCCTTATTGATTGATGGAGAAAAAAACCTCGGGAGAAACCAGGCTCAGCCGGGAGGGCCAGATCCCCTCTGACGTGTCATAGCTGCTCTCAGTGACCCCGACCAAGTCACCGAGCAACATCCCCGAGGAAGGGGGGAGAGCCCACCGCCCGCGACCCAGGCAATCCCACTCGCCGAAACCATGCACGTCCAGCCCGGTCCCACTCCGCTATCGACACCAGAAAAACAGAGGAATAACCAGGGAAAATAGTAATGGCATATTGGAACATTATTCCTCTGCTGTCTGACATCGACCACAAAGCAAGACCATCCAGACCCACACAGCCCCAACAAATAAAATCCGCCCAACCACAACCAACGAGCCCCCCCCACCCCCCACGAACATCAGCCCAGCAACCCCAAATCAGGGCCACTGAACGCAGCTATAACTTCAAACTGCTGACATGTGATGTAGTTTAGCATTCAATACCAAGCATTGTAACTTTTAGCATTAATGTGACAAGTAGTCCATCTTTGCTCTCGGTTGGGGATAGAATGGTCTGAGCTGGGATGGTCGCCTTTCTCTTTGGGTGGAAATGGAGTTGCCTTAGATGGAGCTGGGATGGTCAGTCAGTCCGCAGCTGGTGTAGTCTCTAGGTCGGGATGGGCATATGATGTCCATCTGGGCCTGGCAGAACTTTCCCTACCTCGAGATGGGCATCCCGAGGCGGAGGCAGAAAGAAAATAATTAGCGTAGCTGCTGTTCATTTACTATGCATTAGTGAAAGCTTGGGTGAAAAGATGTGTCTTTAATCTAGATTTAAATTGGGAAAGTGTGTCTGACCCTCGAATAGTATCGGGAAGGCTATTCCAGAGTTTAGGTGCTACGTATGAGAAAGCTCGACCCCCTTTTGTAGATTTAGTTATTCTAGGTGTTATCAAAAGTCCTGAGTTTTGTGATCTTAGGGAGCGTGATGGGTTGTAAGGTAATAGAAGCTCTGTTAAGTAAGTAGGGGCTAAACCCTTTAAGGCTTTATAAGTAATTAAAATAATTTTAAAATCAATACGATACCTAATGGGTAACCAGTGAAGAGATGATAAAATTGGGGTAATGTGATCGTATTTTCTTGACCTGGTTAGAACTCTGGCAGCTGCAACATTTCGAAGGTGGAAGAAGGCTGTTTTTGTGACATTTGAGATATGATTTTTAAATGACAGGTTGCTGTCTAATATAACGCCTAGGTCTTTAACTGTATTTGTAGGAGTAACAGTGCAGCCTTCGATTTGCAGGTTATAATCTGATATATTCTGTTTACGAGTCTTTGGTACTATAAGTAATATTTCTGTTTTGTTAGAGTTTAAAAGAAGGAAATTACTAGTCATCCAATGTTTCATATCTTTGATGCACTCTGCCAGTTTGGATAGCTTGAAGGAATCATCTGGTCTTGAAGAGATATATAGCTGAGTACCAACCGGCCGTGGCTCATGCATATAACCGTAGCTTGGTGGAGTAGACTCATTTATACAAAAATAATCATTTGGTTCAAGCCAGGTTTCAGTAAGGCAGAGTATATCAAAACTGTTGTCTGTGATCATTTCATTTACAATAACTGCCTTTGAATTTAGTGATCTAATATTAAGTAGCCCGAACTTTAGGAGTTGGTTTTGCTCAACAAATATATTGTCTTTAGGTTTAATCACGATAAGGTTTTTTCTCTGACTTTTACATACATTTTTATTTTGTTGTATTATTCGGGGGACAGACACAGTCTCTATGTATTTGGATGTTGTAACATTTTTAACAGTTGAGTGAGAGGAACACAGACTATGGTTAACGCTTGTACTTACTAGTCAAATGCTGCGGAGCGTCTTTGAGATGTTTTCAGACAGGACTTCCGCTCCAATGCTGCTGGGGGTGCAGGCCGTCGGGGCGGCAAAGCCTAGGTCGCTCCCAGAACAGATCAAAATTATTTACAAAGAGCAGCTTCTGTTCAGTACACCATGACATTAACCATTGATTAAGCGAAAATAGTCTACTGAACTTTTCATTCCCTCGTCGGTAAGTAGGAAGCGGCCCTGATACGATGATCCTCGCCGTGGGCGATGCGTTGCGTACAGTATCGATCAGACTCCTGAAATCGCGCTTCAGGACCTCCGACTGCCGCATCCTGACATCGTTCACCCCCGCGTGCAGTACGACAGCTCCGATGCTAGCGTCGTCTTTCAGGATCGCAGTTACCTGCGCAGAGACATCGAGAACACGGGCGCCAGGGAAACAGTGAGTGCGAGCCTTACCTTGATTGAAGGAAGCGCGTACGTTCCGGACTATTGAGTCTCTAACGACCACAGCGTTGCATTCCGTCTCGCAGAGGGCGGCAAAGCGGTTCCTGGTCGGGATCTCAAAGACCGGTGGCGGCGGCGGTTTATCGCTCCGATCCTGGATTGCGCCTTACGCCGTGGGTGTGCCGGTGCAGGAGTGAAGTTCAATTGGGCCCGTCGTGTTCTCGAAGCCTGGGCTCTGTGCAGAGAAACACGCGGAGTAGAAGTGGTAGGAGTATTACAATCACGTCGAAAACTTACCGCTGCTTTGCGAGCGTCAGCCCGGGATGTTTCCAGCGCCGTTTTATGTTCTCGCAGCAGTGTCTGCCTCTTGAGTAGATCCTGGATCTGCTTCTCCACAACCTCCAGCTCCGACTGAAGTGTGAAGAAAGATTCATCATCTGCACTCAGAGGTAAACACATGTCTGAAACATTCGCCATTAGTGATGTAACAGTGAGTTAAGCAGTAAGGGCAATATTTGGTAAGTACAGGCTGGTAATGCTAACAGCTTTAGGGCTAATAGCGAGTGATTGTGTGAAACTAATTTATCTGTGCGTTTTTTACGATTTTGGTATGGGGTACACTTAAGGATAATTTGTACCCACGGTGAATTATCAATTTAGAACATAAATCTTAGGATATAACAGGAATAAAAGATATTTTAAGAAATGTTAGACGGAGCACCGTCTCAAACCACGCGCTCTCGGCAAACAGGAAGTCACGTGTCCAAAAATGTAATTGAACAATGTTCTTTGTTAGTGCTTATATATATATATATATATTGTATATTGAATCAGAACTATAAATATTATTAAAGGTGCAGTTTGTAAAATGATCAAAACAACAACAATGCCGTAGCTTGATGACGCTGTGATGGAGCTGGAATGATGGGATCTGTTGTCTTCAACTCCACCGCTGATGGCCATCAATCAGAAGAGAATGAGAATTCATGTTAGCAGATGAGGGAAAGTTTTATAATTGTTGCTAATAATTGTGGTCCATAAATAAGTGACCACTTGAAACAAGTTAATAGTTTGCTAGACACTACTTCCACGTTTGTCCACGACACTGTTGTCATGCGGTTTCTACGTCAGTAAAGGTGGTAACAAAGGGGAACGCGGATATGACGCCATTGACAGGCGACTGCACAGCCCCGTGTCACTGTTTAAAATGGCGATTTTCTCACGATTTACTTTAAGTAGTTGGAAACATTTGAGATATTATGATACTCAGCTGATCAAAATATATAACACTAGCTATGTGGTGTTTGGATCTTTTACTGCCAAATTGTAACAAACTGCACCTTTAACTCTTACAAATATTTTGTGGTAACCGGTAATGATTTCTGGTCATCTGCAACTAGATTTGTAGTTATATTTATTCATGTATGTGTTTATATATGTACTGTATGTCTCAGAATAAATCCTCTCATGTACATGTAAAAAAAATCTCGTAAAATCTCGTGGAAGCTGGGGCGCCAGAAAAAGATCGTAAAATAACAAAAGTTTTAATGTAAAATTACATGTTTTTCTTGTATATTTGCAGTCTTTTTCTGCAATTAGACATTTTTTACTTTATTTAAAAAATCTGTAAAAATAGCAGTAAAATTCTGTCAAATTCCATTTTTACAGCATAAATGACAATTCAAAATCGTTAAAAACATGAACTTGTACGCTTCGCATTTACGTATTAAGCTCATGTTGTGTAACTGAAAGCAGTATATGGCTCTGTTAAAGACTAGTTCAATACCATATGACAGATGTGTCCTCAGAGTGTGTTCCCGTCTCATATCAGTGGAACGAGGTTAGGATTCACTCCTCACCGTGTCACCCCCCGCAGAACATCCATCAGCACTACATGATGAAGCCCCATTTTACCTTCAATATGTGAAGACAGTCTCCTCTGGGAAAGACGTTTTAAAGATAACATTTTCTGGACTTTAGCTCAGACATGAGGTTTAATCAAATGGAGGATTGCGATCATATCATATGCTGTAGCCGGTAGCCTTGAAAGTTGATACTGTAGATGCATAAAAAAGATTCTAATAGCTTATGAAACATTGCCACTTATGGGAACAGGGAATCCCAAGCACTTTAAATAGCTCTAGAGACAAATCATCTGTGTATAAAGGGTTGCATATAAGAGCACATTTTTAATAAAAAAATCGAAAAGCCATATTATCTCAAAAGTCAATGTATTACACTTGCAAGCAACTGCCTTGCCAAGTCTGTGGATGAATATGGGGACAATCTTTAATGTTGAATATTAGATTATAATACTTTTAAGTCAATGTTGAAACTTTACATCTGCATGGAGATTTATAAGTAAATCTTTCAATATTGCCAGTGCAACCACATTAAGAGTATTTTAAGCCTCAGCAAGTGTTGTGTGTTTTTCTCACAGTATGCAGTTTATTTCTCTCTCTGCTTTCTGTAGTTATATTGATGATTCATTGGCTCACTAAGCTCACTAAGTGTTTTCATTAAAAGCCTGTGGAAAATAAGTTTTACAGAACTGCAAATGACATGGTTGTACTTTGAAATATCCAAACATGAAACTGCATATTTTGCCTTTTTCAGAATTACTTATACATTTAAAGCTTATTACATATAGAGAGAAGCAGTTTCTGCTGATTGTTAGTGTTGCCTGCTGAACAGATCACTGTGCCTTCACTTTTCGGCAGAAAAAGCTACAAAGTCTTTATAATAGTCTAGAGACTATAAGAATATCGTTTTGGGTAGAGTTGCAGCTTTGAAAGATTGTATTTTATATTTGACAATATTACTAATATGTAAATTGAAGCATATTCTTTATAATATTATAATGCGCATATATTAACGAGACTTACATTTACATTTGGAATTTACAGTTAATTGCACAGTTAGTGCTTATGGCACATTGCTCAATCTATACAAATGAGAAACCTTACAAGAAATGTATCACAAGTGCCAACAATTAGTTTGATTGACTATATGACAAGACAGAGCTTAACAAATTTATCATACCACCACTCATAATAAAGAGAAAAGAGATATTTTAGGAATTTGTTTAAAACAAATATTTGTGTTGTCATTTATTGAGCAAATAACATACTGAAACCACTAAATAGTCCTCACTTAATAGTATTCAACAACTAAATAGTATTAATACGTTTTTTAGGCACATTAACATTTTCTTAGCAAAGTCAGAAATAACGTTCAGCCATTATAACTTATTTTTTCCTGTTAAAGGGACACTTCACCCAAAAATAAAATCTCTGTTATCATTTAGTCATTCCCAAGTTGTTCCATATACTGCATGTATAAATTTGACAAATGGAGGATATTTGGGCGAATGTTTGTAACCAAACAGAACTGGAGCAAAAGGTGTACAATGGTAATAAAAATGTTAAAGGTGCCCCAGAATTGTGTGCTTTCCCATTGTGTCGAACAGAACAAATTACTTTTAGTAGTCAATTGTCAGGGTTTGACGGGGGGGGGGTTTGGGGTTGAAGAACCCAAATGCAGGCAGGCACACGGACGGGGTTAAACAGAATATTTATTATGTACAAAACAAAACCCACGATGGGGAAAACAAAGCAGGATAAACTATCAACAAAAACCAGAACAAAGACTGACTAGACTATGAAAACTAACACTAGTAGAAACACTAAACTGAACTTACAGGACACGGGGTAACAGGAACTTTGGAGAACTACATCGAACAACAGCATACGAGGACAACGTACAGGTACACGTACAATGAACGAGCACAGGACTATGAAACAAGAGGAGTATTTATGGGGAACAAACACAGGATAATTAACAGGGAACAGGTGCTGGGGATTAAACACTAATGGGAAAGCTAACGAGACAAAAGGGCGGGAAACACTGACGAGACACAGAGAGAGAGTGAGAGGATTTCTAAGGTCCAACCTCTCTCTCTACAAAGAACCTTTGGCCATGTCATGGCTCCGCCCCAAGACCAAGAATAAACAAGACAAGATGGCGGATCCATGACAGTCAATGGTGCCCCAGAACTGTCACGGTTTGGCCGTGTATATAAAGCGCACAACAAATAACTGTGGAATTCTGAGAAGTCTCTTTTAATAAATCCACAGGGAGCAATGACAGGAGCAAGAAAACACAACCAAACGAATCATAGAAATAATAGCAGACAGTGAACTAATGAGAACATGGGATATAAATACAAGGGGAATGCAATCAACAGAAACAGAAGTGAACTAATAGGCAACAATGGAAACAAATGACTAAGGGGAACAGAAACTGAATCAAAACAAAGCATAAACCGTGACATATCGCCCCCTCATGGAAAGGCACGGCCTCGCGCCCACAAACAATCCAACGGAGGGGTCCACCGAGGGTCTGGAGGGTCAAGGCGAAGCAGACGGCTCAGGTGACCGAAACAGAGGAGGGGACCCGGAAGGCCAAAGCGGAGCCAGAGCGACCGAGGATGGAGGTGGAGCCGGAGGGAAGGAGGAACCTAGCTGCAAAAGGGGCGGAGTGACGAGGCCTAGCTGGAGGATTGGAGTCCCGAGGTGACGGATGGTTGACGACTGATCGAGGCGGAGACGAGGGAGCCTGGTGGAGCTGGTTGGATGACTGGCCACGGTGGAGATGAGGAAGGCGAAGGAGAGCTGGGCGGGACCAGCGGAGACTCTGCGAACATGGGAGATACCGAACACACTGGAGGTTCAGGGGAACTCTTATCAACTTCTCCAAACCAGTCCAATAAACCCTCTATAATAGCACAGTCCATACTGCCAGAGGCCAGTTGTAGCTCATCCTCAGCGGCGGGAGTGTGGGCGGAGCTTCCCTCTAACCCCTCGATATCCATCAGTACTCCCACGGCAACGTACGGTGTTGCCCACTCACGCACCTGGTCAGACGTGTCTTCAGGCTTGGGCTCCGGTTCGATGATGGACTCTGTCGCGATCAGTGATGGGATTAACGGCATTATAAATAAACGGCATTACTAATGACGTTAGTTTTTTCAGTCACGAGTAATCAAACGAATACCTGTTTTCATCCGAGTAGGCTCATACCTCATCCAAAGGACCTGCAAAGATTATTTTCTCAGCTGTGTGTGTTGGTGGGTGGGACGCATAAATGTAAGATTCCGCGCAATTTCTATCAGAAAGACTCCTCACATCATAATTAATTACTGGTCAGCCTATCATCCCTCAGCACGTAGTATAAAAGGATGGTACTTACCCTCTCTTTTGTTCGCAGAAACTAACGCATGAGTGATCATGTCGAAAAAACCTCTAGTCGATTGCGACTTCACAGATTTGGACGACGATCCACCTCCTACTTCCCCCGCAAACGTGTGGCGTAGTTCCCGCATCCAGAACCGGGATGCCCCATGGGCTCAATGGCCCACGGAAAAAATCATGACCACTTTAGAGCTGCAAGGCATTCCAGTGGATAAAGACTTGGAGAGAGAGGATCTCATGCTATTGGCTTTTAAAGCTCTGGGTAATCCTGCTGACCTAGCCATGGACGTTACGGTAATCTCCATGACCCCACCTGTTCAAACTAAACAAGGCGGCAGGAAACGCGCAGCTAAATGTTCCTCTCCGAAATCAGCCAAACGGCCCAAGCCTTCCACGTCGACTTCATCGCCAACTCAAGATCTCGCAAAAGTTCACAATCAGTTCCTGCAAATAGTCCAAGGACTTTCCGAGAACGTTAAAAGCCTAGGGAATAGGCTAGGGGTCTTCGAGAGAGCTATCGGGAACCCCGCTTCCAGTTCTGCTACAGGTACAACATTCGCCTTATCCCCAGATTTTCCCAACCTACACGGGTCGATAGATCCCTCGACATCCTCGTCTACATCCTCAAACGTCCAAGCGACGGCTCCACCGATGGTGCAGACTCCAACTTTTGTCGAGCCAGCTCTGAGCGCTACTCAGTTTAATTTGTCTACGGCAGCGGCTGCCCAAAACTTCGGTAGATGATTCGTCCCACCGGCTGCGGCTTCAGTTTCGCACTAAATACGTTCTAGCATCATTGAAGGTAAGACGTTAATTTAGCTTCCCTACTGACGCCTTTACCTGCGTCTGAACTGCAAATGGTGGACTGTGGTGACATGGCGGCTTTCCTCAGAACTTCAGATTTGAGGCTGCAACGCAATCTATCATTTCCCAAGTTCGGAGTTTACAGAGACATCCTCTGCCAATACTTTCCCGAGCGCCGTGAAGAATTGGACACTTATCTTGCAATGATGGCGGACTTTTATCAGAGATACGGAGGCACCCTTTTCTATGAATATCATAGATCCTTTTCCGCTAAATCTGCTTCATTCGTCTCATTGTTTAACTCACGGCTGGACTGGTCCATCATCGACACAGAGTTAGTGGTTCGTCACTTTGGCGGTCAGAAAACTTTGACCTGTGTCGTATGCAGCTCAGGGACACTCTGCCTCGCTCTGCCCTAAAACTCTCGAGAGTCAAGGTCAAGTTGCTGTCCATGGTGCTGATCCTGTAAACCCAGCCTATGACAATAGAGGGCGCTCAAATCATAACCTTGACAACTCTCGGATTTGTTACAATTTCAATGAGTCTGTATGCACGTATTCTAAATGTAAATTTTCGCATGTTTGTAGTTTCTGCAAAGAGCCCCACACCCGAAATACGTCTGCCCAAGGAGATTCAGACCTGCCAGACAAGGAAAGCCCCGGTTCAGGATAAAATTCTAAGAAGCCACCCTTCCACTCCAGTTAACATTCACATGCTATCTAGTTACTTGTCATCTCACCCTGATCCATCATTCGTAGATTATTTAATTACTGGGCTGGCCCAAGGGTTTAGGGTAGGTGTTTTGTCTCCCTTGTCCTTCTCTTACGTCGCATAAAACCTACAATCAGCTTTAGCTGAACCAGAAGTGGTTTCTGCCCTCTTGGGAAAGGAAGTCAATAAAGGTTATGTTATCGGGCCCTTTAATTCTCCTCCTTTTTCTCCTTTTCGAGTTAATTCTCTCGGTGTGGCTACTAGGAAATTTTCGGGGAAAAAGCGGTGGATTTTTGACATGTCTTCGCTACATTCTAATACTACAGCGAGTGTAAACGAATGCATTACCCTAGAGCCTTTTTCCCTGTATTATGCTTCAGTAGACAACGCTATTCAGCTAATTCAATTAGCTGGGCAGGGTGCTTGGCTAGCTAAGGCTGACATCACAGATGCCTTTAAGATTATTCCTATACACCCTGCTGAGTGGGCTCTCTTCGGCTTTAAATGGCAGTCAAAAATTTACTTCGCAGTTAGACTTACTTTCGGTTGCAGGAGTAGTCTGCATATATTTAACAATCTATCAGAGGTACTGTGTTGGATCCTGCTTAACGTCTGCAAGATTCCATTCGTTCTGCATCTACTCGATGACTTTCTATTGGTTGATTTTCCATTGCACAAAACCCCCATCCTAGATACACTCAGTAATGCCGTTTATTTATAATGCCGTTAATCCCATCACTGATCGTGACATAGTCCATCATCGAACCGGAGCCCAAGCCTGAAGACACGTCTGACCAGGTGCGCACCTCAATTTTGCCATGAGCATTATTCCGCAAGGCAGGGCTTTCATATCTCGTTTGCTAGATCTCGCCCACTCAGTAGCCAACTTAAGTGACAGATCTGACATTCTGGTCCCACCTGCTTAACAGCTGGAATGGTATCTCCTTTTTTCATACGACACTCCGGAGTCTTCCGTCGCTCTTAAACTTTTCACTGACGCAGCCCCCTCTATAGGTTTCGGAGGCTTTTTCCAAGGTCAGTGGTTCGCTGAGAGGTGGCCGGATCAAATTGGTCTCGCACAAAATTCTGCCTCGTCTGCTCTCTACGAGCTCTATCCCATAACGGTGGCTTGCGTCCAATGGGGTTCAGCTTGGTCTCGCAAACACATTATCATGTTTTGCGATAACGAAGCAGCAGTCGCAATAATTAATAAAGGTAGATCGCCTTGTTTAGCTATCATGTCAATCATGAGAAGAATTATCTGGCAATTGATTATGCATAGTTTTACAATTAAAGCTGAACATATTCCAGGGTATTCTAACGAAATCGCTGATGCCCTCTCTCGCTTTCGCTTTCAGACTTTCAGACGCTACTGCCCAATGGCCAACCCGGACCCAACACTCTGCCCGAAACCTTACAGAATCCTCCTAGATTAGATTTGTATCGTAAACTCCTAAATTCAGCTAGCTATTTCATCTCTAAGGGCGGCACATCTTCCACCTTTAAAGCCTAAAATTCCGCTTGGTCCTTGTTTACAGCGTACTGTTTAACCTTTCACATGAACAGTTTTCCAATCTTAGTTACAACTGTCTGTGCCTTTTTGGTTCATCAATACCAATTTCGCGATCTTAAAATATCCACTATACGCAGATAACTCGCAGGTATCCAATTCCATGCCAGATTACATGATCCCGGTATTCCAAGTCAACATAAAGTAAGTCAAAAGAAACCAGCGCTGTTTTAAGGTGCTCTTGTACATTCCTGTCCTTGTACTGCTGCTACAGCCAAAGGAATTGTGAGTGTCCTTTAAACATTTGAAATAATATAAACAATATGATGTTCAAACTTTTGACTGCTTTCTTTAATAACTACATAACACAATACTTGTACTTTTACTTTCAGTACTTGAGTACATTTTCAAATAAACTACTTGCAATTAAGGCAAAAAATGTTGAATACTTTAATACTTCCACTTAAGTGTGGTACTGAAAGAGCACTTCAACTTTTACTCAAGTCACTTTTTTGATAGAGCGCTATTTTTACTCAGTCCTGGGTCTCTAGTACTTTATACATCTCTGTTTATAAGTGATCTTGCATATGATGGCGGTGAAGCTATCGAGCCATGTCTAAGCAATTATTTAGAGCACCCTAGAAACCACACCTTTGCAATGACCCAGAATTGTCAGGTTGCTCCCGGTTGTTCCTGCCTACTCTGAGTGATCTCCCTTCTCGTGGCATAAGGGCTCTACTTGTCTCGAACGAACACAACTGCTTGTGGACTGCTCTCTTTCAAGTGGATTACATGTTTGCTTGTGGACTGCTCTCTCTCAAGTTGATTACCTTTTGCTTGTGGACTGCTCTCTCTTTCAAGTGGATTACCTGATTGCTTGTGGACTGCTCTCTCTCAAGTGGATAACCAGTTTGCTTGTGGATTGCTCTCTCTAGTGGATTACCCGTTTGCCCGTATGACTCCTGAGTTTCTACCCCACCCCTAACAGAACGGACTGACCAGTTATGGAGTCAGCAGGGTCAGATCCGCTCCGCACGGCTCTCTGCCAACAAGGGGCCATTTTGGGACAACAGGCCACACAGCTCAATGCAACCGTGCAGGAGGTGAGAGCTATCAACACCTAGATGGCAGAGCTCGTGGCCCGGCTAGAGAAGCTTCGACTGGATCCGGCTGCTTGAGCAACAGTCCGACCGGAACCGGAGCCACACGCCATTAACCCCCCTGTGTACGAAGGTGACCCCAATTTGTGTTAGGCATTCATGTCCCAGTGTGCCTTGGTTTTTTCCCTTCAGCCTCGACGTTATGCATCTGAAGCAGCCAAGGTTGAGTATGTCCTCATGCTTCTCTCTGGTCGTGCCCGTGCATGGGGAGTGGCAGTGCCAATTAAGTGTGTCAAGGCTCCCTTCTGTGCTGTCTTTGAGGATTTCTCCAAAGAGATGGGCATACTGTTCGATCGTTCGGCCCAGAGGGACGAGGCAGCCGCCCAGTTATCCCGTCTGACCCAGAGAGGGGGATCGGTCACGGACTTCGCTAGAATAGATCCGTTCACTCAAGAGGTTGAGCACACGCCAGGCCCGCTGGGCGCTCTTCTTTGGCCGACTCAACTTCACCCTCTCGTACCGGCCTCACTAGTTTGAGGCCACTGGGAGAGAGTTCACGACCGAGCCCATTCTCCCTAAAGGAATGGTTGTCGGGGCTCTCTCCTGGGGTATCGAATGGAGTATAACGGAGGCCAGTCGAGGGGTGCAAGTGCCGGCTGCGCTGCGTCCTGATGTCCTTCTTTGTGGTCATTCATTCAGACTGGTCTGCCATCCAGGTTTCTGGGGAACGTTGGGGGCCTCAGCGAGTCTGTCTTCTGGTTTTCACCCCCAAACCAACGGGCAACGCAAGCGTGCCAACCAGGAGTCTTAGTAAAAATGCTCCGCTGTCTGACATCCAACAACCCGTGTTCCTGCCTCTCCGGGCGCCTTCTTGCAAGATGGCACACAGGTTCATTTGGCCATACCGCATCACCAAGGTGGTTAATCCGGTGGCCCGCGTTAGTCCGCGTGTGTGTACCCCCTCGTTACCGTCTCATTCCTCACACCGGGTGTCACTTTAGCCAATCCTTCCACAACTTTTTCCTATCTCGCTACCCTCTCTGCTCTATTTAAACCTCCACTTGTTTTAGTCCTGTGTCAGTCCGTTAGCATTCCCGGCTCATTGACCCCCAGTTATCTTGTCTTGTCTTGCTACAGCCTAGTCACAGTTATCTTGTCTTGTTTAGGCTACAGTACTTTTGGATGTCTGCACAGTGTTCTCCCTCTCCTCTGCCCTCAGAACGCTACCCCGACAGCCACAGCTCCCGGTTGTTCTCGCCTACTCTAAGCGATCTCCCTACTCGTGGCGTAAGGGCTCTACTTGTCTCAAACACAAATGCTGTTTTGCTTGTGGACTGCTCTCTTTCAAGTGTATTACACGTTTGCCTGTGAACTGCTCTCTCTCAAGTGGATTACCTTTTTGCTCGTGGACTGTTCTCTCTAAAGTGGATTACTCGTTTGCTGTGGACTGCTCTCTCTAGTGGATTACCCCTTTGCCTGTGGACTTTTTGCTCATTGATCTAGCGCCGACTCCCCAGAGTCGCGCACCCCTTCTTACTGCTGCCTCTGTTTTCCTGTCGCCGTTCTCCCGGTTCCAACATCTGCCCATTGCCTTTGCCCACTCTTGCACCTCTCCCCGGCCGAGCGCTCGAGCCTATTCTTGAACTTTTACCTCTGTCTGATATATGATGTTCAGATACTCGTTTGCCTTGTGGTTGTGAGCAGTAAATAAAGCTCTTGCATTTGATCTCTGCATCTGACTCCATCCCTAACAAGAATGCCTTAGCAAACTCCATAGCAACCACCTAACAACACTTAAGCAACCAAGTGCCAAGTTTTGCCGCAGCAAGTAAAGTTTATTTTCTTAAGTTTTACATACTTCAGAATCTTTATATTTTCTTCTATATTTTCATATTTTTCTCCTAGTCATGTTAAGTGAGTTCCATGTTAACATCACATTATAGGACTGAAATAAACTTTCTCCACTGTGTTGAACTGAGATTAGTAAACTAGCAACTGCTAAATGTTTTGATTATTTGTAGATAATAGTTAATGTTGTTATGGGTATATACTAATATAGAGATTAAAACATGAATTCCAAAACTAGTGATTTGCGTTGGTAAGGTAAATTTGCTCTGTGTTGTAAATCTTTGATTTATAAATAGCTTTTATTATTATTCCATACTCAGACTCATTTTCACTTTCATTTGCAGAAGTTGGGTTCTGAAAAAAGGGGAAGTATACATAGTAAGTATTGTGTTGCATCTGGCATACAACTTTAAGTCTACCAGAACCACTAATACAATGGATTAAAGGTGTATTTATAAAAAAAATCACTCCTAGTCTGTATATCAGCTCTTTAGAAATGCAGCTCGGCCAATCAGATTCTAAGATCAGAACAAACCTTTATTAATTCTGAAATGTAATGCCTATCAAATGCTGAAAGACTCACAAACACTGCTTTGTGAATTCTTCTTTAGAACTATCTATTTTGTTGTATGGTTTGTCTTTCTATTTATTGTTGTCTCTGATAACTTTATACACAATATTTCAAGACCCTTTTTTCTCTGATACTTGTACAAAAAAGAAGATGCTTCTGATTATTTGAATGGCATGTACACTTGTTCATATTTGTAATGTAAGTATGATTGTAATATTGTTTTTCTTTCTTACAGAACTGTGATTGTGACAAACCCAATCACATGTCGGAGAGAGACAGTCAAGTTTCTCAACACTTACTGCATTTGGAAGCTTCTAAACGTGATTGTTTTAAAATACATTATTGATGACCTTGAAAACCTTTCACATGTACAGTATGATATATGTTCTGGTATATATCAAAAATATATGCCTGTAAGAAATATTTTGTACAGTTATTACATGTGACCACAAATTAATGTTTTGACTCTCTTTGGTTATTATTTTTTGTATTTACCATATATAAAAGTTGTCTATTTATTATGTCTATTGCATCATTTCCTGTTTTATACTTCTGTCACTTCGTATTGTATTAATAAACTTATGATATTAATATGTATTTGTAAATCTCTGAAAGATTTAAATCATGCTATAGAAATACAAATTGAATTGAAGAAAATTGAATTTACTTATTTTGTTTGCTTTAGCTTAATTCCAAATCTGATACGTATGTGTTTTCTAATGTTTTCCTAGTAAGGTGAACACTAATATGTTAATGTTATTAATGATTTTGAGTCACCTGTACATGTACAGTTAGAGGTATATTACAAGTATTTCAAGTGCAAAAATAATATCTAAATACTATGTTCATAAAAATACAAGCAACTAGTAGCTAAGAATACACCTTAAATTGTACTTAAAAATGTACTACAAATTGTAAAACCTAATTGTAAACTTGTTATGCACTCAAAAGTTTACTACTGTTAAACTTAAAGTACACTAAAAGTATACTTTTATAAACAAAAAATTGGGCCAATTTAGCCCCATGCGGTCAAATAGTACACTTTCAAACTTTTTGGGTGAACTGTCCCTTTAAGAACTGCATTACAATTTTGTTGGTCTTTTTTGAAAAACAATTCATTTGAAAATTCATGGATAACAGCAACAAATAATTTTCACATTAGAAATAGCATTGTGAGGGATATAATGGTAAATGTCATCTGAAAAGTTACTCTTGTACTCTGTTGTGATGGAACCAGCAAACATCCCTCACTTACTATAAAGACTTTTGTAACATGCATTTGTATGGGTGTGTTGAGATATGAGGGTGCTGTTCAGTGGCAGTCTTTAGAGCCCAATGTCAAAGCCTTGAATATGATGTGGGCAGCTACAGGTAGCAAATTGAGTGAGATGAAGAGGGGTGTGACATGAGACCATTTTGGTTGATTGAAGACCGGACGCACTGCTGCATTCTGGGTCATCTGAAGAGGCTTAATCTCACTAGCTGGAAGGCCGACCAAATCAGCTTTGTATTCAGACTCATGACACTGAGTAATCACATTATAATTAAATTGCAAAATTGCATTAGAGAGGGTAACCTGAGTATAATTGTAAGATCTGACCCAATGTTGCATGTTTATTTGTTAATGGAACATAAGTAAGGGGTGACTTGGGTATACACGGATTTTATGATACGTGTTTAGTCAGGATGTGATATTGGTCAGATGGCACTGAGTGAGTGCTACATGACCCACCCCAAGTGCCACGTTGTTATGACAGCACAACAAAGTCTCATTTAAACAATGCATCTGATGTTCAAAGTGCCTTTGCGTTTATTCTCTCTCTCTTCTCTCTCAGCATCACAAATGTTGCATGTGAGAGTGATAGAAATGGATCCGGTCCATGTGATCCGCAAGCTAACCTTCTCTAGAGCAACTTTGAATTCGAAGCCTGCTGTGTTATATTGAATTGCTTTTTATTAAAGTCAGGCAACTGTGTACACTGCTGTACACTTTAGCTTTTATTAATATGTTTTTGTAACATTTCCTTATACACACCATGCTCTTCAGATATTGAATTGGCATCAAGCATTTAAAAAAAACCACTAGTCACAGCCGGCACAGTGTAGGTGTTGTCATGGACACATACGATGTCTTGTCTGACTTTGGTTTGGACAGCGGGGAGTGCAGAGGGTTGAGCCAGCATGATAGAGCTCAAGTCCAGGAGCATGGATGCACATCATCTGTTCAGGCAGACTCTACACCTCAGGGCTTTTGAAAATATTTGTTTGCTTGTCATGGCCAGCAAACCCCACTAGCCAAGATTTCTCCAATTATGCACCTGAATGTTTTGGCGTTGGTTGGTCTGACCTGATGTTGCAAATTGTCCTTTTGGTGACGTTGCTGTGGGTTACCACTTAGTTCAGACTGAGCTCTCTTTCTCTCCATAATCTTTTATCTCAGGGATACGTATAGATAAACAGCATTGATATGTCTTAGGGATACAAAGCATGTCAGGTAAAGCTGAAATATTATTTAGGCAGCAGGAAACATTCCGCACAGGTCCAAACTTTTGAAAGTTTGGTGTTTAAAACCCTTTAGTCAAATTTATTTTCAATGAACAAACTGATTATGCAGCCAAAATCCTGTAGGCGTCTACTAGCAAAAATACTACAGGAACAGCAACTTTGAACAGTGAATCCATGGCACAGCGTGTACTTGTAAGAGCTGCATGTGTCTCAAGGAAGAAGGTCTAGTCATCTGTCTGTTTGTCTGTCTGTAAGGTCGTCAAACCCAGCCGCTGTGTTGTAAAGTAATCTTTTCTGGGTTATATCAACCCAAAATGCTGGGTTGTTTTAACTTGTTGGGTCTAATATAAACATTGCTGGGTTGAAAATAACACAGCATTTCTAGAGTTGTTTTTTGCGCAATTACAACATATTGTTAAAATGTTCCTGGAGTTTTGAATTTGACAACCTTACAAAATCTTTTAATTTTTTCTCTAGATGTCAAAAGCAAATTGCAATTCTGCACTGTTTGCAACCTCACTTATCAAATGTAGGACTTCAATTAGATTTTAAAAGTCATTCTTAATTCAAAATAAAATTGTGGACAACCTCTATGTTTGTTTATTTATTTATTTGTATTTATTTTTTCTTTTACAATGACGATACCACAACGAGATAAAAAAATATTTCGCATATACAATGACATTTTAAACACAATTAATTGTTCAAGGTTAAACAAATCATACCATTAAGAAAAACAGTTACATGATTCCTTCCTTCTTATGTGCAACTTTGTCGCCCTGGTAAAAACGTGCGCTATAATACACTCAAGTGCATTTAAAGTGCTCTATTTTCATGAAATAATTTTGTAGTTAATATACAAAAAGTAGACTTTAGTATATTATATCAAGTACAAGCTTAAGGTGTGCAAATACAGCACTTCAGGTACTCCACTACAGAAAAATACACTACAGTATTTATTCATCTTACTTAATTTTAATTTCAGCATTTACTAATACATATTCAAATCAAACTGGTAATATTAGTTAATGCACCATGAACTAACATGAATAATTGTATTGCCATTAACTAACAATATCAAAGATTAAAGCAACACTTTGTAGTTTTTTCGACCTTAAAATAATGTCTCTAAAATGATTTCAGTGGTATAACAACTCTTAACCGGATGAATTCTACTCACGCTGGTACCTCTGCAGCCTCATAGGGGCTACAACCTCACTCTGTAAGTTCTGTGTTCGGTACACACAGCCCCGCCCATCCCCTGCCAGCGGAAGAGTGCGAAATGTTTTCCAAACAACGTTTCTGTATTCGCCGGTTTCCTCGGTTTAGTCAACAAATTCACGTGCATTGCGCTGCCCACAGGGAATTTTATACAGCAACATTTTTACGACATTGGTAACAGACAATTGCGCTTATCCACCACATGGGGGGGCCGTGGGCAAAAGTTCAATAGTGTGGCTTTAATAAATGCGGAAAAACTACTGTAGACTGCTCATTGTTAGTTTATGTTAGTTAATGCATTTACTAATATATCCAAATACAACCTTATAATCATAGCTATTTTTAAAAATAGCTAAGCTAATGCAACAAATACAAAAAATTCAGTAGGCCTACATGATCATATCAATGCAGATTTTTTTGTCCCATTTTTTTTCTTTTTTTTTTAAATACAGTGTTACTCCAAAGGTCTCCCCCTACAGAGATTTCACCTGTAAAGCTAATCGCGCTCACTGAGGAAATCACCTTAGTGAGATCCGTTAACACATTTACTTAATTTTGCTTGGCAACCTGGAAAAAGGCTATTAACAACACAAGATCGAGATCAATACATTGTTTCTACATCTCTAATGTCATCTGGTCCTGGATCAGGAGACGGCCTCTAATTTAAATTCGTGCCGGGGCTCGGTGATGCCACCATTAATTCCTGATAAGAAAGGGCCGTTGTACTTCCTTCTTTAATCTCTGACTGATGCTTCTGCATGATCAATAGCCTTTCTTTCTTTATTTCCCGTTTTTCCTTGCTTATTTTTCTTGAAGAGAAGATTGATCGTTCCGAGTTGTGAGGTGTTTGACTTCCACTCATTATTGTTGCAATTAGGATGCCTCTGGGAACCGGAGGGATGGGTTGCGCGGGGGTCGCATTAAAATCCTCTGACCCCCTGCTATTGTTATCCAGTCTTAGATGATCAGTCAATCAACCCCAGATGACAACTTATTGTGGTGAAGAGGTAGAAAAGCGTCTCAAACAAGTGGATTAAAGGAGCCAGAGAGTAAGAGAGAAGGATGTGTGTGCGTATATGTGTGTGCATGTGAGAGAGAACGGTGGAGAGGGAGAGAAAGCGAGAGAGCGGAGAGCGTGGGGGGGGGTTGCTTGAGTTGCGACTCCTTGCGCCGGTGAATAGGAAATAATCACAGTGTTGCTTCCTCATGAATTATTAAGAAGCCTCTTTTAGCTTGATTCAAAACGCTGCATTTTCATGCGTAGCTGTGAAGCAGAGCGGGAGGTTGTTGTTGGGTTTTATTAGTGTGCGTGTGTGTGTTTGTTTTGATAGGTGTATTACTGCTGGCGAGCAGGACTCAGCGTGCTGAACAAGTGCTCAGATGAGCAGTCCGAGAGCGGAGCAGCGGCAACACTGTTGGAACTGGGAGACAGGCAGTCACCTCGACTCCACGCGGCAGCAACAGCCTCTCTCTCTCTCTCTCTCTCTCTCTCGCTCTTGCGCTCTCTCTCTCTGCCTGCCTTTTTTCTCCTCTGTTCTTTCTGGAGTTGAGATCTTCTTCGTCAGAGCGCAGGAAGAGGAACGTGAGTGGAACAGGGCTCGAAAGCTGCTATCCAAACATCCCAAGCGCAGACCTGGCTGCCCACATGCCGATCGAATTTGTTTGCAAAATCAAATTTGCAGAGGAGGATGAGAAACAAAAAGGCAACCAGGATGGGGACAAGGAGAGCCTGATCGAGGAGAGCTGCAGTCCCCCAGCCAAGGACCTGGCCGGCTTCGCCAATGCCTGCTCGCTCCACGGGATTAACCATATCTTCGTCTCGGGCCGGCTTGGTGTCAGACAGACCCTCTGGGCTCTAGCCTTCCTTGTGTCCCTGGCACTCTTTCTGTACCAGGCGGCAAAGTGTGCCATCTCCTACCTGGAGCATCCTCACGTCACGGCGCTCAATGAGGAGGCCACCCCCGAGATGGTGTTCCCTGCCGTGACCATCTGCAACATCAACCGTTTCCGCTTTTCCGCCCTCACCGATGCCGACATCTACCACCTTGCAAACCTGACCGGCTTGCCCCCCAAAAATAAGGACGGCCACAAGCCGACGGATTTGGAGTATCCGGCGCCGGACATGCAGGACATCTTCAACCGGACGGGTCACCAGTTGGACGAGATGTTGAAGAGCTGCAATTTCAGTGGACAGAACTGCTCGGCTGAAGACTTCTCGGTGGTAAGTTTGAGGAAAGTTTTCGACAGCACGTTAATAGCCTTTGAAATTTGGCAGAGATTTGTTGCGACTTCAGAAGAATAACTTTAGAGGCAGAAAGTTTACAAGAAAAAGATAAGCATCTCTGTTAAAAAGTATTTTGACCCTTCTGATACCATTCTAACACCAATAAAAATATGGCTGTATGACATACTATCTAGTTTTTATACTGTAGCCTCAGGGCAAGAAAACTAATTATTCTCAGTTGAATTCTTGAAGTCTGCAGGTGTTGCCAACCAACCCAATTTACCATAGTATCCCTACAAGAGTAAACAGTGTCTCTGTACATTGAGGTCTATAGATTCCCCTTCACCTCTGGTTTCCTCATATGCTGTTGTGACTATTCATTTGGACCTAGTTTTGTAAATAGGACACAGACTACACTCACCGCTGTCATAGATTTCACAGGAGTGGTCCCGTTTCCCTGCGCTCAGGATTTCTCATAATGTACAAACAGTCTCTGTTTCTCTCGAGGGAGAAGAGCAGGGTGCATTTTATATTTACTTCACCAATACATCTGTTGTTTTGTACTGCCACCAGTGTCGGTTGCTGAATGAGAGCGCGACGACAGTATTGCTTTTATAAAACTCCCTCGCACACTTGCTCGCTCGCCCTTTCTCTTCAGCACTGCTGTGCCAGAAGTAAAGTTTCCTCAATGTTGTATTTCAATCCTGTCTCTGTTGAAATGAAATATTTAGAATCTGACATACATGATTTTTGCATTAGCTAAATTGGTTACAAAGAATACTTTTTCCAGAAGCCATACAATTTCAACACCAGAAGGTCTTGTTTGTGTCTCTCGTGTCATGTGCACCGAAGGATGAAGGGATATTGCTTCGGTAATTATGAAGAACATTTGTCAAGCTCTAATAGCATGTGTTAGATGTAGATATTCTTAACTTCCCAAGATCTTGTAAGCTCTCGATATAACCGATGAATACGTGGAAGTGCCCTTTCATGTGTCATGGGTAGACAAGAACACAATATATTTGATCTTAAGTAACGTTCGTATGACAGAAGAAATTAGAGCTGACAGCAGGCTCTCTTTCTTCTGCCCGTGCTGTTCTCTGTTTCCCCATTGGCCATAGAGGGAGCATGTCATGATTCTGCTGAAAAACAAGGGCAACAATAGACAGTAATGGATGTGACAGGTAAATGTGAAGGGTTGTGCTTCCTTTTTGTGTGTTAACTGTTAAGGATGTAAAAAACATAGGAAATTTGGATCCAAGTTGGCACTAAAGAAGATAATAATACCAGTATTTGTGTACTGGAAGTAGCAAATAAATACTCAATTCAGATTAACAGGGACGTGCGTAAACGGACTTCATGATCAGATTTCCAATCTAATCAGTTGTTGACGTAAACGTATTTGGTTTATTTTAGGGTTTGTGTTACGTGAATGTAAAGTGGTCAGGAAGAACATCAATCTTGATAAGAAAACATTTCAGATTCATTATTAATTTCTATGTTTATATGTTAAAGTAATTTATTAAAGGGACAGGTCACCCAAAAATAAAAATTCTGTCATCATTTACTCACCTTTAAGTTCTTCCAAACCGGTATAAATTTCTTTGTCGTGATGAACAGAGAGAAAGAAATGTGGAAGAATGCTTGAAACCAAACAGTTCTTGACCACCATTGACTACCATAGTAGGAAAAAATACAATGGTAGTCAAAAGTGCCCCAGAACTGTTTGCTTTCCTTCTTCAAACAGAACAATGAAATTTACAAGGTAATTTTTCCTACTATGGTAGACAATAGAAATTTGTTTCTGAAGTTTTTGTAAAGGCCGTCCCGTACAACTGACGAGTGTGGGCCCACCCCATAAGCTTAAAACGACTTCTTTATAGATTATTTGCTTTAAAATGTCCTTGTTTCACTGTTCTGCCCCATCAGCCCTGTGATCTGTGTCTGAGCAGCTGTCAGTTAGATTAGTTACGGACATCTTGCTGTCGCCACACATGGTCGCTTCCTCCGTCCCGCGGACCGCGCAACTCAGCCAAGGAAACTAGGACCGATTCGGAGCGCCGCCTCTTAGCCTCTCCACTGTGACTGCATTTTAGATGTAAGAGTAAACAGGATCACGGCGGCAATCCCAGAAGCCCCTGTGTTATCAGCAGACCGACCGATATTTTTAGCATGAAGTGTGAGAGATGACCTTAGCTGTAGCTCGTTGGCCTCTGGATGCGTGTGGATCGCTAGCCCGAGGGAAAAATACGCAGCGTGTTGGTATCTGGTCTGCTCCAGATGCTGTGTTTATTGAATGCCTGCATCAGCAGGGAAAGTTGTATATTTTCGATCAATCACCTCTCTGGCATTTAGCCCCACCACTTGGTTTCACTCGTGATGTCAGCTGTTCATTTGTCATTTCCACACCCTACAGCTCATTCTCGTGTCCTACGGTTCTTCCCCCATTGAGCTGTTCTTTTGGAAACACAATAATAATAAATAAACAGCAGTAATATCATTATATAAAAAGGAAAAGGATAAATATTTCATGCAGGATGCGTATCACTTGATATTCATTCATTGCTAAACACAAAGGTCTAATTTATTGTTTGATTCATGCTAATGTTAAACATTTCCATTTTGCCTCATAGAGATGAATGAATTACATAGGTTCAATTTAACACGTATTTATTCACTTGTTGATATAAAATGTTTTTCTTTAATGGATATGCAAAACACAGGCCGGATATTAAGCTATTATTTTACAGCGTATTGGTCTGTTGACTCCTTACAAAGTGTTCATGAAATCAGTTTATGAAATAAAAAATGAATAGGTCTTCGTTAACAAGGGTCCCAATTGTATTTCAAGGAGAGCGGTGTGTGTGTGTATTTGTGTGTGAGAATTGCATCATTATTTGTTTCCTGTTCCCCTCGACATGGGGTATAATTACACTCAGCTGTTATTGACTCATGATAATTACTCACAATAAATATCATAATAAGATGTTTAGGCATAATTGAATATAAATAGCCGTGCTTCTATTTTCCCTTCCACCTTGCTGTCGGGCTCCGGGTGCTGAAAGGGATGATGGGTGATTTAGCTCAGTCCAGCGTGTACGTGGAGGTCTTTGGATCTTTAAGCCTGCTCCACAGCGTGTGTTTGCTCTCCCTCTTGCTGTGTTTGTAGACAGATTATCCGATTTTGTTTAAGGCAAGGACATACTCTTTGTGTATATATTCCTACGGATAACCAAGTGACACTGACCCAGATTGATTGGAGGCTCAGGGTGAGAATAGACATTATTGTAGGGCCCCTGTTAGCATTTTGTCATGTCAGAATGGAACAGGGGTGTTGAGAGACAGGCGCTGTAATAGATAATTGAATATGTGAGCATGGCGCTCCTGGGTTGTGATGACAAGCGTCTAATAAAACAACCCACTTCAGGATTTTTTAAATGTCAAACTGGTGGAGATTAGAAGACATTTTTTTCAGGTTTCTGTGAGTTTGTGCATTATGCTGCTGTGTTGCCATTTTTTGTCGGTACTTGATTTTGTGGCTATTATATGTAATCATGCACATTTCTTGTTTTGTTCACTTATAAATGTACGTTTTTTGTAATTCTGATTTTGTGACAGGTGTGTAGCATTACCAAAAAGAGGTTTATTCCAGTGTGCTTTTCTTATAAACTACAAATAAGAAAGTATACTTTCAGTGTACATTTTTTTTATACATCTCAGAAATGTGCTTTAATTTGTACTTTAGTGTTTTTCATTTATACCGACAGATAGTTCTATGTGTATTTGGGACTATGATTGTACTCAGTCGAACTGCATAGGTTGTTTGCACATGACGTCAAGGCACTGCGCGAAGGGCATATGGAGGGCAGCAAGTGATTTTCTCTATGGCAAGGAATTCACTATAACAAACTCAAAATACCTGTGTTTTGCGTCGCTATTTACTGTTCAAATCGATCAAACCATGTGAAGTGTTTTTATTGTGTAGCAAAAGTTGATGTTCATGAAGGGGGAAAATGTTAGTATTGACTGAGAAATAGAGATAAAAGTGGCTTGTAAACCTGAATCTGGGGTTGGGATGAGCCAGCCGGATGACTTTCTGAAATGCTTAACGAGGTTTAAACTTTCCTAAACAACGACCAGGTGAGCTCAAATTTCTGTCAAACCTTGTCATGAAAACTAGCTGCAAAGATCGAGTCCTGCAAAGACCGAGCTTCTCCCCCATAGAAGTCCATCCATCCATCTTCTTCCGCTTCATCCTGGGCCGGGTCGCGGGGGCAGCAGTCTAAGCAGGGATGCCCAGACTTCCCTCTCCCTAGACACTTCCTCCAGCTCTTCCGGGGGGACACCGAGGCGTTCCCAGGCCAGCCGGGAGAAAGTCCCTCCAGCGTGTCCTAGGTCTTCCCCGGGGTCTCCTCCCGGTGGGACCTTCCCGGGAAGGCGTCCAGGGGGCATCCGGAAAAGATGCCCGAGCCACCTCAGCTGGCCCCTCTCGATGTGGAGGAGCAGCGGCTCTACTCTGAGCTCCTCCCGAGTGACCGAGCTTCTCACCCTATCTCTAAGGGATCGCCCAGCCACCCTGCGGAGAAAGCTCATTTCGGCCGCCTGTATCCGCAATCTTGTCCTTTTCGGTCATGACCCACAGCTCATGACCATAGGTGAGAGTAGGAACGAAGATTGACCGGTAAATCGAGAGCTTCGCCTTGCGGCTCAGCTCCTTCTTCACCACGACGGACCGGTACAGCCACTGCATTACTGCAGAAGCTGCACCGATCCGTCTGTCAATCTCCCGTTCCATCCTTCCCTCACTCGTGAACAAGACCCCAGGATACTTGAACTCCTCCACTTGAGTAAGGAACTCTCCACCACCCTGAAGTGGGCAAGCCACCCTTTTCCGACTGAGAACCATGGCCTCGGATTTGGAGGTGCTGATTCTCATCCCAGCCGCTTCACACTCGGCTGCAAACCGTCCCCAGTGCATGCTGAAGGTCCTGGTCTGATGGGGCCAGCTCGACAACATCATCCGCAAAGAGCAGAGATGAAATCGTGTGGTCCCCAAACCCGACACCCTCCGGCCCCTGGCTGCGCCTAGAAATTATGTCCATAAAAATTATGAACAAAACCGGCGACAAAGGGCAGCCCTGCCGAAGTCCAACATGCACCGGGAACAAGTCTGACTTACTGCCGGCAATGCGAACCAAGCTCCTGCTCCGGTCGTACAGGGAACGGATAGCCCTTAGCAAAGGGTCCCGAATCCCATACTCCCAGAGCACCCTCCACAAGATGCCGCGAGGGACACAGTCGAATGCCTTCTCCAAATCCACAAAACACATGTGGATTGGTTGGGCAAAATCCCATGAACCCTCCAGCACTCTGGAGAGGGTATAGAGCTGGTCCAGTGTTCCACGACTGTGACGAAAACCACACTGTTCCTCCTGAATCTGAGGTTCTACCATACCATAGAAGTCCATTATAATGAAATATATAATGACTACGTAGCGAACAACCTCGTAAAAAGAAATTCTGATTAAACCTTAATTGCAATAAACTCTAGCTACTGTTAAAAGAACAAGCACTTATTCTAGGGATAAAAATAGTCAAGCTTGTTCTTCATAGAAGTTCATTATAAAGAAACCACATGACGTGGCTCAAGGCAGCGACAATCTGAGAACATATAACTTTTATTGTTATCATGTTTATGTTTGATATCAGTGATAAACAAATGTATTTATTTTGGTTTTCTGTGGTTGTTGTTTTTGATACGTTTCCTTAAAATGGACTTCTATGGGGAAGAAATGCTTAACGCAAGATTTTTCACTTTATCCATTTAATAAGGGCTCGTTCTTTTAACAGCAGCTAGTGTTTATTACAAGTAAGGTTTGACAGATATTTGGGCTTATCTGGTCGTTGTTCTGGTCGTTAAACATAGTACTTTGAGTTTGTGATAGTGAATTCCTATGGACGAAATAAAAACCATGTGCGTGTCATAAAAACCATGTGATTGCAAACAACCTATTGGTCAGTTCGAGATTATGGCTGCGTCCAAATACCAAATACCCCCACTTGCGGTCAATATACAATATACAGTAAAGTATAATGCCATAAAATATATTAAAATAATTATGATGTTAAAATCATTTAAACTATACTTTGTTTAAAACGTTTAAAAACTACTAATTACCTCGAAAAATTACCTGAAAAATTACCTGCAATGAGAGTGGAAGTGGCTTAGCTGGCTGAGATTTTAGCTGAAGTACGTCATCGGCCCATATGCATAAACCCCATTGACACGAAGGGAGATTTGTCAATTTGAATGTCACTGTGACTTTAAAAGTATGCTTGAACTTTATTTAAGTATACTTAATAAAACTTGTATAAGTATTTGTATGTTTTTACCCTCTATGAGAGATTGTAAATGAAAGAGTGCATGCCTGCAGTTTGTAAGAAGATTAATATATGCCGGGCAAACATTTCATTTAAGACATTTCATGTTTCTAAAGACACCGGAAGCTAAATGTGGTTATCATTCCTAATCTGATTTCTTAATCCTGGTATGTACACACAGGGTTTTTTGTTGTTGTTGCAAATTGATAAATTCATTTTACAACAAACTCTCTCCAGAGAGTGGCAACTGTATTAAAATTAAGTAAAGCAGTTTTATGCACAGATCAAATCGCATACAGTAATATTAGACCACTGAGCTTTGGTGCTCATGTCAGAGATATGGGTTTGAATCTCTTGTCTTAAACCATCATTCTCCTCTCATCTCTCTATTTTCTTTTTCAATAAACTGTCAAAAATACAATAATAAGAAAATGCTGTGTTCTGCAGTAGTGATGTATTTGAGTGTGCTAGTAGCAGCCGAAAGTTCTTGGAGGCTGACTGATGTCTTGTCTGCTTGAGGTAAGAGACATCTAAGAGCTTTTGGCAGTAACAGGTGTTTCACATTGCGTTAGTGAGGATCTGGCACTCGTCGCTCCTGAGGTAGGAATGTCTTTCTCTCCGAGAGCTGCTCGAAAGCTCAACGCTGTGTGAATGACATCAGGTCCCCCTGCGGGCTCAGCGTCTGTCTCTTTTCCACGTTCCCCCGGCTCTGTCCGTCTCCCTGACAGAAACACGGGACCGAGGGACCGTGAAAGTGACCGCATTCCCGCGGCTTTGTCCAAACAGGCCGTCAATTTGCCGACCAGTTCCGCTGTCGCTTGCGTAACACTTTATCTTTCCTTCAGCCCATCCTCTGATGCGCGAAGACGCAATCGCATGCGAGAGACATAGCTGTAAACATACTTATCCTCAAGACAGGCCTGCTTATAGGGGACGTGGCGGCTATTGTAGGTGTTTATGTTTCTGTGAAGGATATAAGGACAAACGCACACACAAACACACGCAACAAGGAGCTATTTGAATCCCTGGCAAATAAATCCACACTCTTTACACTAAACGTATCAGCGGCATTCCATAAGACAACCCACACCTGTGTCTGATCTCTGTGTTATATGAATGCAGATGCGGTGATTCACTTGGAGAGTGTTACCGTTTCTATCATCATCCTCAGATTTAGCCAGCTACATCAGGAAAGTCTGCAGCTCAAGGGATGGCTTTAAACTTGCCAAAAACATGGCGCTAAAGTTCGGAGGCTGAAAACTCCCTCCAGAGTCCTCTGAGACATTAGTTCCCACTTGCATTTGTCTCCCTCTGACAAGCTGTCCGACGGCTTGTTGAAATGAGTGTGTGTGTGAGCACACATACATGCTTCATCATATACTGATAGACTTGGAGGGAAAGATTGATAGCAACCCCTAACTTCAGCTGTTTACTTCACCCTCCCTCCTAAATCAATATATTCTTCTGTCAGATTGCTTCCCAGGCCCTAGCCTGGCGTGACTAATTATCTTGTTCCTCTTGTTTTGGCGGGACGTCTGCTGTGGTTGATAATGAGAAGAAGCCGAAACATATGGATACATTTCCATTTCTTCATATACAGTTGTGCTTACGAGTTTAACATAACCCAGTTCATCATGAGTTTACATAACATATTGCATTTTGGTTTTATTTAGTAGTGCTCTGATGAAGCTAAATGACATTTCCACATACAATACACAAGACGACATTACACACATTGTTTGTGATAGGTATGTATGAGTCCCTCAATGTTAGATCTCAACATCATTGAGGCGCTGTGGGAAAGAACTGAAATGTTCAAAGCATACTTGGAAACTAAATGACTTGTAGTACCTGAAGGATTCATGTCAAGAAGAGTGGGAAGCATTACAGCTTCACAGGACAAACTGGAACGATGGCACAACCTACCACACACAGTTATTGATGTTCAAGGAGGAAACAAAATATTAAATGACTGAAGCAGAATAATCTTTGTCACAATATTTGTGACATAAATTATTTAAAAACAAAAAACAATAATTATGACCCCTTTCATTTTTGATGAACTGCAGCAAAATGCATTCTAACGCAATACAATTTTGTAATGCACTGAAATACCACAAGATGAATATACTGTTGGCACACTGCTTACATACACCGCTAGATTTTTTCCAGGCTTATTTTTCATTCAGTACTTCCTCTTCCCGTTGCTTAGAGACAATAATAAAACGATAAGCCCCAAAGAGAAGCAGTCGTCTGTCTTTACTATCTGACTGGATTTTAATCGGGGGCCCAATGATATACTTTGACCAGTTTCCGAGCCGCGCGTCGCATACATCACCACAAACACACGTAACAAATTAATCGGGCCTAGTGACCGGACCTGACCGGGTAATGGATGTGTGTTTTTCTCATGTCTCGTCTGCCACACTTTAATTAATGTGTGAGAAAGCAACATATGCTTAAATATCAAATGGATCTCACATGTGAAAATCTTTGTCCTCCTTAGTGCACGGAAATGTCAGCGCGGAGAGGGTGAGGCAACATAAAAGCAGAAATAAAGGGACATAAATGTCATTCAGTTCATGCGGGTCTGTGGGCAAGCAAAGCATGAAGGGCTTGCGAATGCGCTTGGTTGGACGATTAGGCCGTTCTCTGAATTATGTCGAATGTCACACACTTGGTGCCGGCTTTTGCTGATCTTTGTTTTGTTTGTACACTCGCATGTATTACAGAGCTGAGTGTACTGTTTTATCAAATTTGTGGAGAGAGCTCCATGTGCAGTCAGGTCTAAAGCAAATAACCAGATTTAGGAATGTGTTTCAGCTTATATTTTCAGGTACTTCTGAACTGGTACATCAGGTACAACATCATAATATCACACAAGTATTTTCTTGTGTCTTGGAATCGAAAATGATTGTTTTAATTTTAAAATGTATTTAGTTATTTTTAGTACTTTGTGTAACCTTATAATACCGAAGTTATTTCCAACATATCTGAAAGTTCTGAAGAAATGTTTGACCCTGTGTGTGAATTTGTCATAGCCAAAATGAACAAAAATAGGTATTGTGTGTTTATCGCTGTATATTATAGATTAAATGATACAGATTATAGATTTGTGATACAGTGGGCTACTCTAATTTTCATTAGTCATACTGAAATTAATAATTTTAAATAATATTATTGACACTGTTTTATTATTTTGCAAAAAATATGGCTGCCTGAACATTGATTTAAATCGTTTACATGTCCTTACTTAGTCAATACTAAGAATATCAAAATTATAGACGGTTTCAAAGCAACAACATAAACAAATGTTACTGCCCATGCACGCTTTTGTGGCCCAAACTTAACTTCTGGTACACATCCGCAAAGAATCCCTGCAGATTATTTCTGATAACAAATAAAAAGTAAATTACATTACCGTGCAAGTTAAAAGTATGTCTAGCCAGTATTATTTTGGGTTAGCAGTAGAAGAACCGTTTATATGCGACAAAACTTATGCGACAAAGTTACACCTCCAATTCAACAAATTGTTTATTTAATAAAATTAATATACCATAAAATGTAACCAATTGTTTATCAAAAGTTCTTTACGTTGAAACAGTGAATACAAATGAAATTAGCTTTGTTTTGCAGGCAGGGTCACATTAATTCTGAAAGTTAACTTCTGAAAGTATAGCTTCTAAAGTACTGTTCACACCAACAATAATAATAATAAAGATTACCATATTATACTTTGCCAGTGGAACATAACATTATGTTTAACATGTTACTTTTAAACTTTTGATTGGCTGCCAATGCTGAAAGTGATCTCAGCCCTGTCCTTCCTTTATCATTGTAGTTCTAGTGTGAACTCTGCTATTATTTCATAGTTTTCATTATAGTTCTTTATTGTTATGGAGCCTTAAGATCAGAGGAGGGCTGTCCATATGCATTTGAGATAATCTCAATAGTTCATCTCAATTGCTTGGCTGGTACATAACCTTCGCAATTGAAATTCAGGAAACTCAGGATACAGTTTTTTTGAGCCAATCACATGTACTATAAAATGCCATGTGACTAATTACTCTTTTAAATTCCAACATGACATTGGTACTGACACCACAAAAATGTTACCAACTATGGTCCAAACTGTAAAACTGTGAGCGGAATGTTCAACCAAAACCACCAAGCAGTTTATACAATGACTCCAAATCTTCCCCAGTCAAATAAACAGCGAGTATTTTCGTTTCTGTTATGAGCTCGCACAATGAATCCAAATCTTCTGTAGTCAAACAACGAGCGAGTATGTTCATCTCTGTTTTGAGCAACAAACCTCTTTGCTTTAATCCTTCCCTCAGGAGACTGATGCAAAATGCTGCACCTCTGCACCCTCCCTCTCCTCGACGCAGATAGCGGAGCTAAAGGCTCTTGAACGTAAGCTTCCTGAGGGAGTGGGCTTTTGTTTTTCTTCTAAGAGCAGCAATGAAATGCTTACTTTTTAGATTAACACAAAACGCTAAAGGTAATTTACATTCATTTAATTCTGTGTGGACTTTCATTGGTCCGTAGATAGAAGTGTTTCAGAGATATTTGATGGACCTGCTTGATATTTGTTTGGGGAGCTTGTAAACACCAGGGGCGATTCAGCGATTCTAGGTTTTCAATATTAGGGGGGCTCAGCCTCCAATGAGTATACAGTATATATATATACATATAGAGCCACTTTCTAAGCACCACATACTGTACATTACTAAAATAAATGATTAATTTATTTTGCATAATAAAGACAATTTATTGTTATTAAAATAAATATCACATTAATCGATCAATCTGCAACATTTATAATTTTTATTATTTCAATATTTAGTAGAAGGAATAACTTGATATGATGTTTCCCTGCCATTTATTCTGATCATCATGAGCACTGTCACTCTTGTGGATGACTGCGTGTTCATCTTTCACATCCACAATAGTTTTAAATGAATAATAAAAATACTGAAGCGTCTAAAAAATGACAAAGAGCTTCTAGGTACACTTTTGTTTACTCGGAACTCAGAACAATGAATAACTCAGCCGCACTAGTCTGAACTAACTCTGTCTGCCCGTCGTCTTTCCGGGCAATAGTGTCTGTCTGCGGAGTGCAAGAGAGGGGCGTAACTGGAAAGGGGTGTAACTTGGAAGGGGGCGTAACTTGTAATTGTCCAAATCACACGGAACAACGCAAGATGTTATCGGCAAGTTGGTCGCTTGCGGACATATAAAAGTACATAAATGAGGCTATGGTTAGTGAAATCAAACAAATCTTGTTTTTACTGTTTTAGTTATTTACTATAATAAACCATGGTAATTAAAAAATATAAAACGTGATGTTTTTGTTTGTTAAGCAGATGTTGACCCAGAAATACTAGCATGCATGTTGCATCAAGCTTATATGCTCATATGTTTTTCGTAAACTTACATTTTAACATGTCATTTTAATGCTATTATTTTACCCAGCGTATTTAGCTCGAGATATCGAGATAACAACTTTGTGACCAGGCATTACAACTACCTACTAAATCGGGCCCTCAGCGGACACAATTCACACGGGAACAGAATTTGTCATGACAACGTTTCAACAGAGTGGCAAAACGCATTTGCTGCGAAACACATTTGCTGCGTCCCAATTCGCCTTCTTATTCTATGCCCTAATAGTTTCGTATTTTTGATTGCAGAGCAAAAGAGTATGCAGACACTGGACACACTGACGCGAAACGGAAGTGAGACATCCTTAACAAACAACTCCTTACATGATAAATACTGAAAAAGCTTGAATGCATAATGTACAGTACAGTTTAACGTATCGATTTGGTGAGGCATCATTTGATCAATTAATTCTGTGTAGCGCAATTTCCCCCTCTCGCAATGTCACTACCTGATCCGTACCGGAAGTAGTTTTTAAATAGTGATTCTGGATATATGTCATGGTTCCACTATCATGTCATGTTTTATTCTTGGTTTTCTGTGGAGCCATGGCATAGCCTTTAGTTATGTGGTGGGAGAGAGACTATTTTGGCACCTGTTTGGCCATACTCACTCTCTCTCTCTCTCCGGTCTGCGTCATTGTTCCCGCCATCTCGTTCCTCGTCAGCCTCTCCTTAGTGCTTAATCCCCAGCACCTGTTCCTCGTTATGATCCTGTGTTTGTTCCCTTTAAAACGCCCTCGTGTTCTTTGTCTTGTGCTCGTGCATTGTACTTGTATCTGTGCTTGTTCCTGTCGCTGTACTTGGTCCTGTAAACTGCATCGTTTTGAGATCGTACATTGTGCTTGTTCGTGTAGCTGTTCCTGTGTCCCCGTATAGTAAGTGTCAGTTTAGCGTTGTTCAACTGTTTGTTCTTAGTTTTAGTTAGTCAGTGTCCTTGTTAATATTGTTTATCCTGTCTTGTTTTCCCCCTCGTGGGTTTTGTTTTGCCTTTTTATTGTGTTCATTGTTACTTGTACAATAAATACCCCTGTTAACCCCTTCACCTCCTGTCTTGTGCCTGCAATTGGGTTCTCCTGCCATGTCTTGCCGAGCAAACCATGACAATATATGTTTTGTAAAACATGCCAATGTTACCAATGTGGCACAAATTAAGCTTATTTAATTGATGTCCCTAATTTTTTTGAGAAAAAAATTTAATTAAACTGTAGTTTCATTTTTGCATATACCATTTGGAAAAATACAGATATGTGTCTAATTTATTATTAGATAGTTCTACATATGCAAGCAAACTTAATCGGATGCGGTTAAGAAACAGAATCAATGCGTTTATTTATTATACTTGCATGTTTCCACTCATTCACTACCTCAGTCATCTACTGCTCTACTCATTCACTACCTCAGTCATATACTACTTAATTTGTAGTGTGAAATTATTAATTGTTGAACATGGCATTGACTTTTAGGCCATGTTCATCAACACAGTAAGTCAAAAGTGTTTCCATGTCTTTTTGAAAGTAAAACATAAAGTCATCCCTCTCCGCTGAGAATTGACCTCCGAGGACCTTCCTGAGTGCATTTTGTTGGTCATCTCACTTCATGCCCAAAAAGGCATCCTTTGTCAACTCACCACGAAACCGGTCACCGTGACTCTGTACCTAGTCCCATGCTTTGTGTAGGTCTTTTACAAGGGTTGGCTGCTTCACCTGGTTAAGTAAAGATCCAAGTTTATACATGCAAGCTAAATTTGAAAATATTTTTTTATTTAATTACCAAATAACAAATGCAAACTTGATCCAGCACAATCAACTTCTCCACCATCTTTCAACCATTTAAAGTTATTTTCCTATTTATGATCGCAAGCAAATAACTGGAATGGGGCACTGGAATAAAAATCAAACATTTCTGGAATTTTCATCAGGCAGTGGTTAACATAATACATGAGTCCCTACAAAATCAGTAAGCTCAATATCAGGTCTCAATCATCATCATCTTGGACTAGCAAACAGTGTCAGAGGTGAGCTCTTAATTTGCATGTTTTGTCCTGCAAATAGCATATATGCAGTTGTTATTGTTACTTGGATTAAGATACAGTATGTAAGAAGTGGCAAGCTGGCATGTGTACATGAAGTGCACATATAACTAACTGTGAACCCTGTGAGTGAGTTTAACCCACAGCTCATAGAGGTGCATAATCAAATGTAGATACATGCCTGCAAAATGCCAAGTCCCTCTGAAGAAGACTTGTCTCCACATGGCTTCACATCGAGTGGGTTTGAGAGGACATGTTCCTTTACATCAAGGGAGTAAGATCCAATCTACATAACAGCTTAGTACATGTAAAGCACTAAAATGACACATACTTTTTAGTCCAAATTTTGGTCCTAAATTTTGCCATAATTCTTACCGTGGTGACCTCATATTTCCTCTTCTTAGGGATGCGGAAAATTGGGTCCAGACACCCCCTGGCCATCAGTATGCAGTCCCTGGTTGGTAAAGTGGGCAAACCTCCGGCCATTGCTGTAGTAGTAAAAAAAAAATCGAAATCTTGCTGCCCCAGATTAGAGCTAATAATATCTTGAATTTCTCAATATTTTTTAATGACACCGGTACCCTTCAATCTCAAGATTCTCCACAAACAGTTAATTCTGACTCTGAATGGGCTTAAAGGGATAGTTCAACCAAAAACGAAAATTCTGTCATCACTTATTCAACCTCTTGTCATTTCAAACCTTTATGACTTCCTTCCGCAGAACACGAAAGAAGATATTTCCAGGAAACCAAACAGCGCTGGCACCCATTCACTTCTATTGTAAGGACACAAAACCAATGCAAGAGAATGGGTGCCAGTACAGTAATGGGTGCTCAAGTAAGTTTATTTAGTATGTTTACTTCTTAGAAGTAATAAGCCACAATATTACGTGGTAAATGATCATTAAAACAGTTCTGTATGACTGCAGTTATCTTAGCGAGGACTTTCAAATGGCCCCTTGGATAACTATCAATAAAACATATGCAGTACACACTACATCAACATCTCACACATTAAAAATAGTTTTCATCATAAAAGCTCCCTATATAGATTCCTCACAGCGGACAAAGGGGTTCACACAAACCGCAGCAAGGTATGCAGCACATTAGGCAGTCATTCATCTCAAGGTTTCGTCGATGTTGACAAACCACTCGACCTTCAGATGCATGGAAATGTCATCTAATTCATCAAGCTCTGCTTTATACACCACCCCTCATTTCCCCGTCCAAGTACATTTCAGTTATGAAGTGTCCTGAAGAACATATTAGACTGTAATGAAGCCACTAGAAAGGGCGAGATTACCTCGCATCATGCCGCAGAGCGAAATGCAACGCAGCGTCTATTTATTCAGCAGTGTTCTTTAAAGGCCCACCATATGAAAAATGCATGACTGCGCATTGGAAATGAGCTCTGGTCCTCATTGGCCGTAATTGTTTTGTAATTTAGCAGCGTAAACAAAGGCGGGTCAGTCCGCTGCATCTGCAGACTCCCAAACTTTCTTTTATGTCTTTTATGCTTTCAACTCACATTTTCACTGTGATTGTAGTTTGACCGGACATGCAAAGGACCTTGAGGAAAAATTCAGATGTATTTGCGGTTGATGGGATTTCACTGCGGCTTGCTGACATCCAAGTGAAATTTTTATGACACCCAGAGCAGTAATGGCTAAGGGTGCATTAACTGTAGTTACATTCATGCTGAAGGCAAAGCTGTTTGTGGTCACAGAAATAGCCAAAACAGCCCCGATGTGAATATGTAAATCCTAATTGTGGGTACCTAACATATCCTATTTTCGTTTCTTGACATTCAACCGGTTTAGACAGAGCGTGAAAGAACGTGTAAAACATTTGTACTGTTTTTGTTTAGTGTGGTTTTCTATAACACTTTTCTCCCAGAAATATGTGCAGACCTTGTACACTTATACGTGCCTCGCTGTTCTTTAAAAAAACATTTCTCATGTTGTCCCTCTGCTCGGCGAGCGCCTTCAGTTCGGTACCTGCGTCTGAAGTCTGTTGCTTTTGATGTGAAATTTACTCAGTGTGATTCAAGGCATTTGCAGTGCAAGAACTGCTGGCAGCAGCTGGGACCCACTAAACGGCCACCCAGTGCGTTTGACACCTTTACAATCATCAAAGTGAACATTTTGTTGAAACTTCTTGATATTCTACTAGTTTCTTCGAGAAACCAATGTGTTCTCTGCTGGGCTGTTCAATGATTATTCACAATGAATCTCATCCAGAATAAAAATGTGTTTATACATAATGTATGTCTGTGCATTGTGCATATTTATTTTGCATTTATGTATTTAATATGTAGAAAAAATTGCATGTATACATTTTTATAATAAAAAACATATATCAATTTAAACATTTATACATTTTATATTTTCTAATCTTCTAAATTATAAACATGTGTATGTATGTTCATACTGTGAATGCAAAATTAATATGCACAGTGCACAGACATATACTGTATTATGTTAACACAAAACGTTTATTCTGGATTCAATTTATTGTGTGATTAATCGTTGACCATCCGTATCAGTACTACAATTTTAGTGAATAAAATTGTATGTATGTGGTAAGTCTTTGCTCTGACAATAAACACTCCAGATGGCACGGAATCCACAAATTTGTGCAAAACCTGATGATCCATGTTATCCCAGCATGATTTGTTAATGTTCCAAAAAGCGTCTTGTGTGCTTCAATGGAAACAAAGAAAGATGTTAACATGTTTAATGTCACAGATTGCTGGCTTCATTGTTTTAAAATCCTAAACGTTCTGTTTAGTTCTAGGTTTACATTCGATTTTGAACTCTATAAAAATATGAAAACGCCCACAGTTTGTACCTGTACAAGTCAGCTGTAAAATACAACTCGGTGTTAGAAAAGCATTATCATGGCAAACTAGATATTTCAGGTTAGCGATTTATTTTCCTTCAGCCCAGTAGTTGACCTCTTTCAATCATACCGCTGTCCTTTAACCTGACAGTGCCTGAAAGATTAATTCTGTTTGTCCTAATGTATGGTAATGAGAAAGTTGTGTGGATTTGATTGTCAATAACTTGAAATACGGCCCTGCTCCCTAAATGCTTGTGCCGTTCAATAACCTATTAAAGTTGAATCACAGATAAGTTGGCGTGCATCAGGAAAGCAATCTGAAATTTGTGCTGACATTGATCCAGCAGGAAAGACCTGATGGCTCCGATTAACACTTCTGTCCCGGGAGAGGGGCGAGGGAGGGGGCATGCTTGCTATTAATATCATGAGATGTTCTTGGCCTTTCCCAGCATATAAACTCCATTTATGAGCTCTGTATAAAAAGTTAAAGTGTGCAAACAATTGCTCGGCTCAGGCAAACAGAATTATTGTAGCAGAAATTCAGTTTCTCTGCTGTGTCTCTAGTAAGAACAAATGGATGGATTTCTGTTTTATAGGTGTTTCAATTACCTCTTTATATTAAAACATCTTCAGCTCTGGTGCATATTTTTCATTTTGACCTAAATTTAATATAGTGCCCTAACCACACACATTGGCGAATTTTACAGAAGACCCTCAAATTTTTACAATAATAACGAAATGTTCCATGTTATGTTACTCTTAAGTGTTAGAGTGAGAGCTTTCATTTTATATATGACTCATCAATGTTTTTTCGACTTATGAAATTATTTTGAATATGATTTTCACACGAGACAACAAATGTTCTTTATTGTAACAAAAATGTGAAATTGATAGGGCTGGTAAGCTGTTCTAATATTCTATATTTGTCTAGTTTTGTGCCTTACAACTTATAGATTTGACAATGCAATATTTGACCAACCGGTGGGTCCGCTGGGGGTGGGTCTGCAGGATTTTAATTGGTTAACATGTAATATCATACACACAAAAGAAGTCTAGTCCTTGAATTCATTTGAATTTAGCCTTTTAATGTAGCTTTCAGAATTTATGAAATGTTGTATCTACGCCGCTTTGATAATTGCTTACATTTGCATGTTTGGTCACAAAGTGGCCAGAATGGAAGTTCCTTGTCGAATTTCCCAAAACAAAGATTTGTGTGTGTGCTTCATGTCTAATTCAGTGAAAATAGCCAGAAATAGCCGTCTCAAACAACATTTATATTTTCAACCGTTTCATTTTGCAGCGTAGGATATTGGCATCATTTAGACTAAATACAGTACTTCTACTAATGAGGGATAAAACGCGGGCTGGTGTTTACAATTGCCCTTGACATTCTCGTTGGGATTAAAGCACAGCTAATGGAGCACCTCAGGAAGAATCCGTTAAGTCCAAGAATAAATGTCACAGCTGTTCAGTCACAAATCACACTTCAATTTTTTTCTTCTCTTTTCATCCTTCTTGACCTTCATGGCTTCTGTTCTTGGGAAAATGAAGAACATGTTAACATTTCGTTTATATGCATAAGCCCGCTGATAGGAACCCAAAATACTATTTGTCAAGTATGCTTGTTTTCTGAAGGTGATATTATAGCGCGGTTGTAACGTCCACAATGTGAGCTAAACAATCTGCATCAGGACCTTGGCTTCCGGCTAACATAAAGGAATTCTTAATATCCACATTTGCTGGATTGGGAGATACAGTTTTCTTTCCTGTGTTGACGTGCCTGATTTAAACAGGAATTTATGACATATCAAAGGGCATATATATTTTTAAATAGCTTAAGGTCTATAATTTGCTTCAAATCAGATGGTAATATTGGAAGGAGGGGCAAAATCATTCTATAGAGCATCTAATTGGACAGAATTAGTAAGTGCAATATGAGTCATCCACTTCCTGTAGTCCTGTAATTTAACGGTGCACTTTGTTCATATTTGGTTGTACACAAACATAGATGCTCAAGGTTGCCAAACATGAATTTTAAAAATACTTTATTTTAGAGGGTGTGGAGTGTCTTTGGGATTTTATTTGTCCATTAAATGCACTTTTCCCCTATAGATCAACATGCAGTCTTTTCCTCTGTATAAATTAGATCAACCTCAAGCCGATGTCAGGGCCATATATACCCAGGCATCTGAGCCTGAAGGCCACCGCAAATTTCTCAGGCTGTTTATACTGCAGAAAACACAAACTGCCTTTACATATAATAGGACCACAGCATTCACAAAGTCCTTTCTCAACTTTCGAACAAGTAATGATGAAACCGTACTGATATAAGTCATTGAAAAGCTTTCGATTATCCTTGAAAAGGCAGCAATATGGCAGGTGTAAATAAGCTCAAGAAGAGGTCACCTTTCTCTCTCTTTTATCTCTTTTTGTTTCTCATTTTTATGAATGCTGTTGGAGTGTGGATCTCTGTAGACACAACATGTACTTTTTGATGTTGCATAAATAAAAGCGTTTTCAACCCAAACAGTGAAATAACTTGCCTGGGATTAGCATTTCATTACAATAGAAGTGTGATGGTGTGCAGACAAAAGGTGTGCAACACGGCAAAAGTGGGACCACGGCGGTCTGCCTGCTTGGAATATGTAAGAGCTGGTGAACTCTGGTTTGAAAAGCTCACCATGAATTAAAGATGCACTGGCTTTACCTCACGCTGAATAGAAACACAACCTATGTCTAGGGATGTCCACCAGCTTGTTGAATCAGAAAATTCACCTGAACTTCAGTTTCGTGCTTATTACTTATACATTTTTGCTAGATCTGTGCTGTTTTTTCTTATTGCCAGTGGCTGCATTCTGTACCATACTGTGAGGTTTCGGTGGCTGTGTTTGGGTATGTACATAAGGTAGAATGGAGAAAAAGCGAGAGTTAGAGTGGTTTGTATTATATACAATATATGAGACAGAGAGGTTCTTATTAAATTGTAAAGCCAGAAAGAAGAAAAAGTATTCTGCAAGAGCAAGTTGGAAACAAACTGTTTGCCGGATAATTTGGCAAAACGAAGGAGCGTCCCGCTGTCTGGTGGATTGTGTTTATGTCTTGAACATGCAATAACCCTCGATTTCATGTCTCACAGATGAGTGTGGCTGCTCACCGGAGCAGCAAACGAAGGAGTTTAGGGGCTTGTTGACATGACGGTATGTGTAGTCGCAAGAATCCAGTAAGCCGGCCATCATTAGAGCTCGGAGGCTCATATGGTGGGGCACAGTCGGTTACACAAACTCTATAGTGTTCCTTTTATGCTGTCAAGATCTGGTGGAATTACAGGGGTTTTGTTGGATGAAGTGAATGTTAGCCCTCTAATTGTTGTTGTGTGATGGTTTGATTCAGAGAGGTCTTATACCTTCATAAAGCTGTCTGTTGACATTATGATCTCAATGGAAGCTTCAAGGCTTTCACATGACCCACTGGAAGTTTAAGGTTTTAACTCTGCCATCTCTTCTCTTGGGCATTCACTTTTTCGAGTCCATTACCTCACCTGTAAATGCCATGTAGAGCTGCAGGAAAGTGACGTTCTGGACAACCCAACAAGAACAGACATATTCCCAGGCTGTTTACCAGAAATTTGACATGAATGTAAAGACGCCTCCGAATATTCTATTTTATATTCATTGTGTGTCCATTTAAAAACATGTTTAAATACACTGAAACATTGAAAAAAGTGTGGAAAGTAAACACCTGACAGGAATGACTCGTGTTGAAGTGTGGATGAGCAGCTTTTGGAGAACGTTAGTGTGAACAAAGATTGTTTTTAAACAAAAACCCCACACATAACCCACAATCCAGAACTGTTTGAATTGTGAGATAAAGCCTGTGCTCTGTTTTGATGTGTGGTGTTGGTTACCACAAATAGAAAAATCTCAGGAACAAGAGATTATAAAATAAAGTATATGCCCAGCGCCCTGCTGTTATCATGAGAAAAAGTAACAAACATGTTTGTGGGCATAGGCACGATTTATGCATCTCAGAAGTGACCCCGGACCACAAAACCAGTTATAAGGGTACATTTTCTGACATTCAGATTGTACATACACTGTACATCTGAAAGCTGAATACATAAGCTTACCATTGATGTATGGGGTTGTAAGGATAGGACAATATTTGGCTGAGATACAACTATGTAAAAATCTGGAATCTGAGGGTGCAAATATTGAGAAAATCGCTTTTTAAAGTTGTCTATCAGAGGCGCTGTAGCAGGCCTTATAGATTGGTTTTAATGCTCTATATTGGCTTACAGCTGTAATGACGTTGTGGAGAGCAGATGAACCCAAAAGCAGAAATTTTAAGCTTTACATAGATTGAGTGGGTAATTCCCAAAGAGCAGAAGTTTTAGTCAAGCTTCTGGCATTTTTTTGCGATTTTGCTGCATCCACTCACAAAAATCATTAATATATTTATGGTAGGAAATGTACAGAATGTCTCCATGGAGCATGATCTTTATTTAATAAAATGATTTTGGCATAATAGAAAATCAATCATTTTGACCCATACAGTGTATTGTTTGGCTGTTATATCCCCGTATACAAATATACCCGTGCTGCTTATGACTAGTTTTGTGATCCAGGGTCACATATAAAATGGTTAAATTCAAGGCTGTATTATTTATCATAACAACAAATTCTGTAAACTAACCGTAGCACTAAACTAACTGAGAAATTAGTTTAGGGACATTTTCCAATTATTTATTTATTTGTTTGTTTATTTGTTTGTTCTCACCTTTAATAAATTGTCTTCTGCAGATCCGTACACATGCTGAGATGTGGGTTCCACTGGCATTCCCTCACATGGAATTGCCAATTGCTTGCGGTCACAGCAGTGTATGTTTGGCTTCTTTTTTCACTTGGCAGGCAATAGAAATTCAGTTCTATTTTTTTGGCTTTGTTTGAAGTGCAAAAAAATACACAACAGCTTTCCTGCGTGATTCTCATTCCTAAAGTAAGAAACACCAACCAAATAGACCCTACTAACAATCCTTTTTATTTGTAAAGCTTATTTGCCTTAGATCAAAAGTTTTAATGCCGTTCTAATTAATCTAAGAGGTTTTTACTGCCATTCAAGGCTGAGCAGTGTTTTTGAATTATTTTTGAAAGACCTAAAATATAGGGAATATCTAACATTTTCTGTGGGCGCCTGGCCATCTTTATGGCTTGTACACACAAGGGATCATCGCCTATGCTTGCGGCTTTAACATCCTCCATGAGATTTTCTTTGTGTTCTTGCCATTTTGTTGTTTAAAGCAAATACTACATTAAAATCATCATGCACCTCCTCACTTACAAACTAAATCCATAGAACTGTGTTGGAAATGCTATCAATCACCCACATAAAACTGTGTTTTAACATTTTTATTCTATTAAATTATCTGTAATTGTGTATATTTTACTCAGTTTAGTTTTGCCACAAACACGCAGCTGTTTCTGCAGAACCCTTTACATGTTTTCTACTAGTTTTTATAACCCTTTCAAGAACCTTTCAAGTATCCAAATACAAGACTCAAAAACATTCACATCTGTCGGCTAATGCAACAACAGGTTTCTGCTATGAATCATAGAAAATGTTCAATTCCAGGAAAAACACTATTTTCTGTCTTGTTTTGTTGTTTACATACCTTGACATGGCTATGTATTGCCATCACTGTGTCCAATTTTTTCACCTTGTTTTCTGACGATTGACCTGTTAACAGTTCAGTTTGTCCTTCTGTTGAATCACGTCTGGCTTGTTTCCACAAGTCTTTCACAACACTGATAATCATCCCCATTCCAGAACTCGCTAGTCAAGATAAAAGTACATCAACCGTAACATATTGATGTAGGTATTTAGAAGAACCGTATTCAGTTTCCCTAGATACACCGGAGTATATATTCTTCTTATATACTTAATCTTCTTGATTACAACAGGTGAGCGAGCCGTCAGGCTCGGTAAGAGTCGCTGGAGAGGCTGGAAGGGGTGGGCTGGGGTTCTGATCTGACAGGGGAACGATATTAATTCCTGGCCTGTGAGAAATTAGGCTCCGTGTTCCTTTCTTCACTCCTGGTGCTTTGATCAAGCCCTTTCGTGATTAGAGACTGACCCTGACATGACAGACCAGAGAACTTGTAAAAGAAGCACGGGGGAAAAAAGGGAAAACTTTCTCTGATGTGCCCAGGGAAGGCAGGAGAGAAAAGAACGCCTGTTATTCAGAAGCTGTCGCTCCACCCCTCGTGGATGTCTGGTGGGTAATAAAGATTTCATGTATTCATTTTACTCAGGCAAAAATTGCAATCTATAATGACCTGACATTTCTTTTTTAAAACTAGCCAGAAGCCTCATGATTTGAATGTTAAGCAGCGTCTCGGCTGACTCTGAGATCGCCTGGAACCTGCTTTGAATTCCATCGGCTTACCTGTTAGTGGACGTAGAAGCACTTGCGAGATATGAATGTTGTGGCTTCCTGTGTATCTTTTCCTATTTGCACTGAATGGAGAGTGCTTGTTGAATCGTTTTAAAACTTTGCGGGCTAACCTGGCTTTTTGTAGCCGTGAAAAATCCGCAACACAAAAACCCGTCCTTTATCCAGCGATTCAAAGGCAAGAACCGCCTTTCACGGGAAAAAATGGCCAAATAAATGAAAGCGGAGAGGGGCCTTGTGTGCGGAGTGCAGAATCGGTTCATCAGGGTGGGGCTGTTATATATCTACCTGATTGGTGTGTTCCCATCAGGCTTTGGGTTACATTTTTCATGTCACCCCAGACGCTCCGTCTGGAGAAAAGAGATGTGCCCGAACTTCAGAGGCTGGCTGGGTCCTAGCCCTGTGTATTAAAGCTAAATCTAATACAATTTATCAGCTTTAGCGTGGAGAGTCATGGAGATTATGGAGTGTGTGGAGGGCTCATCATTTTGCATTCTCTGTAGGTTCTCAAAGCATGCCTGCAGTTGCTTGAAATGCTTTAAAGCCTGTCAGTGGCTCTTTAATGTCGAGTTTTACTTAATCATAGGGTACCTCAGATGCTTTTACCCATATATGTCTATCTAGAGCCTGTAATCTCTTGGTATATGTGATCTCTACGGTGCAGGATAATGTCTCCTATATAGCACATTTCCCAGGCCGTACTATGCTTTCTGGTGTCTATTAGGGTATATTCTCTAAAGAAAATGGCAAAATGCAGTGGAGGGTTTTCAACAGTGAGAAATGTTCAACTTTGGACCCCACCATTGTCTTAAAATGTAGGTTTACATCTATGCATTTGACAGATGCTTTTGTGCACCACCACTTTAAGTGCAGTTTACTTGTGAGTTACTTTTTTTAAAGCTTTAATATATCTTGAGAATGGTGGTTGCTACCAAGTTGCTACATGGGCCAATGCACAAGAAAAATGTCAGACATAAAGCAACCTGGGCACAGTGACCACCTTTAAAGAGCTAGTTAACCAAAAATGAACATTGTTTCATCATTACTCACCCTCCCTTCTTTAAAAATATCTTCTTTTTTTTATTATATTAATGATAGGAAAAAATTATGGCAAAAGTTTTGGTAATAACGTTAAAAGGGGTTGGAATGACACCTGATCTCGAGTGACTGCTATTGTTTGTTAAAAGCCAAGGTTCACTTTTTATTTTTGCTAATTGTATTTAGACTTTAAGGGATAGTTCACCCAAAAATAACAATTCAGTCATCAGGTATTCACCCTCATGCCAGAACATTCTTTGAAATATCGTCTTTTTTAGGTTCTGCATAAGAAAGGAAGTCATACAGATTTAGAACAACCATCTAAAAGCCTATGGAAAAATTCTCTCTTTGTGTCGAGAGAACCAACCAGGGGGAAACGCATCTCAGTTTGATGTTAACTTATGGGTTGGCTTACAAAATTACAGCACTTTCTAAAGTTGGATCTAATATGCAGCTTTAGACAACCCTTTTATTTCTTCACGTACTGCTGTACTGTTCTTTTATAGGTAGATGAATATAATTTAAGCATAAAAGGGATAGGTCACCAATAATGGAAATTCTGTCATGAATTACTCAACCTCAAGTTGTTCCAGACCTGTATACATTTCTTTGTTCTGTTAAACCCAAAATGTTAGCAACCGTAGTATAAAGGAAATTCAATGGTAGTCAAAGGTGCCCTAGAACTGTTAGAATTGAAATTGACAGAATTGAAACTATCTCTTTAATATTCCATGTTCTACATCGCAAGAGGGACCCACAATGGAGGACATCTTGTAGATGTGCTGCACAACTGGCAAGCAGATGAAAATCTCCCCCTGAAAAATGTCTCAGAGACTAGCTTGAAACGTTCCATATGGAGAAAGCTGTTCATTGAATTGATCATTTTGATCACCAGACGTTCATAAATAAAAAAAAATCTCTTGTAATTACGAGCGCACCAGCATGGCACGTTTGAGAAGTTCATGCTGCGACCCTATTGATGCTCTGTTCAAAAATGCTTTCCGCAAATTAACATCCACTGAAATAGATTTTTCACCAAACTTGTTTAAAAGATGAATGGAATTATATGAGCCAATTTTGCATGTATGCGGATCAGATGGGCGAATCCATCTGTTACCCCCTCTAGCCAAGGCAGCAATCCCCAGACAGAGCTCTGGCCAGAAGACAAAGATCTCTTCATAAAGGAGGAGTCTGCTCTCTAGCTAATAGGATCTATTTCAGACCTGGTGGAACCCATCTGTTGCAGATCGTACCCACATAGGTATCACATCATTTATAAAATCTTGTTTCAGCATATGTTAACATCCACAGCACAAAGCGAAAAGAATCAAGAATCAATTTGAATTGCTTCTGCATTCATTTCAAATTTTCTTTCATATCTCTCAATAACTGTAATCTAAAGGCAAATTAAAATAAATGTTCCTGACCTTATTTACGATATGAAAAGGTTTTTTATAATTGTATGCTCTCCAGACTTTACATTTGCTTAACTGCTGTTCATACTTTAGCACATACTGTTGTATGTTTTTAAAATGAAAGCATCCTTTGTCTTATATAAGTCAGGAAAGATAAAGAGAGCTGAATTTCAGCTCTTAGCAGGGGTTTGATTTGTGCTTCCCTGTTTGCATTGACCTAAGATGGCCCACATTAAACCAAAACAAAGACACTTCTCCCCTTCGAAATTATTTTTCTCATCATAAGACTACCCTGATTTACTTCAAGCGGTGCTGGAAAGCATCAATGTTGAACCCAAACACGATTTGTCCCTGGTGGAAAGTCAATCAAAATCTTTCTGCTGTGCACCTAGCTTCAGCATCTCTAACTGATCATTTCCTCTCTCTCATCCCTGAATGCACCAAACTGTGCCTTATCAAAGCCACATCTAATGGAAGACTGTCCACTCCTCTTGCCGGCAGTGGGTCAGCGCGAAACATCCCAAACTGATGACATCCTCGGATGTCTGCAGATTGAAGCTGTTTAATGTGACGCTTCTCCCCCTCCCTCCCAAAGCGTCTCATCGCTTTTTTTGTGGCAAATGAATTAGCAATTCAAAGTGTACCCCGAGGGTTGCAAGTGTTTATGTGTGTGCCCAGAGTGATGAACGCTTCCATTTGTATCTTGTCACCACGCTGTCAGTCACTGCACGTGGGCAGGAGGCGACTTTAACTGTGGCGTTTGATGTATTTACTTGCCACTCTCAACTATAGTTTATCAAACAATAAGGGGAGGTACATGTTTGCCTTCACAGGAGCTATTTGCAGGAATAAACATGTGAACCTTTACCTGAATTTCTGTTTTTCGTTCATGTATTTGGTAAACAAGGAGTGTAATGCATTGCATTTTGTTTGTTTGTCTGTTGTTGTGATTTTGCTGAAGATTGGATCATATTTTTAAAGGCTGATTGTAAATAATATAGGTAATTAAATTCAGACATTAATACCTCTAACTGTATTCTTCCCACACATCTTCTCTTATTGACTGCAGTTTATAACAGGCTTAAAATATGATTTTAAACCAAGAGGAAAACATTATTGTTTAGCGTTTGCTCTTTCATGGCTGAGGAGATTTAATGGATGATTCAGTTGTTGCATTGTCTCACGTTTTTCTCAGAATTCATTAGAAATAAACACAGACACAAATAAGGTAATTGTTGCTGTAGAGTATAGTTGTTCTATGTGACCCAGTCGGTGAAAACGCAGCTAAAGACTTATTTTTGTGATTTATTGATTTAAAATCATCCTACATAATGTAAATAACAATATAACCTTGATACTTATCTAACTTTGACTGACTTAGAGACCATGTTAGAGACATTGACGAAAAAAAGTTAATGACAAAATCAAACTTTCATGCTCTCATAATTAGATTTAGAGACTTAAGCCTGGTTTCACAGACTGGATAATTTAATTGTATCTATATAATGTATAATATAGATACAATGTATCCAATAACTGCGCATGTGTACAATTGCACTTCCAGCAGCTCAGCAGAAACTTCCAAGAAGAGAAATCTGTCCTACACCTGGCGTCACTCATTTCTGACACAATGTTATGGCAACTTTGGACTGTTCTGGTTCTTCTCTGGCCCCGGACAAGTCGAACTCTCTAGAAACGCCACAGGGAAGAGACGAGTGAGTTCAGTTGAATAACCCCTCTCTCTGAGCATCCCAAGCTGCCTGACACATACACGTACACTTTCTCATCATTCAGCATCACACAGGGTCAGATTTTAACTTGCAGCCAGACATCATTGCTATGGTTTTACTGATGGTAGCATATTAAACTGATCCTGTCAGCAACACGTAGCTGATGCTGATTTAATTGATGTCTGTGTCAAATAGTATAGACCCATTCGTTATGATTCCTCTGTTTTATGACAGTTTTCTACAGCTGACAGAACTATTGGATCTTGATTGTAGTAAAGTGCACCCACTGCAGTCCTGTTTTATAGTCTGTGGAATCAGGAGAGGAAAAAGAGACCTTCAAAAGGGAAACAAATGCAATTCATACAGTAAAACCAACTTTGTTGCTGCGTGTAATGTGTAAATAAGACGGATCACTGAGGACTTTGGACAAAAGGTAATATAGCTTATTGACAGTGTAAAGATTGCAACAATAGAATCCTTTGGCACACTGGCCGTTCTGCTTTCCAGCAAGATGGTTGTTACTGGCAACTGTAAAGTTGTTGTTATTGTGATAAATGTGTGGGACTGCAGTTTTGTCTTGCTTTTCCATACTACGGTATATTGAATGAATGGATCGTCCTTTGAGAATTGAGGGGGTCAAGCACTATTGACATCATCTGTGTCACTCTTCTAATGGGTGTCTGTGAATGACGTTTACTAGATCATTTTAAAGGCTTTTTTGACGATTTAGCTTGCTTCGACCATGATTTCCTTGTCAAATATTCAAAATACATTTTATGAGTAGTCATTTTTGTGGTTTTATAACCTTGAATAGTATAGTCTGTGGATAAGTGTAAGCTTGAGATAACAGCTGTGGTGAAACAAAACCACAGGAATCTTCACAAGCTCTTTATTAAATAAATAATTCTACGAATTTGTTTTATTACAGTGGGTACAAAAGCATCTTCCCACAAACAACAGATAAAATCTTACAATGTCTCTAAGTTTGCTTAAGAGGAGAAAACATGCATAGTGTTCTAAGTTGAAATAAGCTTAATTAATTCTTGTTTTGATGTATTTATTCTTAATTATGTATAGGACCTAGCAGTGGGTGTTTTCTAATGACATGTAGTGTGAAATAGACGGATAGGTTGTCAGCGTGAGAATGATACCTCTAACAGGTGTGGGTGGGTGGTCTGAATTCATCATCATAATAAATGTGAAACCGATAATTACATGAGCTGTTTGATTTTTGTCATAATGAAGTAAAATATAAAAATGTTAATCATAATGTGGTCATAATTTGTATTTCACTGATGATAAGATCGCTATTGATAAAATAGCTACTATAATGTTCATATGTTTCATACAGTTAGAAGTCCTAGATCTTCCAAGTACGATCTCATTTTTACGTTTAAGTATGATTTGCTTTTGCACGATTGATGTTAGGCGTGGGGATTCATATTGTACCAATTTATACAAGTAACGAATTGTATGCAAATGTAAATTTTCAAAATTATTACAGTAGCATTAATCTCCAAACAATTTTCATTATCGATAACACATTGTTATACAACAAATTAAAACGTATTCTCGCAGTGTTGGTTTTAATGGCTTACTGTGCAACCAATTCATCTATACAACGTCAAAAACTGTAATTTTACAGTAATTTGCTGTTGTTTCTTGTAGATTTTTCACATATTTTTAAAAGACAGTAAAAAAAACATCAAACCACAGAAAAACGACTGCAAATTTACAAGAAAAACATGTCATTTTATGTGACAAAGCTGTTATTTGTCGTATTTTTTCACAGATGTTTTTTAAAGTGTAGCTAAAAAAATTTAAATGGATTCCAACTGCCATTTTATGCTGCATAAAACCACAAGACTATACAATAAAGTGCAACATTTTAATGTAGTGGCCCTTAAAGGAATAAATCACCCAAACATGAAAATTCTGTCATAATTTACTCATCCTGTTTGTTCCAAACCTGTATAAATTTGTTCTGTTGAACACATAGGAAGATATTTTGAAGAATGTCCGTAACCAAACAGATCTCATCCCCCACTTACTGCTATAGTAGGGAAAATAAAACTATGGTAGTCAATGGGATGAGATCTGTTTGGTTACTGACATTCTTCCAAATATCATCCTTTCTGTTCAGCTGTACAGGTTTAGAATAATCTGAGGGTGGGTAAATGATGATAGAATTTTCATTTTTATGTTAACTATCCCTTTAATGTAAAAAGATGGATGATGGATGGTCAGTCAGATACTCCGGTGTGATTACGACATTCTACATCACATTCCTCTGATCTTCTCACTCATATTTTTATATTTACATGACTTTTTATACATGAGCTTTTTGTCAATTTCTGACCCTTATTATGCAGATTTGATGTTAATCCCTCAGAATCCTCTGGATTGTGGAGCTATATGAGGGTCATGGAGAGGGTAATCATACATGAGTGCTGGCTAACATCACTCTCTGATATGATTTTGCTGAGATATTGTTTGGATTCTGATAATTATTGCTTGTCCTTCCGACTGGTTTGATGATCTCTTTGTGTTTTCATAGGTCAAGAGCATCTGTGTTGTTCACCTTTCGAAGCATAAAAGAACGTTGCTGCAAACACAATAATCTTGAATTGAAATAATAGAGCCAATTTTTCGCCTGAAAAAAATCAATGGCCTCTGTATTGATATTTTTTTAAATCTTGTCTTAACTCTCATGGGGTGCTGTTGTATTTTCAGCTTTTGAATTGACTCAGATACCGTAAGGACGGATGAGGATTTGTTCCTCATAGGGCAGAACATGAAGGGAAATAACCTTAGCAACAAGGTAGATGTTTTCTTAAAAGGCTTTTATATTTCAATTTTGTTTGTAATCACTGTCTGTTTTTGAAACAAAATGGTCAAATCAGAGACATTGCATGCTGTTATTTAGACCTACGGTATAATGCACATGGTTTAGTCTAAATTGTGTCAATTAAGGTTTTTGGGTTTTAATTATATTCAAACAGATTGCCTGTAGTGCTTTATATTTGTGTCATGTTTTATTAATTACGCAAATTTGTTTTGATAACATTTAGTGGTACAATCCGTGCCCATAATTTCAATTACGCTTCGCCCAACAGGTTTAATACAGTCCTATAAAATTTCATCTCTTGGGACAGCTTGTTTCATAAACACAATCTTTGAATTAAAACAGGAATGATGCAAATGGCAGAGATTGTAACACACTCGTAGCAGCGCTGCGTGCTGCCCGTCACAGGGCTCCGTGACCCAACTCTCTTATCGGCCGTAATGCACAGCCGGAGAAAACTTGTGACTGTGCATAAACAAGGTGGCTACATCATCTGTAGTACAGAACATAGGCCTCCTGGGCGCACTTGATATTGTCATGGACATAATGAGGTAATTTAAGAAAAGCCAGCCTGTGAGACAGATAAAGTGCACATCACAAACATGCCTGACCTTTACTGGTAGAACAGATCTCGGTACACAGCGCAAGTGCGCAACCTCAATGCCTCCAACCTGAAGCAGCCACGTGTCTCAGCAACGTGATTGCCATTTTACCACAGCTGCCTACTGAGCAGATGTTCTCTCTTCATGAATCTTCATGATTTATATTGGACGATGTGGATTCTGGTCAAGGTGGTCCCAGCTTTTTATGGCCCTGCTTGCACCTGGTATTAGGAGGATTTGATCAGCCAAGACACCTCAGCATTTGATCACGATCATTTGAAACATGATCACGTGTGTTTGAATTTTGATAGGAGGGCTTTTGTTTTTAAAACTTTAAAAAGCTTTCTTGTAGCTCAGTGGTAAGAGCATTGTGTTAACAATGCAAGGTTGTGGGTTCGATCCCAGGGGATTGCAAATACCTATGTATAAATGTATAGGTAAATGCAATTTAAGTCGCTTTGGATAAAAGCGTCTGCCAAATGCCTAAATGTAAATGTAAAACTGCATGTGATATACTTGTGTTGTTATATTGTATAGGATTGGAATCTTTGATCCCTTAGTGTACATTTAAATTTAGTACACTTTGGATGTCTGTTTCACATGTTCTGTCACAGTATGATGATATCTGTTATTCCGAGGATGTTCTGTAAAATCTTGCATGTAGTATATTAACTTTTGAAATGTGCTTTTGTAGTATTCATCTCTTAGTTATTTGGAACATGCAAGTAGTATTTTATAAAATGTTGTTTCAGCCCGGTTTACTGTCGTTAAGTAGAAAATAAACTATTAAAACATTTGTGCTAATTGACATAAAATAAAATATAGGTCTAAGTATTGTTGAATGAAAATTAGGAATTTGTCCTAGAAATTGAAAGTTGGGGCACAAAAAGTATAACCTAGAAGAAAAAAAAACTAAACTAAAACAGAAACTGAAATAAATTAAACCCAAATATCAATATTAAAATAAATAAATGATAAAATGACATACAACAAATTACTACAAATGAACACAAAACTATATATATATAATAAAAAAATATCTCTATTAAGATTAATATTAAAGCGTGCTTTTGTTATTTTAATGTCATACCTGAAACTTTGTATTAATTCTCATGTATATTGCTTTACGTATTGTAGAAGAATCGCTTGTTGTTTTGCATTTGGCTTGCCTCAGATCTCAAAACTGGATGTAGACAGGGGCTGTGTCCGAAATCGTCTATTTCCATACTATAGTAGGCGAAAATGAGTATGAGTCATGAATAGTATGTCCGAAACCTCAGTATGCAAAAACAGTAGGTGAGAAATACCCGGATGATCAACTACTTCCGCCGAGATTCATGAAGTTGAGCGGATGAACACTTATCTATCCAATGATGCCACGGGAGCTGATCAATGGCCAAATTTCAAAAGTAAATCAAATAATTATAGCAGAAATCTTTAACGCGGACGTCCGTTTTTAATGTAAGTGCCAATAAATTAATTTTTCCTGACTAAATTATGTTTTTATCAACGCTCACGTGTAGGTTGTTGTTAATACGTCATAGGTCAAAGAGCATACGGGTCACATGACCATAAAACATGACGGACGCAGTATGTCCGAAATGTATTCATACTACACCCACTGATACATATAGAACACATTGTATTAACGGCCAATAGGTAGGTACTTATTCAAATTCAGTATCCACTGTCACAGTATGTGATTTCGGACGCAGCCAGGGTCTTTTTAAGCTGCTAGCGCTGCATCTAGCTGTGACATTTGTGCAAGTTGTTTGGTATGAGGAGCAGGACATGTTCTGATCATTGAGTGGCGGAGCAGTGCTGCTCTCCCTGGGGTGAGAGGAGAGGGCCACAGCAGCTGCATCTATATACTCCCTATAACAGGATGTGTGCATAGTGGTGGCACTCAGTGTGTGACACTGAGAGCGATGAAGGTGTAAATTACTTTCCTCCTCAGCCCCAAGGGAAGCTTTCGCCAAGTGCGCCTGGGCTGCGTGTAACGGCATGAATCTGCTACACCGCAGTCGTCCCCTTGATCCTAAGCGTGTACACATGAACCATTACATACTCTACAAACCACACAGCACATACCTTAAATTAGCCATCTGCTGCCTGTGATGACTAAGTGGCCGAAAAGGAATCCAGTGTGCTCAGAGGTGTAGAACTTTAAGTAGTGATTTAGACACTTTTTGTCTATTTTATTAAAGGTGCAGTGCAGAGATAAAACAAGACCAACTTAAGCTTTCAGATACGTACATGTATAAAATAAAAGAACAAAATAACTTGAAATGACTAAACAAAATTGTCTTTGTCACAAAGTCTTACTTTCCAGCTGACATCTCTTTAAAACAATACATTTACTAAAGCAAAACGTTTTTTTATTTTATTTTCTATAGTCCTGCAATTTTGCTTATGTCACGGTCGGTTACACTAAACTGAAACAAAAACTCGAATTATAAACAAAACATCACTTTAATAACATCCGGGGAACAACACGGGAGATGACACACTTTGACATAAATAATAACTGACAACTAACTGAAGAAAACACAGGGCTTAAGTACAAAAGGAAGACACTCAGGGAAACAGAATCAGGTGTGGGACTAATTAACAATGAGGTAACATGTGAAAACTAATTAACTAATAAAGAAACAAACCAGGGGAGTAAAAAACCCAACAGAACATAACATAACTGTGACATTACCCCCCCCTCCAAAAGGCGCGTCCTCGCGCCAAAACAGTACCATTGGGGGAAGGGGGGGGTGGGCGTCCTGGAGGCTGGTGCAGGGAACACTGAACATGACGGGGTGGGAGACCTCCAGGACGATGCGCCGGCCGCTCGGGAGGCCGCTCTGGAGGGCGCCGGCCGCTCTGGAGGGCGCTCTGGAGGGCGCCGGCCGCTCTGGAGGGCGCTCTCGAGGGCGCCGGCCGCTCTGGAGGGCGCTCTGGAGGGTGCAGCGGCTGTGCAGCGGGCTCTGGCGGCTGGGCAGCGGGCTCAGGAAGGCCGTACGGGAACGGCTGGAGAGGCCAAACAGGACTGGCTCCGAGAAGGGTTCGGGAAGGCCGTACGGGAACGGCTGGAGAGGCTCGGGGAGGCCAGACGGGACTGGCTCCGAGAAGGGTTCGGGAAGGCCGTACGGGAACGGCCGCTCGGGAGGGCGCCGGCCGCTCGGGAGGGAGGCCTGGAGGGCGCCGGCCACTCGGGAGGCCTGGAGGGCGCCGGCCGCTCGGGAGGCCTAGAGGGCGCCGGCCGCTCGGGAGGCCTGGAGGGCGCCGGCCGCTCGGGAGGCCTGGAGGGCGCCGGCGGCTGTGCAGCGGGCTCTGGCGGCTGGGCAGCGGGCTCAGGAAGGCCGTACGGGAACGGCTGGAGAGGCCAAAATTAACTAATAAAGAAACAAACCAGGGGAGTAAAAAACCTAACAGAACATAACATAACTGTGACAGCTTATCAAGTAAATGTATGTGTAGATATTTTAAAAACAAGACTTATATTGGAAAAGAAGATGAATACTGAAACATTTTTTTTCATGTGTGTGTAAATAGGATAAAGCTTTCCAAATAAACTCTGTAAAAGTATTGAGAACTAATTTGAACAAAAAAAACCCATCTATACTTTGTTGTTCGTTCATGCACGTATGTGATTATTAAATGAAAGACAAGGTTGATTAAACATTCAGACTAAAATATATTCATTAGTTGGAGCTCTGTCAAGAAATCAAATGAAAATGGCATTACGTAAGTGACCTCAAATGTTTATAGCCATTATTAATATTGAGTGAGAGAGAGAAAGTCCGGATATGAACATTTCACATCTTCACAGAAAAACAAAAACTTTTGTTTCTGTAGCAAGAGCAACATTCCATTTTGTTATATGAATATTTCCAAATACTTTTTTGCATCTGAATATATGCAAATTATTTATTCATGAAAAGAAACAGACTTTGAACAAAAAAGTAAAACGTTGAAATGATTTTGAAGAAATAGTTTGTTTTCCAAGATGTGTTTCGAAATGTTCTCAGATTGTGGATCATACAAATTGTAATATACCAACGCAGTCTCACGGGAATTCATGACATTGTCACAAAATGTAATCTATTGATTCTTGTTCATAGACACGAATTTCCCCTTTGCTTCGTGTCACTCACCACAACTTTTTTCCTTTCACCCAGCACCATTTTCAATCTAACATATTTTAATATGCTGTATCTTTCATACGAGGTGACTCATTCGTGTGACTTTCTACAATCTCATTTGTACGTTTTATCATGATTTGACTTTGCCCCTGTGCCATTAGGTTCAGGGACGGGGTTATGGGAGGGCCTTAATCATTGCTTTGCCAGCTCACAAAATCAGTCTTTGCGGCTATTAGGGTGGGTTAAGGTGTTGGTTGGCCACCTCCTGATACCAGGTTATAAATATACAAATGTATATATACACGAGGTCTGTGTATTGAAAGTCGTGCTGACTGACACGAAAAAAGAGGGAAATTTGTGTCCATGAACAGGAATCAATATATTCTAAATTTTGTTCTTATGCCACGAACTGCCTCTATGAATATACTCCTGATCACTGCAGGGGTGCTACACCTGATGAGTTACGCATGTCTCTGTTTTAAAATGTTCCTAAATTATGAGCCGGTCAGATTTATTATATTTATCCCATCCCAGATTTATGTTACATCCCATCATGCAGACACTCACTACTGTATATCATTGCACCTGGCGTGAGGCAGCAGATTAGAAATGTCATTTACAAAGTTGTGACTCTGTTTGGGGATATATCACCTGTGAGTGGGCTGGTGTGTGGACGGGTTAAAGGGAGGTGAGGAGATCGGTGATTGGGCCAAGTGGACAGAGTGAATATAAAGCATGGGTGTTTTGGTTGCCATTGACATGGTAATAAACCACCACCCCCCCTGAGTGGACAGACATCTTTAAAAAGCGATGCCGCTTTCAAATCTACGCTTTGTCTCTTTAAGCAAGTTGATTTTGAAACATTGCATCACATCAAAGGAAAATTTGCCCCTCTTATGTGAGGTGTAACAAATGTCACGATGATGAAGGTGGAGATGATAATACTGCATAATCTCCGCTTTCCTGTTCGTGTGATATTGAGCGAGAGTGATACCTGATTAATGACCCAATCCGGAGTGAAGACTCTCACCTGGTGAAGGATTTTTTTGCCGAAGAGAGAGAGAAAGTCTGGGTATGGAGTGGATGTGTATTTATGTTTCAAAGCGAAAGAAGCAAAGACAGCAAATGCACACTTTGGTTAGAGCAGAATTTATGAGATTGAAGTTGTTTATTGCCTACCACCATTATGAGCCCAAAGGAGTAGTTCACTTTAAAATAAAAAATGTATGATAATTCATATAATTCTATAATAATATGACAAGACAGGACTAAGACTAACTACACTTAAACAAGACTAAAGTTAACATAAGACATGAACTACAAATAACTAAACTAGACTTAGACTTGACAAGGCACAGAAACTGACCATACAAATGACAATGAACCAGCACAGGACAGAAAACACAGGGGCATTATAAAGGAATCAAATCAAGAGGGAGAACAGGTGCAGGGCATGGAATAATTAACCATCAATAATGAGGAAACGAGGGGGCGGGGACAAAGACGAGACCAGAGAGTGTGGAAGGCCAAAAGGGCCAAATTGCCTCTCTCCACACAAAACACGAGGTTCTGTCATGATCCTGCCACTAGATCAAGAGAAACATGACATGACAGGGCAGAATCATGACACACGTATATATTGCATGTAAAACTCTGAAGACTTTTCGTAGAACAGTGGTTACCATCCAGACGCTTAATATAAAGTGCAACCATGTTTCCTTTTCTTATCATGAAACGCACCAGAGGATTTAAGATGGGATAATGTTATGAATTGGAGATGAAAAGATTTTATTACGTGGGACTCGCATAACTCTGTTGACAACTTCTGAATCATGTAAATGTTGCGATTTGGAAGCTTTTAGACCCCGTCTGCTTTGTAAATCTGATAAACGCATTAAGCCACATGTTTTCTCTTCAATCTGTTTGGCGCTGTGTTGATTTTGAACACCTGTTTCTTATGGATCTAATTTAGTTTTGACTGTAATGCAGCTGGGAAGAGAGAGCTTATCATAATAGAGTCAAGCTTATCGCACACAAATGCACAGAGATTACCAAAGCCGATTCTAAGATACCACACTTTTGATTTCCAGCCCATAAGAGAGACTTCCAAAGGTCAACTAAAAGTAGAAGATGAAATTATACATTTGATTTATCTCCCAGAACACTCGTGTTGGCAAATTTCTAACGAAGACATAATTTGAGCTTCATGACTCGCGGCACAAAGAGATCACACAAAAAAGCTCAACCGTACGCCTCTAATAGCCATGTGCCATATGGTTGTGTGAGTTTAGCTAATTGGACAGCGAAATACTGGTGTGACTCGCTAGATCATTACTAACTCGTAAACTCGGGAGGAAAGTTCCAGTGTCACAAAGCAGAAGCAATAATAATGTAATACATTGACCTTTTCCATGGCCCCTTTTAAAGGCAATGCTCTGCTGACAAGCGCTAATTAACATTTGCTTCCACTGGCTGCTGTGTTTGGCCAGTGGATCTTTGAACACTGAGAAAGCCATTGAAATGCCTTGAGAGTACAGGCGCGACTCTCTGACCCACCCTCCTTGGACTATAACATTGACCAGCTGCTTCATCTGAGAATATAAATTGAGTCTCTTACTTAACGTAAACAATACACAAATTCTTTCTCATCTTTTACTGTAAAATTTAACAGAATCAGAATGCGGGCTGTTGAAAGTAATATTAATAATCACTAGTGATTTTTTTGATCACCTTATTACTTTGATATTGATGTTCTACTTGAAAACAACTGTCAAAAAAGTGGTCATATGTACCCACGCTGTCACTGGGACAGCACCCTACATCCTAATATGTACCCTTTAGGTTATGTATACATTTTGTGCCAATATGTTCCTTTGAGGTACTAATATGCACTCTTTATGCCACTGACCAGATGGAAGTCAAGAATGAGACACACCTGGACCACACATCAGACAATGCACATTTGAATGTGAACCATTACGGAAATGACAATTCACTTACCTTACCTGAAAAAAAAACTTTAAAAACTTTCTAATAGATTTCAGATGGCTCATCTCACCTATCAGTATTTGGTAAAACTAGATTTTTTTATCTGTAGGTTGACATTTGCATGGAATTGCCCAGCTTGGGTACATTTGTCATTTTTTCTCAAAGTGCTATTTCTAAATTAGATTTGCTTATTATCTAAAAATGATGCATCATGTTAAAAACTGTTGACATGTGGAAATTGCACCAGAAGCAGTTGATTATCACAAATAAACACAATAAATAACAGTTGGACATAAGATTGAAATCAAATAACACAGCAAATGTGTTTTGCATGATTAGATTCCAAATTTGATTCTGAAACAAAACCATCATGTGGGAATTTTGACTGCAGATGTGCAGATTAAAAAGAAATGAAATGAAAAGATATGCAGCTGAAATCCTTTGTTTACAATTTAAATCTAATGACGGTTTATTAAACATGTTATAATCACTGTTGCCATTGGTCAGATGATTGATCAAGTCCCGCCCCACACTCATGCATTGCTGTGTTGGGCTGCTTAAAAAAGATCAATGTTAAATCCAAGAGAGCATTTCTGTTTGTTAGTGCAAATGCAGATTATGTGCTCCCATGACAGCTGTAAGTTAAAATATAGATTTAACACACAAATCTATATTTTCTCTCAGAATTGTCAAGGGAGCACATAATAAGCCTCTGTTTCTGTATAAAATCAGATCCTTCTGCTTTTATGATCTGTTTATGATTGTAAAATCAATAATGCTTTATCAGCTGCTGCATAAACGCTCACTCCCTTTGACTCATAGTCTTTATCTTTCAGAAAATTATTCACCATAACAAGAACCAGCTGACTCAAATAGAAACGCACCATCTGTAATGAGCATGCTTTTTGCCCAGTCTCAACATGCTTGAAGGATGCTGGGGTAGCTAACATCCTGTTGGTTCCTGCTGACATGAGCAAGGTTCTGCTTATGCCGTTACATTCAGATGAAGCCGTGACAAGGTTTCTCTTGAGGGTATCATCAGCATCTGTGTCACCCGAGTGGTCGTGAGCAGGTGCAGGGAGCCAAACCTGTCCACGGGGATATTTTTAATTTATTCGACAGGTGCTTTGTTGTTAATGATATAATAGCAATAATAATCAGTCAACACATTTTACATCATGTGTTTTAGAATTTAAATAATTCTTTAGGCTTGTGTATTTACGATCGCCTTGCATCACTCTTTGCATTACATGGAGGTAATTTTCAACACTGGAGATAAGTAGATCAAATTCACACAGCTGTAGATTAATACTGAATTTGTGAACGTAGCTTAAGCCTTGTTCATATGGAAGTGAATTTATTAGTGTATTTTGCAAAAGAGTATTGCGTGACTGTCACGCTTGTGTGGTGTTGTTCAAGGAATTAATCCCTTATGTCATTCTATAAACTTAGGTGAGAAATTGCTGCATTGAAAAAAGCAGGTGTAATTTCAAAGAAAAACTCTGACCTTTAGATTGAATATTTGATGAGCTGTTTTATTTTCTGTCCATTTTATACGAGGATACATTTAAGCACATTAGATCTGTGTAAAGCTATACTTTTCATGCTCTGTTTGGTTTGCATGATAAAATGTTTTCGTCGTGTAATCTTAAAAATGCATATGTCATGACTGTCAGACAGAATGGGGGTAACAAAAGACTCGGACAAAGCAAAACACCCACGAGGGGGTAAACAACAATGAATAATTATAAACAGACTCGACAGGACACGATAAACTAACTGGACTTTTTCTTGTTGAGGAAGCCATTAAAAACTACCTTGAGTTCCGCCTCCGTGAACCCAGCCTCACCTGCCGCCACAGAACTCCAGAGCTAAAGCCTGCACGCTCGAATCCTTGTGGCAGAGACCGAAGGGCATGCGGTCTTAACGGCTTCGCTCCGGAGTCGAAGCGCTGTCTGGGGCGCTTTCCGCACACAGTCTGCTGGGTCCTGATGTTGGCCAGTTCATTCTGTCATGACTGTCGGCAAGGGGTCCTAAGCGTAGACAGAGTGGGGGTAACACAGACAAAGCAAAAACCCACGAGGGGGTAAACAACAATAACATTAAACAACCATTAATAATAATAAACAGCATAATGTCATAATATTTAAATTAACTGGTTTTAATAAAAACATTTTTATGATGGTATCAACCTGAACATGGTAAATTCCACCAACCAATTCAATTTAAAATGTTATATCCAGCAGTTATATCATAAAAGTAACAATTGCATATCACCATTTCCAGGGCTGGGAAGGTTACTTTTCAAATGTATTTTGCCACAAATTACAAAGTGCATGTTTTAAAAAGTTATCTGCAAAGTATTTTGTTAGATTACACAAATTTTGTAATTTAATTTAAATACTTTGGAATACTAAAAGGTACATAAAACAAAGGGATCATCAAACAGAGGACTTGGCTTTCCTCTGCTTATTATTCTAAACATCAGTTTTACAGTCTCCCTCATTAGACAATATAGTCCACAATTCTAAATCAGAATTGTGAGTTATAAACTCACAATTGGAAGAGAAAGTCACAACTGTCAGACAATTACCTAAAAATTACTTAAACAAGAAACTCACAAACAACTATCACACTTCTTCAGGAAAGTACTAAATAATATTAGCATGCAATTCCATGAACCCAGACCCCTCTTATTTTGATAAAATTATAAAAAATGTGCATATTCGGCATGAAAACTTATGAGCATAATTGCTTAATTAAAATGCTTTTACAGATTGTCACAGTTAGAGAATCACTAATTGCGGTTTACATTAATTGCCTGTTACGGTTTATGTTAATGTTTAAATAAAATAAATGACATTACAATTCCAAGTCATTTTTTTGGTAATCTAAAATACTTTTCAAGTCAAGTCAAGTCAAGTCAAGGTCTATGAATCTAACATAATCTTCAGTATCTCCCTTGTCTTCAAAGCAGTGGCGTTGCCAGAATTGTATTTTTGAGGGGGCCTGTCTGTAAATGAGGGGGCCATGTATACATATAGGTTTCTATACATGTAGATATTAAGGTACTAAAATCATACATATGTAATATACACCTCATTTCGCCGTTTTAGCAAACATAAACATAGACTAGCAGCTCTCAACAATTCCTTATTTTTTTATTTTAAGCAATCAAAAATCTGAGGGGGCCGTACATGGCTACGCTACTGCTTCAAAGTCTTCCTGTTGGTCACATCAGTCACATAAGTTACGCCATCACGTCACACCCGGAAGTTTAGCCTGTCATCCACGATCTCTTGCAACCACAAGATCATTACCAGTACCTATTCCATCTCAGTCTTTACCATATTTACTAACCTGTTTTACTTACCTGTGTATCAGTGGCAGCTGCTGATCTTTTAAAGAGGGGAAGCTCATTTTCGGCCTAAATCATAAAAATTGTCCATTTATTTATATGTAAATTCTGCCCTACGTTCCTTTCGAAGAAAATGCTCTAATATATCTAATATATATATATATATTTAACTCAACGGGAGGAAATGTGGGAATTATGTTAAACTGAAACAATGAATGTGGTGTGAAATTGTGTGAAATATACGATGAAGGTTGCAGCAGTTTGTCTTTCGACTACACATGCAAAATCCGCGATGGGACTGAGTTGGAAATGGAGACACAGAGTGATACGCGTCATAATCTGAAGACCACGCCCACGCCCACACCAACCGTCTCTTTGCATTGCGAGAAGCTGCCGCCTCCTTGTCATTTATGATTTATAACAAAAAAAACAAAAACAATGTCTAAAAGCTGATATGTGACAATGTGTATAGCAAACAAGCTAAAAAAAAACCAAGAAATACGTTTTTATAAGCTGTCGACCCCAAAAAACGAGCGTTTTAGGACATAAAAGTGGATTAAAAAGAGATGACAGACCCTCCAATCATCACGCAGACGCTCGGAGTCCGGGCCAGCCCACTCCTCCATTCATCCCAGAGACGCTGAGCGTCCGTGGGCGGGATAATCGCAGCATTATCCAATGACCGTCTTGTTTCTAAGCACTGAAAAAAACTGTTTAAAGCAGCCCCATTGAAGTCAATGGACGCTGGGCTTCAACAGAGTAATGCACTGTACGCTACGGGAATGAATGAGAAGGAAATCGAGTCAGCCGACCTAAGTAGCTGATTCTGAACGAAATTTTTTCGTTCGAGATGAACGTGTTTAACGCATTTTTAGTCAATAAAATGTTAACATAATAGTACATATATTTGACCATTCATTTTTTGACAATTATAGGGGAAGCTGAGCTTCCCTTGCAGTCTTAAAGAAATCGCGACTGCTGTGTATCAATAAACACATTGTTCATTTATATCCTGTCTGCGAGTGATTCTGTGACAGTTTTTCCCCAGCCCTGACCATTTCTTCAGGTATGCATGGTTCAACTAACATATCTTTAAGTTTTCCCACCAGACCAGGGGCCTGGGTACCATGAATGTTGCTCAACAAACTCAGGGTTACATGATTAGTTTGATTGACAAAACCAAACCAACATGATCAAGCTTTGTGTTGGTACCATGAAGCAGCTCATGGAGTTTCTTTGTCAACTCAAGCTTTGATCCTGAAGCTAAGATTAGTTAGCGCGCGAGTGCAAGTGAACGAGTGACGTCGGCATCGCAAAACCAATCACGTTCAATATGGATAGAGGGAGTTCCATATGTTTCTTAGGAAATAATTATGCGCAAATATTAGTAACGCAAAAATTTATTTCAGCCACAGAGTAATACTGTTTCTGCTGTCTACATAAGAGAGAAGTGTTTCAAAAACACTGCTGATTGAGTTAATGCGCAAGTTAAACGACTATATAGTACACACATTTACTGTAGTATACTATAGTAATGTAAATATTACAGTAATGTAATATGATCTGTGTATAATGTGTGCGTGTGCCCCCACAGTGGATGAAAATATCCTGCCTTATATTAGTTATCATTTAGTTTACCTTTATTAATGAGAATGAAGCACATGATGAAGAGAAACTATCTTAAACCTATAGTTAAAGAGAGCAATGTACTGTAGGCTTCTATTCAATATGGCACACGTGTAAATGTGAGGATTATATTTTACGTTACTGGTGATTGTTATTGTAGGACATTTCACAACCTTCCCCAGAAACTGAAGTGTCTACCTCCATAGGTTACAGAAGAAATTTGAACAAAATACACTAGAGAAGCTGATTCTAAATAAAGAAGGCTACAGTATGTGAACTAAGTAGTCAGTTGAAGAGTACATTTAAAAATCTGATGGTCATCTCAATCCTGACTCTGGTTTGACTGAGGGCCATGTTGAAGTGGTTCTGTGGTCAGGATAGCAAAAACCTCTGGCATACATAGGAACCCCTGTCTACATCAACAGGCTATCAAAGAGTCCTGTCATAGAACAAAGAAGAGAAGATTTTATTGAAGTTTGAAATTGAGTTTTGGTCACATATTTAATACATTTAAATGGTTTTGAACTGTTCCCCATTTACTTTACCTTCCTTAACGCACTGGCACAACACAGATGCATTAGGGGATGCTGTTGGCATTAAAAAAAAACTTCTTATACATTTTAAATTGTAGGCCTACTGTATGATATATTATTTAGGTGAATTCTAAGTGTTACTTGATTTTTTTTTAAATAGCAGTGTTTAAAGATATTGTCATGGCTCTCTTGGGAAGACATGGCAGGAGAACCCAAGTGCAGGCAGGACTCAGACGTGGGGTAAACAATGGTATTTATTAAAACAGAACAAGACTATACAAAAGGCAAAACAAAACCCACGAGGGGGAAAACGAGACAGGATACCTCTAACATAAAAAACAAGAACACGGACTAACTAAGCTAAGGAAACAAAACACTTGAAAAGAACACTAAACTAACATTTACTTTGACAAGGGGTAAACAGGAACAAGGTAGGACAAATGGCAAGAATAAAGCTCATAGAACTACGGGTACAGGAACAACATAACTAGCACAAGCAACTTCATACAGTGAACGAGCACAGGACAATGAACACGAGGATGTTTTAAGGGGTGCTGGGGATTAAGCACTAAGGAGAGGCTGACGAGGAACGAGATGGCGGGAACAATGACGCAGACCGGAGAGAGAGAGAGTATGGCCAAATAGGTGCCAAAAATAGTCTCTCTCCCACCACATAACTAAAGGCTATGCCATGGCTCCACAGAAAACCAAGAATAAAACATGACATGATAGTGGAACCATGACAGATACGTGATGTCACCTGTCAATGGTTTTGTCTGTATCTTACTGTATCTGTAAGAGAAGGTTTCTCTAGTGGACAAAGAAGATAAATAACCCAACACAGTGAAACTGAAAGTGTTCCTAGATGTTCTACACCACAGACAAGAATGTAAAAAAAGGCAATGCAAATAAATACATATTGTATGTAGGACAATAAAAGTTTGAGCAAAGGACCTAAACTAAAACAACACGATAGTTTATATACAAAGCAATAATTGAATATTTATTCTCTGGAGTCAATTTTCAAAGGAAACACGTATTGTGTATTATTATTTGACATCATATATTCTTACCATGGCCCAGACTTACAATGACTCCTTAGATAACCAATAAGCACATTGCTTGTAAAACTATTGAATGATTTGAATCATAACATGAAAGCATGTTCTTTAGAAAAATATATATTTATTTTTAGAAAATGTCATATTTAACCTTATAAATCAAAAGCGATGATAGATAGATTTTAAAATGTAATAATAATAATAAGAGATGGATATGATAATGTTTGTAGAAGGAATCAATAATCACACAAACCACAAAGAAGCTCAATTAAACATAACAATGTATATTTATTATATATATAAAATATTTGGCAAAAAGTAGGAAGCATTGTTTATTGATCACACATGATTGAAATGATGCTTAGCTCAATACTTCATGTTCTCTAATAAGAAAATGAGCAACTTCACTGAAGAAAACCCAGACAATGAGATGAACCATAATGTTAGTTGCTATGGAGACAGCATCAAGACAGTGTTTTCTATGTTCATCATCCATGGCGACATTTGACCATGACACATTAATCAGCAGCTCTGATGACTCTCTTGGAGATTAGTAGCCTGCCGGCCAATTACGGTAAAGCTTTCAATCTGACAATTACACTAATGGTGTGGGCAGCTTTGTCTCTCTCATAGAGGCAATGGCACAAAGTCTCCCCTCAAAGGGCCTGATGGATCCAGGCTGTGATCTGCTGGCTATTTTCACATTCTCTAATCATCCAGGGGATGATTGTTTTGGCTTTGTCCAGTCGTGGAAACCCCTCCCATGGTTTAGAACCTCACATCCGTGCTCTCCCTCGCTCGCTCGCTTGGTTGCTGACTGACCTTCTCTTACTTTCCGTGATCTGATCCAATTTGACACCCAAGTGTGTCCTCTGGACACGCCCTCCGCTCCGAGTGCCGTCGGGTGAGCTTCTATGTCGAGCGCTCATCAAGAGATTGACCCGCTTGTCTTATGCTGACTGCTTCATCCAGACAGCACCGGGAGGTTAAAGGGCAAGATTTCATTGACGGGAAAAGATATTAGACCACCGAGAAGGTTGAACCTCTTTCACACCCGACCGTTTGATTTTGAGTAGGTGGTTTGGAGGATGTTTTATACCAGACAGCATGTAACAGTTAAATGAAACACATTTCGGTAGAGCTGTATACAGTTGTGGCATATCTGAGTGCAATGGAGTGTGTTAGAAGTGAATGTTAAAATTTCCCAGCGCCGACTCTGGCCAAGAGACATGAGTCACCCTATTGGAAATCAATGAAACCACTGGCATTTAAAATGAGGCTTGATGAAATGTGTGAAGTGGCCAAGAAAAAGGAAATTAATTGATTCAGGAAAGTAAGCATATTGACAGCTGCAAGTCACAAGATGTGCTTCTGGTCCAGAAACCCTGCTAGGCCTGAGCAGGTCTCCCCAACAGCGACTAGTGCCAAATGAATCAGAAAAACCTTTCGTTGTCTTGATTCACAACCGCTTTGTGCATCGTCTGTCACATTTCAAACAGCTTAATTATCTTTAGTTCTAGATCTAAAAGGGCAAATTCTACCAGAAATCTGTCTCGAAGACTGTTGCAATACATGATGGGTAATCGTCAGCGAGAGACGGTAATCCACGCAGCACTCGGCAGGGGGTGCTGAACTTACACTATGTGGGCATGTGTTCTGTTTGTGTTGTTCATTTGAAGACCCCTCTGAGATGCAGGAGGTGTTGTCTTTCACAGGAGGAGACAGGAACAAGTGCTCCACTGGCAGTATATGTTCACAGCCACCGTAAATCTTAAGGATCTTTGTTGTTCTGTGAAAAAAATAGAAGTGTTGTCGTACAATGTTACGTTTTGCATAAGTTCCTTTCATATTCAGATTTGTACTGTATGAATTTAGTCAGTTATTTTGGAAGCGCAGAGAGTTGGTCATAGAGGTTCATGGCTGCCTCTCAGATTGGCAAGATGACAGCTGTTCGGGCTATTTTTGGCTGCACATTTTAAATGGATGATCCAAGTGTTCGAAACTAAATGGCCATTAAAAGCTTATGATCACTTAATATGTCAGCCATTAGGCTTTGCGGGTGTGTTAACAGTTATAAATTGCCTAGGATTCTTGGAAAATATAGAAGCATTTTACGTACAGAGAAGTTTGACACCAACTTAATGGGATAATTCATCCAAAAATAGAAAATCCGTCATCACTCACTCATCCCCATGTCTTTCAAAATATGCACAGTATATGGCTCATTTTTCTGTGGAACACAAAAAATATATTTTGAGGAATGTCTCAGTGGTTTATGTCCATATAATAGAAGTTGATGGGGGATTTGTTGTTGGTGTTGTTTGGTTACCGACGTGCTTCAAAATATCTTCTTTTGTGTTCTGCAGAATAAAGAAAGTCATACAGGTTTGGAATGACATGAGGATGAGAGAAGAATCCTTAAGTGTAAAGTATCTAATGGGTCAAAGGCGCAGTCAATCACATTTGTAAATAAAAATAGGGTGTGCAAACAAAATAATATTTCCATGATACATACATTATAGTTTTAATACTTTTGCTATTTAAAAGCTTCATTCAGTAAATGGAATCATACTAGGAAAGATGGCTGTACTGTGATGCATGACATTTGTAGCCTGAGGTCAGCATTTCTGTTTGGTTTAGTTGATAATTTAATTCTTCATGTTATTTCAAAATTGATTTAGGGAACATTTCCCATTTGGAGTTAACACAGTGCCATTTCATCTTAACTGGGAACAATCTTCTCAGCTCATTTAAATCGAGCTACTGAGCATATCAAGTAATTCATTATCAAAATTCATTAGCATCCAAGCAAATCCAAACCTGATTTACTTGCTGTTTGCACTTTCACAAAGCAGGTGGCTTGCTTGAAACTCAGCGTGCAAAATAAGCCATTAAAAACATATGTTTTTCTCCTTCTTTCAACATATCCGTCTTTGATATTTCCTCATTATAGGAGAAACATTATAGGCCCTATTTTCACACTAGAAGCGCATGGTCTAAAGCGCAGGGCGCAAGTACACTCAGGGTGTGTCCGAATCCACTTTTGCTAGTGTACCGACGGGAAAACGGTCAGCGCGCCCGGGCGCATGGTCTAAACGGGTTGTCCTGATTCTCTTAATGAGTTATGGGTGTTTTTTGCACCATGGCGGATTCGCTATTTACATGGCGGAGTTTGCAAGAGCAAAGTCTGGACGCTTCTCCAGAGAGGAAAGGCATCTACAGGACAAGCCAGATTTTTATCTTCATGTCCACAATAATCATCTTCTACATTGTACTCCGTTTATTTTTATATTTGGCATGTTTGTGTGCTGCTGCGCTTCCCTCTGTGTAATAAATGAAAGCGCGTTTTGGACCAGCCCAGAGGCGCATTTTCTACTAACGCGCTCTTTAAATTACAAAAAACTATTGTGCCATTGACTTTAGGGGCCCTATCATACACCGGGCAAGGTTGGTCTATGTTGAAGTCTAGTTTCAATTCCTCAAAATAGCAACGCGCCAACAATGCGCTCAGAAAACACCTCTTTTTTTAGGGCGCACAAATGAGCGCATATGCATTTGCTGTTTAAACAACGCAGCGCAGGACGGGAAATTGCTCCGCGTTGCGCCCGGGTGTATGATAGGGCCCTATGTTTGTTAGAATGTCTATTTAATGTAATAGTATTGTACTGTAAAGCAATGTGGATTTCTAGTTAGGGACCCAACTTGACGCTTATGAAACTAAAATGTGTGGGAAGATACTTGATGTTGCGATGCGATGTTTAAAATAATACATTTCTATATATTGCAATCAAGTGCTTATATTTTTCAGTATATAAAAGAGGCAATTGCTTACGTATTATTCAATATATTGTTATAACGTAATATATAAAAAAATATATAATCCTATAATTTTCTAAATTGCTACTGTCCTTCTGAATCCTAGAAAATCTGCATATTTTGCTATTTTATTCTTTATAATATACTCTCAAATTACTCTATGTACTTCTGTGTCTTTCATCGTTCAAGCATGTAATAATAGAATAGAATATTGCCGTGGTTTCCCAATGAGAATGTCACAGTGGTAACGTTTTGGTAGTCACAGTGATGGTTCCCTCATTAGGCTCCCTTAAGGAATTAATGTGACATTTTTTCCTTGTCCGGTCTACAGCATTAACCTGATGAGCAAACCAAATTCTCACACAACATTTCCATTTTTTTCTCTGACCCATTTCTTTCTTTTCTCCTTCCAAGCTCTCTCTCTCTCTCTCTATCCTTATCTTTCCCTCTCTCTCACCGTTGTACTCATATTTCATGCTCATCCACTAATCAGAGTTGTAAGGTTAACGTCAGCGTGGAACGCTTCCCTTAAATGAAAACAAATGAACAGGTACACAGCGAATTGGGGCTCATTTTTCCACCTACTGAATTTCTTTTCCAGCACAAACTTTGTTTTTATCTCATTGGGGAGATGAATGTATCGCCCTCTTCTCTCACAGGATTAAACCAGAGGAAAAAATGTTCCAACACCTTTTGTTGGCATTACCATTACCGCTGAGTAGGACGGTTCATTAGAGAACACAAACGCCTCTAAATGGATGAGCTGAAATAGACATTCTGGAAGCTTTAAATTGACAGGATATACATTTCTGTCTCGGAAAGGCTTTTGGCTCTATTATCCAGAGGCTGCTTCTTTAATTATCCTCTCTGATTTCTGTCTGCTGGAGTCAATGTGTGAGCTGATGGCATGTCAGAAGCCTCCTGAGAGACCGCCTCATCATTCCCACAAAAAAAAAACAAGTTCGAGGGAGATACACCAAGCTTTTAGCCCGCCGTAAAGCCAATAGCATCAGTGGTGTGGTTGTCCGTGGTGTGGTCTGGGGTCTAGTTGAGGCGGGGGGCTACCATGAGAGTTGGCTGTCAGACCGCCCCCCCCAAGCTGAGTGATCTCAGCCAGTCATAGGCGGTGAGCGGAAACTGTGTGTCGGCACCAAGAACGAGATAAGGGCTTCCCGTGGACTCACAGATTAAACAGGGGGATTAACCTCTCTTTCCTCCACCAGTCCTTATCTGCCCCTCACCTCTGCGCCTCTACCAACATTTACCACCAAACATTTAAACAGATGCCATGATGGGCATAATACAGGGTTATAAAGATTGATTTATGATTTTAAATGAGAAAATTGTAATTAAATAGTTTCTTTGTTTGTTCAGAGGCTCTATCAGACTGAGACATACAATAATTGGTCAATTTTAATCGTTCTGTGTTTTTCACACTTTGGTGTTTACATTGTATTAATAATACTAATTGATAATAATTGATATTAAAAAACAAACCTAAATAAAATACATTAGCATACCAAAATAATTTTAGTTGTATAATTACCAGCAAATGCTCATATGTGTCACGGTAACCATAGTAATTGTTAGCAGACACTTTTATCCAAAGGATATGAACACATAATTTTCATCCACAAAGTTGTTCTAAATTTATTTTATGAGCATTTCACGGTCTGAGTGAAGCTACTGTCAAACACACGTCTTTGCAAACACCCACCAAAATAAAAGTCTGCTAAATTTGAACCAGATGATAACAATTAACTTGTAGTAAATGTAAACATTATAGTATACTCAAATTTTGACTATAGTACGGTTCAAATACACTATAGTACACAAGAATTGTACTGCAGTTTACTGAAGTAAATACTGTAGTATACAGTATTTTTATGTACAAATGTATTCACTACTGTATAGTAAAGCATTGAAAAAACAGAAATCAGAAAAATTTTAAAGTGAAAAACTGATTTGGTAAAAACGAAAAATTATATTCCTTATGTATACATTTCTATAATGTCCTTTTTCAGTTACCTATCTATTCATGTGATGGCCTGCACTTGTGTTTTATTTAAAGATGATAACAGACGTATACTTGTGCTCAGAGGTTGCGCTAGACTTTTTCATTGTCCGTCATTTTGATGGATTGTAATGTTTTTTGACGGACATTTTGACGTCATTTTGACGGACAGGCTTCGTAAAAATCTGTCAAATAAATTTTTTCCAATCACTATGGTGCAAAGTGATAATACGTGCTAATTAGCATGTTTGTGACGTCATCGCGATGTACGTGTGTTCTTTTAACTTACTGTATTTGAATACCCAATAAAGCCGAAGTCGTTTATATATTTAATGTTTCTGTCAGAAATAAAATACTAATTACAGACAAGTGTTCATATGTCCAGTCAGTAACAATGACAGGTGCTTGTACACGCTGTTTTGTAATCATTCATTTCTTCACTACAAGTAACTTTAAGCTGCTGTTAGGTCATGAAAGGAGAAGACGCGGAGATACTTTTTTCCACTCACTGAAAGTTATAGGGCCGCTATCCCAGAAAATGCACTTTTAAATATTTATCTAACAGAAATTGAGTTGCCAGCGTGTGTGCAGAAACACCCTGTAATTATACAAATCCATCTATTCTTCTTTTTGTAATCTCCTTTAAACCACAACAGTGACACAAAACAGGCTGTTGGGGAAACCCTGACAATCTTATGTCACATTGATTACACCTGCCCATGACCGCTCACAGACTCCGCTTTATGAGCGCGTAGTTCCCACCTTCAGCCAGAGACACGCTGTCAGCCATTTTCAGGCAAGAGCAGATGTAGCCACTAGCCAGCGACAAAAATGTCTAAGAAACAACAAATGTGTGCTGTTGTTGGATGTAAAATGAAACATAAAAGGAGGCCGGGAGGAGACCTTTCCGACAAGCCAGGGTTCCTAGAACTCTGCGTCCGGGGAAAAAGCACTTTTTTCGACAAACCAACATTCACCGGTCCGTATCTCCTTTCCGAAAAACTTACAGAAACGAGCCAGGACTCGTTGAAAAGGTCTTTGCCGGGGCATTCGAACAACGCTGACCATGATTTGATGCGACCCCTAGGTCGGGAGCTAGAGCTCCTGGTAGCCGGAAAGGTTGAAAAATTGATGCTCCGGGAACATTGGTTCAGAGGACTTGTGACCAACATCATTTCTGTAAAGCTTATTCATTACTACGAAAGAAAGATATAGAAGTGTCTTTCTTGGTGAGTTCAGTGTTTTCTCGTATGTCCTAAGTGCAACAATACTTAGAGCGGATAGATACAGAGTGCGTATTTTTAAGACAATGAGGTTACGCAGAAATTGCTACTCACAACGTAATAACACCTGGTTGCTGATCTTTACATATCTGTCTGTCATATACAAGTGCTCTGAATGCATGTTTTTGCCTATATCCGTGTTTATATCTGTTAAGTTATATGCATGCACACGATTAATCATCAATCGCCAACATTTCATACAGCAAATGGTCAGCATATGTTGTTCTATCTATGTTTTTGTCTTTTCTATTTAATTTGTATCTAGGAACAAGGCATTATGTTGATTTTTAATGCAGTTAGTGTATGGTTTTGGTTACCCTTTCCGCTATATTGCTTGTCTTGATGTCATCCAAAGCACACTCCTATTTTGCATACGGGGAGGGGAGCAGAAGCTCATTTGCATTTAAAGAGACACACACAAAAACGGCGTGTGTTTCCATTGCAGCCACAAATGGTCATGTTCAACATCTTGTAATGAAAGATATGTGGTGTATTTTGAGCTGACACCTGAAAGACACATTCTGGGGATACCACTGACTATTTTTACATTGCAGAAAACACCTGGGATTGTGGCCCTTTAAGGTTTATCCAAAGTTACGCTAGTCGCTATTGCTCTCTGAAGGAAAAAAGCCTATATGTGTATGAGAGCATGCGACGAAAGGGTCTGATTAAATGACAGATGGACGCTTTGCAGAATCAACACCACAAACAACGTTAGAGATCGCTGTGTTTTTCAGTTCGCTTTGAAACTATGGCAAAAGAAAATAGACGGTGGTTGCCCGTCATAGTCGTCTTGTTTATACACGACCCTGATCTCGCGAGGGTTTTCCTGAATGGACGAGGCATTTATGAGTAACGAAGTGGGAAAGTACCCGTCCCTACGATCAGGTTCTGATGAAAGGAAATGATTGGATGCTATCAATTCGAAAAAAAGGGGAATTACAAACTGCCCTATTGTAATCCGTCAAAATGACGGACAGCCTTCAGATTTTTCCGTCACTGGTATAAAAAGTCAGTCAATGACGGAGAACTTTCAGTTAACGCGACCTCTGCTGTTGTGCTACAACTGTTAGCATGTGCCACACAACTTTAAACCTCTGTAGAAGCGATGCTATGTGCAAAAAAAGTTAACTACAGCCCTTCTTCGGTTACCGAATAAGTCCTTAAAAATTATGATATTATCTTTAAACATTTTTTGTATGTATTAGCACAGTTGCACTTTATAGATAGGGACTTTATGCAATGGGACTTCAGTGTAATATTGGATGCCCTGTTATTGTTTTATAATTTTTATACTTTATTTATTGTGTGAGTGTGTATATGAAAGCGAGTATTTTTAGATGATGCACAAGCAAATTTCGTTGTATGGTACTACTGCACAATGTCAAATAAAATTCTCTCTTTCTCTCTATTATGTAAACTGCTTTTATTTATATTCCATTGCAATTTTAAATATGTCTAAGGTGTTTTCATGTAGCTAGTTGTTAGCCGACCTGAATAATATGCACATGAAATCAAATGAAACTTGATGAACTCACCTCAACATGTCTTCTACAATCATTTAACCCACCATGGGCAATGCTGAAGTCGCTATTGCAAACTGTACAGCGTGCAAGACTGTTATTATTTTTCACTTTTATAAGACAGGGGTACACTTTCGTGTAGTCTTGGGTAAAATGTGTCTTATATTTTCGTTTTTTGGGGCCCCCTCCCTCTGCCATGGCGCTCTTGTTTCTAGATATACTGAACTGAATATTCAGTTCGGGACTCGGGATAAGAGATAAAAGCCCGCCCACACTGACAATTGATTGGTTGACTTACCGAAACAGGCCAATCAGGACGCTCTCTGTATTACATGCGCTTCATGAGGCACACACGCAGACTAGCACACGCACGCACACGCAAGGTCCCTCGCTCCCTCTCCCTTTCTGCCGTGCGCGCGCTACATGTGTTGAAGCACAGTCTCTGTCTCGCATGCGCGCTCTTGATCACTCGCTCTAGATTCCGGGATAATTTAACTCATTTGCGGGCATCAGGGAGCCGCTATCAATATGCGGGAGACTCCCGGAACTTCCGGGAGACTTGGGATGTCTGTATTTGATTTGCTCTGTTGATTTGATCTCATTTGATCAAATATATGCTTTTCCTTCACAACTATTTTTTTTCTTAATGTCAGATTTACTGCAAAAATTATATTAGTAAAAATGATTTATTGTTTAAACATAGTGACAATACCTGTGTATTTTAACAACTTAACATATTGCGTAGACGCTGAGGAACTTTTATTGAAACTATGGATCATCTATTGGAGAATATTAATTTAATAATATTGGCTAAAACTGGTTTATTTTAAGTAAAGTTTAAGTAGATTCCTTAAAGGTCTGCTCTCATTCATAACAATGCTTTGTTGGAAATGAACAATGTTTTAAGCAATCTTTCAAATTTTACGAAAATAAAAATTAACTGGACATCTGATGTGTCTGAAATGACATATTTACCAAATTATAATAGAGGGATATATTTTCCAATATTCACAGAATGCAATAACTTGGAGGATTCTGCCGCACATTTGAGTTATTCATGTTCAAAGTAATGAAGGTGCCTGCAGCTCCAGTAAATTGAGAATGTTATAACACTGTCCTCAGCTGTAACACCCTGAAGCCACTCTGCCGAAATGATTTGTAGATATTTATTTATTTTACAGCCTCAAGGCTCTCCACCATACCCTCAACTAAAGATTCTGACTGGCCTTTTTCAAAAATATTCACTCTCATGTCTGCTATGCAAAATGTTATCTGAAGTAAATTCATTCGTTGGAATGAAGTTATTGTTATTTCCATAGTTCCGTTTCTGATGTTGTTCTGTGTTTCTACCACAAAGAGCTGCATCAGCAACTGCATGCAGTTTTTTCCTCTAATGGTTCCTGCAGAGGTTCCAGCGAGAAGACTTAGCTTACACAGCTTCAGAGTGTTTATAATTTTTAAATGCTCCTAATGAGGAAATTACTTGCAGTTGGACATTTAGAGCAGCTTACACTTTGCTAATGATTTAACAGACAGCACGATTCTGCAAAATTATGCTGAAATATGAATATGTAATTAGTTCCTAAACGGCAATCACAGAATGGGATAGTCTAAACACAGCTGTGCATAGGTCTACCCTTTTAATACATTTTGTTTGAAAAGTCTTTCAAGTAATATTGTTCTTCCCCAACATAATTTATAACAACTTCACATTTTTGCTTCTTCGAATCAGAAGAATTTGTGCTGCGCTAAATACGCCACACTCCACCATCCCAACGTCAGCTATTAGTATAGGCACGGTCTCTTGCAGCCACCTGCGATAAGAGGGCTAGTGACCAAGTCAACTATGACATCCCATTGATCCAGAAAATTGCAGCGGAGCCAGCCTTGAAATTAGTTTAAATTGCTGAATCAAAAAATGTTATCCCTGATTTTGGCAAGGCCAGCGTAAACCCCTCTCCCCTAATCCCCGACTGATGCGAAAAGTTGTCAGGGATCGTGTCATCTGCCACCCAGCTGATGGGGGAATTTGGATTGCTTGTGACAGAAAGACACACAAGCAGGCAACCGGGATTTGACATGGGATAGCACTTAGGGTTCACCGGGGTTGTGACTTGCTTGCAAATCTGCAGGCTTGGAGTACTTTTTAAATGCGATCTGCAGACGCGTCATGCTTTTTCCATTTAATAATTCGCCTTTTTCTCAGATGTGCTGTTAGTTCTCTGTTGAGTCATTGCATGCAGCTCCAGTACACTCACGCCGTGATTCAATGTCCGAATTCAATGTCACTCGTGCTCTATTATTTTCTTCCCATTTTGGGTTTCCTAAAATAGAAGAGAAATGGAGGTGCTAGTGGGCTGGGTTTCCTGGGCTGAAAACAGGGCTAATGTGGCATAAGTGCTCCTAAGAGGATTACTGATGCAAAATTAGTGAGGTGTAGTGCCCAACACAAGCCCTATCCACCTAGGAAAAGCCTACCTTTTCATCATTCACTGTCCATTACTTGGTACACTCACTTTTTACACACATTTTAGCATATTTGTTTTGGTATAAAACTGGTTCGCACCAAATGCTCTGGCTGGTCTTGTAGAGGCTGTAAATCTATCACTTAATCCCTTTTTACAGATGATGGGAGTGAGACATCCACTCCAGTCGCGATTTCTTTAAGACTGCAAGGGAAGCTCAGCTTCCCCTATAATTGTCAAAAAATGAATGGTCAAATATATGTACTATTATGTTAACATTTTATTGACAAAAAATGCGTTAAACACGTTCATCTCGAACGAAAACAATTTCATTCAGAATCAGCTACTTAGGTCGGCTGACTCGATTTCCTTCTCATTCATTCCCGTAGCGTACAGTGCATTACTCTGTTGAAGCCCAGCGTCCATTGTCTTCAATGGGGCTGCTTTAAACAGTTTTTTTCAGTGCTTAGAAACAAGACGGTCATTGGATAATGCTGCGATTATGTCCCGCCCACGGACGCTCAGCGTCTCTGGGATGAATGGAGGAGTGGGCTGGCCCGGACTCCGAGCGTCTGCGTGATGATTGGAGGGTCTGTCATCTCTTTTTAATCCACTTTTATGTCCTAAAACGCTCGTTTTTTGGGGTCGACAGCTTATAAAAACGTATTTCTTGTTTTTTTTTTTTAGCTTGTTTGCTATACACATTGTCACATATCAGCTTTTAGACATTTTTTTTTTATAATCATAAATGACAAGGAGGCGGCAGCTTCAAAGAGACGGTTGGTGTGGGCGTGGGCGTGGTCTTCAGATTATGACGCGTATCACTCTGTGTCTCCATTTCCAACTCAGTCCCATCGCGGATTTTGCATGTGTAGTCGAAAGACAAACTGCTGCAACCTTCATCGTATATTTCACACAATTTCACACCACATTCATTGTTTCAGTTTAACATAATTCCCACATTTCCTCCCGTTGAGTTAAATATATATATATATATTAGATCGTTTGTTCATTAATTCATATAGTCTGATCTAGCCAGCTAGCAAACTGCACACGATGGCAGACAGTGCTAATATTGTCGACCTGATTTTGGCAATGCCATTAGAAAGTCTTCCTTACGAGGAGAAACTTAGAATTAAACAGCAGGGCAGATCAACAACTAAGATTGATTTAGTGCAAAAGATAGGGAAAAGTAACAGGTCTTTTCAGCTCTCCTGGTATGACAAAGTTAGCTGGCTGACTGGAAGTGCTGTGAAAAAGAAAATGTACTGCTGGCCATGTCTCTTGATGAAACCATCTCATGGATGTGTTGTTTGGTCAAAATTGGGGTTTGGAGCTTCTCCTGTTTAAAGCGGCTCAAGTCCTACACCCGTAACACAATGGGCCAAGGCCGTTTAAGCAGCCTAGCTCTGCTGGCCATTGAGAGGACACTGGTCAAGTCACTGGAAAAGACGCCTAGTTGGTACGACAGGGTTACAGAGCATTTTCTTGAAAAGGAACGTAGGGCAGAATTTACATATAAATAAATGGACAATTTTTATGATTTAGGCCGAAAATGAGCTTCCCCTCTTTAAAAGATCAGCAGCCACCACTGGTCCACTCTATAGTCACTGGCACATGGCGGTGAAGGAGAAAAGAATGTGTGAGGATAAAAGAACGCCCCACTGGATATTTAAGGATTAGAAAGTGCTATAAGAACCTATTGATTAGTGTCAATGCTAACAGCACACAGTGTATTTCACATAGATTAAGACATTATCTGCCAACGACTTTTGAGTAAATATACAAGCAGACAGGAAGAACCAGGGGGTGTTAGACACAGTGTCAACATTAACAGCATTAGACTTTAGCTATATTAAATACAACAATTCTACACGTTTTTGTTTGATTACATATGTGACATTTACACCTTTGCACCAGCTTGTTAAAAAAAATATTTAAAAAATTAGATTGTGATCCTAATTTAGGATTTGTTAGTTATTTAGGATAGGTAAGTAATTTTGCTAAAATAGGTACGATGACCTACATTCTATTGGTGTACACATCCCATTCATCATTGTGGTAAAAAAGAAAATCAGTATTAAACATTTACAGGTTGTAGATATAGTTTGCAAAATCATAGTTTTTTGCCAGATATGGTACTGCACTAATCCCCTGATCTCCTCAGAAAGATCCACATTGAGTGGGTGAATTGCATGAAATCTTCCCTTTTATGTGTTGTTTGTCGATAGACAAAATAGAAAGGCAGCGGCAGAACACAAGCTGCCATTTGAAAAGCAAAGATTTGGAGCATTCAATCCTCCGTGAATTCCCTGAAATTCAGCTAGTATACATATCATTCACACATCTCGGGCCTGAAAGCCCGGATGAATTCTTCAATCAGCTGGATGTATGGAGCGTTGCTTGCATTTGACACCGGTCTTATGATCGATTTACTTTGATATTTGCTCATGCACATTAATAAAAAATGCACCGGGCTGAGTCCTTCATAATTGACCGTTCTGTTCTACAGAAGTAGAGTAAAACCCAGAGGAGTCCAGCCCTCTTCATCAAATAGATGCATCAAACAAAAAGCTTTTGCCACTCTTAATAAAACAATATTTCTCTTGAAGGGCTGATATTGCACTCAGCTTGGTATTCTATCTTAGCAAATGTTCTTCTTGCTTAATTAAGATGGATTTCAAATCGGAGCATAAAGCATCATATCAACCCCGTCCGTACATTAGCTGAACATTCACCATTCAGTCTCTTTATTCTAAAAGTACGGGTTAGATTTTGTGACTTCAGCTTTTTTATGCCACATTCACGTTGAGAAGATTTTTACTTCTACATGAAACGAAACAGTTTGATGACAGCCAGGCTGAATTTTAGATGTCATTGCTTCTCTTCATTGGATGGTTAACCAACATTCAAATTTTGTCAGTGTTATTCCAGAGCCATAGAGTATGATGTCATTTTTGCCATACTCATCAAAAAAAAGTTTTACTTAATTTTCTTGCACAGTTTTTTTTAAAGTAAATTGACCTAAAAAAATTTGATGGCAAAAACTTAACAAAAAAACTAAATTTGCTTTAACAAAAACTTTGCAAAAAATAAGCAAATGAACACAAAATTTGTAAATCCTACTAGTTGTCTTTCAGTGCTGGAATAAAGTTTACATCTATAAAGAATTACATTAGACATCTCTTACAACTACAGTATACAATGACCAGAAGCCTTCAAGATAAAAAAAATACCACAAATATGTCTGATAAATTTAGACCATAAGTCTTGTGTGCTATACTTATTTCAGATGGGAAAAATAATATAAGTGGTCATATTGCGTGTATATGTGGTTTTTTTGTGTCTTTGGTGTGTTATAAGTTGCTCATGCATGTACAGTATTAGACACATCATATTGCAAAAATTGTGCGAAAAAGTGTCGGAACAAAAGATGCATTCTATCTAAAAGCGAATGCTCACCCAGACCTGGCTGAAACGCCTTGTGTAATCACACCCCCACAAATCTACGTCAGTTCATGGTGTGACTTGACTCAGACCGCCCAAATGTAAACGCAAGTAAGGTGGGCGTACCGTCAGTACAATTGCTGTGGTACCTGATGTTCCAAATATGGTAAGAGGCGTTACATTTCCGTCACACGCTTGCAGTATTCGACCAATCTCTGCGCACTGGTTAACTGGCCAATCATAGCACACGATGAGCTTTGTAAAAAATCTGCACGTTTCAGAGAGGCGGGGCAAAGAGGAGATACAAACATGCACGGTATGTGTAAAATACTGCATTTTTTATCCTTAAATCGTGTATACGCATTGAATTACGTCTAAAACAAACAAGAATATACATTTTAGCCGTGCCATATGACTCCTTTAAGGTTTTAATCTTCCCCTTTTTTGGACCTCACATCAAGCCTGAATTTATATTACTGTGCAGTTGTATCCAATTCGAGTGGTTTCATAAAATCTGAAGTAGTCATTCAAATTCCATGACAAGAAGCAACCAGCACAAATATGCAAAAATTCTCCATTTATACTCCAAATAAAAAAAAATCATGTGGGTTTGGAACAATAGGAGGCTCAGCAAATGATCACAGAAGTTTAATTTCTGAGTGAACTAGGACTTTAATAAAGATTTGGAGAGTGACGGATGGGAAGAACATGAGGTGTCATGGCGAGGCTCAGATAGCAGAGGTGACGGACACTAGAAAATCCTTCCAGTGGCTAGAAAGGGCAGAACTGAGAAAGCACAGAGTAATCACCGCACACGAGAGCAAACGCTCAGCACCAGATCAATAGCGACAGGGGTCTACAACCCCACAAAAGACCTAATACTGTGTAAGAAAGTCCCTGTGACAATCCAACACCCTGTAGCAGGGAGCCTGATGCGGGCAGCAACCATATAAACTGCATTAAAAATGGGAATGTGTACAGATAGCTATAAGATAATTAGATATAAGAAAAAAAATGTAAAGATGTAAGAATTGTAATATATACACATGTATATATAGTGTATATGTAGTATGTGTGAATGTATATAGAAAGGTACCCTAGTATATCCCCTCTACACCAGATTAGCATGTCTTTTCTCTGAGGTCCTCAAAGGATCCATTGTGGATGACATGCAAAGCCTTCCTGCATACTTCACGTATTCCCATTGCCTGTTTACCCGAACCTATGTCGCATTTTCCCACATAAAGATTATATTTACTCTGACCACACAGAGGTCGGAGCACAGAGGAGGCATTTATTCCCGCACATTAGCATATTTGCACACCGCGCATGTTTCAGAAGGCAGAACAGATTGATTTTGTGCTCCGTGCCCCAACACAAAAGAGTCCCATTAGATCAGAGTCGGGACAAAGCTGGTATTGTACGAAAGTGCTTATAACGGTCAGGTGTCAACAAAAGTGCAATCCAGCAGTAAAATACAGAGATGGCTCTCAGGTGACGGTAGGGAGGTGAAAAGACCTTACCTTTTGCTTACACACTGTAGGTTTGTCCCGGCCATTGTTAAAAACGTGCTATGCCCAAGGTCTCGTGGGAAATTAAGCTATATTGTTGAGAACAGTTTCCCACTGACTGGAGGACTCAGGAGAGGTCATTTTTTCATTTTTATCATTAGATTTTTTTATAAAGAGGAATTACTGTATGACAGACTGTGTTTAATTAAACTGGGATTTTAAAGGGGTCAAGTTTGAGTTTGTCGATCTGCTTACAGAGATCATTTGCGAAAGTGAGAGGTCATAGGTCACTGGGAAATGAGCAGCATGCGTGTTCAGAACACGTTCTGTGTGGGTTGAAATGAAAATTCCCCAACAAAAATCTTTGCCAGTAACAGCAGGTCACAATCTGTTATGTTCAGCAATTATCTCCACAATAATTGATACAGAATGCTTTAATGTGTTGTATGAAATCTTAACTGATATTTGGGGGATGGGATTTGTGGCTGAAATTCTGCTCATGTTGGCCTTCACTGTCTGACTGGACAGAAAATCTACTTGGCTGTCCGTGATCTCTTATGCAATTTACTGCTCATTTTCTTTTAAATCTCACAGACGACTTAAAGACGTTCATAAGAGGAAAGAACCTCTTTTGTAAGATAATGTTTCTGTTTGAAGGTTTCCCTAGAAGGGTCAAACTTTATTTTAGTTTTGAGAACGTAAGACTGATGAAACTTTGTGTGCTCTGCACTATGAAATGTGGAATAAGTGTAGGACAGTAATTGGGTAGAATTTAATCGATCTATGAAAGAAGAAAGAAAGAAAGAAAGATTTAACCTGTTGCCATTAGGGTTGGCAATCGAAAATCAATTCCAACTCAGAATCGGAATTGAAAAGTTAGGAATTGGATTGGAATCGAAAAGAATAAGAATCAGACACTTGAAATTATAATTTCAATTCTTCTTATCAATTCCTCTGTGCATATTTTCACATATGCATGTGTTAACTTAAGATCTGCTGATATCTCAATAAAATAAAATAAAAAAACATAGTTTATAGTAAGCACAGTTTAACTATATTTTTTGCAGTAAAGCACAGAAACTACACATTTACCCAAATTTCATAATACTAACCACATTTAACCATGATGTAGTTAAACTATGGTAGTACAAATAGTAATAAATAAGACAAAACATGGTTTCTATAAGTATATATATATACACAAAACGGTGCTGATATATATTTTATTGCAAACCATTCAAAATGCAGGCTAAATGACCATACAGGTTGATATTTAATGTTTAACTTTAACTATGGAATCGAAACTGGGAATCGTAATCGGTAAAGTCCAGGTCTGTCATTATTGGTTCCCCGCTTAATGAGTGTGTGTGTGAAGATGTCCCACCCATACAATATCAGCGAGTTCCGCTCCTCAAGCTGTTGTGATTGGTCGGTCCCTCTCTAATTACATGTGTATTCATTACAATGTGTATTCATAAGCTTTGGCTTTCAGCAATAAACAGTAACAATGGCGTCAACTTCACTTCATCAGCTAAAAACATGCGGATCGATCGAAGTGTAACGGAGGTCTTCTAGTGCATACGCCATCCTCAATATTTGTTAGAGATCGCGTTTGTTTTCTACTATGGCGAGGGAAGTGACACCGGACCGAATGGCATCAGACCGGTTATATTATCACTAATAACAGAAGCGTTAGTTTTGCCTTTTTATATTGGACCCGAGTTGGATAATAAAACAAGCAGATTGACCAGGAGACATTTGCAAGCAGGACTTCAGAGGACGTTTCATAGAAGTGTTTTAGACATAAGCACACACACACAATATCAGTGTATTACACAGAACAGCTTTCACAGCCGATGTTAAAGTCATGGAAACTGTTATTTGACCGTTGGTTATCTTAGAATGTGTAGCGGAATTATTATGACCAGGACTGTGACGAAAGTGAAAGTAGTTTAGCGTGTAGCTCAGTCAAATGTTTACGTTCTCTGATAACCGAACACTTCTGCAGGGGCTCTTCCTCTTCTCTAAGGAAGACCTGAGACCTTGCCCCTTTTTTGGCGTGTTCCTGTGGACGGAGGGCGTTATTAAAAGCACTCGGAATAGAGTATGTAACTCAGAAGTAGAGGGCTGTAGTCTGATCCAGCTGTTTTCTGTAGTCCTTGAAAAGCTAATTCTGTTAAAGACAATATCTCGCTTGGCACTGAACTTTGAGCTTTATCATTGTGCAGGTATTATTTATGCTCTAACAGCAACATTACACACTTACTAAAGGTTGAAAAATGGGATCGCGGGGAACGTGCTCTTTAAAATTGTCCTGTATCCTTAATGAATGTTATATATCTAATTTACAACTTCTCAAAACTGTTTACATTGAGATGTACTGGTAACGGATAGGTAGTAATTAAAATAAACGCCAAAGCCTCAGGAGACGAGGTTCAGGATTTATAGGCAAACAGAGGATTGTGGGAATGATGGATGAAATAACAGCACTCTTGCCTGTGTTTTTAGGGCCCTGCTGTGTTTAAAAATGACCCATACGGCAAATCTGAGGGTGTCTGCTGGTAGAGAGCATTGCCTCTGTACAGATATCACTGGGCTCAGCACAGCTCATGGACATTTGTATCTGATTTCTGCCTTTACCCCTTTGGGATGCAACAAGCCTGGAGTTGCCATCTCTGCACAAAGCATTGCCACTAGACAAAGTGTAACTCAGGGAATGTTACCTCATTGATTTATGTATTCACCATCTCTAACAGCCAACCACCCAACACACATCACATCAATAGAGGCACGTACACTGTGAATATATGTGCTGTTTATATAAGCCTCGTGGTGCAGCTTTGAAGATTCATTGAAGGAGATAGATTGCTGAACATTTCACCTTAGGGTTGTAATGGCAATCTAGATGATTGTCAGGTTTTAACCTGAAGTGTGTCCCTATAGCAAAGATAATGATTGTTTCAAAAAAGGTTTTTAAAGGTTTTCTAAGAGCTGGGCAAAACAGATGAGGTCTTGGTTGAGCCTGTGTTGTTTTGGATGCTCAGACAATAGACATTTTTTTCAATTAACACAAAAATCAACCTATGGAATTTTAAAGGAATCGTTTATCCAAAAATGATGTCTATTTTTTTAACATTTACTGTCATTCCAAACCTGAATGACTTTCTTTCTTCTGCAAAAGAAGATATTTTGAAGAATGTTGGTAAAAACATTGACCCCCATTGACCTTCATTTCTCAAAATATCTTCTTATGTGTTGCACAGAAGAGTCTTATACAGGTTTTAAATGACCTGAGGGTGAATAAATGATGACATCATTTTATTTGGGGTGAACCCTCCTTGAATTGAAGCACAATGCTTAAAAATATAAAATCTTTACTTTTGTAGAAAAGGTTTTTTACCTAACATAAACCTAACAATATGATAAACGTGTAATCTTTTTAATTTCATTTTAATCTGTTAACATGCAAGGTGAACTTTCTTTAAAGACATGCTCAGACGACAAGAGATTAATGCACTACTAGACCTCTGATCTGTGATTTAATTCCTTTCCTTCATCTCGGGGACCAAGCAGTCACGTTAAACTGTGCCAGCTACAGTTTTACAGGACGGCAATGTACACTTCGTGAGAGAGAGAGAACACTCACATCTGTCTGACAGCTTGATCATTTATTTTGACTCACTTACTAAATCAAATTTTATGGATATCCAGACCTGTGCCCTGTGTTGATTCACCAGTCATATGATCCAGGATATTACAGAGAAAGACATTCACCAGAAACTAATCGATACAGTTAAACATTTTACAACTACAAAATTGCTACAAAATACCCCTGGCTTACAAATTCATGTCCTTTATACTTACATATAATGACCCTGTGTATCAAGATAATCTAAAAGCATTAACTTGCGGTGCTTTCTTATCTCAACACCAGCACCCTTAGCTATTTACATTTAAAATGCGCGTTACTAAGAATTCTTAATGCTTTTAGTGACGAAATTCAATACTTTACCCTGATGTGATTAGGTTCAGCTCTGTGAATAGTTAGAGTAAACATCTATCAGCCATGGGTAGCGGGTACCAGCGGATGCATTTTCATTTCTCATGCCCCCTGTTTCACGACCTTGAGATTTGATTGAAAAAAATAATCACAACAAAATCAGACTGTCTGGAATTCAACATGGCACATGACTCTCACCTTATTCAGAGTTCACAACTCCATTACAATTTATAAATCGGAGCGGCGCGTCTGATTAGTTTTAAAAATCTTAATTTCATTCCGTCCAGATGAAAGGCCGGATATTGAAATGCTTTCTTAGCTCAGTCAGCTTGGGGACCTATAAGGTGGTTCAATCAATTAACTTACTCATTTATATTTGCCTTTGAATATAAAAAATCATTCTGAGGATGGGGGTGATGTTATCAGTGAAGGCATTTGTGTCACTCTTACCCTATCAGACTGCACAGGACGCCGGTAGAGTTAGTGCTAACCAGAAGGAAATTAATTTGCCACTCAGATTGCAAATGCAAAATCATAAAGAACCTTTAGAAAATGAAAAATTCAAATGATGTTTGCGCTGAATGCAAATGCCAAGCAACAGGCAATTTTTCCAGATGCCCATTATTTGACACCCTCCCCGCTCGAAATAGTTCAGCGCTATTGCAACATGTTAATAAAATGCAAGTTTCCCTGGAAGGGAGTGATGAGTTTTTACAACAGCTGTTAATTAAAAAGGAAATCTGTATTTTACCTCTTGTTATTTATATTTTTAAACAGAACATTTTGTATCCTGTTTTGAAATGTTTATCTTTGCTGCAACACATAATTGTTTTATTTAAAATAACACAAATCAATTATTAAATAAGTGCACAAATAATTAGTCTGCAAAACTGTCTTCTTAACTTACCCTGATTCACAATAGTAAGTTTAATTACAATGTAGTCAATACGTTTAGTTGTCGGATCAGATTTTACTGAAATGGCAGTACATCAGATCAGTGGTTCTCAACAGGGGGGCCGTGGCCCACAAGTGGCCCGAGATAGCTCCCAAGGGGGCCTCAAGATGACTACATTTTCATTTAGTCATTTAGCAGATGCTTTTGTCTAAAGCGACTTACAAAGACTTTAAGGAGCAATAAGCGAAATGTCATACAGGAGCAATAATGCAATAGGAGCCAATACAAAGTTACTGGTTTCAACAAAAGCTAGACTACTACCTGTTGAGAGAAAGAGAGAGGGTTAGTTTTTTTCATTTTTATTATTTTTGTCTGTCAAGTACTCTCAGAAGAGATGGGTCTTAAGTAGTTTTTTGAATGTTGTGAGAGATGTGGTTGACCGGACCGAGTTAGGAAGAATGTTCCACCAGGAATGAGTTGTGAATGAGAATGAGCGGGAAAGCAATTTACTGCATTTATGGAAAGGCAATACAAGACGTTGCTGGATTGCTGAACGCAGGGATCTTGATGGGGTGTAGGAGTGCAGGAGGTTATGAAAGTAAGCTGGTGCAGATCCAGTGATAGTCCTGTAGGCAAGCATTAGTGACTTGAAACTGATATGGGCTTCAACCGGTAGCCAGTGGAGAGAGATGAAAAGGGGTGTCACATGAGCCCTTTTGGGCTGCTGGAAGACGAGGCGTGCTGCTGCATTCTGAACCAGCTGGAGCGGTTTGATAGCCTTTGCAGGAAGACCAGCAAGGAAAGCATTGCAGTAGTCCAACCTTGAGATTACCAGGGCCTTGACAAGGAGTTGTGCCGCATGCTCAGTGAGATAGGGTCTAACCTTTCTAATGTTGAATAAGGCATATCTGCATGACCGCGTTGTCTTTGCAAATATGACTCTTGAGGTTCCTGGCTCTTTTGGAAGGAGTGATTGATGTATTGCCAAGTTGGATGGTGAGATCGTGTTGCACCATGGGGTGTGCCGGAAACACGAGTAGTTCTGTCTTGGCCGGGTTCAGCTGGAGGTGACGCTCTTTCATCCAAGCTGAGAGGTTCTCTAGGCAGGCTGTAATGCGAGCTGCTACAGTGGTATCGTCTGGGTGAAACAAGATGTAGATCTGGGTGTCGTCAGCATAACAGTGATACGAGAAGCCATGTGCCCGTATGATGGGTCCCAAGGATGTCGTGTAGATGGAAAAAAGCAGAGGTCCCTGAGGGACCCAATTTATCATGTGGTGAGCAGTGGACAGCGAGCCCCTCCATGACACCCCTAAGGATCTTCCGGAGAGGTAGGATTTGAACCAGCGGAGAAGAGAGCCTAAGATTCCTAGAGATGACAGGGTTGCAAGCAGATTGACAGTGTCAAACGCTGCAGGTAGGTCTAGCAGAATCAGGACCGAGGATTTAGATTCCACCTTGGCTGGCTGCAGTGCTTCTGTGACCGATAGCAGTGCAGTCTCAGTGGAGTGATTTGTTTTGAAAATAGACTGCTTGTCATCCAGTAGACTAATAATTTAAAATTAGACAAACTGGGCATTCACATACATTTTAAAACAACTAAAAACTAAGATATTTCTTATTATTTGTTAATTCTTATATTGAATAAACTCCAGTTAATGTCAAGCTCTGAAATGTTTTATTGGGTAGAAAGAGTTTTTGTGAGCTGTAGGGGGGCCTTTGAAAATGGTTGAATACAGTGGAGGCCTTGGAGTCAAAAAGGTTGAAAAACCCTGAATTAGACTTCAACCCTCGTTAAAACAAGTACGTAAACTAAACTGCAATTTTATGTTTCCAACAGAGATGGCGGTATGGGGGAAAAAGTTATCTGATATAGATATATCAGATAGATTTTTTTTGCCATTTAATCCATCCATAGAACATCTGTCAGTCATTCAGCAAAGGAGGCGGGTGAACTACTTCTTCTAACAGATTTGCCTATTAAACTTGCAAATCAAACAGCTGCAAGTCAGCAGTGTGAAACCTGCAGGCGTGTTCTGCAGTGAACTAAGCTTGTTACTTGCTCTTTAAGGAGGGAAAGTATTGACCAACCGATCTGCCTTCAGTCATAGTCAGAGTGGCCTTGCTGGAGTTCCCCGCTGCCTCACGATCCCAGTTTGGCAACCCCACAGGTAGAACATCTGTGAGGTCCACCCTGCCTCTCCCAACTAATAATACACCAGCAGTTCTAGTTTCTTCTCTCATCAGTGAAAAAAATGAGAAGTGTATAAGATTACTTTACAAAATGGAAAAACTTACATGTTGATATTTTGAAGGTTTTTAAATTTGAGTAATATACTGTCACACTTTAAAGTTTTCATCCGTCATTCTTGATTACATTTTCATATTCTCCTTTTTTTGTCGTTATTTCGTGGCTATTGCACCCCACCTTGTGAATAAATCAAGCGCTTGCATGTATCCTTTGCATAATCACACAGCACTCATGACTCCATCATAATTAAGTTAAGACTGTGAGCTCTTCCAAAACACTGTAGGCAAGATCAACTTATTTGTTAGTGTTTGGCATGCAAAGCTTGAACACCCAGGTTGCTATATTCATTTATATTTTTAAGTTCTTTTTACGTTACGGTTTGGTGCTAAAAGAATTTGAAGAAGACATTTTACTTTTTTATCTATATCTCAGCCATTGCAGTTACAGAAGATCAGTGATTTGTGCAGTCAGATATCGACATTAGGCCAAGCTTTGGTTATGTCAGGATTCCATCACCATCTCCCTCCACTCATTCCCTCACTCCGCCCACTCAGTCATTCACACGCTCATTGTCACCCGATTACTAATCACTATCACCTGGACCTCAGGTGATCATCATCATCTGCAAGATAAAGATAAAGAGAGAGAGAGAGAGAGACTTGGTTACACTACTGATAAGTTGTCATCTGTTATTTCATCTTACTGGTCATTCACCTGTTTCGCTGTACCGATCCATTCTGCAAATTAAAACATATAAACTTACCATTCTGTCTGCTTCGTCTCTGCCAAACCTGACAGGTTACGTGTCACTTGTCCACAGTAAAAATTAAAATTAAAAGCATGAGAAATAGAGTCTTTGGGGCGGTTTCCCGGACAGGGATAAATTCAAACCAGGACTAGGCCTTAGTTAAATTAGGACATTTAAGTCGTTTTTAAAAACATACTTGACAAAAGAGCATTACTGATGTGCATCTTGAGACAAAAGCAGTTGTACTGATATATTTTAAGATATGCCAGCGCAAGTTGTTTTCGATCAAGACACCTCTTACATTGAAATTAGTCTGAGACTAGGCTTACACCCTGTCCGGGAAACCGCCCCTTAGAGTACTAAATTCAAACTTACAGTATTGCTTATTTAAATCTGAAAAGAAAAAAAGTGGGTCGCACAAACGTAGTTGACAATCAGACTCATGCTGCAGGTGAGGCGCTTGCTGGGGCTCTTATTTGCAGATGCAGTCAACAATCAGTGCCAAAATAGAAATGAGTGGCGAACGAATCCAAAAGTAGCCAAAATGGCAGATGGTTAATAAAAAATGAATTCCTCATGTCTGTAGAGCCACACAAGCCACCCAGCTGTGAATTTCCCCTTCAGCTGAGCTCTGGTACAAGCTAGCAGATTCAGAGTGCAAGGAAAACAGTGAGATGGGTTATCTGACCACCCTCAGGCACACAGTGTATCATCAACTCTGATAAAAAAGCTTACCGGAGTGCTGGAACACAGAAAAACAAATACAGATGACATGTGATAGCTCTATAATATTTAATATTATCAGGCTATCATATATGGACAGGCCCGGGACATTAAAGTATATTAAATAAGTAGCTCTTTGCTTGTTCAGAGGAAATTCAGTTTCGAACAAAGTTTGATGGAGCTCATAAAACACAAGGAGATTAAAAAAAAAGGTTCTGTTCCTATCTGTCATTTTCTGTTTAGAACTCAGACGAGTCTGGAATATTTTATTTAAACCAAGAAACACCTGCAGCCTTGTGCCTGCTGATATTCTGTATAACAGCACTCTATACTGATACTGCTTTTACATAAGTTCTTTAACCGAGAAGTAGAAATAACTTCAAATAAAAAGAATCAAATAACTTTCTCTCCAAAAGAATTGAAGCCGGTTTAAGATTAAATGCCTTTGGTCACAGAGCAATGCAAGTGCATTTTTTTAAGCATACATAAGTAGTGTACATTCCTAAAGTACATTTTAGATATATTTAGTGTTGTAAGTATAATAATATAAGTGTAGTCAAAAAAATTGCCCACATTTTAGTTTATGTACACTTTACTTAAGGTGTAAACATAGTAAACTTTGAGTACACAACTAGTTTACAACTACGTTTTTTTTTTGTACTGCATCTAAACTACAAGTCAACTTTAGATATAGTCTTAGTTTACTAATTCTAGTGACACATTTTTTAGGTCTGAAAGCACACATAAACTGCAAGAATAATTGTACGTTTCTTTTGTTAACTTAACATTATACATTAGGTTTACTATTTTTATATTATGTATATTATATTGTCATAATATGAAATTAAAAATGTGTTTATAAGGACAGTATATGTAAAATTTTGCGAAGAAGTTTTTTATCGGCTAAGATTCAATCAAAAGAATAAACATAATCAAAGTATATTTAAAAGTATTATGACATATTATAAGTATATCTGAATGAAGAAATCATGAGTACAACCATTTAATTAAGACTTTACTGTCATTATAAATCAAGAACACTTCAAGGTCCAATGTATGAAATTTAGCTTCAGAGGAGTGAGGTTGAACCAACGGCTCACTCCACCGCTCCCCCTCCCTTTCGAAGAACTACAGTGGCTGACACAGGACGTCACGTTTTAAACTACAGGCACTTTTGACTCTTGACAAAATAAAAAAAATCAACCCGTGTGAATTTTAATTTTAAAGTCTGAAATACATATTATAAAGTCAACAAAATTGCATGAAGACATTAAGATTATAATCTGGAGCATGTTTACTTTTATATTTGTCATTTTATATACAGGAAACCTTGAAAATGTGCTGCGGTAAAGACATGTTCCTGATATGACATTTTTGCTAATTTTGCAGCTAAATGGCAGCTAGTTAGGTATACTACATTAGTTTTGACTCTTAGCATCTTAATATGCATGAATTAAACCGTATAATACATTTATTTTTGAAATGTAGTTCAAAGTACATAATTACTAGGCTGTATGGTAACACAATACTGACACAGAAAAGATGATATTTACTTTATGTTTTTGGGATCTTGTGAGTGAGGTAGTCAGTTGGCCTAATCTGTCAGCAATGTGCTCATGTGCTAATTTCTGTTTCTAGTGTCATAGAAACTAGACTTGTTTGTCTTTGATAAAACGTCATTATAAAAGCATTTTTTCATTGTTGCGGTATGGACTCAAAAGTGTGGGTCAAGCACATTTACTTCATAAAATATACAAAAAAATGTAAGATGCTGTAAATTTATATGTATATTAAACAATTCCATTAGAAATAATGTCAAATTTTAATTCAATTAGCTTATTTTACATATTTTAAGATTGGGACCAGAGTTGTGGGACGTGAACAAAAGTGGTGTTTGGACCTATAAATGCTATATAATTTTATATTAAATTAAACATTAATTATATTTTTTGTCAAGGTGTGTAATGACAATATGAATATATATTTTTGACACATCTAAAACTTTACTACGGGGACTAAAAAGATCCAGCAGTTGCAGAAACACTCATTTAAGCCGCGGTCAGACTTGACTTTGAGCATGCGAAGATCGTTCGGACGGTGGTACGAAAAGGGTGGGATCAATTCCTCCATTTTTTACATTTCTGTACCGAGAGGTCACGCTGTGACGTTTTGATCTTCTATCGTTCTCACACACTCACGTGATGCGAATTCGCAGATAGGTGTTCACCAAACTTGAACTTTGCTACGCAGCGAAGTATCGTTGGACGGGCTTGCAGTTCTGGTCTGTCGCATTCGTATGAATGGAAGTCAATCGAGGGAAAAGTCAAGTGTGACCGTGGATTTACAAAACGCTCTCTAGAGCAAATTGTCCATTTAGGGCTACTGTAGAAGCAACATGGTTAATTGCATGCAAGGGGACCTGCAGTGTATGTAAATAGAAATAGCTCATTCTAAGGCATTAAAAACACCACGCTTCATTATGTGAGGTCTTTTGTCAGGGATGTGGGAGAAGAACCCAATTGCAGACAGCGGGTGGCAGCAGAAAATATATTTATTAAGGGATAAAACAAATCCCACGATGTGTAAAAACACAATAACTGAAGAGTTTTACAGCAAACACAAGGGCATTATATAGGGAGACTAACAAAGGATAATTAACAAGGGGCAGGTGTCGGGAATGAAACACTGATGGGAAGCTAACGAGGGCACAAGGGGGCGGGGTCAAAGACGAAACCAGAGAGAGCACATGGTATTATGGCAAGCTAAAATAACAATACAATGTCTCTCTCCATACTAAACACAGGGCTCTGTCATAATCCTGCCTCAAGACTAAGAAAAGCATGACCAAAAGAGGCAGAACAATGACATCTTTATATACCTCTGAAGACATAGTTATGTATATTCTATTGCATGTCTCCAATAGATACACCAAAAACATACACATTGGACCTTTAAGTGTATACTTTCTCCTTTTAGTTTAAAAGAAGTATACTAAGAGCACACTTTAATAAACATCACTTTTGGTAGGCTGCTTAAATCTCTGCTTGTCCATTCAGATTAAGTGTCCGGAACGAACTGACTACACTGTTTCAATTGTTCCTGAATCAATTTAAATGTGATGGGTTTTTTTTCTTCGTGAGCTGGTTTACAAACTTTAGTGGATATCCATTTCAGTGTATATTTGTTGTTTGGGGTCAGAAACACTGTTGCTGTCCACAGTTTTATCAGTCACTGACATGTTTCAACATGCAGAGGGAGAGAGAGAAGAAGAAAGGAGCTCTTTCCTCACCTGGAGGTCCCTTGAGATTATCAATGCGTGACTTTTACTGGTACGACAACACAGAGTGATGGCTTCACTGTTTCATTTATTCCCTTTCTGTGCCTCTGGAGGCCTGAACGATACTGCTGAGAAGGACAATGACTGTTTGAGAATAAGCCATGATGACATGCCACCTTGAACAAGAGCGCAAGAGTCAAACAAGGAGGGCACCAAACACATGAAAATCTGCTGTCATCTCTGCAAACTGTGAAGCACAGAACACAGACATTTGCTTGACATGACATTTGCTCCCACTAAAGGCCTCATGAGAGAACACAGTGAGCGGTTTAAGTGTTACTGTTTAAAACGTGTAATGCATTTTATCATTAATTGTCTAGGATCAATACAAGTTAAGCTGTATCCACAGCATCTGTGGCATGTTGTCGATTAGCACAGATAATAATTTTGGATCATCCCTAACCGCAAAACCCAGTACCAAACATAACCTAAATATAGACTAAAATAAACTGATAAACTAAAATAAAGCTTTGTAGATGTATTTATGTAAATGTTATATTTGTTTGTTTTACAAACTTATGGAGGTAGTGAGTTAGATTTTTGAATGCTGTCCATTTAAAGTGACAGTTTACTCAAAAATAAACTTTTTGTCATCATTTACTCGCCCTCTTGTCATCCCTACATGACTTTCTTCCGCAGAACACAAAAAAAATATTTTTTGAAGAATGTTGTTAACTGGCCCCTACTCACTTTCATTGGTTTTGTCTAAGTATAAGTGAAGGGAGGACAGTGCTGTTTGGTAACCAACTTTCTTCACAAAATCTTCTTTTATGTTGTGCAGAAGTCATACAGGTTTGAATTGACAAGAGGGTGCGTAAATGATGACAGAATTTTCATTTTTGGGTGACCTATTACTGCACTTTAACACATCAATTTTGTGTGCAAAAATTAAATGTTTTAATTATTTTAGTAATTATTTTAGTAAGCCTCTTCTACAAGTCTACTTTAACTGTGCTTTATGTCTCTCAGTATTCTCAGTGATGTTAATAAAAATCTTTGATGCTATCTTGAAAAGATTTCCCCGTTTCATCCCAATCACACTTCCGTGCTCCCTCAGATACTTGACTAATTGCCCTCATTGTAATTACATAATATATTTTTCATTGAATTGTTCCATTTAAGAACAGCCATAATACAGGAGACCTTCTCACCACATGGACATGCTTTTGTCCTAATACATCCCACCCGAGTCACATGAGTGTTTCTATCTCAGATTAACGTAGCAAGATAAAGAACTCTGATAATCCTCTCTGAACAAGTGTAGTGGAGTGTTGATAGAGACATGACCTATTTATCTGCATCCTATGCATGGGGGATAAGCTAGGGAAGGATACTGCCAGTCAGTTATTTAATAAACTTAAGAACTGATAAAATACATGTAATGTGTTTGAAAGCCTGCCATAGAGACGCAAGAGATGCAGGGTTGCGTGTCTCCCATGAGAACAGAACTAATGGAGCGTGAGGCCGCGCAATGCTTACTTTCTGCCTAAACTGTTTAGCCTGGCTGTTTAAAAGTCTGCCCCGTTACTCTGAAGATTTTCAAACATTGTGCAAAAGAAAAGCACTCAGTGCTTTAACAGAGACGCTGACAAATTGAATCATGACAACTTAGGTTTATCTTTTGAAAGCATAGAAGTGTTTCTATAGATTCATAATTGAAATGCACATATTTATTCATTTGTTTTTACTATTTATTTGTGAAAGCTAAATTAAAGGTGTTAAAAATGCTTTAAGAGTACTTAAAACGAGATCATGAATTTCATTCAGTGGGTAATGTTGCCGTGTTTGAAAGTAAGCAGCCTGTTGTAAATCCAAAGGAGAATGAATAAAAGATATTGGCTTGGAAAAAAGGGAGTCGATTCTGAATTCACGCAAACGAGTCGTCCCTAGTCCGATTCGCAAAGCGTCGCGGATTTACGTCACTACATATAGTCCCCGCCTAGGACTGCCCGCGAAAGCTTCACTCTAAGGTTTAGGGGTGGGGTTAGGGGAGGGGCTTCAGTGTGGCGTTTTTCTAATAATGGTACACTTTGGTACGATTCAAATCTTAAAAATGCATACGAATTAGCCACCTCGTAAAATAGTTATGAATTTCCATGAGATCGGGCTGGTTAAAGCCCTACATTTGACCAAACAACTATGTTAAGGGCTAATGATTGATTATAAATTATAAAACCTCACCGCTTTAAACCTACGAGGCAGTTAGCTGACATCCTTCACACACCAGTGCTGACATTTTAACCCTCTTTTAAGCAGCCTTTAGAGAAGCTCACAGATCGCATGTTAAGAAACTTTCTCGTGTAGCTTCCCAGAATAATTGAAGAACGGCGAGCAGTGGATTTCGACAGATGCCTGCTGTAAATGAGAGGTTCTGGGTTTCACCTAATCTTGGTGCAGAAATCCAGTGCATCGAGAGACAGCTGAAGACGCATCAAACTGAGTGGAAGGCTAGAGAAACAAAGCAATTTGGAGAGAAAATGCTCACTGAGGACAGCTAATGGCCAGACATTAAGCCCAATTAAGTTGAATGTTAGTGGAAAGGGAAATTCTTGGCAGTCTGGCATTTCTTCAACAGAGGTAGCAGCTGAAATCTGCCGTGTTAGTGGTCCTCTGTGAAAGGCTTTCAAAGGTAAGCAAATATTGTATTTGTCGAATAAAATTACTCTTTTCTTATACGTTTCTGTAATTTCAGCAAATTCATTACATTCAGGTTTTGGAGGTGATGCAATGGTTTACAATTGCAATGCAACAGATTTTCTGTTTATTAAAGCACTTACATAAGCATTATATACAAATATGCAATATTACCAGTTAGTGGTGGCATTTTTGTAAAAATGTATCTTAAAGAGATAAATATTTTAAGAGAAAAATCTAAATGGCCATAACTCATCAGGCAAAGCCTGTTGTTGTGCACCTGGGGGATTTAGTAACACGCTGCATTCGGGAACAGACTAAAGTTGGACTGTTTACCTTTACTGACTTTGGGCGAGATGTTACTGGAGAAAATGGTCCATCAATCAGAGCGGCTCTGGGCGCTGGGCTCTAAAGCAGAGAAATGAGGCAGAGGAGATTGTGCCAGCAGCCATTTGCACTGCTGCATGATGGGAAAACTTCCATTACTCTTCTGAAACATCATTTGTGAACACAAAAGCTGACTGTTCTCTGAAAGTTGACGTTGTGGAGCAGAACTGTGGGATGTCTTCTCCATATTTTTTTTCGCACTGGTGTATACAGTTCCTCTGGTTTCCCATTGGATCAGATTAGAGGTGAAATGGGAACCTAAGCATGTCAATAAACAAGACTGGTTCGATCGTACTTGGATCACTATCTCTGAGGCTGTGGCAGCGGTGAGCTCTTTACACATTAATTGCTCATATCAGTCAAACAGGTAGATTTCACACTATGCATACTGAAAATCCACTTTTGGTGTTACTATGGAAAGCAGTGAACGTTTGGTGTTCGTACCAGTATCATTTTGCAAAAGCTGTACTTTTACTGACTATTTAGCTTATGGCATACGAGTTTCATGAAAATGTATGTTTACATGTATATGTAGTGTGAATAAAAGTTATTGGAACACTTGGAGAAATTGCCTTTGACATTGTTCTTGAAATATGTTCCAAACTGAACCATAAATGTTATCCGTAACACTTTACAATAAGCTTTTATTTGTTATCATTAGCAAATACATTAGTTAATATTAACTGGACATGAACAAAATGCCCTGCTGAAAGAAAAACAATAAACCAATTAGAAACCATATAGAAGTGGTTTCCATTAAAATACTTTTATGAACCATTCGTTTTTTTCCAAATAATCCATTACAAATTTCCTTTCTGTAGTTTGTTTTGGGCATTATTTTAATAGGATTAATCTGACAGGATAACTTGCGACCAATAGAATCCTTCACATACCAGTAGACACCATTATAGTTTTATAATTAAAACCAAGCAATTCCCATTATAGCTATTAATAATTATAATTAATTATTAAATATTACTTAGATAAACATAACAACTGATTATGACACATATTGATCATTTTCTTTACCAGTTGCTCCACTTTACATGTATTCATAGCTCTATGCGTCTGTTTGTGTGTCGTCTGTTAACAGTCGGAGAATACAAATGGAAGTTTACATTAATGTGTTCTTTTATCCCATTTGACCACCATCTGCTTATGAAAACAGTGGCTGTCTCCGACTTTAATTACAGCTATGTGGTGTGCCGGGTCCACAGCTGCAGCTTGCAATTACCAAACGCCCATATTGCTCAGAGAGCCCTGCTTTGATTCGCACAGAGCCAGCTGAGATCAAACTTTACACACGTGCTTCTAAATGAACAGCCGTGCGTTATATGCCAGTGTGACCCCTCGAAGGCCTTCCTCATCACCAAGAGATTTGGTTGATTTATAACAGCGAATTTTAATGTCTGTCACCGTGCTAAAATAAATCTTCTTAGGCCAGCATGAACCGCGGCCTAGGCTGGTTTATGCTAGTTTTGTGCTGGTGTAGCTGGTGTTTCACTAAAGGCATGCTGTGAACCAGTTCCGGTAAAGCTGGTTGAGCCAGGAAGTATGGTTGTTTAGGCTAGTTAAAGCTCCCCGTGAACCACATTTACATTTAGTCATTTGGCAGACGCTTTTATCCAAAGCGACTTACATTGCACTTATTACAGGGACAATCCCCCTGGAGCAACGTGGAGTAAAGTGTCTTGCTCAAGGATACACTGGTGGTGGCTGCTGGGATCGAACCAGCAACCTTTTGATTTACCAGTTCAGTGGTTTAACCCACTAGACCACCATCTCCACATTTTTTGTGGAGTCATGATCAGTTTTACTTACGCCTTATGACATTATGCCATTTTACTTTTCCATAATTTTACTTGCATTTAGTAGGGTGCCCTGTTACGCATCTTCTGAAAGAGTTCCACATCTACAGATCCAAAAACAAGCAAATACTTAATTGTTTGATCTGGTTCCGGAATAGTTTTATTTTAGTCATGGTAGTGATTTGAATAGTCATATAGCTAAAAGTTGGAACAAAAATATTGATAAACAAGAGCTGCAAGCAGCACCACCGGGGCCAAGCCCACACTTTGCGCCGCTTTACCCAGCGTACCCACCACACCCAGCCCATACTTCCCCCAGTGTACCCACAATACGAAATGAGACAGTAGAGCAATACAGTGTATTGGAGGACCAGATTCTGTTTGAATATATTCAAATGTATTATAAACCACTTTAAGTTGCACTGCATACATCGCACTTTATTTTATTACTAAAGTGACAATACATTTCGTTTGTTTACATACTTGCACTATATTTGCACATACTTGCAAATTGAAATGTGTAAATGCGCAACACGCGGTTTGGACCAGCGACCTCTTGCACCCGCAAATTTATCAGGTGCGCCACTCAGTTTGCTTGCTTCACCTGGCAGCGTTCAAGGCTTATAAGCAATTAAATCAGTAACTGATTTTTTTTCGACGGGGAAATCCTGCAAACAGGTGACTCTCACTCACTGACTGCTTGCACCAACCGGAGGGGGAGGGGCCACGTGACTCATTACGCTATTCCCTGCACACAACCTAAGGGATTCCTGCACTTTCCGTCTTTGAGGGCGAGTAAAAAACTGCGACTACCGCAGGGACGGTATAACGGGAAATGTTAGTGGTTTTGACACCGCGTGTTTTTAAACCGCGGTATTTATTGAAACCGGTAATCGGCCCATGCCCATTTGCGACCTCATTAACGTTTGAACAACGACAAAAATCACAATTATTTTGGGTAACGTCTGTGCAGCTCAGTTGAAAAATAATCTGAGCCAACTTTCATGACAATCGAACACAATTTCTAGGACTAGAAGCGAAAAAATGCAATACTGTACTTTTCAAGATGTAATGGGCGGAGTCTTAATGTAACGCTTGGAATAAGATGAGCGTGAGGAGTGCATGGCATGTGCCAAGTAGAATTACTAGGTTCAAAGTTTACAGCCCTTTGAAAAGTGCATTTTTGAACTGTTGGTGGCGCTATAGAGTGAGTGCTAGATACCCCATACTTGGTCACATGGCTTATGAGTACCACCTCTACGAGTGTGCCAATTTTCACCATTTTCCTACGTACGGTTCATAGGGCTACCATAGACACCATTGATTAAGAAGAAGAAGAAGCAGAATAGTAATGCTGACAAAAACAATAGAGGCCATAGCACCTTGGGTCCTGGCCCCTAAAAAGGCTAAAAGCTTTAAGCTTTAGGCCCGATAACTAACGCTAAAAGCTCAATTTCTGAAACTTTTTGACAATGGTTGAATTTATTCGATTATTTTCTGTATTCATGGACGCTGGACACCCATTTAAAGTTCTGTTATTACTGTGTCATCTACCTGTCATTCTCGGTGATATATTCCCTCCTAACATTTATTTGTCACCCTTGTTTTTGTTCTTGAGTATTTCATTACAGAGTATGGCACGTCAGGCAACAGAGGACCTGAATAATAGTCCTTTAGTCATTTTTACTTGAAAGGAGACAAGGACTATAAACAATAAATAGCACACTTTTTTTATTTTTTTAGTGATTGTGTTTTATGGAAGGATAGTTCATATACGTCCACTTTGAAGAGTTATTGCTTTAGATTCTGTCTTTTCTTATCAATGTTACCCATGTGGAGCAATTATTTTGATGTAATCATTTCACGGTGGAGGCAGAGATGTTACTGAGGATGTGGACGACTCATATTCCTCTTGTTTGGGGAACAAACACATTGCATGATAATGCAGCGGAGACCGAAATGTCTCACTCTTATATCAAATAAATATGACAGGAATGAGACAGAGTAAACATTGTTTGCAATGCCACAGAATACAAATGCCCAGGGTACCGCACTGACATTATTTGCAACTAATGTGTCTTTCATTTTTCCTGTGAGCTGCAAAACTATCTTCTAAGGCTTATGTAAAGAATTGAATGCCTCGAAACTTTTGATGTTTAAAGTGACCTTTTCCCGGATGAGTCATCTTAAAAGAGATGTTTCAAAAGCCATCGATCAAAAGGTTCATCTTTAAATATTAAATCTTAAGGAAACAAAGATTATAGCTTCCAAAGATTCTAGTGCATTTCTTTCCCCTCCCGCATGCTTACTCGTTTTTAATGATGCCTCTTTTCTCGCAGGTTTACACAAGGTACGGAAAATGTTATACTTTTAATGGGAACAAAACAACGTCCAGAAAGACGAAACAAGGAGGGATGGGAAACGGATTGGAGATTATGCTGGATATCCAACAAGATGAATATCTGCCCATCTGGAAGGAGACAAGTGAGTTATAATACCTGAGAGAGATGATTTGTCCCCAAAACGTTGCAACGTCATCCCATATTATCTGGTTCTCAGCAGCGTGTCTGCACAATCTGTTTAGATAAACATTTCCAAATTGCTGGTTTATTTGTGATGTATTTTTTTCCATTTGTTTTAATGGAGGGATATGTGAGACTTCACTTTCACATTTTCTGTCTCTCACCCTCCTCCTGTCCTGTTCATTCGCTCTTGTATTGTGCAGATGAAACGTCTTTAGAAGCAGGAATACGTGTTCAGATCCACAGTCAGGATGAGCCACCGTACATCCATCAACTGGGATTTGGAGTTTCTCCGGGATTTCAGACTTTTGTTTCCTGTCAGGAGCAAAGGGTATGAACCGTGATTTTGATCAGCAGTTCTCAAACTTTTAAGACCTGGTGGACCTATGATCAAATCACCCACATACAAATCTTTTGGGTGCCAATTAGCAAGCCAATTATTGGAAGAAGATTTCTTTGCAATTCTAAAACACATTTAGTCAGAGTCAGTAAAAAGCTACCTCCCTTGCCATGAATCACGAATCATGCATATTTAATGTCTGCATCCACTTAAATCTCTCTAATTGAATATCGCTAGCTAGTTGAAAATTCATAATACTGTGAGGCTAAGCTATAACCTATCCGCTCAAACCTATCTGTACAACAATAAACTGTAATACTGCGCCACAAAGGCCAAGTGCAGTAACTACGCAAACACTGGAACTGCAGAAAAATGCCTTAATTTAACTTAAGTTGTGACTGAAAATTTTCTTCTGTCTCTGAACGGTACAAGATTGAACCAGGAGACTTTGTCACAATACGAAATAGATCTCACAAAGCTCATTTCAAGCCATAAGTCAATTTTGAGTAAATGTTACTACGCTTTGCCTTTGTAGGGCAGAATAGTCCTTGTAAATTTCTGCTCTTTAACTTGTTTTGAATGTCGGCAAGCTTGATATGTGCTATTACTTTTAACAACTAGAGTCAATGCAAGATCATTATAAAGGTTCTGTCTAAATAAATGGCAAAATCTGGCAGAAATTCTAAAACAGCTAAATATACAATATAATTTGTAGCCGTGGAAAAAGCTTTTCTGATTTTAAAATATACAATGTTTAAAAATGTATTATTTAAAGGTACAGTATGTGTTTAGGTAATTTGTTTCATTCTGTAAACTACTAACAATATTTCTCCCAAATTTAAAATACAAATATTTAAAATTGAAAACATTAAAATCAATGGTATCCTTAAAGATGAGGTAACACATGCAGTTTCTGCCAATCTCATATTTATCTTGAGTATATTTACTTTAGTAGTGCATACTTCATATCTTCGAAGAGTATTTCGTTTTATCAAATTTATAAAAGACAGATACAGCTGTGGCGTGCAGGAGGGGCGGAACTACAGCACGAGCACACAATACATCATCGCATCATTTCTGCATAACTGTTGATTCACTATAAGTTTGTGTTGTTTACATTATGCACATACACGCCTATGCCAACAAAACATGACTTAGTGGTGCGGTTCATGTTCGCCATCTTTTAGCACCGAGACTTGGAATCAAACCATTTACAAATCCAGCGTTACATCACCCAAATGCAGTGAGCAAATAAACACAGCTAAACTTCCGTCAGCCGAGTGAAGCGGCATTGATGGGCGTGCTCTTTCTCACACTGGCTGGTTGATGAGTGGGCATGCTTTTCCGGCAGAATTGTCCAATGAGGGACTAAGAACCCTTGTTACGAAACGGGAATCCGTGTTCGAAAAAACCCCATCCAAAATCTGTACGAACCCTGGCGGAGTGAATCGAGCAGAGAAATACTACTGCATACGTTCAACTCGTTTTTTGACAAGTTGACCATGTTAAGCTAGAGAAGCCTTCATGGTTAACAGTGAAAAGAAGCCAGAATGCATGAAACAGCATGTTATCTCCGCTTTAAAATTTCTCACAGTTTTCATGTGTCTTGTCATGCTTTCAGTCTTTCATATTGCTGTTGGATGACTTCATGTCACTCCACTAAGGTTTGATATTGTTGAAATTCAACATGAGACTGTGCTAGAATAGCCACAATACATCTAGAAATGCTGATTAAATGAAACTTGGAATGGTCTCTTACGTTTTCCGTGGCTGTACATTGCAATTCAAATTTTGAAAATTTGTGGTTGTGCACTTGTACATGTTCTTTCTTTCTTTCTTTCTTTCTTTCTTTCTTTCTTTCATTTTTTCTTTCTTTCTTTGCGCATACCTACTCTTTCTCCTCTTCCTCAAACTCTGGGTCTACACACATTATCTAACCTCTCTCTATTTATTTTACTCTCTTTCTCTCTGTAGTTGACCTACCTGCCCCAGCCTTGGGGGAACTGCCGTTCCACCAGCGAGCAGATGATCCCAGGTTATGATACCTACAGTATCAGTGCCTGCCGCCTGCGCTGCGAGACTCTGGAGGTTCTGCGTGAGTGCAAGTGCAGGATGGTGCACATGCCGGGTAACGCAACACCGCCGCATTAATTTCCCACTCAAGCTAATCAGTGCGCTAATGTATTCCTCTAATTGCTAAAATACTAAATGAATAAACTTTTCTCATCTAATTTGCTCCAGGCAGCAGTGCCGAAAGCTTAATTCAAGTCTCTAAATGAACTTTCTGTCTAGTCCCACAATATAAGGAGCTTTATTTGTTCGTTTAGCGACTTGGGGGGAATTTTTGATAATCGTAATTTGACAAGCCTCCCTCAAGGAGTGATATGATAAATCGCCACCTGCTGATTTTTAACGTTCCACTCGAACAGGCTCACAAAGCGCAATCAGTAAAAGTATTTATCGTCTCCTTCGATGCCCTTTCTCAGAAAACCAACAACCTGTGGACCGAGGGACGCTCTCTGTCCCCAGACACCTCTTTTCTAATTAACTCCACCGCACGTGAGTTGTTATCAGCGTGGCTTTTTTTAATCGTGTGTGACTGTCGCTGGTCGAGCCCTAATGGAAGCTCTGCCCCTCTGCCTTTTTCCTTTAATGTTTCCAAATCAATCTCCCATAATGCAAATTGAAAAGAGAGGCTGTTCCAGAAGCATTTACTCAAAGGCCGTTTTCGCTTCTAAAGGTGCCACATTTTTTCTCAGACCGGTCGTTATTTTGATGGATTCGCATGGCGACTTGGACCTCCTGTGGCATTGTGTTGATAGGAATTGGGTTTTAAGTCTTTCTAACCGCGTCTAAGGGAGGGTCTGGATCTGTCCATTTTAGCCGCAATTAGACAGACTGATGGTCATGAGGGAGGCGTAAGAAACCGGAACCCATCTTCAGCAGTCGCAAGCAGCCCTCTATCATTTCAGGATGAATAACAAAGCAGAGCTGTGATTTTAATGCACTGCCTCTTTCTCTGCCTCTCAAGCTTTTTCTTCTTTTGCTGGCGGTGAAAAACCAGTAATCATTTTTGCCTTTGATTGATCCGAATCATTATGTATTTTGTTTCTCAGGAGATGCCGATATCTGTACTCCCAGCAAAATCAAATGTGTGGACAAAGCACTTGGTAAGCAGGCATTTTTTATTTTTGCAAACACCCCCAAGTGTAATATCTCTGGAGTTAGTGGCCACAAATAATTAAATACCAGATAAACAGATGTTTTCTGTGTGATGCGGGGTTGGAGTGATGCAGAATTATGCTGGTGATTATTTCGCTTTCATGGGAACTGTAGACTCAGTTCATGAATCAGAATGACGTTTCTAACCTGTTCCGCGGAACCTTGACATCCTTTACAGAACAGCATTATGCTGGAGATCCCTGCGGTGCATTAGCCTCTGATATCCTCACGGTGTTATCGCACGCTGAAGGTGTCTTGTTCCACTGATTTTATGATGCTCGTAAATGGAGCGGCTCATGAAAAGTCGATGACGAGAGATGTATCATTACAATTATGAAAGTCCTTATCTAATAAGCCAGAAATTTAATTATCTTCCCCGTCAAAAAGAATCCTGACCCCATTAAATGGGTAGTTGAACTAAATTCAGATGTATCTTCAAAGAATTGCCTGTTCTTACATTCACTGCACTGGCCTATTCAAATAATATAACTAAACTAAATGATTTTCCTTTATTGGTGGCTTTAACTATTTAGTTATATTCTACGGTTGAACTGGTTTTTCATCATGCAAATCTACCTATAACAAAATTACAGATGAGATCTACTCAATAACTCAATTATTTCTTCTAGGCATTAAATGGAGAGCAAATGAAAATGTACTTAATGGAAAATCTCCTGTGTCCACGGCGCCGTTGGGGGGGAGCAAGGCTGATTCTAAGGGCCCGCGCACTGATACGCAAGCGTACCAAGGGGACCCCTAAAATTTAGTTTTTTAGTCAGGGGCCCAGAACAGCTAGTGTTGCCCCTGCCTGCATCTCATATATTTCTTCTTGAGAAAAAGACCCAGAAATGTCTCCATGTCTCCGTTTCTTAGCAAGTTAAAATTGAACATGATCACACTTATGTCTCATAAAATTTACTCAAATTTAGATAATTTTACCTCTACAATCTATATTAATATTACATCTCCATACTCGTTGTGTATTTTCATTTTGAACAATCATCTAATTTGTTTTTGCTTTTTATTCTACAAGTATGGGTGTCACAGTATACCGATATCGCCAATAACCGCGATATAAAAAACAACATTATTGATAAAACATTTGATTCAATCTGTGTACATCCTCTCAGGGGAAGTTTGTGTGATTTTGTGTATGTGTTTGTGTGCTCTCTTGGATGCCCTTCAGAAACCAAATTAAATCTGAACAACATGCTGAGTGTGTTTCCAGCATCTTATGAATGATTATTTAGCACCATAGTGTTATCTCTCCACATTAGTTTGATGAATGAAGAATATGTGTGCAGGTGTGGGCCAGAGCACCTGCTCTCTCACACAGACACATGCTCACTGTTCTCTTACAGCTTCTCCTCCTCCTACTCTAATCTGATGTCTCTGTGCGTTTCAGCGCTCTTACAGAAAGGTTCAGGTGACACGTGTGCCTGTGAAACTCCCTGTAACCTGACACGTTATGGCAAAGAGCTGTCCATGGTTAAAATCCCCAGCAGGGGCTCTGCTCGCTACCTATCTAGAAAATACGACAAGTCAGAAGACTACATCAGGTCTGTCAATCTTTCTACCATAAGTACAAATTGCGACATGATAACATTATGTACTGAGCATAATAATTTATTCAGTGGGATTCAAAGACCACTAGTAGAAAAAATATGTTGTATTTTGATGCAAATGTTACTATTACAAACACAAAAGAAGATTTTTGAAGAATGTTGGTGACCAAACATGATTTTTTTGGGGGGACCACATGAAACCACTAAAACATTTCTCAAAGTATTTGTTTATATATTCTGTATATTTATGTCATATACAGGTTTTGAATGACATGAGGGTGAATAAATGATGAATTTGTATTTTATGTGTGAACTATCCCTTTAACATCGCCAAGGTGATAAGAAATAGAATAGAATCTTAAACATCTCGTATACATTAATAATGCTTTTTGTTTAAATATATTTGTTTTGAGGTTATATTTTGAAGAGTTCGGTGTTGTCTATAAATTTGATTAAATGCAGTATTTATATTTATGTATATTAAATAGAAATTCCTGCTTAACTAAGTCTTGTTTTTTTTTCATTTGTTGTAGAGACAACTTCCTTGTTTTGGACATATTCTTTGAAGCTCTAAATTATGAGACAATAGAACAGAAAAAAGCATATGACGTTGCAGGATTATTAGGTGGGTATTCCCTTACAGAACAAAAATATATTGGAATATACTGCAAAATATAATGCGATATATTACATAATACATTTCCATATATTGGAAGCTGGTGCTAATATTTTTTAATATACAGCAATTTATGCATTGACAATATATAGAACATATACATATATTTAGAAACGAAGACAAAAATGCATCTAATATTCATCACATTTGATCTTTTATTGAGTATATATTGCAAATAGATGTTCCCATATAAATGTGATTGTATATTATATATATATATGGACACATTCACAGAATGAGTTAAAGTAGGTTTCTAGTTCCCAGCATGGGTTTTAGTAAATATACAGCTCAAAAGCATAGGAATGTAGATAGATCTGTATTCTAGACCTTGATTTAACTATATGTACTGCATGCAAACTGTTGTTTGTCTGTATTATTTTCAGGGGACATTGGTGGGCAGATGGGTCTTTTTATAGGGGCTAGTGTTCTAACCATTTTGGAGATTCTGGACTACGTATATGAGGTACCCTTGTGTTGTCTCATCCCTTTGCGTCTGTTCAGCATGCATTAATTTTTAATCAGTAATTCTGCATGCAGCGCAGCAGTGTCTTTATTCTCTTTCAACATTCTAAAGAGTGCTTCTCGACTCATAAGAGCAGATACTATGAGGCCAGCCGTCTGAGCTGAGCAGCTGAAGAGCTGAGGCTGCAAAACTCACTTTATACCCCTCATTTGTCCTTCTTTTCCTACTGCCCTTTCCCCTTCTCGCTTTCTTAGAGGATTAAACACAGACTGGAGCGTTTGCTCAGGCCACAGCGAGAAGAGAAGAAACACACCCAACAGCAACAACAGGCCAGCACAGTCGCCACAGTAAACCTCGAGGAAATGAAATCTAAGGTGAGGAACATGTACATTTACTAACAACAGTGCAAAAAACATCACATATCAAATCTGTGAATAGCAAAAAAGTACAAATGGAAATAAAATATTAACATATATTTTTTCATTGAAAAAAAACTTTGCACTCAACTAAGGAAATGTAGCCGTATACATGTGGTCATTTTTCAGTGAACTAGGCCTCTAAAACTTAAACTGGTGACTTTGTCATTATATTGTTGTTGAATCTTTTTTTGGAAGTGCCAAGCTGCTAAAGGCTGATGAGCTTGCTCAAACTATAGTAAAATCCTTCCCAGACAGCCACAAAGGGCCCAGATCCAGCCTACATCTGGCCCACGTGGAATCCACACATACCCAATTTCGGTCAGATCTGGGCCAACACTTTTGGTGTCTGGGTCGCTTTTTGCATAGTCACATTTTTGAAAGCCATTTTATTCACAACAGTAAGATGTAAGAATTAAAGGGGTCATATGGCGCGAATACGTGTTTTTCTGTGTCTTTGGTGTGTTATAAATTGCCATTAGACACGTAAAATTGTAATAAAAAAGTAACAAAACGTAACAAAAGATGCATTCTATCTAAAAGCGAATTCTCACCCAGACCTGCCTGAAACGCCTCGTGTAACCACACCCCCACAAATCTACGTCAATTGGTGGTATAATTTGACTAAGAGCACCGAAATGTATACGCAAGTAAGGTGGGCGTACCTGTCAGTACAATTGCTTTGGAACCTGATGTTCCAAATATGGTAAGAGGCGTGACATTTCCTTCACACGCTTGCAGTAATCGACCAATCACTACACACTTGCTAACTGGCCATGAGCTTTGTAAAAAATCTGCGCGTTTCAGAGAGGCGGTGCAAAGAGAAGATACAAACATGCACAGTATGTGGAAAATACAGCGTTTTTGCACCTTAAACATATATCTAAACGATAACATTTGTTTTAGCTGTGTCATTTGACCCCTTTAAAAATGAATCAATGCAGAAAGCATCTGACTCTCATTGTTCCTGTCAGGATTCCGGAGAGATGAGTCGGAGTCACTCGGAGGGAGCTTACGCGAACACAGTCCTCCCAAATCACCATCATCACCATACCCGTACCCATCATAGAGTGTTTGAAGACTTTGCCTGCTAGGAATCTGTCCGGCAGGTCTAGTGCTGTTGACAAATACAGAAAGAGTCTCTCTGTGCTGAGTTTGGGCTCAGTGATAGACCCTCAAATCTCAGTGCTGATCTCTATTGCTGTCATCAGTTAAAGCTACAGCCAAAGTCGAACTCTAAACCTTTTGCTTCTGACTGATCGCAGGCACGGATTGGACACCCCATTGTGATCCAGCAAGAAGACCCATCTGACACCCCTTCCTCTACCCCTCCTCTCACCGGAAGTCACTGGCAAATCTCAGATTTCTACACCGAATACTTTGATACCGGGCATCTAAAATAACATCAAGGCATAGACTGCATGACATCTAGATGTCTACTTTATTATTCAGATCCTGTTTAAAGCGTTATATTCTCTCTATTTTGTCAACAGTTAGAGTTTTATTCAGTGAATTCTCATCTTGTGAAATATTATAATTCAGATAAATCGACAACTGTAAATGATGTATTTGAATCATGACTATCAACCCTTAGAATCCAGAGGGTCCGAACAATAGCTTTACTCTGGAATACTCATAAAGTAAATCATGAGAAAGGTGTAGAATAGTGTGTGTCAGAAAATTTAACTATATCCAATTATTATTGGGTATGTCTGGTAAATGTTTTCTTTATCTCAAATGATTTACGATTCATTTAACTTAAGTATATTGAATAGTCCACTAATTTTGTAATGTTATTTATAGAGACGTAATGTGTGAGTGGTAATGGGTATCATTAGCAGCAACAACATAATCTTTTGTAAGGTTACTTCCTGTTGGAGAGCAGAATGTGTACAGTAAAGCCCAGCAGGCCCAGATGACATTGTGGTAACCATATGGAAAATGTTAATTTCAACCATCGGTTGATAGATTCACCTCCCCAGACCTCCCGAAAGTGTTTAATAAAACAGACCGTATGTTCCTGGTTTCACTTATGAACGAGACAGAGTTAAACGGCCCCACAGAGAATGATAAAGTGTGTTTGCTCAGCACACTTTCAAACTATGAGTAATCTCATGCTACACAATATATGGTGGTTGTTTGAAAGGTGGTTGATAGGGTTTTCTCTGTATTTTTAGCTGTGAGGTCTAGCAGTAACTTTGACAAAGAGCCAAGTGTGAAAAGCATTTTGTTTAGAAGCCAACGTCTTTTATGGTGAGATATTAAGCAAGTGCTAATACAACTTTTCATTTAAGCTGCAGGTATAATCATAATGTCAACTAATTCCAGAAACGCATTTGTGGTTTCCAAATATGGCTAATATTACCATGAGTCAACTGTGTAGCTCCCCTCAATTCTTTGCATGGTCACAGCAACCATTAAAAACATTTACAATGGTTGCCTTTTTTTTGAAGAAAAGAAGCAAAGCCTACCACTGGAGTGAAAAAAAACTTTTTAATCAATTCTGGAAATGGTATGTTTGTCTGATTCATGTTTGAATATGTTGATATTAGATTAATAGATGTTCTAAAGTATATGTAAGATTTTATGATTTAAAGCAAGAATCAGTAATATATACATATATATGTAAATCCCTTTATTACTGAAAGTGCAAAATCAGTTTCTCCTACTTGAACCCTTTCCCATATTAAATGATGTATTTCACAAGATTTATAAGTCGCAGTGACACATATAGATACATATCCGCTATAGATTAGTTTCTTTCTTGGTTAGATACAATCAGCAAGAAAGCTTTTGCATATTGATGTCCATCCACTTTTCAGTCTCATTTTTGTATACCAAAACCACGCACACAGTCCATCCATAAAAAAGTAATCATGGCTAATATGGGCTTTTAATATTCATAAAACTGTATCACAGTGACATTTTTAAAGGTTCCCGTCCGAGTCTTGATGGCACCCCGAGCCAGTTATGCATAATAATACAGTTTACTGTCATACATAACTCTGCTCTCAGCAGTGAATGCAGAATAGCTGACATACCAGTGCATGTCAAAGAATTGCGGTGGAACAAATCACTCAGATTTGATTTGGCATTATCTGTCAACCTCACGCACTCGTGCAGTTGTGTATTTCTGCACTTGCGGCCTATCTCTCGTGCGCAGAAGGAATACCTCCGAATGTTAAAATGCAAACAAGCGTCTGCACAACTCACAGGTCCTGAAGAAGAAGCTGAAAACTGGGTTTTTCAAAAGAGTACTTGACAGCCATTTTGTGATTTAGGGGAAGACCTACATCAAAGAGAATGTGGATGTTTGTCTTTAAAATTGCATTATCTAACAAAGCGCTCGGTTATGAAGGTTTTGCTTTTAGAATATATATATTTTTAAATATTCAACATTCTGATATTATTTATTCCTCACAACCCGGTTAGGTCATTTAAGCGACGTTCATCTCTATATGTGTGTTTCTAAAATCGTTACGGAGCTTTAACTTAAACTATTCTAGTTATATTCATTTCCACTCGATTTTGGCGGCCGAACCACCATTTAGCTACACGTGGGGGCTATAAAATGAGGCTGCGAAATAACATCATGCTACACACGGCATCAGGACTAATCAGGCTAATTACCCATTACACTCCAGAGCCTAATGGACTGTGCACAAGACTACAGAGAACACATAATACAGTTTGTACAAAGGTCTGCTGTTATGACCGTGGTTTCCGTTAGGACACATTTTATAAATGTAACAATGGTATGTACTGCAGTCCAATAATAAATCTTGATGAATTAATCGCTTTGCCTCTGTTCATTTCACAGTAATGAGTTCTTTTGACGGCTTTCATTTCTACAGAGAGTCACTCTATTTAAATAAACTCAATTAGCACAGAACATTTGACTTGTCCCTCATTCTATAAAATGAGCAGTAATTTTTTAAATAAATTATAACAATATCTTTATGAAACATTTTGGTGTTGTAACAAAGGTTTTAAGTAGGCGCGCTTTTTACAACTTCACCGCTCAAATTGAGGGGGGGGCTGGCTGGGGGGTGACTAAAGGCAGTGATGACCCCTTTAAGAGGTAACATGCATACGGGGTTCAGATCTGTTTATATTAGGGGGGAAAACGACATCTGATATTTGTGCGGATAAGATACTGTAAATATTGCGAAATAATTATTTACAATAATAGAGTTCCACAGGGATGACGTGTTTTTGTAGGCCAACCGTGAAGTTAGCGCCGCACTGGTTCCCTCGACCAAAAGCCTATATAAATGTTTCCCGTAAACTTTTGGGAGATTGCAAAAATTATACTCTGTGTACAAATAAATATACAAAGGTTAATGATATTTAGAAACGTTTTGTCTATCAAGATAAACTTTGTGTTAATGTTGAAGACTAAATACAATCAGAAAAAAGCTAAAGCTAACGTGAAACAGACTACACTAGGGTTGCTCAATAAAATGAATGAATCCCCATCCACATTGATGGAGATTTGTGTCATGTTGCATTATTTGTGAAATGTATATGCACATTGAAGCCTGACATCTCTGCAAAAGAAGTTGCTTTCAGTAAGTTTTTACCAACCGCTGTTTTTAAGACACAATAAAGCGGGTTAACTAATGTGTTTTATGTCATAGATTAAAACGTGAAAATATTTAGAAGTTTTGCTAACCACATAGGCTACCTTATTTCAGGCTATTTACCAAAAACCCATTCAGAAAATGCATTGATTTTGGGGCGATGGCACTGGAAGTTTTAAAATGCTAACTCACTTCTGGGGTTTGCAAAAGAAAATATGTGAGGCCTGCGGTAGGCCTACTCTATTTACTGTTTTCCTTGCCAGCGTTGTTTTAAAAGATTCAGATCAGAATGATGATACAAACATACACAGAGTATTTTGTTTTCGGATCATGTTTATACTGTAGCCTACTGTTTTATAAGGTGGGTAACAGTGCCACACGCATTGCATTATAGCGGAAACACAGATTGCCGTAAAATCTCATCTTCGGTGGGTAAGTGTTGTCTCTTAAATGACAGATAACTTTAAGGTGACTTTTCATGCCTCTTTAAAAATGTAACCCAGATAGCACAATCCGTCTGGCTTACGTCTATTTGACGTCTGCATTTACATCTGCAAGACATCTGCAATACATAGTTTGCTCATCTGCAATACGTCTCGGAGACCTCTGAACGTCTGTAATACATCTGCTAAAGATCTGGAGATCTGCTGCGTCAAAACATCTGCTAAACATCTTAGTTTAGCTTTACATCCATTCTAAATCATAAACATCTTACTGACATCTTCTAGATGTCTATATGACATCTGACAGCAGACATCTCCGAGACGTGTTGCAGATGAGCAAACTATGTATTGCAGATGTCTTGCAGATGTAAATGCAGACGTCAAATAGACATAAGCCAGATGTATGTGTGCTATCAGGGTAAACTGGTATAGTTTCTGATAAAGCTATCTTAATCCCCAAAAATGCTAATAAATGCCCACTTGCGCTCGGAAATATAATTTTTCATACACATTTTTAGGGTAATTTTCTCTCTTTCTCTTTGTACTGTATTTATCCCTCTTTCTCATTGTACTGTATTTATCCCTCTTTCTCTTTGTACTGTATTTATCCCTCTTTCTCTTTGTACTGTATTTATCCATTCCATTTTTTGAATTCTCCAAATAAACTGGACACATTTAGCCTTGCCGTGTTTACACCGCGCCGCATCCGGTCGCGCCCGGTTTAGACACAGTGTTTTGTCTGCTGTTTTCATTACGACAGGCTATTTAGTTCAGTAGCCTTGACAACGCCATAAATAAAAGTTTAAAGTCCAGAAAAAAGTTATCTGGAGCTTTTGGATAATAGGTAAAAAATGATACTTTTGATTCTGTTAAATAAACTGAATAAAGAACATATTTAGTATTGTTTTACAATATTTTTTTTTTATTAAAAACTAGTTTAAAATATGTTTTGTTTTAGTATTCAAGCAATTTCTGGTTCCCCCTTAAAAAAAATCTCTCTCCCCATAAAACATGATTCAATTTGAGCATTGCTATTGATAATGCCTAAATAAAGCAAATACAACCTAAGATCCATTAATCTTGTACTGAAAACGGTGCGCAATGCCAATGAAACTGATGTTTCACAAAACTAAAGTGATAAAATACTTTAAGTAGTAAGTGCTTGAATGTAATAAAAATGATTTAGTGGTGTAAATTATTGAACATCATTGAGCTGTACTGTAACAGAGTGATCCTCTGGGTTCGGATGTTGTGCAACTTTACCAGGATAAAATGTGTATTATTACATACAGCTGACTTCAGCTGACTGGTACATGTCCGGGTTCACTGTGTGCCCAAAGACAGCTTGTGTGGTACAGAGGGGGCATATAAATAGAGGAGAACAACCAATAAACTGTGTTCATAAAATGCCGCAAAATTTACAGCCTCTCATTAACAGTGACGTTTAATCTAGATCCCATTGGGTAGCCTTTGATTCATGCTGCAATAACCCAAAATATAAATGCCAATGCAAAAGCAATATAGCAGCGCATTCAGATCCGCTCCTGGCGGGCCACAGTCTTGCAAAGTTTTAATCCAACCCTGCTTTTAACCTGCCAAAAGTTTCAAGTAGTCCTAAACACCTTGAATTGCTGCTTTAGCTGTGTTAAAGCTGCAGCCAAAATGTGGTGGATAGTGGCCCTCCAGATCTGATGTGTACCTATAAATAGAGAAAGAGAGAAGACAGAAAACAGGCTGCTACACATTTGTCTAAGTCTTTATTAAACATTTGTGCAATAATAATAGAACAAAATATAGAATAATGAGAAAATATTTATTAAGAAAATAAATCAACAAAGGTGAGGTTAAGAAACAATTTTGTGAAAGTATACATCTGAGAGCAGGTAAAATCCCTTGATCCTTTGCTGCCCCCTAAAGGCCAGTAGCGGCTTCAATCTGCACCCTGTCTGTGATACTCAAGTCTATTCACCTTCATCGTGCATCATGTATCATTAACAAAAGGTATCAAAAAAACATATCAAGTTGTTAAACCTATTTCACAGCTCTTTTTGATCCCTAGTATTGTGACATTGTTTTTTTTTCAGATCTTGTCAGTGTACTGCATTAAGTTTATAACTGCTTAAAATTTAAATATATTAACAAAACACTAGTAAAAACAGTAAACATAGGAATCAAGAGAGTAAAACAAATACAAGCTTTGTATACTTACTTTGAAAACCAACCACACAAACAATAATCTCACTGATAATAATCTCATATATATATACCAATGTGTCGCCAGATAAACACTTTGTGTTTTATGAATGGTGACACATAACGGAGGGTAAGGAGTGCATCTTAGACAATTCTCCGTTTTTTTTTTAAAGAATTCCAAAAGATTGTTCAGCATGAAACTCATCTGGAGTGTTTCTGTCAGCGGGCTCTGATAAATCTGAAGAGTATTGCACTTGCGTTGTGCTCCTCAGCACACAAACCATGTATCTTGTTAAAAATATTTGATATTTCTTGTGAAAAACATATTATGCTTTATGGAAGGTGGTCAATAAAATTATTAGTGCAAAACCTGAATAGACTTAATCTGAAAAATCTCTGAGGCTGTTTGAATGGTTCAGAATATATGCATAAAATATTATGGGACTATGAAGCTATCCTGGTTGAAATGTTTTGCAATATGAAAAGGTTTGATGACATTTGTTATTTGGCACTAAATGACAATGAAACACAGTTTGTACCTTCTTAAAAAATATCTTCACAATATTTTTATAACAAAATAGCGCCCAAGGGTTAATATATGTACAAATATTTACAAAAGCATTAAAGGAATCACAAACCAACTGGCAGAACACAGCTCTTGCTATGGTTCATTCTCACTTAAAAAAACCCTGTAACATTAAATATATATAAGTTATTCTGCTTAAATAGTTTTGAGCTCAAATGTACCCTGTGACATCTGTGCTGACAGGAACCAACCAAAAGTATTGTGAAACTTTTAAAGGCACGGACATTTAGATATGTTTTGCTAGTGATCATTTGCTAGTTCAAGTTGGTTAAAAGACAAACAAACAAAGTGATTGTTCACCCAAAAATACAAATTCTGTCATCATTTACTCACCCTCTTGTCATTTCAAAACTGTCTGACTTTCTTTCTTCAGCAGAACACAGAAGAAAATATTTAGAATAAAGTTAGTAACCGAACAGCACCTGCACCCATGTCAATGGTGCCAGTTAACAACATTCTTCAAGATATCTTCTCTCGTGTTTTGTGGAATAGTCATACAGGTTTAAAATGACATGAGGATGAGTAAATGATCACAGAATTTTTGGATGAACTATCACTTTAAGAAAGCTCGTAAAGCCTCTGCTAGTTATAGTGTATGTTTTCAATCACTTTTTGGTACCAGCATTTTTGATTATTCAGCGTTTTGACTACACAGAGTAAATCCCACTGAATGAGGTGGAGTTATCACCTCCTATCGCTCAATCTTTCAGTTTTGTTTTTATGTACTGTTGGCCTGCTCTTGTTCAAACAGCAGCATGGCGAGCTGAGATCTTGATCCAAGACTGTCCAGCATGCTCTGTACACACCTCTGGTAGATATCTTCACTCAGACGAGGATTACATGGCTGGTAACTGTACTTCTCGTGAAGGGCCGACTCCACTGCTCGGAAAACATGCAGGTTAGAGTACTTCAGGAACATGTCATAAATATCCAGGCTCTCCAGGAGCTCCTCGTTCTCCTGGACGTCCGAGGACATGCGTGTCCTCGCTGCCATGTAGTCCGCATTGTAGAAACACGCCTCACTGAAGGAACTGCGATCGAAGTGACCGGCCTCCTTGACCAAATCGGCCATGTTGGGACTGGGCTGGTTATGATAAGCAATGTTGGGATTGTAGTATTGGAAGTGGATGGGAAAGAACACCTGCCAGCTGTTTATGGAGTTCATCCGACAGCGATTGAGAAACTCGGAGTTGACGTTGGTTTTCACAGTAGCGATGAAGAACAGCGTGTCAACTGGGTGCTTCTTGGAGATGATGTCCATGAGTTTGATTTGGGAGGGACTTTCGCTTTTAACGCTGATCCAGGGGACTTTGACGGTGGGATACCTGTGCTCGTAGGCGTTGATTTGTGCTTTAATACTGGCGAAGATGTCGTTCTGGTTGACCTGCTGGGCTTCGATTGGATCATATATGAAGAGAAACGTCAAGATGGCGTTCTCGCTGGTCTCGAACGCATTAGTGGCATACACTTCCAAAAACTGGTGAACATGCTCTCGGTCTTGATGAGTAACAGGTAGGATGATGTGAACCCTGGTTGCCTCGGTAACATAAGGCATGGGGATGATCTCCATCCGACTGAGAGGCCTGACTAGGTGGACCCTCTTGGTGATGGAGCGACTGTGTCCTTTCTGGTTAACCACTTCCAGCTGTAGATCCAGCTTGTACTCCATCCCTCTGGTTGGGTCAAAGCGTCTGTATCCGTTAATAAGCTGCTGCTTCTTCAGATGAAGAACGGGCTTGTATTTCTTGTTCAACTCGCCCATAGCAGTCTCGATGACATCGGCAACATCCAGTTTATCGATTCCACTGAGCTCGCACTTCGGTGAGCCATCGACGCAGGTGAACACCTGATCCTCAGTGAAGTAATCCCAACGCAGGACCTCGAAACGTGTTTTTGGCTCAAAGGGGGGATTGATTCCAATAGGCCACAGGGCACTACGGTTGCCGTCGAAGGCCATCACGCTTACATGTTTTATTTCGTCCTGGTGAAAAGAAGAAAACAACCGCTATTGTTTATTTCTTCTTACTGAAATACTGATATTAAGCATTTTTTTAAAGATATTTGATGAGAAGTTTATTATCTAAAATTCGCAACACTACATAATGACCAAAGAGAAGAGTGCGAACATTTTCACTCGCTCTTTCAAAATGCACTGCTAATAATTTTTTTATTTTTATTGTTCTTGTACTTGAAAGATCAAGAGGAACCTTTTCTTACTGTAGTACTGCCATTTTCAGAACATGCTCGGAAGGTTACCTGCAGTTTTTCAATCTCCTTGTATGTTTTCTGCAGCTCGATCTGAGCGAAATGGTTGTGTAGTCTATACATCTGTTCAGGATCGGTCACTGGGTGGACGGTCAGGGCGTTCTTAAACTGCTCATTATCTTCCTTACTGGGGTCAGAATTTTTGCCCATTTCATAATAATAGTACTTCCTACCCTGGAAAAAAATATAAAAAGGTGGTTAGTGATGTAGTGGCTTTATTTATATTTCAATTATGTCAGTGTACTATTCAAATCAAATTCAAATGACATTTTTCAAGGATGAACTTACATCTGGTAAGCAATAATTCAACTGGCTGCAACAAATTATTGTCTAAAGCACTTTTACAAAAACTTTTTGTAAAAACTTTAACAAAATAAAATCATCATTAATTCACTTTTATGTTGATCCAAACCTGTTTGTAACTCTCGTTCCCTGTTTGAAACTCAACAGGGTCATTTCAAATTGTACTGTGTTCAATGTCAGAAAGTGATTTTGATTTGAAACGATAATAAGGTGAGTGACAGAATTGTCTATTTTAGGTGAACTAAGCAAAGTAAATACTTTCGACACTGCAATAGAACTGTTCCATTAAAAGATGTGGGTGACAGGAAGTGCTTCCACAGTAATGGCAGAATCGGACTTATAATGGGATTAAATGTCAAAACGGAGACAGTACATCATGTCTAATGCGTCTGATTCAGAGACTCTTTTTTCCCATATCTCCACATTGACATCCAGACATCTGATGCTCTGCTGATGGATTAATAGAGGTTTCAGAAGCTTTTCAAGCACAGATTAAACAGAGGACCCCAGACCTCTTCAAACAAAAGTGTGAAATATGATTGAATCTCTAAAAGCGAGATTCAATTCTGAACTGTGAGGATGCACATCGCACCATAGCTCAATAAGATGGTCAAAAAAGCCACAAAGACTGGGAAATTTTTGCAACAAAAAATACAAAGACCACAAAAAAAAAGGAGAAAGATGGTGGTGTATGTAAAGTACTAAAATATTTGTTTTATTTACTATAGTTCTGCCAGGGTACTCATAGTTTAACTGACTTAAAGAAAACTATGAAACGGCTTAAAATCACATAGAAACTGTAACTCAATTTTAATAGATCCTTCAACCCATGAACCACATCACTAGATTATGTATGCTGAATCACAAATAACCATATTAACATAAGTAACACTGTGTCCAAGTCTCCACTCATTTCAAGTGACAGAACTATTTAAACAGCCGTTTATGAGCACTTTTATTCATATTTACATTTACATTTAGGCATTTGGCAGACGCTTTTATCCAAAGCGACTTACATTGCATTATCCTATACATTTTAAATAGGTATTTGCAATCCCCTGGGATCGAACTCACAACCTTGCGTTGTTGACGCAATGCTCTTACCACTGAGCTAAAATATTTTAATAAATTGTAAAAGTGAACCGCTGTCTGGGATTTTGTTAGGGAGATAAAGTTTATGGTGGGGTTTTTTTAGTATCACAGCAAACCATCAGTTTACAGTATATCAGCATTTTTTTGTCATTTGCTAAAGGCATAGAGCATTTGGAACCAGAAACGGTATATGGTGGTGCGTGAAGTCAGATTTAAAGGAATAGTTCACCCAAAAATGAAAATGCTCTCATCATTTACTCACCCTCACATTGTTTCAAAACTGTGTACAATTCTTTGTTCTACTGAACACAAAAGAAGATATTTTAAAGAATGTGAGAAGCTAAACAGTTTTGGGTCACCACTGACTAGCATATAGTTTTACCTTATCATGGAAGTCAATAGTGACCCAGAACCGTTTGGTTACCAACATTTTTTGTGTTCAGCAAAACAACACAGGTATGGAACAACATGGGTGAGTAAATGATTTAAATGTTTTGGGGAACTGTAATGAACGGTTAGAATGAACTATGGGAATTGGCATAAGAATTTTTCATTTAAATCATTTTTATCATTACTAAACTTAACTTTAAAGGAAAGTTGGTATTTTTATTTTACTGCTTTTGCTCCACATTTTCTCAGAGCAATAAACCACAAGAGACTGCGAATCACTGTAACGACCTCCTATAGCTTATTGCTTTATTATTTCCTGCTGCTTACGAACGGCAGTAAAGAGGTAATCCAGCGGTGAACTCTATGTAGGTGTGTAATGGCCAGTGAGGAGCAGTCACTAAGCACCCGAGCCGATTAAGACCGCAGTCAGAGAAAAGTGAATGTAATCTCATCAAGCTATTAAAAGAACAAGGTAAAACACTATGCTACACACTTCTGCATTGACATTACAGCCACATAAAACTAACCAAACACAAATCAAATGTATTTATGTCTGGGAAAGGTCTTTATCTGCTATTTAAGTGGAACGGCTAATAAAGAATAATACTTATGTTTATAAAAAGCGAGTGAAAAAAACACATATTATGCACATGACAACAATAATTTGGGAATGAGAATGTAAACAGGTATGGAAGTTCACAAAAAGGCTAATTTTGTTAACACAGTTGATGTTTTCATTTCAAAGCTTGCTATGCAAAAAACAAAGCTTGCTCATAAAAATGTCAAACATACTGTCAAGATCGATCCACCCATCTGTTACAAAGCCTGTGGCTGTCACACAGACAGGTGTAATATCACAGGACAGCTGTTTCGGGTTGAGATTCTGTCAGGATTTCATGTCTTTTTTAGCACCTATTACAACAAGTGAAGAAAAAGTTATAAACGTTTTAAAAGTTATAAGTTTCGCAAGACCCAAAAAAGGGCAAAAGGTTGCTTCTAAGGTTCTTTAGGTATTTTGCTTTTTAGGCCGTTTAGATATTTTACCGGATGGTATCAATAAGTAAATCAACACTAGCCTAATGACAAGCTACAGAGACTTTCTTTCCACGTGTTATTTTTAAGGCTAATGCATATTTGAGACTCTTTCTCACGCTCGATTTCTGAGTGTTGACAGAATTCCCAGCAGGCTCTGGGTGAACAAGGTTCTGGGGGAGAGACACCTCTAAATGAGGTGCTTCATACTATCATCCAACATTTGTCTGTAGAAGTAACAGGTCACAATGCATGTGTTAAAAATAATTCAGGCACAAGAGTCATTTATATGTGTGAAAACGTTAAGATTGAGACTGTATTACATGTTGATGTGTTGTGTCATCCCCATAAAGATAGAAAGACTATAAGGTCCAACATTTTCTATACCTAGTCTATCTATATGTGTAATTTCTCACCTCAAATTCTTCCACACAGTTGGTATCCGCATAGTCAATGATACATCGGCCCAGCCACTCGTCATGTCTGGCGCTGAGGATGTCATTCCTGCAGTTCTCCAGGAATGGTTGAAGCTTCAGCAAAAGACTGCGGGACAGCAGGTATCCGAATCCCCCATAGCAGTACCGCCCCTGCATCTCACCACCTATAAACTCCTCTGGGCTGCCCATGTAGAGCACCCGGTCTATACTCAAGTGCTCCACAAGAGCCTTGATACGATCTGCCTGTGTATACGTGTCGTCTTGAGCGAGGTAGAACCAGTCGTATTCTGTGATGTAGTGTTCGAGAATGTACTTGATGGTTTGGAACATGTTCCAGATGAGCCGCTCGTCACCGTGGGTGACCACAGACATGCCGTGGGGCGTCTTGCGGCTTCGGGTCCCGGTGAAGAATACAACATTGTCCAGATGATGGCTGATGGTGCGGTTGACGGCCACACCCAGAGTGTTGATGGTGTTTTTGGAGGTCAGTATTCCCACAAAAAGACGCTCTCGGATTCCCAGCTCTGTACTGATGTATTTTGCCCTGTTGGAACAGACAACATTAGGTGATTTAACTGATGGGATAGCTATCCGATCGGAAGACGCTTTGTGCCGCATACATCTGCCATGTGTTAAATGCATCTGGTGGTTCAGCGTAACTGAACTACATCAGAAAACAGAACACTTTGGGAGCCTTTGATGATGAAAAGAAAATGTGGCAACAATTTTTGCTGCTTCCTGTTTCTAAACAGCTTTCAAAACGTTGCTACATGGAATTATTAACTGTATATAAAGTGACTATGGTAAATAACTGGATAGTAATCCATTTAATCAAAGTGCTTAAAATCTAACAAACCATCTTTTAAACTTTAAACTTTTTTTGCTAAGTTTAACCAATGTCTGGGTGTGGGTATGTCAACACCCTAAAGAATTACAAGGTTTAACAGTAAAAAGTTAGTAAGAGGATGACGTGAACCTAACCTATAATAGAACATGCCGACCCTTTCACAGGATTAGTTAACAGCACACCCTCCTAATTTACCTCAGTGTATTGTACGACTTGACTGAAATGGAAAAAGGAGCACCATGGGAGCAAACTTTAAAGATTACATAGTCAAAAAAAGTAAACTGTTTAGGCTTACTACATCTAGGTTTTGACATATTTTTCAATGTGTGTAAAGCAGCAAAGAGCCAGACACCTTGAAACTTATCTTGTAAATATTTGTGGAATGGCAAAAGCGCATATTTGAAAAAAGTCCCAACAATGAGGTCTAGAGGTGTGGGTCTTACATGTTACTAGAAGCTGAAACAGAACTCAAGCTTCCGGGTTCAGCAACTGTAGCACCGTGGGGAATTAAGAAACTACAAAAAGTGTTGAAAATAGTCTAGTCGCGGGCAGTTTAGGACAAAAATAGTGATATTACGTAATACACTCACTGTATCAAAAAAAAGAGAATTATTATTAAAACATTACTAAAGAAAGTGTTGGTGGACTGCTTTAATGTGTGTTCTGTAGAAAAAAAGGTCTGGAAATGACATGAGAGCGACATCCCTTTAACCATGATATTTGTTGTAAAAATAGTATTACAAATGATTAACCAATCTGCCTTCCCTTTACTATAATAAAACCATTATTAATTGCCATAAAGGGAATTTATTATTTCATAAATACAGCAAACTTTTCTTGTAATAAATGATGTAGAAAATATTGATATTTTAAGAAAAACATCCGATTTTCTTTGGGAGAGTACTACACACAAACACAACTCACTATTTGTACTGCACTTCAATTACTCTACCAAGGGGGGCTGTAACAGGGTGATATGGTCTGCCACACAGGGGGCCCAGAAGAACCCTATAATTCCTATGTGGGGCTTTGGGGCCCAGAGTACAAATTACCCAGGGGGCCCATAACCCCCTAGCAGTGTCCCTGACTTTACCCTGCCCCCATTACATTTTAATGAGGACATTATTTGCCCAATTTGTAATTCTATTGTTTATTTAACATAGAGACGTCCCATGTTTTATTTCATTAAGTTTTACATTTGTTTTAGACACTAGAGTTGTTGCGTTCCCACATAGGGTCACTAATGTAAATGTCACTAAGAGTAAGCTGCCAATGGGACGCCTGATAAAAACAGTAACTTACACGAGAACGCAACAACATGCCTCCTATATAAATACTGTTTAGGTTTAACTCTGAGACACCACAAAGGAAACATCATGAACATCATGAAAAGACAGATGAAGCAGGCCCGTCCAACGTTACCTTACCTGAAAACTTTCTTGGGCTGAGTCTGTTTCACTGGTCTGTAGGGGATAATTCTCGGCTGAAGGTCTTCCTCATCCTCCTCACCATCATTCCCAGTGGAAATGGAGTTGGGTCTCCGGGCTCCTTTTAGGTTTCCCTCCTGGGATAAATTCGTTGCTTCATCTCCAACAGGGTTGTTTTCACAGCCCTCTTCTACCCAGCCCACACTCAACAGACTCAGAGTAAATCCCAGAGAGATCCCGATAACAACCGGCCCGATCGGCCTCAACAGACCGATCAACATAGAAAACCTCATCGCACTCCGACTATTGGTTTAATCGCCTCCTTTAAACGTGATCTTCTAAACAGAAAAGCGCACATTTAAGAAATCCGTTTTTATAATGCTAACGGGAGCTGCATTGAATGGTATCACTAACCTACTGCGATTTCGCGTCACCTTGGTTGGAATTACTAAGGCAGTCGTACGTGTCAGTGGCTCTCTTCCTCCTCCCATTTGAAACCGACGGCTCCGCCTACAAGACCAAACGTCATTACAAAGACCGCGGCTCACCTCGATGGGCGGGGCGTTTAACTGTCAAAGGCGGGGATATCCCTTTTAAAATCCAATGATATGTAACGCCGCTGTCTTACGCACACACGTTTATCCCCGTCGGCGTTTCACTTTAGTAAAGCTCAAATCCATTTCCAATGTGCTTTTTGCGGACAACAACAGTGTTCTGTGTACAAAAGTGCCGCTTTATAAACATAATCACTGTTTATATTTTCTGTCATGAGCTCGGTAATGAAAAGGTATTTTTAAAAGCTGCCTGTGAAGATTATTACGCATAGATGCTGTTTCGCTCACAAGAGGGCGATGTTGGCTAATATTAAATGATCATTAGAACACTCATTTAGGGGACATGATTTTCTCGTGATATTTAAAGGCAATTGTGAGGCTGTTTGAGGCATTAACACAATTAATAGCAATGAAATAAGCAATTAAGCTCATTTTTATAAATACATTGACATCTGAGGTTCCACGAATAATTTAATAATAACTTTAATGGAAAGATCTGTCTGTACTAAAAAGCCTTGATCATTTCAGGATTGCTTCATGACTATATGAGCACATGACTTTGCTGTTAGATGGTAACACAAATGTCTGAATTAACTGAAAGGCGAAAAGAGGAAATTTCTGAATTGTAAACATTTTTTGAGGCAAAGGTTTGTATTTTGCTTGTGGATTTCTTTTTACTTCTTGTTGTGCATTACATCCATTAAGTCCAATATTTGTTTTTTATTCCCATGATTTGAAGCTTGACAATAAACCCAAATCACACACAAACAGACACAAGTAGAACAATTTCTTTAGGTACTTAAAAACCCCTGAAGGGCATATTTCCTTGAGCTCTCACTGAGCTCTTTGTTCTAACATATCAAGGGTGTGTTAGATGCTATCAAGCATATTTGCATGTTTACCTAAGGACGACACATCTAGCAGAAACCTTCCCTCTGGAAATCACAATTCCTCACCTATAGCTCTGTTGATCTGAATAGGAAACATGATCAGCCTAGTCTCAGATTAGACATATCAAATCTCTGTTGGGACATGTTGGTGGTTTTACTTTTGGATTTTTAGTGGAAGTTTTTGGATTCTTTTGTGGATTCTTTTAAGGAGCAAGAGCATTTATCATACAGAAATGAAGACATAGTTCACCCAAAACTGTATGACTTTCATACAGAACCCAAAAGAAGATATTTTGAGGAATGTTGGTAACCAAAGAACACCTATTGACTTCCACTGTATGGACACAAAACCACTGTGATATATATATATATATATGAATATTTGTCTTCCACAGACGACTTAACAGCAGTATTCTTGTATAAAGGTATCAAATAAGCAAACTGGTTATAAAAACACCAAAAATACATGTGAGCTTTAGAGATAATCAAGCAAATAAATAATGACTTCAGTAAACTAGAACTTGCTACTCTTGTCCTGTCCAGACTGGACTACTGCAATGCGCTACTGACTGGACTTCCAGCTTGCACAACCAAACCTCTACAGATGATCCAGAATGCAGCGGCAAGGGTTCCCTTTAATGAACCGAAGAGAGCACACGTCACTCCTCTCTTCATTAAGTTACATTGGCTCCCTATAGTTGCTCGCATCAAATTCAAGACTCTGCTCCAGGCCTACAAGACCACCACTGATTTGGCTCCCCCTTATCTTCACTCGCTAATGCAGACTTATGTACCCGGCAGATCCCTACGCTCTGCAAACGAACGATGTCTTGTGGTGCCATCCCAAAAAGGTAAAAAATCTCTCTCTCGTACCCTCTCCGGATCGGTTCCACCAATGTGGAATAATCTGCCCATTGCTACATGATCTGCAGATTCTGTAGCTATCTTTAAGAATCGTCTGAAAGCGCATCTCTTTCGTCAACACCTGACTAATCATTTCTGACTTCTATTTCTTTTCTACTCTTTTCTAAAAAAAAAAAAAAAGAAATTAAATTATTCTTACTTAGCTTTGTATACTGTGTTAGGTTATATGAGACCAGTCTTCTTTTTGATTGCTCTTATGCTTTTTGTTGTCCTTATGCTGTCCCAATTGCTTCCATTGTTAACCCCACCTGTAAGTCGCTTTGGATAAAAGCGTCTGCTTAATCACTAAATGTTAATGTAAACTGCTTGACATTGTCAACTGTTTTATTAGATATTACAATGCTTTCCACCAACTGCTAAACTAAACGTGATACATCTATTACATTCAGAAATGCTTTGATGTTTTTATACAGTGGTTCTCAAACCGGGGACTCTAAGATGGATCCAGGGGGGCCACAGATTTTGTGGCATTATATGAAATATAGACATTTATCATACATTTTATGTAATCAAACTTAAGAAGAATAAGACCACCAACCAAAAGTTTAAAGCTCCAGCATAATATTACAGAATTTGTTTTTGATTTAAGGGGGCTGTGCAACGGTAAAGTTTGTGAACCACTGTTTTAATGCATCAGTATAATGCCTGCATAGACCAATTTTTATTGACCTTTCATTAGAGCATATTGTCATGGCGGACAAAGGGAGACTCAAGTGCGGGGCAAAAACAATGGTTTATTGACAGGAAAATAACTCCACCACAGTCCGGTAAATGACACACCACATATGACCCCCTGCGGGCCACGGGGAAGAATCTGTAGAGAACTGGGTCCGGGGAGGCGACTCGACCCGGAACTCGCTCGGCGAGAGAATCTGTAGGGAACTGGGTCCGGGGAAGAATTCCGACCCGGAGCTCGCCAGGCGAGAGAATCTGTAGTACTTGGAAATCGGTGGGATCCAGGAGCAATGGTGGAGCTTGGTGAAGAAGGAGATCGCAGTCCGGAACGCCAACGGGATCTGTGGTAAGTGCAGCGGGAGAGGTTACAAGGCAGGGCAGCGGAAAACGGAGAAGAAGGGTAGAAGCTTGCTGAGGCTAAGGCGTGACAAGGCTAGGGCTAAGAAGTGACAAGGGCTAAAGCTAAGGCTAAGGCTAGAACGTCTAGAACACGCTAGAACGTAGACTGTCTGAGCTGGCAAAAACATGCAACGGTCAGACAAGGAACGAGGGAAGACAGAGGGGTTATAAGGGTAATTCTAAGGGGAGGTAATAGAAGGCAGGTGAGCGTGATAATTACAAACAAGTCACCGGTGAGGGAAAAGCCCTGACAGGGAAAACACGAGGGCGTGGTAAATGACGTAGACACCGAGCGCGTGCTAGCCGCTAAACACGGATCGCACGTGCTCGACAAAACAAACATACACCTCCCAAGCCAGACAACACAAAGACGCGAACGGGATCATGACACATATTTGTGTCAAGCAGCTGAAATTATTGCAACGCTTGTGTGAAACAGATGACATTTTCTATCAACAAGTGTTGCCTGGCTAAATTGTTATTACTGCTGGAAATGTTTAGTAGCTGGCATATGTTTCTATTACTGCAAACAGCTGTGCTTAAAACAACTGCATTTATGTTGAAGGCTTCATGTCAAAATCAACTAAGTACACTAAACTGAACTACGCTGAATTAACATACTGCTCAGTTTTCAGCACACCTATCTAATCTCTGAAATTATAGCCAAATGGACTTCAACAAACTGTAACAAAATCTGGCAGACAAAAATCACTGTCGTAACGCGTGGTGGCGCTACATGCTTATACATATTTCGAGCAAAAAAAATGAATGGCTTAATGAAAATCATATCCAGCTGTAGGATCTTTCTTCATACCACCATGTGCCTAAAATAAATGGCATGTTTCAGGGAAACATCTGTTTCATCATCATATTTATCTCTACCAAGAAGTTCAAAATTGCTAAAATAGTTTTCGGTAAATGTTTCTTTTTTTAAACCTCTCCTTTTTCTTTTTTATTAGGTTTATAAGCTGAGTAAACATTAGGATAGTGCCTTGGATGAAAAGCTACTCAAGCATTGTGATTAAAAGGTGCAGAGAGTTTATCACACAAGTGATCAGTGTGTGGCCCATTATCTTCTCGGCTCATCTCCTTGTGAATGTGTATCACAGCAGAAAGCCTTGCTTTTGACCGTCCAGGGACTACAATAATATCTAATTGTTCTAATGTATACAAAAACACAAATATATTAAATATATTTCAAAATATACCGAATAATGTTTGTGTAATTTAGACACACTAGCTTAGTCTCATTCATTTCATATCATTTCAGAATATCTGTTATATTCCGTCTTAACATATATGTGCAGTTAAGTGAATTAAAGGAGTCAAGTTGGTGTTAAATGATGTAGCTGTCAAAGACAACACTCTACACTGTACTAATATGCAAAGTGGCACCTGCGCCACATGTCTTTCGCTCCTGAAACACAATCCCCATGGGCCAATCGTAATATAATAAAGTTCTTGTGGTGGAATATTAACTGATGCATTTGAAGGATGTGACACTTTCTGGAATTAATTTATTCAAGTGGCTTGGCTTGGTTCTGCTTGAAGTGCTTTTTTCTGATAGGGTGACATTTTTAATAGCCATCAAAGTAAATGTTGTGAACTCAGCAAGCACTTGCACATGAGAGTCTGAAAAAAACAACATTTAGAGAAAGCACTAATTCAACAATGGCTTATACTGTACCTTGTATTTTATTCTTGCATGAATGACAATGCCACAAGCGTAAAACGGGTTATTATGAAGTAAAGGTAGATTATTATTATACATGTTTTACTCTGCCCTCGTGCTCTGAAGAGACAAAATCTTACTCATCTGCTGCAAGTTCCAGTAAACAGCATGCAGGCCGAATCCCATCCCATTCTCTGTTGTTTAGGTCATTTTATGACTTGACAATATCCTCTCTTCATGCCGGGCAGCCGGCTCACGGACACACAGAAGCGTGTGGCAATATTGACGTTTTATAACACAAACCCTACTGCCAGTGGTGAAGGAATTTCATAAACTTGACTTCTCGTGGGGATTCCAGAAATGACTGTGGCTTGTTTATAAAGGTTATATGGCACATAAGCGTCATGTGGTTTTGATTTAGTCGTAATTTTTAACTGCGCTTAAAAAATATTGTGTGCAATGGGACTTCTAATCGTATTGGATGCTAACGTAACTGGGAGTAGTCTCCCTCCCTGTTTGACATCAGAATGTTAAACAATAGGAAAAAAGGAGGGAGATCATTACCAGCATTTTTGGACAATGGGTTTTGGTAGCAGGGACCAACTGATCGTAGTCAGTGCTGAATAAATAAGTGATGGCTTGCCACACAGCCCGCGTGGTGGACACCCAACTTCGGAATGGGGATTTTTCAGTGCGGTGTGTCAGCTGAAGATATTCTCCTTGTCTTCAGAGGGCTGTTCCCAGGAACGCTCAGCCAAGACCCCAGGCTCAACACCCTGCTGTACTTTGAAATGGGATCTTTATTGTCCATAAAGTTTAAGCCAAGTATGAAGAATCGCTCCTCCCAAACAAAACACACACAAAGGCACACATATGTATGCAGAGAGAAAGGCAGAAAGAGGACAGCATGAGTCTGTTTTGTCAAAGTCATGTTTCCAATTATGTAGCAGTTAAATATAGATGGGATATGATAAAAGAGTTTTCATAACGTTCTTTAATATAAACAATGCTCTTCATCTCACAAAACTACAGGATAACCAGGAACACCCCTGTCTTACTATGTGCAGTTAGATGGTATTTATTGGATAAAAGTACATGTGATTTTTATCCACATTCCAGAATAAACATACCATGTGTAGAACCAGGTTTGACAGGACATGAACTCTTGGTCTATGCATTTATCCTCAAGGTAAATTTTGTACATAGCGCCACATGCACTTTTATTTGTGTTCAAACTAGAAATAATGTATGTCCTGTGATCGGTGCGATTATACTATCTCAGAAAACAGATGGGTCATCTACTTTCTTTTATGTAACGATAAATTGAAGAATTACTACTGCTACACACCTGCATCTCAAACTGTTCCATATTTGCTGCTTTGAAGCCGAAGGGAAAACAAAGGCAGAAAATCAAAGAGACCTGACCTTGAGATAGGAGATAAACAGCCTATCGCATCTCCTTTCAGCTTCCAGTTTTGAAAACAGACACAGAGCTTCCATATCTGATTTTACCTGCATGTTTTTTTTTATATAAAGCGACCGGTTGCATCACTGTGTCATTTGTTCGGGGCTTTAGCAGGGAGGCCTTGGATTTCAATTCTGGACCCTCTGGCCATCTTCGAGATGAGGTAGAGCAGGACCGGCAAATGAAGACATCAAAATGAAGAGCCATCTTGAGAGTCACAAATTATATTGGGAAGACAGTTAATGAGAGTGATATCGCAGATGTTAGTAGATGACAAATGAGAGCACACCTATTAGAAGCCAAATGTGTAAAATATATATGTTTGTTTTAAAAGCACTACAGATTATATAGGAAGATGTTTTGGTGATTTGATATGTTAATAAATCATTATTTAAACAATGGGGGGCTGGAATGCAAACACACAAGCTGAATGGAATTTAACCTCAATTTTTAGGTTAGATTTATTATGCAACAAAATAAATCTTAAAATATTTGACTATTTTTCTGAAAGAGCTAGACAGCAAGTTACTTGGAATATTTATTAGATAACTGAGAACTAAAGTCTGTTCTCTGTTATGTGTAAAAGTGGAAAAATATGTCCATATTGTTAACTCAATCTGGGCTGTATAACTGGACAGATATGTGTTTGTATTCTAAGACATCATGCATGAACATATTGTAACAAAACATGTACTTAACAATGTCAAACCAGTGACCTCTTTATAAACACAGGAATAAACATAAGAAAAACAAACCGCAGGGCATGTGCAAAATTACAAATGAACAGTTCTAAATGAAAAAGGTATCCAAAATGTTCTCCAAAAGAATGGAAGAAAACATTTTAAAACAATGCTCTATAAGGTTCTTAAACTGTATTTTTTCACTATATTATAGTTTTTTATTTGTAGGCTATTTGACTAGACAATAAAACAATCATTGTGATTGTGGAGCTTGGAATTGCCAATGCACTAAAAAGTGCTGGGTTTTTATTGACCCATGCTGGGTCAATATTGGACAGAACACAAATTACCCAATGCTGGGTTGTTTTTACCCAACCATGAGTGGAAGCAACCCAGCATCTGGGTTGAAATAACCAACTATTTGGGTAATTTTTAACCCAGCAGTGTGTTCTGTCCAATATTTACTCGGCATGGGTCACAAACAACCCAGCACTTTAAGGTAAAACCTTTTTTCCATTGTGTAAAATGTAACTTTATACATTTATGAGAGAGTGAGCATTGCTGTTCAATTGTATTACTTATGCAAATTCACTTCTCACCTCTCTATATCTGAGCAGGTTCTACAAACAAACAATTATCTCAAATAACCAGCTTAACAGCATTAAACAATATCATTCACGGCGTGTTGTGAACTACCTGATCCTCTAGAACCGGTAAATTATAACCTCTATTCCTGTATGACAAGGTTCCTGACTCAAGCCCCGGGCGGCGTCATTGAGTGGGTGATGAGCTCTGTGTTGCTTACATTAGGAGAAGGTCCCCAGCTGAAGGCAGGAAAAAGCATGAAGTACCTTCTGGACGTCTACCTGTTTGGATCAGGATGAGCACTCGCACAAGCCAGGGAGCGCGCGCACAGGTTCAACACATGGCACTCAGATCAACAGTTTGTAGTTCAAATGAAAAAGTGAATGTTTTGCATTCCAAAGGCTAAAGTTTTACACAGTTGTGGCGATTTAGTAGTTCAGGAGGTCTGACCGCATTCCATCAACCTCAGGATAATTGCGCTTCTCCCAGATAGAAAACGCCGCGTTATTGGATTGTTTTACGCGTTATCTGTTTTTGGTGGATGAAGAGCTCGAAGAAATAAGATTGAAGCGGCTGACTTCACTCCAACGGGATTTTGCGCTTGTTCTCACTAAATTATGTGCTTCGTGAAAGCGCATTATTTAGGGGTACCGAATCTTCAAAGACATTTTCAAAGTTATTCACAGGACAAGCTTCTGTCAAACTTGGACTAGCTCAGCATCAAACCTACGTATTTTTTTTTTACATTGACCGGCATCTTACAATGGCTATTCCCCTTTCCAGAACGCAGCTTGCGCTCTTCTTTATTCTACTGTGTCCTGTCAACATTATCGGGCTGTGGTGGTAAGTAATATCTCGTGTTTACAGCTCGATCAGGATGAGCAGTGTTGCGATAATCGAAAAGAAAGTGTTTTCATTGTTTGGAGAGACATGGGTGCGTATGTGATGCACTTTTTTGATTAGACGGGGACATTGCAAAGAGTATTTTAATTTGGCACCTCACTTACTGAGCACGATCTCCCAAAAATAAATAATTACAATATCAGCCCTTTAGGAAAATGAAACATGGTTTTACTATAATAAAAGTGTAGTTGCTAGGCTAACGATGGTTTGGGAAGATTGATTGCTATTTGTATTACCGTAGTTTTACCAGAAAGACCATGGTTAAACTGATTTTTGAAAGGAGACCATAGTCAAATTATGGTTATGGTTTTACTGCAAATAAAAAAACTATGGTATATATGTATAGTTAAAACAATGGTTATTTTGCTCCACTGAACGCTAAAATAAAATCACTGTAAATTATATGAAAAGTGTAAATAATTTTATTTACAGGAACAATTTTATATTTCTGGGAATATAGAACAATCAATGATGCTTACCAATGATGTTTAAAGGAACCTATCAAAAGTGGTTTAAAGCTAAATAAAACCTAAGCAAAAAAAACATTTGCTCAGTTTGTAATCTGTGCTGATAGGTCTAACAAATTATTATACCATAACAGTTATTATAATTCTTATTCTAGTAATTTCTCAGTAATAGATTTCATTATGAAATGTTTACTAAGGGTTAAATTGCAGTCTGTTTCAGAGCGACATTGAGGGTCATAGTTGGAATTTGAGGTGGACCTCGGGGCTGTGGGTGTCATCATAAACCACTTCTTTGCTTAACACTCTGAAATTCGCGAGTTTGACAGGCACTAGATTGCTTGATAAACAGAGGCAATCCAATTAAAGCCAAATTACCTTTAACAAGGGGCTTGTTTACCCTCTCCCATTTCCAAATTTCCACCTCATTTGTATCCACATAAAGGTCAGCGCGCTGCTGTTCCTAAAGCTCTCCATGAGCACACATACACAAGCCAATACACCTGGAAGTATAAAAAAAGTCAACAGACAATGATGCTTTCTTTGGGGCATGGTGCATGCCATCGCAAACCTCTCGTCTGGTGCTGGGATGTGCAAGGGTCTCTGACAGACGGACAGCGTGCCATTCACATGGTGGGGCTGAGAGGAGATGAAACAGAGGCAGATAAACTGGCTCTCAGGAGTCTGATTGTGCTCTGATTCACGGCTGAGAGCTGAGTGCTTGAGGAAGCCAGTCTTTGGGGTCATGTGCTGGCAGCCCGCCAGCGGTCTGGCAGACAGGTGTGCCTGTGCACGCGCCATATCCTCTCTTTCATGTTTGCGTCTGTGTGGGACCTGTCCACTTTAGGCAGCTCTCATTTCCTTTTTAATCAAAAGTGTATAATCTTGACATGTTTGGATTTAAATGACATCTTATGCACCTCTGTGTACTGATATGAAATCGCATCTGCACCAAATCTGCCTCTGCACTGCCAATATGTTGTTTGTGTACAGTGCAATGGTTCGTGCGCTTCTATATGTTTTCTGTTACACTTTTACTGTTACAGGTAATCTGAAAAAAGAAAACGTTTTGTGTGGTACTTCAGGTTAAATGAAAAGTTCACCCAAAAACAAAAAACCTGTGATGATTTACTTACCCTCTTGTCATTTCAAACCTGTAGGACTTTCTTTCTTCTGCAGAACACAAAAGATATTTCGAGGAATGTTGGTATCCAAACAACGGTGGTATGCGTTGACTTGTATTGGTTTTGTGTCCATACAATTGAATTGAAACCGTTGTTGTTCTGCTACCAACATTCTTTGAAATGAGTGTGAGTAAATCGAGACAGAATTATAATTTTTGGGTGCGCTCTTTAAAAACTCTGTATTGTTTAATATGCTTAAATGAACCCACATTATGCAACCCCAGGGGATTTTAAAGCATTCCCGAAGCCTCTTTAGTATTGCACATTTTGATGTCTGTCTTATTTAACACACGTGAATTAGCAAAGTACTCCATGACCTGAAGTGGGTGTGTCAAAGAATTTGCACTTCTAAAATGTGCAATGCTGGGAGGCAATGATTTTGAAAACCCTATGAGATCTTTAAAGATCAGGTCATGTGGAAACCTAGGGTAACAATGGCATATTTTTACAATGTACAGTGTGGCGTGTGTGTGTTGCTTTATTCTAAAAATGTTACGTTTTTGTACAATTCACATCGTACGAATTCATACAAATTAGCCACCTCGTAAAATAGTTACGAATTCCCATGAGATCAGGCTGGATGTCTTTATTAATCCAACCCATGTAACATATACCAGACTACACAATGTCAGATGTTCACACAGAGTCTGGGAGAAGTGAATCTCATTTGGAGAATGGAGAGATGTCCAATCAAGAGGCCTTTAGAGATGGATCAGATAACTATTGGATGACAGCCGTTTGGCCGGTCTGGTCACGCTTTCAGCGTGTTCACCTACGAGCGTGTGTCTGCGTCCACCTCGCTCCAGACGTTCAGAGAGAGGTTTCACTTGTGTTTTCCAGTTCTGTGCCTCTTGCGGCTCCGTCTGCATGTGACAGACAGCGTCGCCGCGATGGAGTTGAGGACCTCTGAGGTTCACTCGCTTGATTTAGTGCTGCACTCCAAGAGGAGATTGTGCCGTGGCACGGCGCCACGCACCACAGAAGTGAACCCGAGCCACTCTGTGCAGTTCCAGCCCTGTCGTGATTGACTTCATATCCAGCATACTTGAGGGATTAAGTAGGGATGAATTTCGCTCTTTCACGAAGTGAAAAAGAAAACAAGAGACTTATCTGTAACCGTGCAATTCATAATGTAACCTAAGGTCTCCAGGGGACAAAAAAAAAGATAAATGTGCATGTGTATGTTCGCACTGATTATTTGGATAACTTCTCTTAATCACAGTTTCTCCTTGTTCCCGTCTATATTATCTCGCTCATACATCACGGTGTGGCTGTGTTTTTGGATATTCCTGATTGCATGAGTTGGGTACATCCTTTCCATGTTATGATTAGGCCCCATCTCCGCTTATCACGTTCAAGAGTCTCACCAGATAAAGGAGGAGGAAAGAGGGGCTTTGAATGAAGCCACGCGGATGATGCTTGATATAGGGTGTGTTGTCTCTTTCTTTGTGCGGCTGCCTGGTTATATATCGCCCTTATGGGCTGACCTAGGATCGGTGTTCCCTTGCGAAAATGAATCATTGCATGAGAAATGGCAAAGTGATGTTAGAATAGTCAGCCACGTCAAGATCGACTCTCTCAGCGAGCATGTTTCTTTGTCTGTTGTTATGTCTTTGGCCCAGGTCATGGCTGGTTTTGATTAAGAAAACAATGGTTGATCAGACACAGACAAATACTTTCATCTCTATATCACCCAAGCCATAATATGACCACATATCCATTTTAGGGCCACTTTTGTGATATTCATGCTTACAGCTAAATCCAGTGCTTGGTCTCACCCCTTTTAACAGTGAAACTTGGAAAGAGGGAGTCCTTCCAGCGCTGTCTGCAGTTTTATGAGTCTACACCTCCTGCTGTAAAATGTGGTTCTATTATTTGGGAACTGGCAGTGAGAAACCCAAAGGTTTGATAATCAGATACCTCAGAGAAGCTGGACAATCTTAAGTATGTGGGTGTGTGTGAATCTTAAATCTATATCTGTAGGAGGTACTAATAGTAGCATCAACACAGTGTATTCCATCTCTCCCTGTCACCATGGAAACCATGACAATCATTGTTACTGATGATCTGGTGAACCTATGGGCCACATGTCTAAACCAAATTCAAAACTTAAAAGGTGAAAGAATTATAATATTGTCACGGTTACCTATTTTATCTACACTAGTCCTTTGACATTCTGTATGCTTCCTCTCTAAGTTCTGCCTGCCCCCAGACACATGCAAACAAATGAATACCTAGTTTGTTGAAGATGTCACAATCTCTATGATTCATTGCATTATTCCTCCTAACCCCTTCAATATTTCCCTCACAAAAAGTAAGTATACTTCAAGTTCATTTTATTTAGTATATTTAAGTATAATTTAGGTATACTTTTTGTAAGTATACTAATAATATTAATGTTATACTTGTAATTATACTTTTGTATTATTTCCGTACTTCTTGGGACTAAATTAACCCTCTTTCTAGTTTGGAAAAGTATACTTTTATACTTTAAGTGTTACAGTAGTAACTTTAAGTACACAGCTAGTTAAAATTTTTGCTTGTACTGCAACTATACTACAACTTACAGGTATATTGATTGTTTACTAGTTCACTACTTGTAGCTCATTTTTTAGTTAATAAAAGTACACTTTTAGGTATATGCTTTGTAAATTACTGGTTTGGTAGGTTAACTGCAAGTTTACTTGTGGGTTTTCTGCAAGTGAACTTAAAATCATATAATTCACGTTTACATTACTAATATAATATTACTGCATATTGTTAGTATACAAACTTGAAAATGTAAATTCACCTTTTACAAATCAAAACAAACATTTCATTATACTTTTCAGTATATCTCAAATCGAAGGATTAAGTGCAAGGATGATATTAGTAAAATGTATTTCTCAGTAGTACATAAATAAGTTTTATTTTAAAAGAAGTATACTAAAAGCACACTTGCATAAACTTCTTTTTTGCAAGGTTTTGTTGTCTTGCCTTTGCTATGTAAGAATGGCTAATTTAGAAACATGAAAATGTATTTATAAACAACATAGATGAACTATAATGGCCAGTATAGGTGTGTCTTATTGGTCAAGTCCATCCCAGAAGAGAATCTAAAATTAAAGAGATATTTGACGGTTATAGGTGTCAGGATGTATGCATAAAATACAGTGATATAGTGTTAAGCATCAACTTACTAATGGTTAAACGTATCTGCCCCTGCAATTCATTTGCTATAGGATATGCCATCCTGCAATGTGGAAGTGAAATCAATCCCACATCTCCTTTAGCACATGCAAGCATATTACACACCAAAACACATTCGCGCTGCTCCCCATCTTAAAACCTCTGTTGAGCGGATGTATGCAAATGAAATATTAGGCCTATCAAAATGGGATGTATCACTTGTAAAGGCTGTTATCTCTCTCTCATATTTCTTATCAGACCGCCATGGAAGGCGACTGCCTTGACTTTTTAAAACAAACTCGCATGGCAGATGAATGTTACTGGTCTGAAAGATTAGCCTTGACAGGGGTGAATGAAACGCAATGAGGTATTCTCACAGAGATCTGCTCCCCCAGACGGCAACGTAATGATAAAAACCGACTTCAGCTGCACGGATCACGGCCGCTGAACTCCACTTCGATACAGTCAGAGTTATTAAAAAGAAAGAACCCGAGGATTGTGGCGTTCTCACATTACATCATAGCGACTGTCACGGGAAGCTCTGGCAGCGCCGGCCACGCTCTGGACCCGAGGCCTCCTCTCCCATTAGCAGTTGAAATAAACAATTTATTCAAGTGTAAACACACGTCTGTCATCGCTATTGATGAAACCCAGCAATTAAGATGCAGCTTTTTCTTTATAAGTTATCTGTTTATGTTCAAAGGGGTAATACGATTACCGCTGACATTATAGTGTGCCTGACTCAAGTACCTGTCTTTTTTCTGTATATTTTCTTTGTCATCCGCTGGGAACAATGTGTTCGCTTAAAACCGGGGAAAGGCTTAAATGAACGAGCATCTGCTTAGACCTTAAAATGAACCTTACGATAAAAAAAGGGAACATCAAATTTACAATGATTTACATTACGTAAAGTGGTTCGCGTGCCGAAGATAACCACACTTTATCTTCGCATACCTTGCGCAGTTCAAACGAGTCAGTTGATGAAACATTTCATTTTGTCTCTTTTAGGGCAGTGGGGAGTCCATTGGTCATGGATCCAAACAGCATCTGCAGGAAGACAAAACGCCTGGCGGGCAAGCAGGCCGAGCTATGCCAGACCCAGCCGGAGATCGTAAACGAAGTTGCCAAGGGTGCAAAGCTGGGCGTGCGAGAATGTCAATACCAGTTTCGCTTTCGACGCTGGAACTGTACCAGCCAGAACAAGTACTTTGGCAAAATCCTCCAGCAAGGTAAGTCTTTTTCCTCATGGAGTAAAAGAATCCACTGTCTCAATTGCCTCTCCAAACTTAATCAATCTTTGTCTCGATTATGGGTCATCAACGTCTCTCTGAGGGCATGAACTTTGGCCTTCAGACCTAGAGACCTGTGCCCTCATTTCAACCTGTCTGATCCAAGTTGAAGAAAGAACAAGGACAGCTGTTGTATCCGAGACTGACTTTTTTTACCTCAGTGGCCTTCCTCTGTGTTAAATTGCTCTCTAAAAATGATCCCCAAAATTGCCATGCGTAATCGTTGATCTGCCACATTTTTCAGTCCTTTGAAGAGTAATAAACTAATGTAAACTAACTCTTCTCTTAGCCCTCCTCCCCCCACATCTGAAAACTTGTTCAGCAGAGGTCATTATTGTAGCCCACAACACTGGTCTTGATGCTTGAGTAACTTTAATTATTTTATGTTTTGTAAACGTTGTCTTCAAAAGATCTGACAAACTACCCAAAGAGTAAGATAGCTTAAGAAAGCCCTAAATTCAGGCCAGTGGTAAGTGGTCCAGACGCATACATGAGCTGTTGGCTCACGGGGACCTGGGGACAAGTCCGAACCGGGTCATGTCCTGATTCCACACCCCGTCTCTTACCCTCATGTTCCTGTTTGCCTCCGCAGTGCGATGGATAAAAGTAACCCCCCCAAAGCCCTCCATTCATAAATAAGTGCTATAGTGGTTTACGCTTTGGTTACCTGATTCCATTGTAGAAATGCACTATTGACAAAAAGTGTCCGATTATGAATGATCGAGATAGATTGTTTTGTATTTGGGTGGTCATTTGATCTCAATATGGCAACACATATTACGCAACCCTTTGTAATTTGGCCGTGCGTCCACAGAAGCATTTTTTCTGTTATTTCCAAAGGCAATGGCACACTTTTAAAACACTCAAGCAACCGGCATTTTTGTTGACAATTTACACCGGCACTCAGTGTATTTGTCTGGGCGCCGAAAATAAAAAAATATGATTCAACTTGGGGAACAAACTCAGCTCGTCAATCTCCCTTTTCACGCAGCCGTCCAATCACAGTGCAGAGGGGCGGGACAAATACCCCACCAACCAATTGGCACACATTTTTTACATTTACAATTCTATATTTACATTTATTAATATTCATTATATATTAATTATAAATGGCTATATAATAATAATATTTATAAATTTGTATACAGAAAATTTACATTTTAAATGTTTGCATCAGCAAATCAAAGACTATTTTAGCAGTGAATTTGGGATTCTGCTTGTTGTCCACCTTTCCTGCACTGGTTTCATTGGTTGTCACCAGAAGAGGGCACTATTTTGGCTCCCCATCCAGTGGCCTAAGCTGTGTGAGAGACTCAGATGGTCAGTGAAATGTTTTGCCTAAATTCCTTCTTCTTTAAATGTGCCCATATCACAGTGATGTAGAGAGATGCAGGCTTGTCATACCCAAGTCTGAAGCCGAGTTCATGATTTGGCCTCCAGTGTGGACGTGTTCACACACGGATTGCAACATGATTCCTCCATCTGCATCGACCTATCTCAGACTGAGCGCTGGAGACTGCCTCACAAGATAGAAATTAATCATAAATTCCTATGTGTCTATAGGTGAGGCTTAAGTGCTCTTCTGTTTTCGAACGTTTACCACAATTACGGTGAGTCTCGACTCTAATGACCACGTGTCAGGACTGAGACCCGTGCAAAGGTAGGTTCCCTTCCTGCACCATGCAGCAGGGTTGCATAGAGTGTCACACATATTTCTTCCTTTGCTAAATAACTGGGGGCTATTTCTTCCTCTATTCAAACATGTTTACCAGAGATTGTTTTCTTGGCCCAAGGGAGTGGCCTTCTGATGCCAGAATTTCCTGGAAATGCTGGTGGCTGCTTATACGCGTTTTTGAGGTTGAAATGAAGGCGTTAAAACTGCTCAGAGACAATATGCGGTTTCAATCAGAAAACCCAGAAATGATAAGGATGCCGTGTGTGCGTAATTTGACCTGTCGCCTCAGGAATGCGATTCATTATTTTTGGTGTCAAGACCTTTTGCGTCAATCAGTGTCTTGCGTTGTGTATTGTCTGCTCACATCTCCCTCAGGGTTTGAGTATTTGAATGATAAGAAAAATCACATTACACTCAAGCACAATACATTCAATATTTTTTCTCATAGATACCAATAAGACAATGAGATGTAGTGGAAAGCAAATGGAGACTAATGTGTTTTTTTTTATGCTTTTCCTTAATTTTCCTCCAGAGAAAGAGACTCTAGGAATCTCATACAAAAGAAGAGTAATATTTCTAAAGCTAAATCATTTTTAAAGTAAAATTGTTGTTTTACACCCAGTTCATTTACATTTATTTATTTGGCAGACACTCTTATCCAATGCGACTTACAAGTAGGAGAGCATTTAATTTTTTTTCTGTTATTGAACTTTTTTGCCCTTTTTCCCACTGTACGTCTCCTGTAGCGTTTTGGAAGAAAGCTCAACTATGCCTCAGACCGCTCTCATATTTAATAAGATATTGAGCAATGCTATGCATGTGAATATTTTATTTATTCCGTATTTTATTTCTAAGCAATTTTAGGAGAAACATCTGAATATGCTGCTCCTAAATAATAACTTCAATATGGTCATAATAACATTGCTAATTTTGTAATAAATTCACAATTTGCGTATTCACAAGCATATCACAGACCCTTGAGGTCTATCTTCAGTAACCATCAGAAATAACGTTCTTGTTTCTTCACTTCAGCATTTGTTCAGCAGATGTGTTTGGTATCTTCAGTATTCTGGTCGTAGCGATGGTGAACTCACATTTGAACTCGGCGTGTAAGCGTGTGTGCTTTTGATAGAAAGAGATAGAGAGAGATCAAGTCAGAGATACAAAGACAGAATGGTGAGCCCGTGTCAGATAACACAATGCTACAATACATCTCCAAGCCCAGAGGCAGACCATTTTTTGCAAGTGTTAAGAGTCTAAGCGCACTTATTTTAATCTAGTTAATCCCGTTTTACGCCTCTAACGTACGTGCTGCAAGTATAACGTGAAAGCACACTGCACTCTTTAGTGCTGTTCTAGAACGTTCTATCTCCCACTGTTGGAACAGGTCAGAGGCCAATGTACTCAGCATGAAGAACTGTTTAAATATGTGTTATCGTTTAAAGGGCCAGTCAGCCCCTCCTTAATAGTAAACACAAGAGGAACTCCATTGTCCCTATTTGAGAATATTTTGAAATCCTATCACAAGCATTGGTGTGCGATTCTCTGCTGTACTGCCTCCGGTCGACAAAAGGTGATCCCAGGTATGCAACAAGATCTGTGCAGTCGGAGATGTCTCAACCATATCTGCATGCAGACAACACATGGTGGCAAAATAAATCAATCAAAATTTTTCCGCCCGTCAGTGCTGGAGGGCCCCTGCCTTCTCGTCTCTTTTCATCCTGCAGCCCCATGCTTCATTGACTCAAAGATTGAGTATTAAAAAAATATTTGCTAATTCTTACAGAAGCCCCTTCTGGCATTAAGTTCCTGCTCTCTTTCCCAGGCAGGCCCGGACACAGACAGCTACACAAAATTTGTTTGGAATTTGTGTCTCGGAGGAAAAAATAAGAGAGGGAGGTGAAATCAAGAGAATTTTTTACCCTCCGTCTGTCATGACAGCCTCTGTTTTATGAACGTATTGGATTAGATTAACGTGGATCTGAAGGGGCCAATTTTGTCTGTGCTGTAGTTCAAATGTGGGACATTAGATTGTTTACAAAATAGTGTCCGATCATGATAGGCCCTACTTGTTTTTTTTAACAGGTGTCCTTAAAACTGTAAGAATCTTCAGTGAGTTCAATTCAATCACAGCTCGCTTGATAATTCAATTTTTTAGCACCACGTCCACTCCAGAACTGTTTAGGAGTAAATTAAGATATGATTTATAATTTTGCAGCCATTACATACGATAATAAGTATAAACACTTTTTGACACTCTTTGGCACATACAATTCATAAAATGTATTGATAGGTGACAAAATCATGCTGGAGCTTTTTACAGAACTAGTATTTTCTTGGGATTCAGGGGATGTAGTGGAACACAACTGCTTTTAAATTCACACAGGTGTCCTAACATCTGAACAACAGGTGTAGTTTGTTACATTATCTATGAATGTTCCTAACATTCACAACCAGAAAGCATCTAAATGCGTTTCTATTATTTCGATAAGTAGGCCTATATCAAACAAATTTTTGTGGCATGAAAAAGCCTTGTAGATTTTGCGATCTAATGTAATTACACTTTTGCAATTTAAGTTTGGCTTAAATGTCTAAAAAACATTTTGGAGCCACTGTTTGCAATCGATGAGATTTTCCCTTACGAAGAAAATAGCTCGTTTTAATAGCTCAATTATTTCTCCTAGGCATCAATGAGATTAAATGGAGAGCAAATGGAAACCTTTGCTTAAAGGAACAGATCACCCCAAAATGAAAATTATGTCACCATTTACTCCCCCTAAAGTTGTTCCAAATCTTTATTTTAATGAATGCTTGTTACCAAACAGTTCTTACCCACCATTTACTACCATAGAAGGAAAAATTGCTTTTTGTTCTTTGTTCTGTTTTCAAAAAACTTTTTTAAAAGCACTATATTATATTATATAGCACACGTCACCGTTTTAGCAAACATAAACATAGCGGTTCTTATCCTGGTCCTCGCCAAAGGTTACCTTTTACATGACAAGGCGGAGTGTTATAGTGTTATATATAAATATTTCGACACTACAAGAAGTCATATGCAGTAGTCGTTATCGTATAAGTCTACTCATTTTCTTCTTGCTCATCTTCTCTAAATTTATTTAAAAAATAATATTGTACACCCGCCATCGCAGCCTATAAATTAAGCTCTTGGAGCAAAAGATGCTACGCACAACACGTGACATAATTAAACCAATAACTTTGAAAACAGCGGGGAGCACTGATTGGTCGATCAACCAGAGTAACAAATTTAAGCAATCAAAAATCTGAGGAGGCCGTAGCCTACATGTAAATGAGGGGGAATAGGTCCCCTCAGGCCCCATCATGGCTACGCCACTGGTTCTGGGGCACTTTTGACTACAATTGTAATTCTTCCTACTATAGTAGTCAATGGTGGCAAATAACTGTTTGGTAACAAGCATTAGGGCTGCACGATAATTTATCGCAATACCACTAAATGCTATTGAAATCAATCAATATTTTTTTTATGCGTAGCTTCTCCGTGAAGCACGGCTCTGGGATCAGTAGGAAATGCTGCTCGATCTAAAAGCAGTGTGAGTTTGAGTCTCTTACAATGTGCATTTCACCTGTCAAACATGATCATTATAAATATACTTTATTATCATTAAAATTCCTAATGAGGCTTGAGTATCAGTGATAAAACGATGTCCATAGGCATTTCCTAGATTCTAGAACGTGTTATGGTCTTCTTCTGCAGTGCGTATTTGGAGATCCCTAACAAGCATTCTTCCAAATATCTTTCTTTTTGTTCATCAGAACAACTCGAGGGTGAGTAAATTATGACAGAATTAGTTTTTTTGGGTGAACTGTCCCTTTAAGTATCTTGCATCTCAGATATTTCTCCTGAGAAAAAAAGACAGAAATCTCACAAATGTCTCCATTAGAGTTTCAGAAGAAATCTCAACAACGTCACAAGTTGAGGTCGGATAAATATCCCTCATGAGCTGACAATGACATTGGTTATTGCAGCACACAAATTGTTCATGGCGTCCTGAACAGAAAACAGAGACTGCTAATGCACAACAGTACCGACAACTCATACCAGCAGTGAGCCGAGAGCTTTATGTTGGGGGCATGAAGTTTTGATCTGTATCCATAGAATCTGAGGATCTGCTTGTATGTCACATGGGAGGCTGTTTCTACTCATGAGGGTACATCATGTTTTGATGTTTCTGTTTATTCAGAATGTTGTATTTCTGTGCACCAAAAAGCTATTGGTGTTTTCAGGTGTGGTGCTGTCAGAATTACCCAGAACACACGCCCACACACTCGAAGGAACACAACAACATATACACACAATTTCACAGCATGAAGAAGTCAGTGAGTGTATGAAGGGACAGCTGGGATTAATATCTCAGTATGTGTGTTTTTGCGTGTGTCGCTCTTGCAGAGCCCTGATTCAATTTCAATGGCTTTAATGAAACCCATTCACCGAATCATACGATATAGAATTGGGTGCTGAGCTAGGGAGTGACTGCACGCTCGCTGCGTCCAGCGCTTACGCTGGACAAAAGTCATTATTTTCAGTTCCTCTACAACCAGGTATTTGGTAACATAGGCGCTGCATTAAACAACACTATGGCGGCCACCATATTTTGGAGATCAAGACTGTTCTAAAAACATAGAAAAAAACGTGGGGGAGGTTTGGTTTCTGTGAATAAAAGGCATTATACCGTTTACACGATTTCAATGGTTTATGATCTAATCTGATTTGGAAAATTAATGTTTTAAGGCGGCCCTGCTACAGTGTTTCATGCATTCTGACTTCTTCACAATGTTAAATGTGCTGTCTTCTCATGCTTAACATGGTCAACTTGTCAAAAACGAGTTGTATAACGTAGTATTTCTGTGCTCGATACATCCCCCAGCGGTCGTACAGGTTTCGGAAAGTTTTTTTCGAACATATAAAACTGTTTGTAAAAAAAATGTCTTAGTCCCTTATTGGACAATTCTCCCGGAAAAACACTCGGCCGCAAGGAGAGCTGGAGAAGGAGCATACGCAGACGTCACTTTCACTTGTAAGCAGGATAGAGAGAGAGAGAGCATACGTTCACGAAGTTCAGGTGTTTGTTTGTTCACTACATTTGGGTGATGAATGTTATATAAACTGTGGATATACGCTGGATTTGGAGATCGTTTGAAACTGATATATGGAGCCGTCCCAGCGCTAAAAGATGCCGCACATGAACCACATGTGGTGAGTGAAACTGATGTCTTTGTTTTGTTGACAATGGGTGTGCACGTGCTTTGGTTAAGCCTACCCCGCACGCGCTGTATGTTTTCGGAAACAATCGTAAAGCTGTGTCTATCTTTTATAAATGTGATCAAACTAAATACTCTTTGAATATACGAAGTATGCAATACTACTCTATAGGTACTCAAGATTAATATGAGATTGGCAGAAACCCTGTGTGTTAGGGCCGCTTTAAGGAATTGTTAAAACTTTGAGAGGATTTTTTCCTATTTTTCATAATATTTGTGGATTATGACATTTCTTACATTCCTTGTGTCATATATTTAAGGCACATACATTTCAGCGGCCAGTGTGGAATTTGTTACAAACATGCTGTATAGTTTGCACACAGTGTAAAGAGTGTACACACCACGAACAATACTGTAACTGTGACTGTAAAAGTTGTTTGTAACTTTTGGTAGGCTATATATTGCACAACTTTAACAATTTTAACACAGAGGAACGATATTGTTGGGATCACTTTCAAAGTGTTTTTTTTTCAGCTAATATGACAGTCGATCATAATGCATTTGAATTTAAAAGAATCATACTTTTAAAAGTGAAACTGCAACACACAACATTATCATCTGTTCATGTGGATGGTAATATAGATATTGTTATAGTTATCTATATACTGTATTTATTGTTCCCGGTGTGAATAGCCCTTGAACAAGCAGAACTAGTGTCAGAAGTAAATCTTCAAAGTACGGATAGTGTAATTTAATTTAATATAAGTATACTTCTCTAATTTTAGTCATTTTTTACAAAAACTGTCAAAAAAGTTACAAAACTATGTTTTTTTTGTCTCTGGGGTGGTACTTTTAAAGGTTCCTTTTTGCACCTTTATGGGTGTTACGGATTAGCTCGTTACTCAAACTGCAACATAAAGAAGGAGTCAGAAAACATAAATACGTTTTTAACAAAATTTAATTTATTAAAATGTATAAAGCAAAAAGGAAATGTAACTTAACTCAGCTAGGGGAAACAAAAGAAACAGACTTTCTCATATAATAGAAAATAAACTAGACATGTTGAAGACCACAAAACATATAACATTAAAGAAAAGAAAAATATCTGAGAGGGCAGATAAAACGTCCTCTCCCAAAGAGAGCTACTCCACACTCTTTATTTCGACAAACGGTATTCCCACATCCAAAACTCAGGTGCAACTAATTGTTCAATCAAGTCACTTAATTCCAATCCTGCCCGTGCACTGGCGAGAAAAGAAAAAACCTAATCTTCTAATCACCTGCCTCTCATCACCCCGCTCATCAGCGCCAGCAAAAAGATGCTCTACCAACACTCAGTCATCGTCTGGTCTCGCTTGCGTATACAGACTCAAACCTGTGATACTCACCTTGTTACCTACCTGGATAATCCCTCGTCAGAAGTCTTCAGTCTGATCATCTTCCTCGTCCGTCTTCAGTGTCTTCTTCTGTGTGTTCATCAGAGTCTTCTTCTGGTCCTGTCATCATCAACTCCAGTCATCATCCTCAACCCCGGATTCACAAGCCCTGCGTTCACGATCTCCTGATCTCAGTCCGTGAACAACTTCATACAGCATTTCCATGAAGTCTTTGGCCGGTGCACTGGTGGTGTCATGGATCTCTTGGGAAGACATGGCAGGAGAACCCAAGTGCAGGCAGGACTCAGACGGTTGAGGGGTTAACAAGGATATTTATTAAGCATAAAACAGGAACAAAGCAAAAACCCACGAGGGGGAAAACAAGACAGGGTACCTTTAACGATCAACAAGAACACGGACTAACTAAACTAAGAAAACAAACACTTGAATATAAACACACTGACTAAACTAGATTTACGTGACACGGGGTATGGGAACAAGGCAAGACGAGGGCATCAATACAAAGACTATTCACGAACAGGTACAAGTACATCAACAAACGAGGTAAGACGTACAATGAACCAGCACAGGACAATGAAACATGAGGGGTATAAATAGGGGAACAAACACAGGATAATTGATAGGGGCCAGGTGACACAGATCAAACACTAAGGGAAAGCTAACGAGACGGAAAGGGCGGGAACACAGACGAGACTCGGGGAGAGTATGGAAGGCCACAAGGTCAAAAACGTCTCTCCCCACATGAAACAGGGAATTCTGTTTTGGTTCTGTCTCAAGACCAGGAATTAGTCAACCAAGATTGGCAGAACCGTGACAGAACCCCCGCCTTAAGGAGCGACATCCTGACGCTCCTCAAGGAGACCCACAGGACAAGACAGACTGGGACATAGACAAGACTAAACAAAACATGGAGAACAAGATCAAGGGAAGGCAGGCAAGAAAAATCAACGGGTTGGGGTGAGATAATAAAAATAATAAACAAGGGAGGGGGGGAGGGGGGGTGGGGCAAAACAAGAGTTCATGGGAGGCAGACCAAATGGGTTGGGACTGGGGGGAACAGTCTTGTGCTGGGGTGGCGCTCGGGAGCACGAAGCCCCAGGGGACTTATTGGGGAAAGTCCTGGCTGTAACAGGGGCAGGCTTGGCTGCCGGCTGGACAGGGCTTGACGCCGGCTGGAAGGCCGGCTGGAAGGCCGGCTGGACAGGGCTTGACGCCGGCTGGAAGGCCGGCTGGGCAGGGCTTGACGCCGGCTGGAAGGGTGGCTGGGCAGCGCTCTCTGACGGCGGCTGGGCAGCGCTCTCTGACGGGCTTGGTGCCGGTTGCTGGACCGGGCTTGGTGCCGGTTGCTGGACCGGGCTTGGTGCCGGTTGCTGGCCGGGCTTGGTGCCGGTACTGGACCGGGCTTGGTGCCGGTAGCTGGGACTGGGCCGGGCTGGCCGCTCGACCGTCACCTCCCCACGGCGCCCCCCCAAAAAATTTGGGTTTTGACACCACCGGACTCGGGACCACCGGACTCGGGACCACCGGACTCGGGACCACCGGACCACCGGAAGCTGAATGGGCCTGGACTGCACTCCTCTCTTGGGTCTTTTCCTCCGGGAGCGGCCCACGGGAAGTGCGGCCGACGGAAGAGAGGTGGTGGGAGGCACGGCTAGTTCCGTGGCAGAGGAGTCGGACGGGGAGTCCCACGACTCCCTCCGTTGACGTCGTCTTTGGAGACTGGTGGATGGGGGAGAGGGAGAAGGCTGGGGGGAGAGACCCACGACCCCGATCTGAAGGGTACGACCCTCGGGAATCGTGGCTAGCCCCGTGGAAGAATCCGCTCTGGACAGCTCCCTGGACCACTCACGATCCAGCAGGGTCTGGACAGTATCTGCAAATCCCAGGGGTTTCAGCTGGCGCATCTCAGCGGGTCCTAGGGGCTCGTCGAGGCAACTATTAAAAATTACCTTTAACTCTGCCTCGTTGAACCCCGAGGACCGCGCTGAAGCCAGGAAGTCCAAGGCAAAGTCCGTAACGAACCTCCCCTGCTGCCTGAGGCCAAACAGGACGTGGGCTTGGTGGCCTCTTGTTGCAGCGATTGACTCAGCCGTAGCTGCCTGCTGGGTTCGTTGTGGCTGGTTCATTCTGTCATGGATCTCTTGGGAAGACATGGCAGGAGAACCCAAGTGCAGGCAGGACTCAGACGGTTGAGGGGTTAACAAGGATATTTATTAAACATAAAACAGGAACAAAGCAAAAACCCACGAGGGGGAAAACAAGACAGGGTACCTTTAACGATCAACAAGAACACGGACTAACTAAACTAAGAAAACAAACACTTGAATATAAACACACTGACTAGATCAAACACTAAGGGAAAGCTAACGAGACGGAAAGGGCGGGAACACAGACGGACTCGGGGAGAGTATGGAAGGCCACAAGGTCAAAAACGTCTCTCCCCACATGAAACAGGGAATTCTGTTTTGGTTCTGCCTCAAGACCAGGAATTAGTCAACCAAGATTGGCAGAACCGTGACAGGTGGTTCTGCCGTAAGTGAACAACTTTATAAATTGCAACAAGGAAATCTGTCAGTTTATAATTATGCACTGAAGTTTCACACCCTAGATGCCGCAAGTGGATGGAATGAACAAGCTCTAGAACTACCTACCGTCACAGTTTAAGCCAAAAGTTCCAACTATAGGACTCTAAAACCTCTTCTGTTCAGCCCGGGTGACCCAGCTACCTCCACATAGACCATGGGACTGCGCGATCGATCTCAAGGAGGGTGAGCCAGTGCCCCATGGAAAGATCTATCCTCTGTCTATCCCCGATCAGAAGGCCATGGAGGAGTACATCACCGAAGCCCTCAAGCAATGATACATCCGTCCCTTTCGGTCCCCTGCCGCATCGAGCTTCTTCTTCATGGCCCAGAAGGACGGGCGTTTAAGACCTTGTATTAACTATCGAGCACTCAACAAAATTACTATCAAGTTTTGCTATCCGCTTCCCTCATCCCAGCAGCACTACAACAGCTAAGAGGTGCGTGCATCTTCACCAAGTTGGACCTCTGCAGTGCTTAAAATCTGGTGCGTATAAAGAAGGACAATGAGTGCAAGACGGCTTTAGTGACCGTAACGGGTCAATATGAGTACCTTGTGATGCCATATAGACTGGTTAATGCTCTTTCTGTGTTCCAAGTGCTTGTATATAATGACAATATTCTGATCTACTCTTCAAGTCCCCAAGATCATAAGTGCCATGTTGCGGAGGTCTTACAACACCTGGGAGAGCACCCCCTCTACCTCAAAGCTGAAAAATTCTGTTTTCATCAACCCACCATTCAGTTCCTCGGTTACAATATCTCCAAAGAAGGCAATTACCATGGACTAGGGGAAGGTGGCAGCCATATGCAACTGGCCAATACCCGCAACTGTTAAAGATCTTCAGGGCTTCCTGGGTTTCGCCAACTTTTACAGACGCTTCATAAAGAACTTCAGCTCCATAGTCCTTCCTCTCAAAGACCTCCTCCGCAAACAAACTGAATCCGTGTCCTGGTCTCCCTTGGCCACTAATGCCTTCGACCAGCTTAAGAAGAAGTTCTCCTTAGCACTGCTCCTCAGGCATCCCTACCCATCTTCATCGTCAAGGTAGACAACTCTTCCGGTGTAGGAGCGGTGCTCTCACAGCGGCAGGGAGATCCCCTGGTACTCCATCCATGCACCTTCTACACTCAAAAACTCACCCCGGCGGAAAATAATTATGATATCCGCAACAGAGAACTGCTCGTGATCAAGCTCCCACTGGAGGAATGGAGGCATTGGCTGGATGGCACACAACATCCCTAAAAACCTGCAATTCCTCAGAAAAGATGTCAGCCTGCCTCCGGTTTAACCCCCTACCAGTGCGTACTCGGCTATCAGCCACTCCTGTTTCCCTGATCAGGGGAACCGTCTGAGGTACCCGCCATCAACCACTGGTTCCAGGAAAGCGAGAGAGTCTGGGACGACGCTCACCATCATCTGCAGAGAGCCATCAGACGTCAGAAGATCCAGGCCGATGCTAGACGCAAGGAGACCCTGCAGTACCAACCTGGACAGATGGTGTGGCTCTCCACGAAAGACATCCGGCTCAAACTACCATGCCGCAAGTCACAGATTCATTGGGCCCTTTCCCATAACCCTGCAAATCAATCCTGTAACTTACCTCCTCAAGCTCCCTTCCTCCTACTGCATTCACCCATCTTTTCACGTTTCACTATTAAAACCCTTCCATTCACCCTTTCTGGCCTGGCCAGTTCTAATCACCTGCACCTGCCTCGCATCATCCCGCTCATCAGCACCAGCACAAAGACACTCTGCCAACACTCAGTCATCATCTGGTCTCAGACCATAGATAATCACCGTGTTACCAACCTGGATAATCCCTTGTCAAAAGTCTGATGTCTTCCTCAACCGTCTTCAGTGTCTTCTTTTGTGTGTTCATCAGAGTCTTCTTCTGGTCCCATCATCCTCACTATCCATCGCCATCGTTACCAAACTCACTCCCGGATTCAACAGCCTTTCTGTCACGGTCTCCAACAACCATCAAGGACAGTATTATAAATCAGCCTTCTCACCCATATATTCAGATATCAGTATCACTCACCTGCATTCTGTCTGTGTTGTGTGAATAAAGCATTTCTTAAGTTACTTACCATCCGCCTTCTGTGTGTTTTCTGATAAAGTTGTACCTTAATGGGCACATTTTTCTACCCTAAGGACCTATTGTGTACCAGTTAAACGTTAGGAGTACAACATATTTAACTCTACCTTTAAAGGTACACAATAACTCTTTAGGGTACAATAATCTACCCCAAAATGTATAACATGTATTATTTGTATACCTTTGGAACATAGGGTACCACCCCAGTGACAGAAAAGCTGACAGAAAAGCTACAGTTAGTGTATTATTGCCTGCATATTATTGTTTGTATATGCTTTGTAAGATTTCATATGGCTAAACGCAGCAGTTCTCTGGTTGTGGGTGAGCTGTGTACCTCACCACAGAAATAGTCCATGCAGCTGTGAGATATCTTAAGTGCCTTGATTATCAGAGTCCAGTATAACCCAGTCTGCTTGTCATCGGTTGAAGGCTCTTTCTCTGATGTCACTGGTGTTTGTGTGTGTGCCTTCACAGACATCCGAGAGACGGCGTTTGTGTACGCCATCACTGCAGCGGGCGTGACGCATGCTGTTACCCAGGCCTGCAGCATGGGGGAGCTGCTGCAGTGCGGCTGCGAGGCCACGCGGACCAGAGGGCCACCACCCCGTTTAGGCGGTATCGGCCCGACGGAAGGGGTGAAGTGGGAGTGGGGGGGCTGCGGGGATGACGTGGAGTTTGGCTACGAGAAATCCAAGCAGTTCATGGACGCCAGGCGGAGGAAGGGCAAGAGCGACATTCGCACACTAATAGATCTTCACAATAATGAAGCCGGACGATTGGTATGGTATTTTGTGTCATCTTCATGCAAAAAGCTATGACGTTGCCTTATTATAAGGTCTGACATTTTTGTCAAAATTGAATTATTCATGTAGTCTTTTCTTATTCTTATTCCTATTCATATTTTTTTTAAACTTATTTTAGAAAACAACAAGGTCTTCTATACATAGTCAAATGGAATGCAAAAACTTTGAAGCTCAATATCTTTAAACTGTTTAGAATGTTAAGAGAACCTTATAATTCCAAGGTGCCAATGAGTATTCTACACAAATGATGAATTATGACCTATTTTATGATAAGCCAAAAGAAAATCGAATCACCAAATACACCAAAACAAAGATTTGTGATGTATAGCAAGGTAACATTTAGTAAAAAACATTGTTTGCAAACCATTTGAATTCTGAGTGAAAAAAGATATACAATATTTTTTTCTTCAATATAAATTTTCTAAACAGCTTTTTACCTATTAGTTAACATGTAAACTGAGAAAAAAGGTTTTGATTAAAGCTTATCTTTTTTTATAAAATAAATAAATAATTCAAAACAAGACATGCATCATTAAAATAATGGATGTTGGCTTGAATGTCCCTGTTGCCCTCATGTTCCAATGCAGGTCTGCAATGGATTATTGTTTTTTCATGTTCCTTATGAGATATCACGGTAGATGGAACTTTTTTGCATCAATGCGTGGATGTTTCAAGCACATTCGTGTACTGTTTTGCCTGTACAAACCTTCAGAGATAGTCAAGCTCAAATGAGCAGATGGTGCACTTCAAAAGCCAGTGCAGGGAAGAGCTTGGATATGTTATGAAATTATATTTGGCAGAGGCTGGAGAACACAGTAGACTAAGTTGAGACTGGTTTTCAAAGTTATCATCACTCTCTGAATCTTACCTCATTTCCCTCACTGACTGACTAGACTAATAGTTAAAGCGGAGGTAACATGCTATCTCATACATTCTGACTTATTAACACTGTTAAACGTGCTGGCTTCTCGAGCTTAACATGGTCAACTTGTTAAAAAACGAATTGAACGTATGACGTAGTAATTCACGAGTTCGCCCTCACAGATAAACAGCTCCGTTATAGGGATAGATTGGTAAAGCATGGGTATGCATGTTATGCGTATTGGCATGTTGTGCAGGGAGTGGGCTCCGAGCTCACCGGATCTATCCGAACCCGGAGCACTCTACCCTGGTCAGGGCAAGTGCGCCGGGCTCGGAACCGGCTCGAGCCCAGAACACACCCCCCCGAGGGTCCAGCTGGACTGAGGAAAGTAAGAGGAGCCGGGGTGGAGGAGGGATGTTTATCTGGCGAGAAGCATCAGGTAAGACTGCTTGTCTATTTATGGTAGAGCTTGCTTGAGCTGATAGGGTAGGTGCTGTGATTGCTAATGATGTACCAGCCGAGATGGTTGTGCAGAGATTGCATGCTCGGCTGATAGGTATTTGCTGGTGATGGAACGGCGTGCTGATTATATGCTTAGGTTCCTCCCGAACTTTGTTAATAAAACATCATTTCATGAGTTCGCCCTCACAGATAAACAGCTCCGTTATAGGGATAGATTGGTAAAGCATGGGTATGCATGTTATGCATATTGGCGTGTTGTGCAGGGAGTGGGCTCCGAGCTCACCGGATCTATCCGAACCCGGAGCACTCTACCCTGGTCAGGGCAAGTGCGCCGGGCTCGGAACCAGCTCGAGCCCAGAACACACCCCCCAAATGCTGATAAAACTGAACATCCGCCGAAGTTCGCATACATCCCACCAAAACCATGCTTGGCGTTACGGAGGTGCAATCCGGAAGCAGGTAACTACGAGAGGATGAGGCCCCTGGGGGGTTACTGTGATGCATGCATCATGATGATTGGTGTCTGCTGCTGCAGAACACTTGTGGAAGCTCGGGCCACTGTGGGGCTGTTGCTGCTATGCTGGGCTCATGTCGTTTGGTGTCTGCTGCTGCAGTGCACTAGCTGAAAGCACGGAGCGCTGCTATACTGGCTCTGTGATGAGTGATGTCTGCCGATTCAGATTACTAGATGGAATTTCTTGCCACTAAGGGGCATTCGCTGCTGCGGTACTGGCTTCATGACGGGTGGAGTCTGTGCTACGGAGCACTAGTTGGAATCTCGAGCCCCTTCGGGGGCAGTCGCTGCTGCGCTACTGACTTCATGGCTAGAGGTGTGATTTGGAGCGTGGGCCCCTTTTTCTTCATGTCGAGATGTGACTGCGCTGCAGGTCACGAGTTGGAAGCTCGGGCCCCTGCGGGGGCGGTCGCTGCTGCGATACTGGCTTCATGTTAAGAGGTGCCTGCGCTACAGAGCACGATTTGGAAGCACGGGCCGCTGCGGGGGCGGTCGCTGCTGCGATACTGGCTTTATGACGAGATGTAACTGCGCTGCAGAGCACGAGTTGGAAGCTCGGGCCCCTGCGGGGCGGTCGCTGCTGCGGTACTGGCTTCATGAGAGATGTGACTGCGCTGCAGATCACGAGTTGGAAGCTCGGGCCCCTGCGGGGCGGTCGCTGCTGCGATACTGGCTTCATGACGAGATGTGACTGCGCTGCAGATCACGAATTGGAAGCTTGGGCCCCTGCGGGGCGGTCGCTGCTGCGATACTGGCTTCATGACGAGATGTGACTGCGCTGCAGATCACGAGTTGGAAGCTTGGGCCCCTGCGGGGGCGGTCGCTGCTGCGATACTGGCTTCATGACGAGATGTGACTGCGCTGCAGATCACGAGTTGGAAGCTCGGCCCCTGCGGGGCGGTCGCTGCGATACTGGCTTCATGACCTGCGCTGCAGATTGGAAGCTCGGGCCCTGCGGGGCGGTCGCTGCTGCGATACTGGCTTCATGACGAGAAGTGACTGCGCTGCAGATCACGAGTTGGAAGCTCGGGCCCCTTGCGGGGCGGTCGCGCTGCGATACTGGCTTCATGACGAGAAGTGACTGCGCTGCAGATCACGAGTTGGAAGCTCGGGCCCTTGCGGGGCGGTCGCGCTGCGATACTGGCTTCATGACGAGATGTGACTGCGCTGCAGATCACGAGTTGGAAGCTCGGGCCCTTGCGGGGCGGTCGCGCTGCGATACTGGCTTCATGACGAGATGTGACTGCGCTGCAGATCACGAGTTGGAAGCTCGGGCCCTTGCGGGGCGCGCTGCGATACTGGCTTCACTGCGCTGCAGATCACGAGTTGGAAGCTCGGGCCCTTGCGGGGCGGTTGCTGCTGAGATACTGGCTTCGTGGAGATTGTTGTCTGTTGTAGTCTGGCTATAGTTGAAAGCACAGGCCTCTGAGGGGACGGTCGCTGCGATGAGGCTATCTTCGAGATGATGAGACCAACGTTGTGATATGGAGGAGCTGGTTGCCTCGTGAGATATTCATGTGGCGATGCTGACGTCCGAAATGAATACCGGCTCAGCAGAGCTTCCGATGTGAGAGCCATCCCCTGCGAAGGCGTTCCCGAATGACGAGTCTGGACGAACAAACTGTAGATGTTGAGCCAGTATGTAATGAGGTGTTACGACCTTCTTGGGAGTCTTGTGTCAACGTGGCCGAGGTTGCACTGACAGCCACGACTATCTGGCGATATGGGAAAGGAGGGTTTGATGGGCTTTCCTGATGAGCGACAAGTCCGTCCGAATGTAGCTTCTAAAAGCCTCCGATGACCACCGGCCTAGGGCTTGGATCTGTGGCTGAGATAAGCCCTTTTGGAGGGCTGTGGTGGCTGCGCCTATGCGGAAGGAGTGACCGGAAAAGTTTTCTGCTGGGATTCCTGATTGTAGCAGGACGGCTTTGAGGTGCTTCTGAAACCAGAATCCGGGCGGTTATGTTCGTCGATAAAGAGGGGATCCGATAAGGCTGCTGTCCAGGGTTGCCTGTAGCGAAGATAGGCTAGGAGGGTTCCATACGGCTGAATCTGTGACTGGAGGTTGAAGACATATATGAAATGGCCTCTCCTGGTCTGGTCAGTCTTACTTTGCTTAATCGAGTAAGAAATTGTATCTGAATCCAGCACTTGAAGGTCATACACTGTGGGGTGAACCACGGGGTCAAATTTGGATGTGATTGAGAACTCTGAGCATCGTAGAAAACCAAAGAACGCCAATGTGAACATGGCGTCGAGTGTGCGGGCAACATGCTTTGAGTGGTATCCCTTTCGGAGGGTGGAGATACATTTGGTGAGAATCTCCAGGGTGATAGGTCTCCTAACATCCTGACGGGTGGGTTGGGATCTTCGAATGCCCTGGATAACCATTGATGTTTGAGAGCTTGCTATGGCCGGCGACGTAGAGTTGAAAATCAGTTTGTGGAAGAACTGGAGTCCGCTTAGGTAACCTCTGATGGAGCTGGCCTGAAGGCTTTTGGCAGTGTTTGAGAAATGAGATGAAGGAGGTGATGGTGAGGAGTGAAAAATCCAGGAAGGAAATGCTGAAAGCCCTGTGAAATGATTTGAAGCTTCTCCACGCCGTAAGGTATGATTGCAGGGTCCTGGGGGAAACTGCCTGAGTGATGGAATTGAGAGAGGCATCGAGAAGGTTGTGCAGCGGGTGATTCACTGAAAGATCAACTCCGAATAAGGTGGAATGGGGGTGGGCACAGGGTCCGTTTCGGGTGCTAGCAGCTTGAACTTCTGGAAGGCAAAACGAGAGAGTGCGTCAGCAATCAAGTTCTTGGATCCAGGGATATGTCTGGCTGTTATTATGAACTGGTCGCATGCTGAGATCCAGATGAGACGTCTGAGGAATGGCATTAAGGCGGGGGAATGAGATCGCCCTTTGTTAATGCAATGCACGACTGCCTCGTTGTCGCAATGCACGACGATGCTGGAAGCCGCTCATTCCTTGCCCCATAAGTATGCCGCAACCACCAAGGGGTAGAGCTCGAAAAGTGCCGAAGATGCGATATCCTGTGGTAGGCCAGTGAGCTGATGGGGCCAAGCAGACGCGAACCAACGACCTTGGTAGAAGCCTCCGAAACCTACTGAAGGGGCGGCGTCAGTGAATAGGCGAATGTCGGTGGGAGAGGAGATCATGTCCCTGTAGAAAAATGACAAGCCATTCCATTGACCAAGGAATTTTATCCATAAGCTCAGCTCTTCTCTGCATGATCTTGGCAAGAAGACTATGTCCTCTAGTGCGTGGGCGGAGGACGCGAGAGAGAGGAGGTGCGAGACGAACGGGCGGCCTTGCGGGATTATACGCATCGCGAAATTTAGGTGGCCGAGCACGGACAGGAGCTCTCGTTTCGAACATCTGGAAACATTTCTCAAGGAGGAAACGATCAGGATCGTTCTGTCTATTTTTTCTTTTGGCAGAGAAGCCTGGAATTGGAGCGAGTCTAATTTGATGCCGAGAAATTCTATGAATGCACTTGGTCCGGATGTTTTGTCTGGGGCGAGGGGAATGTTGAGCTGCTCAAAAACTCGTTGGACTATGGTGAGATGCGTGTCTGGCACGAAATCTGGCGGTGAGATTATCAAAAAATCATCCAACAAGTGGATTAGGTATGGGATCGCGTAATTATTGGAAAGAATCCAGCATATTGCCTCAGACAATACATCGAAAATTTTGGGGCTACTTCTGCAGCCAAAAGGTAGGCGGACTGAGAAGTAAAATTTTCTACGCCATTGTATCCCGAAAAGATGCCAGAAGGCTGGGTGGATTGGCATGACTTTGAAGGCGGAGGTGATGTCGACTTTAGCTAGCCAGGCGCCTCGACAGCCTTTTTGATCAATTTGATTGCGTGATCGATGTTTTGGGTGGTGCAGGGAAAATTCTTCTATTGGAATTAAGCTGTTAATGCTCGGAAATGAAGAACCGTGGGGAGAAGAGAGGTCGAATATTAAACGTTTCTTGCCCGAAAATTTTCTGGTAGCAACGCCAATGGGGCTGATGCGATAAGTGGTGAATGGAGGTACCTCGAAGGGGCCGATAATAAATTTGGCATCGATCTCCTTCTGTAAAAGGCTATCGACTGCCTCCGGTTCGTTTATTGCGGACTGTAGGTTGGGGCAGATAAAGCTTTGCGAAGGGAGACTTATGACGCCGGGGTCGAAGCCGTTCGAAAGGCTGGTAAGGAGATAATCAGTGAACCGCGGGTCAGGGTGCGAAGACAACTCATGAGACAAACGAGAAATGTTCACGGGAGTCGAGAGGTAAGATCTGAATTTTTTATTGGCATGGGAATGTGATACAGGGCAAACCAGGCGAGCGTGCGCTCCGCTGCAGAAAGTGCACACATGCAGGTACCGACAGCTCTGCCTGGTGCATTTGCCCGCGTTGAATTTGTTGCAGGCCTCTCGTGCGCGGGAGTCGGTGGTCTCACGTGGATTCGAGGTAGCTGGGCGATTTGGCAGGCACGGGACCTTAGAAGTGGACTGGTGAGGCGGAGATGTACATGGAGGGTGAGAGGGAGAGACTAGAGGGCATTCGCCGGTGGAGTGCACCACGGATCGGCAAACAGCGCAGGAGATGTTTCTGACCCCCAAGAATACCCTACCATGCAGCTCAGCGTCCAGGGCTCCCCAATAAGGGCACTGGTTTCACTGAGCCACACGAAATGCGCATTTGGCGGAGAAAAGCTTGTGATATGTATAAAAGTGAGTTCCTCCATAGGAGAGAGCGAGCTCAGCCACGAGGGCCAAGTAATCACTTAGCTCGCGTCTCCTATCGGGGAACACCGTGCATATTACTTCCGTGTAGCGTGAGAATGCTACAGTGAATTCGGGAAATGATAACGTGCGGAAGTGTTGGGGTGAAGCATTTTATTAAAGTGAAAGATAAATCTCCGTATGTGATCTGACGCTCAACTGATGGAGGTGACAGGGGTGAAAGAAGAGAATAAAGATCGGTATCCGCACCTGCCAAAATCTGCGCTCTGACTCCGCTGGAGACTTGTGGAGGTTCCAACGCAGGCGCATTAGGAGGTGCGGGCATCGCGATCGCTGTAGCCAGTGAGAATGCTGGGCGTGCCTGTTGAAGAGCGAGAGAGGAGGAAATGGCGGCCGCTTGCGCGTCGTGCGGAGGCATGCTCACGCTTACGTTGGCAGTGGGCCGGAATGAGAGGTCCAGAGACCGGAACTCTTGACTCTAGTGGAGGCATCCTCATGCTAGAAACGGATTCCGGCGCTGCGGGCCAGGAGCCTGGGGCGGGAAAGGCTCGGCGGCGAAGCGGAGACGGGGTCGCGCTAGCAGCGGCAGCTGCACCGAAGAATTGTGGTCCTGAGACCAGCGCTTGTGTCCCTAGCGAAGGCAGCCTCGCGCCAGAGAAGTGTTGATGAGCTGGTGCTCCTGAAGTTTTCTGGCCGGCCTTGCCTGGGGGACCCACTGCATTTGCTGTGATGTCATGCGCGTAGAGCTGAGATACCTCTGCCTGCCGGAGGTGCTTAACCGGGATGTCCGCGGCTTCCAACGCGACTAGTGCGCTACCTGGATTAGCTGGATGACTGCTGCGGCGTCTCGAGTGATGGAGGCCATGCCGAGCCTCGGCGGAAGATTGCTCTTGCCTGGAATGGACGGGACCCCTAGCCGAGCCTGACTCGTCGTTGGCAGCCATTCGGTCCGACCTGACCGGCGGGGCGTCTGTCTGGGACGACACGTAGAGGGTGTAAAGCTCTAATTTTGACATCCGCCTGCTGAATGGGACTTCCGCGTTGGTTAGGGCCCTATGAAGACTCTGGACCGTCCATTTGCGGAATGTTGGCATCTTGGGGTTTGCAGAGGCGTAAGATGACGCCGGTGAATGGGGTGGAGATCGCGCTGGTGGGAGAGATGCCAAACTCTTACGCTTAGATGCGCGCCACTCCGAGCGGCGTGGCTGGCGGCCCCGAGGCGAAGCTTGGGAATCGACCGAAGAATCTGACTCTGGACTGGAGAGCTGGGGTGCGCATGATGTCGCCGAAGGATCTTGAATACCCGATGCACTTTGAACTGCTTGAGTCTCAGACATCGTAAATGAATATTGACGATGTTTATCTGGCGAGAAGCATCAGGTAAGACTGCTTGTCTATTTATGGTAGAGCTTGCTTGAGCTGATAGGGTAGGTGCTGTGATTGCTAATGATGTACCAGCCGAGATGGTTGTGCAGAGATTGCATGCTCGGCTGATAGGTATTTGCTGGTGATGGAACGGCGTGCTGATTATATGCTTAGGTTCCTCCCGAACTCTGCCAGGGTTCGTACAAGTTTCTGAAAGTTTTTTTCAAACATGGATTCCCGTTTCGTAACAAGGGTTCTTATTGGATTATTCTCCCGTAAAAGCACAGCCATGCATTATCCAGCTGTGTTTGTTTGTTCACTCCATTTCGGTGATAAATGTTATATAAACTGTGGATATAACGCTGGATTTGGAGATCGTTTGAAACTGATAGATGGCACAGTCCCAGCGTTAAAAGATGCCGAAGGAGTCAAACTAAGTCATATGTTTGTGTTTCGTTCGCAATCGGCGTGTATGTGCATAATGTAAACAACACAAACTTATAGTGAATCAACAGTTATGCAGGTATAATGCGATTAAGTATTGTGTGCTCGTGCTGTAGTTTCGCTCCTCCAGGAGCTCGTCTTTTTCCGGAAATAATAGTACAGCTGTATCTGTCTTTAATCAATTTGATCAAAATAAATATTCTTTGAAGATACGATGTATGCAATACTACTCTATAGGTACAGTACTCAAGATTAATATGAGATTGGCAGGAACTGCGTGTGTTACCTCAACTTTAAAATGTGTGGCTTTTATCAACATTAAAATACTTGCGCACAGTTAAAAACTTAGATGCTACATATGTTTTGAATCATATGCAACTACTACTATTCTTTATATTAGTTTTTGTATTATTTATTGTTATTCTGTACCCTTTAGATGGTTCCCCTCAAGAAATCACCAGAAGAAAATTACAAATCCTCAAATCCTCACATTATCTATTCCCCACAATGTCAATAGTGCTTTGAGGTCACTGCCTCAATGCCTCAGGTTTTGTAAGCATAGGGTCACTAACAGGTAAATTGCCATTAAGGTTTGACAGACACTTGATTTTTCTCGGTCAATGATTAAGTGAAAAGACAACTCTTTTGAAATGCCCCCGCAGTGACTTGGAATTAAAGAGGGAAATTTTTTTAATGAGGTATTTGTCAGATGTTAATTCAAACAGGTATAGAACTGTACCAATCATTGTTTTCATGCTCCTGTATTGGCTTTCGGGCGGCCGGAGGCTACAGAGAAGAGAGGGAGGGAAAAGACGAGGGTAAATTCCTTCTAAATAGCTTCTCCTTTTATCTCACTCAACTATCTTTGTGTCTTGAACTGCAGGCGGTGAAGAATTATATGAGAACTGAGTGCAAGTGTCACGGGCTGTCTGGCTCTTGCACTCTTCGGACCTGCTGGAAGAAAATGCCTCACTTCCGTGAGGTGGGTGACCGACTGCTCGAACGCTTCAACGGGGCCTCCAAAGTGATGGGTGGGAACGACGGTAAGACCCTCATCCCAGTGGGTCAAAACATCAAACCTCCGGACAAGCAGGATCTCATCTACTCGGCAGAGTCTCCGGACTTCTGCCTGCCCAACAGAAAGACAGGGTCCCTGGGCACGCGGGGCCGAATGTGCAACAGCACGGCTCTGGACGTAAGTGGATGTGACCTCCTCTGTTGCGAGAGGGGTCACCGGGAAGAAACGGTGGTTCTGGAGGAAAACTGTCTCTGCCGTTTCCACTGGTGTTGCGTAGTGCAGTGTAAAAAGTGCTCGGTCAGGAAGGAACTGAGTTTGTGTCACTAACCCAAAGCCCTTGTTCCAGAGAAGTCGAAAAATCTCCTGGAAGTTGTGCTTAAACACTGACTCAAACAAGATTCTTGGAAATCTAGGTTGACTCTGGGATGACTCCAGATTGACTTCAGATTGTATTGCACATGCATACACACTTCCAACCCTGAGGCTTTGGAAAAGATTGTGCGAGCGTCTAAATACCTTGAACCACTTGGGGTTCTTCGACTGTAGAAACGAGACATTTCCAAATTCCTATCAGCAAAGTGAAGGGGGCTTTGTGTATGAGTTTTCTTTTAGATCAGCCTTATACTGTATATTTTCTCAGTTGATTGCTATAAGTGGTTACATCCACTTTTAGGGGGAACACACACTCTTAGCATGAAGCCGCTTCCGTCTCAAGAAGAAATAAGAGAAGCACAGAAACATGATTTCTGCATGTGCAATGGCAAAGGTCGTGCTTGTTCAGTTCTGTCCGAAATGACAGAAACATTAAGCAAAGGATATTTGTTTTATAGCCCTCTAAAATAATGGACGTCTTCTGGATAAAATAATTGAAGACTCTTATTTATAAGCATTTTATGACTACTTTTAGCGAATTGACTAATGTCCTGTCGTTTGCTATTGAAAGCACTTTGAACATGAGAACTTTAAACAGAAAGAGTAACACTTTTACTCCTCAACTCGGTAGTTTCAAAGGTACAGAAGCAAATGCAGGAGAAACAACATAAAATAGCATTTATGTGTCTATGTTTGTCATATATTTAATCTACAGGGCTTTAATGCACTTTTACTGATACCACTCTTGTTCATCTGTTTCCTCTTGAGTAAAACGTGGTTTGTTTCAGTTTTGGTTGCTTGTTCTTAGATTAAAGAGTTCTTGCATATTGTATATGCTCTGAAATGCCTTTTAGTATGCTAACACTGCTCAACACAACAGATCATTAATCATATTCATCACTGAGATCTTACAAGTGAATTTGTATTGTTCTATCACAGGGAATATTGCTGTTTTTCTGGAGGGTTAACATATACTGTGATATGGATTATGTGGTATCTCTCATCAAAAACTGCTTGTTCATAAAGAGGCCATTTCAGGACTTTTTATCATCTTGTTTAATATATTCGGTGTCACACAAATGCGTTACAGTGTGTTTGCAGTCTGTATAGATAATAAAACCAGGAAACAGAAATAAAGAATGCAGTTCACTTTATAAGGGTCAGCCATGAGACTTTCATCAAGTGTTAATCTCAAACACCCCTTCCTTTGTGTGGAATGCATTGCATTTTTTGGAAAATACATTTGGATGGTATCATCCATCTTGTGAGCCACAGAGAAACACCATTCACATGCATTTGTAAAAGGAGCGTAATAAAAATAATGTACATGAGATTGAAGAGTAACGGCTTATCCAGTAAAGTGTTGCTTAAAAAACACAGGGTCATATTTTTCTTTGGACTGTTTCCAACTTTAAGTTTTGAAAAGTGTAAATGTGGTGGAAAATGTGAACTTTCCATCAAATCAACTGTTTATAAAGTCATCCTGCATTAATTCATATTTAAATTAATTTAGATTAAAAAAAATCTACATACTGGAATTGAGAAGTCCTACTTACAGCTGCTCTTTACTCAATAAAAAACACAAAAGTATTTTTTTTCTGTTATCCTTTCATCTCTTTTATGATGTTTTGATTTTATATTACAAAATACCAGTATACATCTGAGAATACACTTAGTAGGCTGCTTAAAAAAATATTTAGTATTTAAAGTCTATTGTTGTGTACTTGATTTACACATTTTGTTTTGACAGACACAAGAATCTTTCAATAGTTTGAATCAATACCCCGTTTTCCTGAATGACAACTGAATGTTTCATCTCACATGAAGTTTGGACTAGGAGACATGATCCAATTTCAGGCTGAGATATTTATACAGACAGCCTAATGAAGCTTATGTCAGACTTTTCTGTCATTGACTTAAAACAAATCATATGAATGTTATTGTAACTGCTTCGCTTCACACGAGGTCAAGGCTCAGTGCATCTCGATTTCTCGCTAGGGCAATTTCAGAGATTTCTTTTGCACCTCACAGATTCAAGTGTATCGTTTTGCCACTCTGCAGAAAAAAATGTTGTTTTTAGTTATTTACGCAGTTGGAAAAGACTCCCTTTGTATTAGTTTGGGTCCTGCAAGTCGGCACAAGTTCATATTTTCCAGGAATTTGGGCTGCGTAGCCAACAGTGTTGAAGATAGAGGAGAAGATGGAGACAGGGAATGTGCCAGGAGCATTGAAAAGTGAGAGAGAGAGAGAGAGAGACGCAATGATAGACAAAAAGACAGCAGCAGAGTCATAGACAGTCTATAGAGTTATAGAGGTGATGAGATGATGACAAATAGATAATATGGTAATAATCAAAAATCATCAAAAGTATTAAGCATATATGTTCAGTGGAGTTAAAATTTGATCTCACATTGTTTGGAGAGATATTCGGACTAGGTGTTTGCACTCAGAGTTGAAGAAGACCATCACCCAATCACAAACATTAGTGTGATGTGATCATGACATATTACCCTTGCAGGCCCACTATTGGTTGTTTAACTTAATGAAGAAAGACATTTTTTATTTATTTTGTGACTTCAAAAAGGGAAATTCATCCACAAATAAAACGTATGCCATAATCTACTTACCAAGATGTTTAATTTGATTGAATGATTTTCCTTCTTTATTCACACAAAAGGACTTGCTATGCAGAATGTGAACCATTCTTTTATCCACTTGCTTTCTTCCAAAGAATGGCATGCTATTTATTTTTGGGTGAACTATCCCTTCAAGCGTTCCTACTTTTTTTTTAATTGTTTTAAAGACTCGAATAATACATAATAATCATATATTTATGAAAGTCATACAGTCAACTATAAATATATTGTCGTAAAACGCCAGTAGGGATGCACAGAAAGGAAGTAGTTTATGTATGTGTGTATACAGGTGCATGTGTGTGGTAGATAGCCTGAAAGAATGTCACCAGTAATGTAATACCAGCGCACGTTCCCCATGTTCTGACAACCGGTCTTTATCTTAATAGAGATGCTTACTTTGGGAAGACATACTCATAAAAGTCTACCTGTGAATAAAGACTCGGAGGCCTTGCATGAGATTTTATCTGGAGGTAATCATTCTAATTACAACTAGGCTGTGTCAGACTGTTTGGCGAGTCTGTGTGGTGCATGATGGGATTGAAGAATGATATTTATGCGTCCTGCTACAGGGGCAGGGAAGTTCAGCAGCTCAGAGGAGAGCCGACACAACCTCATCTCTCCTAACGGTTCGGCTCAGTAAATAACACAATTACCTGCACCATTTCTTTTCCTGGATAAAAGGAGTTTAGTGCTCTCAGTGGGTTATTAACCTCCCAAGTCAGGAGTTTAATGCTGATAAAATCTACACAGGAAAGCTGACTCACATACCATTTTTGTCTCTTTTTGGGCAGACATTAGTAATCTCTGAAAAGTGAAGAGATCCAAGCAACGTCCCAAGCCTGTGTCAATAAATGATGTTGTTTGCGTGCTCTCCTGGAATTTGCCAGATGGAAATCGAGCCTCTGTCCTCAGTTAGATCAGGATTGCCTTTTCAAAATGGGCCTGCAAAGTGTTTATGGATTTGTGGTTTGCAGGCATGAAGTCTCAAAGGAGGACACCAAGCCCTGCACGCACATACGCGCTCATTTGAGCACACTTTCTTCGGCTAAACACAAGATGGAGCTATTTGAACAGGGAGGTCTCATTTCACGGCTTCATGCTTCTTAGGCAACTCTTTAGATACTGTTTTACCACTGAAAAACAGGTTATGCAGTCTCTTTGTACTGATCAGTCTATCAGTAGCTGCATTAAATGCTAAAATGAGTTAGTGTTAGTTCACCCAAAAAAAAAATTATTCATCTGCATTGGTTTTGTGTCCATAGCTTAAACGTGAATGGGGGCTAGTGCTGTTCGGTTACCAGCTTTCTTCAAAATATCTGCTTGTGTGCTGCAGAAAAAAAAGAGTCATAAAGGTTTGAAATGACAAGAGGGTGAGTAAATGATGACAGAATTTTCATTTTTAAATTCATTCGTAAATACTGTGAGATAACTAACATTATAACATTAAACAATTCACATATTATTTTATACAGGGACAAATCCTGATACTGCAAGACAAGTTACAAAACATGTCAACAAAAATAGAAGGCATAGAGTAAATAAACCATGATAATGGTCAAAACAATGCAATAATTATCCCTGTGGCATGCTGAGAGGACGGGGGCACAAAACCATGTTTTTAGCATATTAATAAATACAAAAATTATGCAACTCACCTGCCGAGTCAGATGGTTGAAAGAAAACAAATCACAGTGTAGCGTAACGAAAATGTTGCATTGTGATGCATAATTTCTATGTAAACCAACAAAATAAAAGCACTGGAGTGTACGGAATAAAGATGCAGAAAGCCAAGTGCCAAAAAAGAAAAATCAAAAAAGACAGATAGACTATAACGTATAATGTGAGAGAGTGTTTTCTATTCAGTGCAGACCAAAAGGATTCAGTTGGTCACGAGCAGAAAGCGACAGCACCTCTCACAGTCATTTGAGATTAGTACTGACGGTTAGCAGCTTGAGTCAAGTAGGGGAGAAACCCTGGCCGGGCCGGTGGTCTCTGTGGGTAGTGATTTGTAGAACATTCCTGGAGAAAAGATGGAAGAACTGATGCAAAGAAGGATGAAAGAGATCATAGATTACTATGGTGTCCCAGAATGAATTTTTTGTCTTGTAGAGGGAATGTACTAATGGTAGCCTGCATCTGGTATTCAGTCTTTAGTCTTTTAGCATCAGTTCTACTGTGCCAGACGGTGATTTCAGGGTACTTTGTAAAATGTCTGCATTCAAGCAGATCAGAAGCTACAGTTTAATTCCTAAAAAGACATTTTCATTTGAGCATGATGTACTGTCTGTGTTGAACTCTTTAGTTTGTTGGACCGCATCTTTTGAGTCCTTTTGGATTGATTAAATGTATTTGCGCAGAGCATTATGGGAGGTTGAATCATGAAATCTTGGTGCAAGGTCAAAACGGTTTCACTGTGTCCAGCTGTTTTTTAGCGAATGTCCTCCGAGTAACTCTTTTTCTGTTATCTGCGCCATCTAAACAACTACAATTCACAGGTGAAACATCTCCCACAGTTTTTATACTCGTTTACTTTACATTCCCCCCTCGCGTCCTCTCTTTGTCTTGCATTATCTGTTTTTTTCCCTCTCTCCAGAAACCACCAGCATGCCGAAATCATTTTGGAATTGAGGTTTCATACTTCTCTGGATAAACGGTTTGCTCATGAATGAATAACAGAAGCAGGCATCTTTGCAGAAACAGGGATCTGTGCCCCAGCACAAGAGGAAATCCCCTGTGACGAACAAACCATAGAGGATACTTTGAGTTGAGTGTGTGCACATACTCTGTATACATTGGGTTTAGAAGTCTAAGCTTAACCAGAAACTGCACAAAATTTGTGATTTTTTTGGATTGTGAAAACCAAAGAAACAATATATAAGTAAATTTGGAAAAGAACATACAAGATTCTGACTTCAGGCTCACGAATCAAACAAATCTAAAAAAATTATTTATATAATCTAAAGAACCTTTTCCATTCAACACTAACAAATTGTGAAAAAATATATATTTTTTTCAGTCAACGTTTTACTCACATTATTGTTTTTATAAAATAAATTGTAAGGAACGTAAAATATAGTTTCCTGTTTGTGATTATTATCAAGAATGCCAGTTCAAATACACCAAATACTGGCGCACTGCCATCCACCCTGAGCATATTTCTGTCAAATGGCACAAAAGTTATTATCCCTTACACAGTTGTCTGCTCCACATACCTCTATATACTCTTAATACACGGCTCGTTGGAATGCTTGATTCTGATTGGCCAGTCCCAACATTTGCAGGTTTGTTATTCTCATCGTAATCCGGATGCAACTAATAATTTTAACATGTTTTTTGACAATTTAAATAGAAATATGTTGTTTAATAACATATATGACATTCTATTTACAAATAATTAAACCAAATTGCCTGTTCATGACTTTTGAACATCGTTTCTTACCTTAAAACCAAAAGTAAACGTATTTTCCTCGCATTATCTGCATTCGGTAAAAATTAGTTTATTTAATGTCCAGTTTGTTTTCTCATGTGGCAAGTAACCGTGTAATAAGCAGGAGAATGTACAAGCAGCCAGGTGTTATCGCGAAATAAGCCCCTTCAGTGTGATACATGACCCGACGCGAATACTGTCGGGGCTTATTTCTGCGATAACAACCGGCTGCCTGTACATTATCCCTTACATATCATCTGCCGCAGTAACCCAAACATTTCCAAGCACCATGTAAAACAAGCAAATGCGTGTAATTCTGCTCAGTTAGTGATACCGAACAGTAAGCCGAGCGCTTAGGAAAACAAGCAAACGCTCAGCTGTTTTTCAAAAGACGTTCCTTAGCCAACTCAGCAGCCGGTCAAGTAGCCTACCTGATACCAGGAATGCCAATAAGAACCAAAACCGGTGACTCACATGACACTGTGGTGCATAAAACTCATAGAAAGAGAGTAGATAGAGCTTAAGGTTTGACTGCTTATGAATTCGTTTTGAGCAATTAATTGCACATCACTATTCATAAACAGGTTATGTTGCAATCTGCTTACATCTGTCCTGGCCTATGATGTGTTTTTTCCTATGATCCTTAATCAGGATTTCTGAATTAAAACCACGTATATTGTGAATGGGGTCATTACGAGTGCATTACGATCAAACAAAACACAGATTTTATATATGCAGTAAATATTTGTAATCAGTAAACTATAAGCCATTAGCAATTACATCTGCAGTGATAGTGATGTTTATTCTTTACAAATCATGTTCAGCTGTTAAAATGAATATTTAAGTTTCTTAATTAGTTACAGGTTTCCGTCAAAGGAAAGACTTCCTGTTGTGCTGTTTCAAAATGCGTTTGCATGTTCTTAAGTCAAACAACTAGTGTACATTACAAATAACCACTAATGCCACACTGCTAGTGAACAATTTCACAAACAATGGAACTGTGATCTAAACAGGCCGCATCGTTCCACGGCCTATAAATATCTTTTGCGGCCAATTTAAGACATCTCTTAAACAGCACAAGACCCTCTTTGTTTGGGTTGCTAAGAAAGTCAACAACAAAACTTCTCTAATCCCCCAAATGTTTTGACCCGACACAATGAACATTTAATTGATTAAAACAATTTCCATCTCCACAGACCAACAAGAAGTTCAGAGGGCAACCGATCCTGGGAGCTGCTCATGATGTGCTGTTTCGTAAATGCTTTATTTTTCTTCTGTCTTTGAGGGTTCACTTTTTGGGTCTTATGATCCAACAACCACACAATAAGACCAATCATAAAATCCTTTCCCATCATGCACAATGGCTTAATGACACAAAATATTGCATTTCCTCCGGGGGACCGATGCTAAGTACTCACCTTGATTCTTTTCTGTGGTTTCTGTGCAAAAACAATTTTCTCCACACATGCGTCACTGCTTCACGGCAGGGGGTTAAACTGTCCAATTGTTAAACTCCTATTCTTTTTCTCTTGTAGCAGTTCATTTATCATTTCATTTGTCATGGAGCTCATTCATTGCAAAACAAAATGATTATGGGATGGGTTCATCTCTAATGCTGTGCATATTTTTAAAACATGCTCTCTAAAAGCAAGCAAATAGTGAAAAAAAGTTGCTGTAATGCTCTAAACAAATTAAAATTTGGTAAAAACTACTTTTGATATTTTATTGTATTCAATTTCTTTATGTGATCATTGCACACTGCAAAAAAAGTGTTCTCCTTTTAAAATGTTCCCTGTTGAAAAATAATATAGAATGTTCGTAATATAGAGAGGAGGGTCATTCTTTTATTCTTTATTTGTGTGACATATAATATCTCTGTGTTGTCGCAGCCCACATCAACCATAAATATTTGCTCAGAGAAGTTCTGAAACTAACAGACTGTGAATAATTAAAATGTCCCTGGTGGGGCCATTTGGACAAGGACAAGCTATAACCATGTACAACGCCATTTCCCCATGCAAAGTGCACACTGCTCTCAGCACACCTCTCTATCGTGGGAAATTTCGATTTAACATTATCTTTTGCCTTTGGGCTCTTCTGGTAATCGCTACAATAAATGAACAAAACCCTTTTGCTCATATGACTCATTACATCACAGGCAGAAATGGCTAAATAATTGATAAATGCAAAATTACTGTAATGATTTTGCCTTTTTACATGATTATGATTTCTCTCTTTCTCTCAGAACTTTAACTAATGATCAGAAGTGTGAATAAATGTTGCTAAATTACCTTAATGTTTCATAATTAAATAGATCATAGAGAGGGGTTCCCCGGTTAACACTTGGACTCAATTTAAATCAGCATGTGTTCTTCTTCACCACAGATTTATTGGCAAGGATCCACACCAGATGGAAGCAGGACTTTGTTTTTCTGAAGGTTGCAACATCTTACTGGTAACCGTTTGAGTGGAAATACGTCCACAGTAATGTTTTAAACTTGTCATGGACTAACAATAAAAAACTGAACAGAGTCGGGTGCCTAATTGAAGACAGAGATGATTATCATTTCATTTCAGATGATTATCAATTCGAGCCAGAGGAGGCTGTTCGACCTCACTTAAGGCTGAAGTTTTAAACCATACCGACTCCCTCCTGTGACTTCACTGTGACTAAAACCTCTCTGCCGCAATGAAGTAACGTTCTGTGGTTTGCTTTATTGATACCACTATACACACACTCTTCATTTAAGTCCTACAATGAAGAATTACAAAGGAGCATATGGAATTTAAACATTGCAAAATAAAGGCTTCAGCTTTAATGGGCTTTTGGCCCTTTTTCCAGCATGTAAGATGTGGTTGTATTTTGCATTTGTCACGGGTTTGCTGTAAAAGCAATTGCCTTTCCAGGTAACATAAACACCAAAGAAGTATGTAAAGTATAAAAAATATATATATTCAAATGAATAGAAATCACATCAGCTAATATATTTTAAACCATTGAGGCACTTTTCTCCATAAATGTATTAAAATATTTTGAAAGTGGTTAACGTGAATTCTTTCATGGTGCATTCTGATAACATTTTGAAGCATTATCCATATTTTCATCTAAATAATCATACAATTTAAACATTTGTAATCTTTTAGTTAAATAAAGACAACATTTTACTTGTTAACTGCATGAATGCACATCTTAATCTCATACACATTATCAGATGCCTACCACCCTATACTGTATATATATATCCCTGATGTAGGCTACAACAACAATCCCACGCATCTCAACGAGGCGAATTGTCCCAACTTTCCTCTTTATCGTTTCAATCTCGATGTCTCTAATGAAGCACTTGTCCTCTATAGCAGCCCGCGGTGTGCGTGTGTCTGTGTGTGTGCTGACGTAGAGGTGGGCTGGCAGAGAGTTAAGTGGAGTAGACTGAATGCCATCAAGATAAGGCAAACATCACAAGTGCTAAAGACAGTAGATGGCTCAGACTGCCTACCCATGTGTACCGTGCGCGTCTTCTGACAGATGAGATCTCAGCGGATCCTGACAGCGTCCGCGCAGACGTTCATTCATTGCACTCAAAACTGAAGGCACTATCAGAAAAGTTGTAAAGCGATCTGAGAATCTGGCACCTGACTGAAAGCGTCCGTTTCATGAATGAGGTATCACGAAAGAGCATCATTGTATTTCACATCAGATTTGGAGGATCTGAAGCGGAGCGCGGCTGATCTTGTCTTTGACGTGCAGAAGTGTTGCAGTGATAGAGTTGTACAGAGTTATAGTATGGATTACTTTTTATTCCGACTCTTCTGTTCTGTGGCTTTGGCGTCGCTTATTGTTCAAAGGTAAGAATAAGTGTTTTCAAGAGTAACTTTTCAAAATGTTGCATGAAGTGTTGCATGTAAAGTAAGTGTCTGTGGCTTAGCGCGTTTGCCAATAAACCCACATTTATGCGAAAGTGAAGATTTAACGTTCTTAGAAAACGTTTCATACGTTTTAAAAGTGCTTTACAATGTTACTTTAAAGTGTCAGAAAAACGGGTTACTTTATTCAATTCTAAGATTTATTTTATTCAAACATCTTTATTTCTTATCTAATAATGCCTATAATTTGTCTGCATTTTCTTTTAGTTTACATCGCAGTATTGCACTTTTGTATTGTACTATATCTACTGTGTACATTTAAGTTTGTAGTTTTGTTTGTAGTTTACTATGCCTAAATGTAGTTTCACAGCATTTCCAAAAAGACACTGTAAAGGTAAGGAGCTTTGCATCTGGAATTAAACAACTAATTTGAAATCATCTTAAACTGAATCTTTTTAACAAAAATGTTGATGCGGTGCTGTGTATGTGTTATTTATTTCGAGCACATTTGTGTCACAGAAATCTATTATATCTGATGTATAAATAATATTTGTAGATTTATATATTTTGTCCATTTAAATGTTAAAGCACATTTACAATACAACACACACAAAACAGTTTTATTAAGCCACAGACACATACATTTGTGGGGGATACTTGATAAGGTTCGATTTTCTCTTCTAGGGCAGATTCAAATGAAATCCTAGGACTAAAGATCCCCTTTGACCCTATTTTGAACGCCAACACGGTGTGTCTGACTTTGCCCGGTCTCACCAAAAAACAGCTGGACGTGTGTATGAGACATCCAGATGTGACGGCCTCTGCAATACAGGGCATCCAGATTGCCATCCATGAGTGCCAGCATCAGTTCAGAGGACACCGCTGGAATTGCTCTAGCCTGGAGACCAGAAACAAGATCCCCTATGAAAGTGTTGTCTTTAGCAGGGGTAAGCGACAAAATAAATCGTATCTACTGCATGCAGATGAACATACATGTGATGGACTGTTTGGAGAGTTTTGGGCAATGTTTTGACTCCAGACTATTCATGTGGCCAAGACAGACGAAGAAAATTGGATTTTAAAAGTTGTTAATGTACTAAGGTAATTGCAGAGATTTGGAAATTTGTCTGGGTTTTAGCGTAAAGGGCAGAAACTGGCCCAGATTGGGAAATTAATGCTTGAGGTTTGAACAGTGCAAACACACATATTGTACATGTTTAACATCAGCAAAGCTTTATCAGTCTCAGGCATATCATTTAAAAAGTGAACGTAAATATTCTGCAAGAGGGCTTCCCTGGCCAGCTAGTGCTTTTTACTCTGTGCCAGTTCAAGTGCTGTGAATTTGCTTTCAGCATTTTCCCAACCCTCAGTGGCAAAAGCATAAACCTGTTTAGTTAGTTTCTGTAACCCAAAGTGACACTTTCCTTCAATCTTTAATTCATTTTCCCACTTCCTGCACCATCAGTGCAGCCGGGCGTGCCTCTCACTTTAAATTATTTGTTAGATTGATTTGTTCCGGGTTTTTCATTGGCTCGGAAGGAAATCTGAAACAGCATTTCCATGTCCGTGTCTTTTGCCTAAGTGCCGTTTGCCCCCCATAGAATCATGAGAGGATAGCACGAAAAAGCAATACAGACTAACGGCGTGTGTGTGTTTCTGCGTGTAGGGTCTTCTTGAGTGTGTGTCACAGCGGGTGGCTGTGTTTACAAGTGTGACTTTCTGTCTGTTTTAAAATGATCGATGGAACATTGTTCAGCTATCTCAGAGCGTTTTTGTAAAAAGCTGGGAACTCTAGACACTGACTGGTCTGCACCGGATTTAAGTCTTAAAGGATCATTAGTCATTTCTAATAACTGAAGATGGACAAAACAGGACAAGGGGGTAAGGTGAGGCAGAGCTACATTCACAGGCCGAACAAGACAAGCCCCAATCCGTATTAAACACTCTTTTTAAGTAGACATGGGGTCATGGCCAGTTTAAAAACGTGTTCAAACGTGAAACATTGTGTTTCACTTGAAGTATCAGTTACAATTATCCAAAGATCTTCGATGGTCACAAGTATGCAGTTAATGGTACAAGCTTTTTCAATATGATAAAATCTGCAGTATTTTCAACATTACCGGCCTGATAATCTTGCATTGAAAAGCAAAAAATAGTCTTTACTGTTAAGTCTTTTTTTATACTGAAATACTGTCCTTTGATTTTAGCAGGCACAAGCAGCTATAAACTGTTTAGCCCTTAGTGGGCTCTTTCATGTTTCCGAGCGTGGCCTTCTTTAATTCCCATCTGTCCCTGAAAGTGATTCAGGGGAGTCTGCTTTTATGAGACCTCGGTTTATTATTGTTTGAGGCCATTAGCTCTCAACAAGGCTACAGCACATGCTGGCACTACTGGTGAGGAACCTTCTTCACCCTGGAAAGAAAAAAAGGACTCATTAAATATTCTGATACGGCGACAACGCTCCTGCTACATGTGGCTCTGGTGTGTTCTAACCTATTTGCTGAGGAATTTCTTAAATCTTGTCGGAAAGCCACACTTCAGCTCTATTAAAGTATGGTGGATGAGAGCTGAAATCCAGATGAGTGCAGCTAAGCGCCGGGCGATTTGCACAGATCAAACAGCTGCTAACAGTAGCAAGGTTAATTGCAGCCACGTTTTGAACTTAGACTAGAGGCGAGCATGTCTGTGCTTAACCAAGTTAGCCAAAACCCACCACACCTTCTCTATTGTTCCTGCGTGTACATGCGATGAGTGGAAGCTTACGTGTTCACCAAATTTGATGTTGTTGCTTTAGTGTCTGTGAGGTCTGGTGGAAGAATATACTGGTACTGCTATCAATGCCACGCAAGCATCAGGGCACTTGTGGTTTCTGCGGTGCTGATAGCGATCTTCTCCCCAAAGCACAGAAACAACAAATTCAGGGCAAATGGGCGGTGGATGGTCCAGGTTTAAGAAAGGCTTGCCTGAATAATCCCTATTGTCTCCTTGGCAGGTTTCAGAGAAAGCGCATTCGCCTACGCCATCGCGGCAGCCGGAGTCGTGCACGCCGTGTCCAACGCCTGCGCCATGGGCAAGCTGAAGGCCTGCGGCTGCGACGAGAAACGGAGAGGAGACGAAGAGGCTTTCAGGGTGAAACTCAACCGTCTGCAACTGGAGGCCATCAACCGGGGTAAAGGCATGGTCCACGGAGTAATGGAGCACTTTCCTGCTGATACTATAGGTCCCCAGGACTCATGGGAATGGGGCGGTTGCAGTCCGAACGTGGAGTTTGGGGAACGCTTCTCCAAGGAGTTCCTGGACTCCCGCGAGACGTACAGAGACATTCACTCCAGGATGAGACTTCATAACAACAGAGTTGGCAGGCAGGTGAGAGACAGCGTTATGCTTGCTGTGTTAAATGCTAACTGTGTGTGATGTGCAGTGGGTGGGTGACACTAAGCCGGAATGAATCAGCAGAGTGTTGGATTACGTTTTCAGAGAGCGTAAAGGGGATCGACTTTCCCTTTTAAGGTGTGTTAAACAGTGGTGTTCAAAGATGAGCGCTTCTTTTCTACTGAGATACTATAACCGTGTCACATGTACTAAAGGGAGACAATAGCAGTTGAGTTCATCCTTTTGATGTACCCAGAAGCTATAGATTCCCTCTGAGCGTTGTTTAAGGGACGCTCGAGTTGCAGCTGTACTCTTCGTCCCCGATAGTGTTGCCAAGCTTAACATTTGGGTTTGTACGTTCCCTGTGTTTGCGTGCTCATTGGTTTGTAAAAAGAGAGGCCCTGGCATCTTCGGTTTGGTGAACATTTTGCCCGAGCTCCCGCCTGCGCGCGAACGTGCGTGCCCGTGCCCCGTCTACGCTTAATTACGCGCTTTCATGAATCTTTCCCGTTCCCCGTTCCCCACCCCCCGAACCACCTACCAACAGCAAAACACTTAAATGAGCAATTACTCTAGTCGAGCAAAAGCAAACACATGATTCTCTGAAACGTGTTATCTTTGGAGATGGGAGTGTTTAAAAGGCATTTAAGCTTTATCGAAATATGTCTTCCCTGGTGTTTCCTTTGATCAGCGAGTCGCTGCTGGTGGCAATGTGTAATGTGAGGGATGGAGGTGTTGTATGTTTGATGGACTAATTAGAAACTAAGAGGCAGATAGATCAGTGCCACTGAGCATGTTGTAAAATGCACTGGAAAAAAGAAACATTAAATGCAATGAGGACCTATGGAATGTAAAGGAATACGAACACAATAGAAGATATATTGAAGAATGTTGATTCCACAAAAGAGACATATAGAAGTTTTTGATCATCATGATGGTGAATCAATAATGACAGAGTTTTTTATTTTTGAGTAAACTGTTCCATTAAGACATTGTATCACATGGTTTTATGTACTGTAAAGCTGTTTTGAAACAATTGCTATTTAAACAGTATTACTGTTTTGACAGTATATTCAAAGAGTTCAAATTTGTAAGTATGGACATATGAAACAGAAGCATGAGAATTATATATTGAATGAAAATGATAAATCAATGCTATAGATTATTAAGGGTAGCTACCCTTTGCTTTAATAAAAGCTCAGCACATTCTGGACATTCTCGCACCAAACTCCTTCCTGTAATTCATTTTCAGGAGTCTTATGGAAGGGCTCTTGGTGGATGCTTTTCCAAGATTTAATTCCTATTTTTTTATAAAGAACTGTATAGCCTATACTGGGACAATTTTTATTTGTAATTGCATTTACAAGCTTGCAAAATGTTATTTTTTTCGATAAGCCATTAGAAAAGGTCTTTGGAATCACTAAACATAAATACAGCCAGATGTGCGTTTTCACATAAACCGTAATACATGCTCAGTACTCTACGCTCTATATGTTATAACAATAGTATTAGTTGGTTCCTCCTCTAATGTACTTTACATGGCTCCTCCTGCTCTTATGTACTACAAGCTGTTACAGTTTTAGTATGTACTACAGTATACAACATTGTTGACACTGCTGCTCCTCAGTCGATGACAGTCGATCAGGTGTGTCTAGACGTGGGTGGTAAGATATCCTGATGGATTAATCTGTTATCGGGCAGTACAGAGCCGAAGTGTAAATAACCACGATAATCTCATATGGACCATCACTGGCAGGTTCACACAAACAGAGTGGCGAATTGTTCATTGTTTGCCGCTTCCTCTTCTTCAATTTGTCTCTGTATCGTTCCATCGGTTTATTTCTGGTTCTCTTGATTATTCAGACAAAACACACTCGGTCAGCGCCCAAAAAAGTAACAGATAATAGCTGTAAGTACTTAATGCAGTTCTCATGGACTGCTTTGTTCTTGTGTAACTCTTTAGCACATTAAAATCCGGTTTGACACATTGTTCAAGGAGCTGTAAATGTGGTATATATCCTAATTCTTTCTTGCTGATTACTTCTGTCAAAGTATGTCATTTTTTTTATAATTATCAATATCATTTTAGATATCATTGGCAAAAGCCGCACATTCGTGCACTTGAAAGTTGACACTTCAAAGGATTTGTGTTGTTATCAGTTTTTTAACAGATAAATTGCTGTTTATTTTGGATGATGTAGAAAGGATGCTGGAACTTCAGGACTTCTGTCTGAGAAGTTCAGTAAGGAGGTGTGGTGTTTGATCCGGCTGCCAGCAGGAGTGAGATGGTAGAGAGAGGAGTTGTTGTTAATGAATATTTCTGCTGCCAGTAAGCCTATTTGGCACCCAAACCGGGTTGTCAGGAAAAAAGACACTTTTTTGCTACTGAAATATGTTACTGTTGGCATATCTTTTGCAGTTAGTGTCAGAAAATGACAAATTCTTAATCTTCCATTCAACTTGAATTTAATAATATGGCCTGATAAAAGGTACGTGACATTAAAACTATAATAAATTGGTGTTTTTTATATTCTGCTTAGACAATTTCACTGGCAGTTTGGTCTCTTTCACTGTCAACGCAGTAATGTTATATGGACCAAAGACATAAGGGGAGGGTTTCAGAATGAGACCCAATACTCCCTTACTTCCCTTCCCGGGAACGGCAGTCGCATGTCAAGGAATGTAGTGACTTTACTGGGATATACATGTCGCCTCATGCCCACCCTCTGGTTCTCACGACGTTCTGTCTTGTTAAAAGCTCTAATTAGTGGCTGCTGGCTATTTGGAAACAGATGTTTAAAGCCAGCAAAAGATTTTAGACATCAAACAAAGCGGCAAGTCGAAAGACATTCGCCCTTCCTTCCCCAAATACAACTTTTGTCACTGGAGAGCAACACCCGGTAAAAAAGGAAATTGCACGAAGAGAATCGTTTTAATTGTACTGTTTTAGTATTTGCCATCCACTGCTTCTGGGCACATCATGTGGACAGGCACAATGTAAGAAACGGGAATGTTTTTATGCTCTCTGTAGCTGCCAATTACATGGTAACATCGAGTTGGGTTGTAAATTATTTTTTCATGTTTTCATTGGAGCTCCTTCCACTCACTGAAGACTTGCTGGGAAGCCAGGCAAGGTTTCTACTTTTAGAGGGACTGTAGGCAAGTGACAGGGCCAGTTAGAAACACTTTAGAAACACAGTTTGTACGAACAATGTTTTAACAACGATAAATTATAAACAATTTGGAAACACTTTACAATACGGTGCTATTAGTTAACATTAGTAAATGCATTAGCTAACATTGAATCATTTCGTTTTTCATTATTTATTAATCCTTGTTAATGTTAGTTCATGTCAATACAGTTATTCATGTTAGTTCATGGTGCATTAACTAATGTTAATGTTAATGTTTAATTTTAATAATCTATTAATAAATGCTGAAATTCACATGAATTAATATTAATTATTGCTGTAGAGGTATTGTTCACTGTAAGTTCGTGTTAGCTAATGCATTAAATAATTGTTCACAAATAGCACCTTATTGTAAAGAGTTACTAACAATTCTACTTGATTCTACAGCCTGACATTAGATATTATTTCAATGTACTTATACATCTTATATAAACATGCTTCAATAAAGAAGCAGATCATAGAATGGTCACACATCCATCAGAGACTTGTATGTTGGGACGTTGAGGTTTTGGGGAAACGCCTCCTCTGAAACATCAAGGAACAGCACAATACTCATTCAATCCATCAAGAGCCATTAGATGGGGGATCATGTTGTCAGACAGCCTGTCATCATGTTGTCCCAGACCTTATGTGGACCTTTCATGTTTTACCAGCGTACTTCATTCTTAGTCCTGCAACACACAGCACACGAAAGTGATTCACAAATGATCATCTCGCTCTGAGGACAAAACTTTCATGTTCTGATGTAATTTTTTATATTTTACTTGATCATTTTCCTTGCTTTCTGGCTATTCAAAAAAAGCATAGAATTGTCTTTAAGGAACTAATTGATTATGAGGTTGCTTTTTTAGTTGTGTGAAAATGATAATGTCATTCATCTATTTCAGAATACAACTTTCCTGAACATAAACACAATTATAATAGCATAAACACTTCCAATAAATAAATAAGCGCAGTCATATAACTGAAAGTTACAGGGTCCACGCATGTTAAAATGCTCCTCAAATGAATTTTTTTTTTCTACTATACAATTGCAGTAATGCATTTCCCTAACAGAAATGTTATAGAAATAAGCATCAATTATACGACTGCACATTTATTGGAAGTGTTTATGGTATTATAATTGTGTTTATGTTCAGGAAAGTTGTATTCTGTAGAAAGACCAGGAAAATTGTGAATGCAGATCTCTTTCATGATGTATTTAATGGAGTTCTCCCAAACATTTGTTTCCATCCATTAAACTTGTCACCATAATTTCCTTCATGTTACGAGTCTACAGAATCTGACCATGAGTTGATTTGATCATTTTTCTTAACCAAAAATGATCAAAAAGTAATTGCAACTTATTCTTACTGGTTAACTGCGAAACCTCTTTGACTTTCTTAAATTACACTCAAGTCTTTTTTTTCATTGCTCGCCTTTTACATTTCTTTCAGTGTTGTTTTACATTGTTGATTCACTATGAGCATGTCAACTGCCTGTGGTCCAAATGTGTTACCAATGTGTTTTTTGCTTGATCTCAGTCTGGTGCCAGTTTACGGGCAAGCCTGTCTCACTTCTCTTCAATTATGGCGGCCCAGATGTGCCTCAGGAACCGCTCTCCACCAATAAGATTACAGCACGCCCTCTAAAACATCCTGAAAAGAAAATGTGCAAATTTATAGGCCCTAATATGTTTTGCTTGCGACCCATTTATAGTGGCTTCTGCTCTGTTACTGTAAGTCTAGGAGCGGCACGTTGTGAGCTGCACATCTGCACGTCTTGCTGCCAAAGATGTGAGACTTTCTTAGAAAGATTTGTTCTTTTCACAGTTGAAAAGTGCCTTCGGGTTGGTTCTTTCCTGAAGCATCCCATGATAGCCTGCTACGACAGTCTACATGTATGTGCTCCAGCCTGTATATAATATTTCCATGCCTATAGAAACTTATGTTCTTATAAAGCCTATTGTTTCTCATCCTGAGAGATGACAGGCTTCACTTTCAAAGATGTTAATCTGTACATGGCAAACAAAGGAATGACCTCAGCATCCTGCACATCATTCGTAGCTCCTCAGGCTAGACAGCTTGCCAGGCCCAGACGCTCCGCCTCTCCACAGATTATCCTATTGTCACTCACACTAGTGTGCGGATGCTTCCAAGTGCGCACTTCCTGTCTGATCCTCACACTTCCTCTGTCACCGCACACCCACACCACTCCTGCCCTCAGGTGCTATTGAATCCCGAGGAAGGAGAACAATCAGACCTTGCAATCTTTCATCTCATCGTGTAGCTTCCTCGGCACGGGCCATACATGGCAAGAGCAGGCAGGTCCACTCCCTGTCTGTTGGAGGTGAGAGATTTAAATACCCGTCAGGTCCCCGGCGCTCAAAGTGCAAAGATTTGAATAGCCTTATTTGTCTGTACCCGAATCGTATTGACCCTGGGGGAACTGATTTGGCTTCCTCTCGGAAGCCTGCTGTCCTATAAAATGATTTATGCAGATTATGCAAAAATCCAGACAGGAAAGGTGTAAATGCAACACTAAGATTTAAACCCAATGTCATTGAAAGTGATCAGATTGAAATTCTAGTGTTTATGTTTTTCAAAACAGTAAAGATTTCATACTACGCAATTTGCCATTATGGGCGTTTTGTTGTGATTGATCATTGTTATCTTTGGCCTCAGCGAGTGTGCCATATCTTTTTTTATATCTCTCCACTCTTGAGTTCATTCAGATTGCAAAGTGCTCCACCATTTGCATGAGCACCTACAGTATGGTGTGCAGGCGCTTGAAATAGAAACCACCAGCATGCAAACCGTTGCCTAAAGAATTGATGATCTTCAGGCACGGCAGACGTCTGGCTTTGACAACCACTGAAAGTGTCCCCCAGCTCGAGGCGAGCGGCAACAGTTGTCCGTTCTGTTTTCACAGACTGCGGCCCTTGAGAATTTTTGAAGTTTTGATTCATTTCAGAGGATGAAGAAAAACAATGTTCTGAATCCTCCGACCTGACGTACAGGAGGAGAAAACATAAGAAAAACATGAGCCAAGCTATGGATGTGTGACACGAACTAGTGTGGTTTTGCCTTGTTTAGCGATGACTGCACGTACAGTGAAACCTAATCCGTGGAGTTTTGACAGAAACTCAAAACTCAACTTATCTCTAAAGATGTTTAAACTGTGTTTTGTCCCGCGGTAAGCTCCCGGAAGCCTGAGACAGTGTGAAATGTGGGATTGCTGAAGCTTAATGTTTGTGCTTGTGTTGTTGATATGGGTGGGTGCTGCAGCATCTGTCAGTAGTGAGGGTGGCCCTCTTCCTTTTGGTAATTCGATCTAAAAGTTTATAGCCGCGGTTGACAGACAAGCACATTGTTGAGAGAATGGGAGGTCTGAGCTTGTGAGCGGGGCATCCTCATCTTCAACCAATGTCGAACATGACTCTGCACAATCCTGTCAAAGATTTATACTAAACAAAATTCTTGATCAATTTAAAGGTGCTGTAATTTTTTGGAGGATCTATTGATAGAAATGCAATATATTATGCTTAACTATGTCTTCAGAGGTGTATAAAGACCTTACATAATGAAGCGTTATGTTTTGATAACTTTAGAATGAGCTATTTCTATCTGCATACAGCGCGGGTCCCCTTACATGGAATTCGCCATGTTGTTTCTACAGTAGTCCTAAATGGACAAAACTGCTCTACAGAGCGTGTTTCATAAATACGTTATCTCCTTCGGGAAAAGAAGCGAAAACGTGAGGACTTCTTTGTGCAATTTACCTTTTTTACAATTTACTTCCACTCTTTGTCGGGATATAAAACAAAAAAAATTCACAAGTGAAACATTGTTTAAAAAATGTTTGATTAAATCCAACAGCTATTCACGTACACACAAACATGTATGTGTGTATATTAAGGGATTCAGTTAACATTAAAAATAAGAATAGGGGAATTAATAATACAGATAAATAACCACATATTATATCGCTGCTGTCCTTTTGAAACCTAGTATCTCCATATTAAAGTCTGGGTTAAGAAGATTTCTGAGAATAGTTTCTAAACACATTATAGATGTTATAAATGTACTGCTGAAACACGTTACAAGACACAGAAGTTGGTAGTACTGAATTGTGGAGTTAAACCGTTAAACAGTTTTTCACCAATTCTTTGTTTAGGATTTTTTGGGCGGGGCAAAAACGGGGGATCGATGACGCAATGGGGCGTCCGAGCATGCATGGCCACTCCCTTATCACTAGAGCGCCTAGCATCAGGCGTTTGCTCAATCTCAAGCTCGTGGGTTGTTATAACTCTCCAAACATTATTATCTGCATAGGCAAACTCGTGAATGATCTATTGATGAAAATTGCACGCATTGACTCGCGCATGTTTGAATTCAAATCCTACCATAAAAATCTTCACATAAAGCCTATGTGGGACTCCGGTTGAGTGACGCGAGTGGGCGTGGCTTCAGCGCCAACAGTGAACACGTCCCCAGCGTTTGAGAGCAGAGAGCCCAGCTTAATTTTCCAAGATTTTGATAACTTATTTTATTTACTTGGATGTTTTTTCTCCATTCAAATTTGGCTGGGGGGTTAACAACACACTTCTCTGTAGTGTGACAAACTCAGAACACATATTTTAATGTCACTTTACTCTGACTTAACACTAAGTGTTTTTTCTACTATCGAACCAATAAAAAGTTATAATAAGTTCAGCTTCAATCAGCTTATCAACACGGTATTTAATCAAATGAAAAAGTACTGTGTTTTTTTCCTATCCTAAAAAAACTGTGAAAGAACAGCAACGATTCAAGCATTATCGCATTATTCAAGATTATTATGTTATTCATTACTCATCCACTAATAACAAGCTCAGTTTATTTTTAGTCTTGGATTTGCTCAGCCCAGACTGACAGCTATGGCCCAGATGTGCTGCGGTTTGCAGATATTGACCATTTCCTCATCTGTTTTGCTCCCGTACAGGTTGTGGTGGACCACATGAGGAGGAAATGCAAATGCCACGGAACGTCGGGAAGCTGTCAGCTCAAGACCTGCTGGCAGGTGACTCCAGAATTCAGAACGGTGGGCACTCTGCTGAAGGAACGCTTCAACATCGCCACACTAATAAAAGCCCACAACAGAAACACGGGTCAGGTGGAGCACGCCCACGGCCACCCCACCCACCGACGGAGGGCACACGTGCACGATCTGGTCTACTTTGAGAAGTCCCCCGACTTCTGTGAGAGGGACCCGGGGTCGGACTCTGCTGGGACGCAGGGTCGGATCTGTAACAAGACCAGCCAAGGCATGGACAACTGTGAGAGCCTGTGCTGTGGGCGGGGCCACAACATTTTACAGCAGACTCGTAGCGAACGGTGCAATTGCAAGTTCCACTGGTGCTGTTACGTGGTGTGCGAGGAGTGCAGGATAACAGAGTGGGTGAGCGTCTGCAAATGAAAATGAGCTTTTTTTATATTAAATGTATCGACACAAATAAAAAACTGGGATACTGATAAACCCTTCCCTCATGCAATGGACTGCCGTTTCCAAGATTAGAATGGAAAGCACAAATGTGGACCAAGCTGAATTCGGTGCTAACTGGTGCACATGTTCACACACCACGTGGGTCCGGGCACACGATTTCAGACTGATTTTGGACTTGCACTGCAAATAAAAAGTATTTTTAATTTAAGTAAATTAAGAATATGAATATATTGTGGAGTATATTGCCAACAGAGACGCAACGTTTTTGCTTTATTTTGGTTTTCAAAGAAATCGATGGCTCGTAGTATTTGACGGCACCAAGCAGCTGCGTGGGATTCCGGTACTTAAAGAAGAGAAATATGTACATCCATGATGTTTCATATACAGTATGTTTGCACAGAGCCATTTGTCCAAAGAGTTTCCCAGATAAACTCTTGTGTTTGAAAACGGTATCATATACCAGTTTAATTCAAAAGGTCTGTTTAATGAATGAAAGTGTAGACTGGATTTCAAAGGCTTCTAAACAGAGCACATTCAGATGAATGGATTTCACTCATGTGCAAGATCAATGTCTGGGGACCAGCTGAAAACCTAAGAACATCATGTTACATTAGTATGGACATTTAATGTGGACAAAGGCATGAAAAACTTTATAAAACAGAAAAGAGGAATCAGAAAAACTTTGTGGAAGGAGTTGGATCAAACCTCTACGGTTTCTTGGTCGTATGATGTTTTCTGCAAACTGTTGGCTGTGTCTCTGATCACTGTAACAGAAAAAAATTCATTTCAATTTAGACAAGCGTATTATCACATCCTGATCACCATGTTTATGTGGTAGCTATAGGCCTACTGACAACAACAAACACCATAAAATCATTCCTTTATATTCAACTACAGTAGAAGAGACACAGCTGGCTGTTCAGATGTGACCATTCAAAATTAAGGCATCAATTTTTAGTTTACTTAACTGAACATTGTAACATCAGTAGTACAGTAAGTAGGTATTTTAATAAAATATCAGTAGACATTTAATGAAAATGAGAAAACTGTCCTTGGCCAGTGTAATAAATTGGAGACTTAAGTTCCAGGTTGTCTGTTTCTCTAAGGATACTTGTCACACTTTAAGACATAAAAGTAAAGACAGTAAATTTAGTGAACACTTTTGCTTGTCTAAACCATTTTCTGTAGTGTCAGCATTTTAAAAGGGAACGTCAACCAATTAATTCATCCACCAATTGTTATGTTTTTTACCATTATGAAAGAAGGATACATTCCTTTTTATTTGTTTTTGTCTGCTAAGTTTGTTTGGTAATGTTATTGCTGTCTTCTTGTTTTATTTATTTATTTGTGTGATTTTCTAATGACATAAAATATATGACATCATCAAAAATTCATATGTAAAACAATATTCAGTCAATGGACTTTTAATCTGTCAGTTAATTGTTTCCCAGACTTCCTATTGTGGTGTGCTTATCATAGTAAAGTTTCATTTGATTGTTTGCACCTTTAGACCAATTATATCCTGGAGAAATGACTGACATGAAATACTGTGTGGGTGAATGCGATAATAAGCATTTTGTTTTTACTTTAAATGGTATAAGTTATTCTATTTTGTGGATAACTTAATATTTGTAAAACAATAAAGAACTTGATTATAAACAGTTGAAGGGTGGTGTTTCTGTATCAGCATCACATTTTACATGATCACTTGTCCTCCAGCAGGGAGAAAAAACATTATCGTCATTATAGATGGTTTCATCGGACGCATGCGCCTGGCCTGAAATTAAAGGGGTCAAATGGCACAAATACGTGTTTTTCTGTGTCTTTGGTGTTATAAATTGCCCATGCGTGTATTACACGTAAAATTGCAAAATTAAAGTGTCAGAACAAGAGATGCATTCTATCTAAAAGCGAGTGCTCACCCAGACCTGCCTGAAATGACTCATGTAACCACACCCCCACGAATCTACGTCATTTCGTGGTGTGACTTGACTAAGACCGGCCAAATCTATACGCAAGTAAGGTGGGCATACTTGTAAATCTTATTCTATCGTCGCCGCCGCAGCCATGTCGTGGAGACGCTGTGTGTTTCGTTGCGAAAAGAAAGCCTCTTTGTTTGCCCTTCCAAAAGATGAGATAACTAAAAAGAAATGGTTACATTTTATTTACAATACTGTTCCAGAACAGTACAATCCGAATATTCAAGTGTGTGTAGCGCATTTCACAGATGATTGCTTCATGAACCTGGCAGAGATCAAGGCTGGCTGTGCACAAAAGCTTTTGTTAAAAAGTGGGGCAATTCCAACTATTACAACTTCGCGATGACAGTTTGGCACTTCAGATTCGCAGCCTGTAAGTATATTTTCCTTTCACCATCATTGTACGATTGTTTCTTTGTTACAGACTAACGCGAGTTGAGTTTGTTGTGTGTTTGTAGCGCATGTTGTTTCTTTGTGTGATCTGCAAATGCAGACACGTGTGCAACGTGAAAAAAGACAACATAAGTCCTAATAATCAGTAATTAATACAATTAATAATCAGCAACTAGAGGCAACAAATGTTGTGTTTATAATGGGGTTTATTGTCTTTGTTGAGTCGCGACGAGATACTGGTTGATCGCTAACGGTAAATCTTTAAAATGTCGTATATAAGGTAAAACGGTTAGCTATAGTTTTTAACATAATATATTTTTTTAAAACCTTACCAATCCTTTATATCCTGCTCAAGTCGCGCTGGCAAAGTTGATATATCGGCATGATCATCTTCCTTTTCCGGGTCAGATTCGGGCTCGAATTGATAAGGAAAGTACCGATGACATTTTATCACCTGTCAGTACAATTGGCTTGCTTGGGAACATGATGTTCTGAATATGGCAAGAGGCGTTACATTTCCATCACACGCTTGCAGTATTCGACCAATCACGACGCACTGGTTAGCTGGCCAATCATAGCACACCTCGCTTTTCAGAGCGATGAGCTTTGTGAAAAATCCCCACGTTTCAGAGAGGCGGGGCAAAGAGGAGATACAAACATGCACGGTATGTGGAAAATACAGCGTTTTTTTAACCTTAAATAGTTTATACACATTGCATTACATCTAAAACAACTGATAATATTCGCTTTAGCCCTGTCATATCACCCCTTTAACTTCCAGTCTGCATTTAGTTATAATATAATTTTTTATTTCATTTATATGAATTAATTAATAGTCATATTTTATTGTATATAAATTGTATTAAATCAAATCAAATTAAAACGGCATAAAGGTTATTGATTCTTTGCGGTCTACCGGAAGTTAAGTTCGGGTCACACACATTTATGTTGTTGCCGCTAAAACCATTAATATACATTTTGATCCCTCTCCAGTTTAGTAACGTGATAGTATTTTTTTTTTAAATAAACATTTTATCTACAAATAATGTAAAGGATAAATGTGTTTTTTATACATTTTGTTTCATCGAAATGTGCATATTTGCAAATACAGCAAGCTGGAATTAGACACAAAAGGTTTAGGCAAAACAATATAAACATAAACAAAATAATAGGCTATATTTATGTTAGTTTGAAAGATTTAAGTGGCATTCATTTATAATAATATTTAATTTCTTAGATGAGAAATATTCTAACATACACACAAAGACAGCTTAGAAAGTATCAGTTTCTTAAGAAAAAGCAATCAACTTTTCACTAAGAACTCTGAGGAATGAAAACATGTATGTTGTTGCAGCAGCAGCCTGTAGAGAGGTTCCCTCAGGGAATCAGAGTTGACAGCCTGTCATTTACACAGTAGCCAAGCTGATCACCTACCCCATTGTATAAACATGTTGCAGCAAAAATGTAATAATTAACCATGTAACTTTTTATTGTCATTCAGAAAGAAAATAACAAAGCCCAGATCCCTGAGGGTGCAAGGAAGGAGCCTCTAATCTCTCTTGAAATTTTAAGCGCCCATTCCCAGAAGGGCACCCCCCCAGTGTCCTGGGCGCACAAAGATCAGGACCTCTTATTCGAGGAGATGATGTTCCTCAGATCTGGCCTCCCAGATGTGGCCTGAGAAGCACGGCAACCTGCTCCCCTGTCTCTACGAGGGGGAGCACGATTCGCCACGCTTTCCTTCTGAACAAACACGCCTCAGGTAGACCGGACCAGAACGGATCTGGGTGGGGCCAGGTCTGGATTAGGTGGCCGGCAATCCCGATGCCTGAGCACGGCGGGGAAGAAACCTCACGTACATCTCTTCATGGTGCTTCACCTCCTGGAATCTACTGACAATGGTATTGACCGTCTCGCCAAATAGACAGGAAGGCGAGAGAGGGGCATCAAAGAGGAACGCCCGGTCCCTGCCCTTGATGCCTGTGAGGATGAGCCACAGATGTCTTTCCGTGGAGACTAAAGCAGCCATTGATCGGCCGATAGCATGAGCCATCTGCTTGGTTGCACGGAGGTATACATCTGTGGCGAGGGATACAGAACGCCTCTTCGTCGATGGACCCGCCTGTCCTCAGGTCATTGAGCAGTTCAGCCTGATACGCTTGCACAAGCACCATGGTGTGCAGAGCAGCACCCGCCTGACCGGCTGCCTGGAAAGCCTTCCCCACCAATTAAGATGTTACTCTGCAAGGCTTGGTGGGGAGTACAGGCATCTTCAGGGATGATGATGTTCCAGGGGAGAGATTCCCTTCCAACTTCTCCTCCATGGGGGACATCATCATATAGCCCTGTATCCTTGCGTCCACGATAGTCGAATAAATCGACGTCGAGGGCACAAAGACATGGGACGAGTAGGGTTTACAAAAGGAGGTCACCAAAGAAGGGGGAGAGAGCGTCACTGATGCCACTGCCCTGGGCCACCGGACAGAAATTTGTCTTTGAGTCACGAGCGCTTGGGATCTCTTGCTCCTGCGGCCAGTCGAGATTACCTTTTCTGACTGCATGAGTCACCACCCCCAGTACGTCCTCGTACGCTTTAGTGTTGCGAGAAGGGCGGTGTGAGGAGGTGCTCTTAAACTTCAGAAGCAAGGGAAGCCATGTCCTCCGCCCAATCCGAAAAAGTGCTCACGCTTCAGCCACTTCACCATGCGATCCCCAGAAGGCTTAACGAGGGAGCAGCGGCTGAGCCGAACGTGAAGAACTTGGATGTCAAAAGCCTTGCAATGTATGCAATGCTTTAGCTTTACAGGATCAAATAAGAAAAACACAGAAAAGTAAAACACAGCACAGTGCAACAGATATACACGCGCACACACACAAAGTGGTCTTTGAAGACAAAAGAACATGAGGATATGTCCGACTCACGTTTATTTATAGACCTCAGGTGCGTGTAATTAATTACGTCACCCACCGAAGTTATATTAAGCCATTTTTTTGAGTGTTTGGCACACGTGCATCACAACCGGTCGAACAAAGAATGTTCCCTTGGTGTTTTGAAACGCAGCATCAAGAGTAGCTTTTGATAAGGAACAAGCACCTCAGTGCCAATTCCTGATGTGAAATAAATGTTCTGCGTTTTTCCCCAAGGGCGGATCACGTCAAGCTGATATGATGGGCCAGTCTCTACAAGCACAGAGCCGAAAAGACGGAGACACTGTACACACCACGCCAAGCTCAGAATGACAACGTTTTTATTGCAGCCGGCGATAACTCCTTATTATTTACTCAGCTGAATCAAAAGCATGACATGAGAGAAGCAGAGACCATGACGCGTGAATTGAGGCCTGTACATGATTTGGCCATGGTTCCTTGACCGTGCAAATTAAATTACCATTCTGTGAGACTTTGGTGTCAAAATTAATTTAATTACCTGTTTGCAAACACAAATGAACTTTGACCTCCTTTATATGTTCAGAGACCACACGTGAATGTTTAAGTGGATGTTCGATTGAATGTAGGTGAGGAATTTAGCTTGAAAAGAGGCGTTCATGCGGATGAATAGTGCTGTGGTTTACTTGCCGTTTACTGTACGGCTGTATTATGCTGCTTTGATTTTCAATAACAATATTTCATTCTTAAACAGATTAGAGATAGGCACACTGGCCGTTTCAAAGCCACTGAAATAACTTCAGTTTCCAGTGAAATGCTTTGACATTGCTGTCAACATTATTATTGCTTTCTCTATGACAATAAATGCAAAGGACATTCCTTTCTCATCAATGCTATCAATCAAAAGATCAACTTTTTATTGTAATAATGTTTGGTACCACCCTTTGTTTGATTGTCCTCAAATGCACACCCTTAAATTATGTTCTTCTGTGATGCGTGTCATTTTGTGAACATTCAAATTTGAGAAACAGGATTGAGCTTGTTTAAGATTTTTCATTGTTGTATTGCACACCTACCCCTTTCCCTTTTTGAAATAAAATCGTCTGTACTCTTTTTTGTTATATATCGTTGCTGTTCTTCCGAAACCTTGCCCAAATGTCCATATTCACTGTTTTTCAGTAAATAGAGAAACACTGTACTTTTTAAATGACTAAATACTGTGTTGTCAAGTTGTCGACAAGCACTTTTTAGTATATTTTACTGGTTAGATATTTGCAAAACCTAGTGACAAACATGAAGGGTGACTAATATGGTAAAAAATTAAATCACGAAATACGGAGATACAAGGTTTCAGAAAAACAGCAGCTACAGTATATTATATATTCTTTGTATATTAAAGATTATTTGTCATTAGTTTGTCTTTTAATTGCTCCATCTCCAGAAAGAGACTTTTCTTAATGCCAGTAAAGATTCCCAATCTCTCTGATGTTGCCTATAAATGTTTTTGAAATCTGTGGAACACAAACCACAAACAAAAGCATAAAAAAGCTCAGTTGGAGGGAAGGTCCTTTGATTTGCAACTGTAGGCCTCACAAAGATTAGAGCATGACACACATTGAGAAGTGAGGAAGACAGAAAATAGGGAATTCTACAAAGTCAAACATTTACAGTAGAAAAATGTGATAACAACATAAAGCAATGCCAAGTCGGAAGAACATACTTCAGATAATATACAGTAAACTGAAAAGAGTTCCCTATCTCTCTTCATACTCTAGGTATGTTTTTTGTTTAAGTTAATTTATATGTATTTATTTACGTTTAAAGAACATTTAAACAGGGATCATGGGATCACATCATGGAAATAAATAATTGCACGTCAACCATCACAATCAAAGCCATTGAAAATATGTTTATCATAAAATAAGCACATTTAAGTATATGTCTTTTGAATTATGTAGTTTTAGACATTTTAAACAAACTAGGGTTAGGGTTAATCAACAGGTTATGGTGCAAAACACTGTCTGCAAGATGTAGAGCATAAATTAACTTGAAGGGAGAAAAATGCAACAATAATGATAATAATTGTAATAGTCATAATACAAAAAAGCTGGCAGTGTATAGGTGGTCATGGAACACAGCAATGAAAAGCACCTGATCCAGTTAAAAGCGATTAGAAGAGTTCAGGTTTGGGTGATGAGCTCTGAGATAAGCCAAAGTCAGCACTTATCAAGCTTTAATAGCATGATCAGAAGAGAACTCACACATGCCACATCTTCATCGTCTTAAGCCCTTACTTATACATCAAGATTACATTGTAATGCCTTACTTCAATGTGCACCAAACAATTGAGTCATGCTTTGTTCCAAGTATACTGTAACCTTCTATGAAATTATCTATAGGACTTCTGAAGCATCTACAAAAAACATGTTTCTCCAATTTTACAATACCTTTAATTTCTTTCTGTTTCTTCCAGATTATATTAGTGCATGCTCTCAGCTACAAAACAGAACAGTGGTGCTTATATAGGCAATACAAATTCAGGCAAATAAAAAAAAAAAAAAACTAAAGCTCCAAAAATTCAATACATACGTCTGTATGAACCACATGCAACTCTTCCCCAGAGGCTTCCTACCTCATTCTGTCAGCTTCCTTACAAATACTTGATCTGTACTAACATCACAGTTTGATCTTTATGATTTTTTTAATAGGCCACATCAGCACGGCAGGGTTTCTGAGGCAGCAAGAGAGATAATTTGCGCACAATATTTATAAAATATTGAACACAGGCCAGCAAGTACATGCTTTTAACACCATCTGCAACATGTTTGGGGTGACCTTAGGCAACACTGCCAGTGAATTCACTTCTATTTTCAAAAAGGGAAGATGCGAAGTGACACTTTCCCAGGCGAATGCTCCACTTTACTCTAGATTAGGCTCTGTGACAGCCGCCTTCCAAATGCAGAGATGGAGAATGACACTGGAAGCAATTCTTTGAAATATTGATCAGCGGGGTTAAATATTTCCCCGTCGTTTCTGCTATAAATGGACCTCATCCGGCATGCAATGGTCTAGTTTCGGTCCCTTGCATAAAATCTTTAGCTCACAGTCTGCCCACTCCTGTTCCTCGGTTCCCTCGCCTGTCCAAACAGCAAATCTGGACTTTATTTAAGTGCCCCACTCTGTATTGAGTTTTATTAAATACTGCATGAGCTCTGTTTCAGATGGGCTTCTTAAGTCACTTGTTGCATGTCTTGGAGAACATCATGTTCCTTAGGCTCGCAGTGGGGGAGCTGCGATCTGACAGAGACCCGAAACTGTTTTATCTCCAGGTCTTGAAACTTTGAATAAACTTTGAATGTGGCCTGTCATATTGGGATGTTAAAATGGTAGCTGGGGGTTTTAGCAACTGTGCAATAAAACATCACTTATTGGAGGCAAAACCACCAATTAATTCATTCTCTGTTACTATATTATAATAAAATCCCTTTTTTTAATCAAATATTTATCACACCCACACAACAGGATATCAATGAACATGTGCCATGGAGCTAAATTGTTCAATAAAAGGACAGAATCAAAACCAGTCCATGTGCTTGGAGAAAGGAACACTTTTGAATTTGAGTTTTATCCAGTCATGTTTTATATAATGCAGCAGGTTGTCAGATTACAAATGCATTCATTTTTGTGTTCCAGTACATCATCCGCCCCCACTATTTGCTGGTGAATGATTCCTTATCTCAGAGATGAGTTATGATTATCAGGCTTGATGGATGCATTTACTACGATGAAGACAAAGTCACCATCAATTTTTGAAACAAGGCTTAACTTTTTTCAACCCCTTTTGGGCAAAAAAGGTAATTCCAGTGCGCAAGGCAAAGAGGTTCATTTTTGTTCCTTTCAGAGGAGCCATGTGTAGATGCTTGAGCAATTTCACCCACGATTGCTCTTAAAGGCCCAAAATACCTAAAATACCTAATATTGTGCCAAAACCAGACCTTTGTCACAGTCTAGCTGCATGTTTTCATACATCTATCCGTAGTTTTGCAGAGCTTAGCATGCTGACAGCTGGAAAAATGGGGCCTCCCACCATCTCACCGCATTCTGACATATTTAAATACAGTCTTTCAAAATGTTTATGCATGTTCATCCTAAAAAAATCAAGTGCTCTTGCCTGTGCCCCTTGATTTACCTCTAAGCTCCGACCCTTTCCCGGTGACCCTGAGCTCTACAGCTTTGATCAAAGTTGTCTACACTAAATGAGCTAAATTGCTGCATCATCAACTACCTTCAAAACTTCTAAAGAGTATAATTAGCAATTCCAACCTTAATAACATAAAAAGTAAAGGGAACCCACCCTTTAATCTTACCCACCACATTTCCCCTCTCCCCTTGTCCGTTTTTTTAGCGACTGACCCAAAAAGTCACAAGTCTTGTTTTAGTGCAGGTCTACATTAGACCAGAGCATTTGGGTGGTTTATTGATACTCAACAGGTGAAAGGTCAACATACAATCCGGGATAAGGAAGAGAGGACAGAATCAAAAAATTTCCTTCACCTTATAGATCATAAATAAGTGCCAAGATGTTTAAATCCAATAACGTCAAACATTAAAGCAAAAAAAAAAAAACTAGCCCTTTCTCTCAACAGGTAGTGGTCTAGCTTTTGTTGAAACCAGTAACTTTGTATTGGCACCTAATGTATTATGGCTCCTGTTTGACATATCGCTTATTGCTCCCTAAACTCTCTGTAAGTTGCTTTGGATAAAAGCGTCTGCTAAATGACTAAATGTAAATGTAAAGCAAATCATGCATTTATTTTATATTAAAAGTGTATCTTGCAAACAAAATAATTATTTTAGAAGTGGCAAATTGAGAACCACACAGATGACGTTTTTTTGTAGGTCAACCCAGAAGTTAGCACCGCACTGGTTCCATCGACCGAAAGCCTATGGGTTTTTCCTACAGACTTGGAAGATCACAAAAAATAAGACCTGTGATTAACAAAGGTTTATGAGCAGTAAGAATGGCTTATATTTCCAAAAACCTCCAGCAATCGGACAAGCAAAAGTGCGTATATCTGCCCAGACCCTGACGTGACGCTAAGGACTTTAACACGTCAAAGACCGTTTTTATAAATATTAACCCGTGCATTCTCTAAATATGGCCTCTGAAGTGCTAAAATGCTAACTCGCTCCGGGTTTGCACGAAAATACGTCATATGTGACACAGCAACACAAAAGAAAAACTACTGTACCTTGGTTTCACGGAAAATTAAAAGAAAAATTCCCTTGAAGTGTAAAATTTGTTTTTCAATTTTGCCAATTATCACTGAGAAATTCTCTAGCTAGCTGGAGGCAAATCAAACAAAGGCAAAACTGGGGCGGCCAATACAAACCAGAACAGATTCGGCTACATAAAGAGTTAGGATATCATCTTATTGTGATGTTGAGTGCCACCATCGAAAGAATACAGTCTTCCATTTGAGACTTTAACACATACCAGCTGCCGCTGCCAAACAAAAACATTGACGACAGCTGTTAAACACAATAAAATGAGCGGACCAGTAGAAATGATAATCGAAAATGCTGGCGTTTTCACCGAAAAACTATATCACGTAAAGTTAAATAAACTCCTGTCTTTTGTTGGTATGGATTATGGTTCGGGTATGTGTCTAAAAGCGTATCATGTTTGCACCTAATCAAAATAACGGGGGAACAAGTTATTTTCCTGTATTAGCGCATTTATAAGTTAACTTTGTTAGCAGTTAGCCAGCGACCGGAAGTTAAACACACTGTTTGCCGTTGGTGTTTCTACAGTCTTCATACATTAGTTTTTCACACCACCCACTGTGAGTAGCCTACATATAAGCATAAGATGTATACGCTCACAGTTTCTCTTTACTATACACGATTGCGGTTTCTTTTTGTTATGTGTGGATGTCAGACCACTTAACTGGTACGGAAGGTAAATCCTGACAGTTCGTCCATCTATTGGGTGAGAGTAGGTTGGCCAATCTGTCCTGGGTAAAGTTTACGTTTTTAACAACAGTTCCAGTCCCAGGCAGTTACTGACCACACATTCAAATTAAATCGGATTTTAGAAAATCATATCAAAACATCGCTGGCGTAAATCGGCCAGGGGAATCTTTCTGCCTCCACCTATGTTCCGCGCACAAAAACACGTCACATTGTTTACGATAAAAAATGCCTTCAGAGGTCGGTAGTAACGTGCTACATTTACAAGTAACATTTTGGAAAATATGAACTTTAAAGTCAAATTTAAAGGGGTATTTTTACTCTTACATGAGTATATTTCTAATAGAAAATCTGTACTTAAAATATGCATTACAAAATGCGTCGTTTTTTTCAAGGTTTTCGTCTCTTTTTACTGGGGCATTCCCGAGTGATTGATTCGTTTGAGTCGATTCTTTTGAAAGCATGAATTGAACAATGGTCAGTTTACATGATTGTTCAGTTCGCAGCCTCTGAAGCGGCGGGTCACTCACTCCTCGCAGCGGGAAATTTAAGAGCGCGCAGAACGCAAAGATTATTGGATGAAGTAGAGATTCATCTATATCTATCACACCTGCAAATTCGTCATATTGTTTGCCGGCAATGATAAATGCCCGCCAAATACGCGCGCCTTGTTCGTCAGACACAGCAACATGCGCGCGAACTCACAGAGACGCGGGCTTGCAAACATATACATTTGAAGAAAGGAAGGAAGAAAACTTGTTGATGGGCGCGTGGTTCACTGTTTACTGTATGTTTACAAGTAAGAGCTTTTCACAACACGCACATGAGACACAACATGAGAAACATGAGTTTTGTCTAAAATCAGTTTGTATTTCATATAAGAGCACTGCAGATGTTCTAGATCACTTAAGAAATTAAGAGTTTAGTTAAGTGCATTGTAATCGCAAAACTCTGCAGGTTCACTTTAGTTTGACAGTTTGATCTATTTTTCTAAATAAATTGTGTAGGCTACATTGACATTGGGACTAGATAGAATTTACAGAAATGCTCGTCTCTTCTGTGTTTGTCTATTCTTTAGGCTGTGAGTATATTGCAAATATATCTGCTTATGATAATAATAATAATAGTAATTAGAAATATGGATTAAAATATCATATTAAAATATTGGCATTAATACAAAAATGATGAATAGTATATAATCGGATATAAAGTAACTAGTAAAGCTACTTGAGTAGTTTTTTCATTGCATACTTTTTTACTTTTACTCGTGTCATTTTTAAAATAGTGACTTTTACTTTTACTTGAGTAAAAAATTCTCAAGTAACTTGTACTTTTACTCGAGTTAAGGTTTTGCACCTCTGATCACATAACATGCTTAAAGTTATATGAAGATTTTCCTTCTGGATTACTTTGTAATTTTAGACTTATTTATATTTATATTACGTCATTCGCATAGAATGCAACATTCATAATATTTGATATTTGTGCAGTTTTTGGTTAGATTATCTTTATTGGTCCTATAATTCTTAGGCCCGGTTTCACAGACATGATTTATCTTAAACCAGGACTATGCCTTAGTTGAATTAAGATAATTTATGTAGCTTTTTTTAAATTGCCTTAGAAGAATACTTTACTGGTGTGCATCTCGAGACAAAACAATGGCACTGATATATTTTAAGATATTTCTGGGCAAGTTAGATTCAGTTAAGACAGGTCACACATTCATTTTAGTCTGGGACTAGCCTAAAGCCTTGTTTGTGAAACCGGGCCTTCGAGTATTAATAGAACAATCTGTTTATCAAACACTTTAAGCAGTTTAATGCTGAACACGGATGCTTTGGCCACACTGAGAGTAAATTTGATACACTCTAATCAGTTATACTTTCAGCTCTTTGATAAGAAAAATGGCAGGAGCCTCGGGGCCATTTCTGCTCGCGCAAACAGAAGTTTAACGCGCCATGCACAGACTTGCCGTACGGAGTAAGAGGATCATTCCTGGCATTTTTCCTCCTGCTTTCTGAGCCTACCTGAGAACTGTCTCCTGCTCTCTGTACAAGCGTGAAATCAAATACAGAACATTATTTCACTGTGTTTTATTTAAGGCTGACAGTCTTAGAAAGGTCACATAAAGGGTCAAACAGCCACATATGTATTAGATGTAGGAAAATAAAAGGCTAAGGATCACCTGGCTTGTAGATTTACATTTGAAGAATGCAGGCAACATATGTATACACGTATACAACCGCCACTTTGATACAAGTAATTTGGCCACAAACATTAGCTAGCCCTTTCATTATCTACAGGTGGGTTAGTATGGAATGTTTTTAACTTTCCCCCCGACTCAAGCAGCCCGTCTGGACCCTGATTCACTGTGTGTAGAGCTGTGTGACTATGTGTGTGTCACATCAAACCTTTTCTTCAGCTATAAAGGCTTGCGCTACAATAAAAGGAGAGCAAGAAAAGAGAATTAATAGAATAGAGAGAGAGTGAAAAGAGCGAGCAAGAGAGAGAGGCAAATTGGAACATGTCTTAGGGGAAGTGCCATTGCCTCACTGATCTTTAATGTTAGAACCTGCCTGATCCTAAAAAATGTTATCCTTTCATAAAAAGTAATAAAGTTTATACTGTATAATCCTTGTAAAGGGACATTTGAGACAAACAATTGCTCTTGCTAGTCCAAAACCTTTACGATGTTTTATCTTCTGTGCAACACAAAAGTATTTTTTTATATATCTTGGTCATACTTTATATAATGAAATTGAGGGGTTTGTTCCACACGCAAAGCTGGTTTATGACTTGAACATGGCATATGTATAGACAACAAATGTAATACTTTGATGGTTATTTTAGTTTTCCTGTGGCTCAGTGGTTAGAGCATGGCACTAGCGATGCCAAGGTCATGGGTTCGATCCCAGGGGATTGCACATAGTCAGAAATGAAAATGTACAGTATAATACAATGCAATTTAAGTTGCTTTAGATAAAAGCGTCTGCCGAATGCATAAATGTAACTTTGATCATTTTAACATCATATAGAAAAACAGTGACCATATGTTTATTAAAGGCGGCGGCTATTTGCACTAAGTGAAAATAGCAACAGATGCTATTTACACTAAGTTTAAATAGTAGTAGGTTCTGTTTACACTAATTGAAAATAGCAGCATTTCTAAGCGTTATCCTAAACTTTATGAATAAAAATAAATTTTAAGTCTTAAATCATTTTTTTAAATCATACATTCTCGCCTAAACAACTCTTAAAACTACATTTTGCAACAAAATAACCATAATATTACTAATATGAACATTTAGCTGTTTTACTGCTCCACTGCAGTTGCTGCGCAATGCCTGTCGGGAAATATCGCGTCCACAAGTCACCTCCTAATGCATCCTTAATAAAAGGGGCGGATCAAGGATACATCCAGGGATTTATCCGTTCTTGTCCAGATGAACTTTGAACTGGAACAGTACTTGGGCTGCTGCTGATGACGTTTCACAAGAACACAAGTACAGACAAGAACGCATATTAAGAAACGGACAGTGTAAATAGACACTCCGTTTATAAAAATGTAATCTTTTGTATCCACATAATGCGTGTTTTAGAGCAATTGTACCCAAATAATAATACAAGCTTTTTAGTCTGATCTGATCCCCTCACCTGCAATAGCTGCCAACTAGATGAGCTGTGCCTTTTGATACAATGTATGAGGGCCAGCTGCACCTATAAGGGTTATGACATCAGAGTATTCTTTTACACAGATAAACAGAGCACAAAGGAACAGAAAAAGTTAGCTCGAAGGCGTTACAAACAGACTGTGACACGGGTATACGCTTCATCCTCAGGTGTCAACCACAACTGAGAGCACAAATATCTCCCGTGTCCTTTTGACTGATGGGATACGCTTAGTTTTAATTGACACTTTTGCATTTTGACTAGAGGGCTCGGCGGTGAAGTCACCCCTGGTATTTTATTACTGCGGATCCTTGAAAGAGAGAAATTCCCCACGATTCCTTCAGCAACGGCAGGTTCCATTGTCTGGTGGTTTGGACGAATGAAAATGACTGTTATTAACTGTTCAGATGATGTGATCAAAAAATGGAAAGCCTCTCCACCCCCGAAACCATTACAGAGCCAGTGCTTGCCAATGATAGCTAATTGTCCAATCTTCTTCTGAGGAGGGAAGCCTCCCTTCTTATGCTTTTTCTCTTTTCTCCCGTGCCAGCTCACTGGTTGAACATGAAGACAAGTGAGTCACTGTGCATTTTTCGGATGTTCAGTGAGAAACAGACAGTAATGATGACGTGCTGCCCGTAATAAAGCCAAAACAAGGCAAACGTGAGGAGCGGCTGATAAAAACAGCTCGTGTAAAACGGGATTAAGAGGGCCCTCTTTTGAAGATCTTAATCAGCAGTTACGTATTGGAAAATGACTCGGGAGGAAATTTCAGGCATCCAACATGTCCCGGCGCTCCTCGCTTCTTTCGAAATATTACACTCGACTAGATTCACCGCTAACGCAGGGGGAAAAATGTTACTCGGATTGGAATGTGTTTAATTACGATTCACTGAAAAGCTTGCGGTGTGTGTCAGAACAGACATGCAGGAGCTGCAGTAAAGAAGTGTGAGTGATGGATGCATGGGGCTTCCCGCACGAACATAAAAGAGTGAGTCATGTGAACTGGTGAATTATGGGGAGTGTGTTTGAATGCAGCAATGGATTATATCAGCAAATGATAAAACCTAATCCTCAGTAGATCAATGAGGGTGACAATGGAAGAGTATTGGGTACGTGAATGGATAAATGCAAGTGAGAAAATGAATCATTGCTCGAATGAATGAATGAACTTCCAAGTACGGACCTTGGGCAGCAATAGTGGATCAGTGTGGAAAGCAGTAAAGCTGGTCTTTAATCTGGCTGCAGCAGCTGGCTGCATCTGACAGCACAGAGGTTCTCATTATCTCCTCACTCCTCCACTCTGCTCTCTCTCATGTGGTCACACAGCTGCAAGTGGCGTGCCTTGACCCCATAACTCCCAATGCACTGGGGACTTTCCAGCAAAGAGAGAGAGAGGCAAAGTGAGAGAGAGCTGTAAGCAAGAAAGCTTACAGAGACGCAGAGACGCAGAGAGTGAGACAGGTCCAAGAAAAAGTAGAAACTCAAGGAGAGACAGACAGAATACACTAAGACTGAGTGGCACGGAAAGAGAGTGAGAAAAAGCAAACCTTTTAATCACAGTTTCAACAAAAGCGAGCGAGGGCCTCCTGACAAGTTCTGTTGTGTTTCAGCAGCGTATTGTAAACACGTCTCATGACAGCACAGCACACGCGCTGACATTTCAGCAGCTCATAAGCAACTGCTACCGAGACGAATGATCATCTTTCTAAAGCGGAGCTATGACAGGCAGCTGATTGACCGTGCACATTTCATGTTTTGTGATCATGAAATGGAGTGTGTCATGTAACAATGGCAGCGATGGAGCATTTGTGAGTTTAATGACTCATACATTTCTCGTCCCCAGGCCGAGTTCTTATAACTCAGAAGAGGGGAATGTGACCGTGCCACTCTTAGTTTACGCACATCATAATTTGTGTATACAGAAGTTCGTAAATACAATTATATTTAATTAGATGGTGGAAGAATTTGGTTACAGCGGGTACAGTCAGGTGGTTAGTGTATGAAATGACAACTGTTTGAAAAGGAAACTTATAGAATGTCTAAGAGAGCATTTTCCTTATGAGCTTAATTTCTAATTTCTGTGTTTACAGAAGTTCCTAAACACAAGTATATTTAATTAGATGGTGAAAGCATTTGGTAACAGTGGTTCGTTTTCCTTATGAGCTGAATTTCTAATTGATTTGACAATTAGGTTTTTTATGAAGATACAGATACAATGCACACTCTAATAAGATGTATTTTTGGACACCCCTAAAACAGAAACAATTTATATTGGTCCGATTAAACCCTTAAAGACAGCATTACATAAAAATGTAAAGCAACAGAGCCTTTGATGCAGTCAGGTTAATGCTGAAGTTAATGATGTAGGATAGTGGTTCTCAAACTTTTCAGATCAAGTACCACCTTTAATAAAATTGTTGTTTCAAGTACCACCTAATCACCGCCATAGAAATTCACAGGAATAAACAGTTAAAGGGCCCCAATCCCAGGTGTTTTCTGCAATGTAAAAATAGTCAGTGGTATCCCCAGAATGTGTCTTTCAAGTTTCAGCTCAAAATACACCACATATCTTTCATTACAAGATGTTGAACATGACCATTTGTGGCTGCAATGGAAAACGCGCCGTTTTTGTGTGTGTCTCTTTAAATGCAAATGAGCTTCTGCTCCCCGTATGCAAAATCGGAGGTAGAGCGCTTACATGTGTGCTTTGGATGACATCAAGACAAGAGATATAGCGGAAAGCGGATTTACGTCTGTAATGCCCTTTCCAACCAATACCATACACTAACTGTAATAAAAATTACGTTAATGCCTTGTTCATAAATACGAATTAAATGGAAAAGACAAAAACATAGATAGAACAACATATGCTGACCATTTGCTGTATGAAAAGTTGGCCATTGATGATTAATCCTGTGCATGCATATTACTAACAGACATAAACACGGATATAGGCACAAACATGCATTCAGAGTACTTGTATATGACAGACAGATATGTAAAGATAAGCAACCAGGTGTTATTACGTTGTGAGTAGCAATTTCTGCGTGACCTTATTGTCTTACAAATGGGCACTCTGTTTTGAAAAGTATTGTCGCACTTAGGACATACGAGAAAACACTGAACTCACAGAGAAAGACACTGCTATACCTTCCTTTCGTTGTAATGAATAAGCTTTACAGAAATGATGTCGGTCACAAATCTTTTGAACCGATGGGCGCGATGCGTTTTAACACTAACGTTATAACCTTTCTTTGGACCAATGTTAAGTCTCAGGATTAGCCGCGAACATGTAAACAACAGCCGCTAACATGATAAACACATTATTTAAGAAAGGCGATTTAAAAACGATGTGTAATACTTACTTCTTCCGGAGCTTGATCCCGAACAGCTGGTACTGATCCACTCTTGAGATTTTTTTTTTGCGAAACCCATGCTATACTGACCCGCGTTGACTCGCCACGACCCGGGAGCCGGAGATACATTTGGCGGAAGGCGACTGGCCGGAGTCTGGTCTTCCGGGCGCTGGGCCACCCGTTCCCGGAGCTTTGATTTTTCACTCGTGGTCAGCGTCGTTCGAATGCCCTGGCGGAGACCATTCCAAAGAGTCCTGGCTCGTTTCTGTAAGTCTTTCCAGACCGGAGATACGGACTGGTGAATGTTGGTTTGTCGATCTGAAAAAAGTGCTTCTTCCCCGGACGCCGAGTTCTCGGCGTCCCACCCGGGACTTTCGATAGGTAATAACTCCGGCAGCCAAGGTCGCAGCGGGACGAACCCAGGCTCGTTGGAAAGGTCTCCTCCCGGCCTCCTTTTATGTTCTTTTTTACATCCAACAACAGCACACATTTGTTGTTTCTTAGACATTTTTGTCGCTGGCTAGTGGGTACATCTGCTCTTTCCTGAAAATGGTTGACAGCGTGTCTCTGGCTGAAGGTGGGAACTACGCGCTCATAAGTCAGAGTCTGTGAGCGGTCATGGGCAGGCGTAAACAATGTGACATCAGGTTGTTAGGGTTTCCCCAACAGTCTGTTTTGTGTCACTGTTGTGGTTTAAAGGAGATTACAACAAGAAGAATAGATGGATTTGTATAATTACAGGGTGTTTCTGCACACACGCCGGCGACTCAATTTCTGGTAGATAAACATTTAAAAGTGCATTTTTCTGGGATTGCTGCCCTTTAAATGAATTGTAGGGCTGTGAATCTTTCTCTTTACACCTCGTCCTCCAATTCCAATATTATTAATAACACAAACACTTTATTTTACCAGCTGTTTTCAAACTAAAGAACATGTTTTTCCACGTTTTCAAGTTAGTCAGCATTGATAGTAAACACAAAACACTTTTCTGTAGAGCTCTGTAAACAGGGCTCTGTAAACTCTTATGGGGGATTTATTAACTTTGTGGGGACCTACAAACGTATATTAAAGACAAACAATGTGGAAATAATATTTAACACAGAAGCTAAATAAATGTTAACTTCAAGAGAACAGCTGTATTTAACAAAAAGAGACTTACACTTTAATTTATTGTCAAAGCGACGCGTCAAAACTCGACCAATGATAAATAAAAAACAATAATTCATACAACTATTTTAAAATTGCACATAGGCTGAGATGTATTCCGTATTATCAATCATGTAGGCGTATTAAACATTTGAAATTGTATTTAAAACACGAAATATAAATTAATATTTAGAGTTTTAAATTTTCTGTCATGTCACCTCATGTACCACCGGGGTCTCTTCAAGTACCACTAGTATGCGTACCACAGTTTCAGAACTACTGATGTAGGATAAAAAGCATTGAAAAGCACAAGGTAAAACATTTTTTTGTGTATTTTACTGTTTTATTTTAAAGAATAGTCAGATATATTTTAAATTCTGTAAAAAAATGTCAACTTACAGAAATACACTGCAAACAAAGTTTGGTTTTATATTATCATGTAAACATGTTATCTCGTTTAGATCTTTTGACACTTGCTCACTCACTCTCTTTATCTTTCTTTCAGCATCTCTCTCTCTCTCTTTTCTCTCTTGCTGTTAGATTCTTATCAGTCTCTTGGGACAGGTGGTTAGTGACTCAAGTGATTCCCCGCATCACCAAGGACAGAAACATCAAGGTAAATGTGAATTAAGGCCATAATTGTCAAGTTACGTGGATTTTTTTTATAACTTTGTTTTGGCAAAAACAAACAAACAAACTTCTCTAAATAAAAAGTAGAAATGATAAACTATTGTATATAAAATTTAGAGACTTTATTAAAGGTCAATTTTAGCTACATTTTAACTACTACAAAAATGAGGAAATAGTTACTCTAAATGTATAAAAGTGTGTGTCAAAGGCATGATATGTGCATTTTGTGTCCAGGAGCCGGTTGCACCAGCTGTGCGTAAGTTACAACTTGGCCTAGTTTTGACTTAAACTTACGCTACTAAATATTTTTGAGTTGCACCATTCAACTTAGTTGAAGCTTAATGTTACGTATAAGCTAAATATTTACAGAAGCCTCCCATCAGGAGTAACTGTAGGAACAAAATAGCAGAATCACTGAACTAACTGAATAAGCTCTGGTTTCACTCGACATTCTTCAGTGATTTACACACATGATAATGCTGACATTTACAGTCACGTACCTTTTAAAATAGAAAACATTACAGAACTCCGTGTATATCTGCCCATGTTGTGCACGTCAAAATAAAATTAAATCACCATATTACATGTAATTTATTATTGCGTTAATTGGGCTGTATTGTTTTTAATCGGCATTTGTTTATCGATCTAATTTGAAATATGTTATTCATGAAAAGTTGAATTCTATTTAATACTTTCTGTATTTTTTAATAATGCATTTTAATTTATGTTTTGGTATCTCAAAGTTCTGAATGGCAGCCGATGCAACTGTCAAAAACTAATGAGAACATTAAGACAACTATTAAAAATGGTGTATAAAATATTAAAAAAGACGCTCTGGCATTATTCTATATTCAAAACCTTTCCAATGAACAAATCTTTAGGGATGCACGATAAATTATCGGCTATATCGTTATTCTCGTTAAACGGTCATTTTTAATGTTATCGTATCGGACGATATAGTATAGCTGATAAATCATCATTTCCTCTGTTTAGACTTCTTCAGCTGCACGCTGTTCACAGTTAAAATACAGTACAGTACTGTCTTTCTGTCGTGATCAATAACTTACTGCAGTTTGCAAAACATAGTTGATGTAGGTACAGTATGTAGATACAGTATTTATGAATGTGCAAATTATAGTAACAACAGCATATTGCTTGAATCAGACTGCTGTCTGAATGCTTTCTGTCTTGAGACCTGTTAGATATGTGTCTATTAAGAAAAATGTTCTGGGTTGCTCTGGAAGAACATCTATAATTTGTTTATTAAATAAAAAATATACCAGAAAAGTTTGAAGGTTAAATAATCTTTAACTATTGCAAAGCAGGCTTAATTGGTACATGATTTTTAGGGGAAAAAGAGAACTAATAGTTACCTTGTTTTCTGCAGTCAATGTTTTCAAATAAAAACAGTTGTCTACTTTTTGCCTTTTGTTTCAGTCTTATGGAATTTTATATTAATATTAAGATAGTATATATCGGCCAATATATCAGTTACCGGCATCCAATGTTAAAGAATTATCGGTTATGGTTATCGGCCAAAATGTACATATCGGTGCATATTTATAGTTTCATTGGATGTTGTAAAATGTCAGAACAACCGCAAACATGAGCATTTTATTAAAGGGATAATTCACCCATTCTTTTACTCATTCACCAACATTCTTCAAAATATCTCCTTTTGTGTTCTGCAGAAGAAAGAAAATCATTAAGGTTTTGAAATAACAAAAGGGGGTGAGTAAATTATAACAGAATTTTCATTTTTGGGTGAACTATCCCTTTAAGATGTGAAAAAAGTAGTAACAGTAAATATAATACTGCATCATTCAGAGAACCCAAGTGATCCTTTCGACTAAATTAAAAGGTTTGTAGATTCAGATTCAAGTCACTAATTCAGATTTAAGTCACTAATGCTTGCCTACAGGACTATCGCTGGATCTGCACCGGCTTACTTTCACACCCACCTACACCCCATCAAGATCCCTGTGTTCAGCAAACCAGCGGTGTCTTGTATTGCCTTCCCATAAGGAGGGTAAATCGCTTTCCCGCTCATTCTCATTCACAACTCCTTCCTGGTGGAACATTCTTCCTAACTCGGTCTGGTCAACCACATCTCTCACAACATTCAAAAGACTACTTTAAACCCATCTCTTCTGTGAATCCTTAACAGACAAATGAAGAAAAAAAACACTAATCCTTTCTCTCAACAGGTAGTGGTCTAGCTTTTGTTGAAACCAGTAACTTTGTATTGGCACCTACTGTATTATGGCTCCTGTATGACATATCGCTTATTGCTCCCTAAACTCTTTGTAAGTCACTTTGGATAAAAGCGTCTGCTAAATGACTAAATGTAAATGTTAGTGTAAATGTAGATTTCTCTCAAATACGGAAAAAATAGCTACTTTTATGGAATGTAAGCTGGTACATTTTCTGTGTCAGGTCGTACAACCAATGTCAAACAAGGAAAATGCTTTTTCATCAAACACCTTTTAATAGTAATTCAAAACTATTTATGAACTTGGTAGCAATGGCAAAAGATAATACAGGCATCCAAGAAGTAGCCATCGAGTTGGACAACATGACATTTTTTGAGCGGGGACATCAAACAAAATTCAAATTTTTTCAAAATTCAAAATTGTTTGTTATTTAACAAACAAAACGTATCTAAACACATTATTTTAAAATTAATTACATCTATTTTTAAATAACTTGTATAATATAAAATAATGTTTTAGAAGCTTATTTTGTCATTGACCTTTTTATAATTTCGAGGATTTATGACTTCTCTTGGCAAATATAAAGAACTTGAGATTTACCTTTAATATCCTGGCAATTACTGCATGTTATAATAATAGCTATGGTAATTATCGTGACAGCGACCTGACAGGTCTTCACTCCGCTATAATTAACTTGCTTTTTATAGCTTTATGTAATTATTCTCTTTATAAAAAAATTAAAAACAAGAGATACCTTAGTGTACACTACAGAACGGGTTTTAGGCTTACAGTTGGGTTTAAAACATTTGGCTTCGAGTTTATGACATCGTAGTTCCTGGCATTTTAATGTTAGGTTGTTCATTTCTTATTTATTAGAAAGATTTAAGGCACAGAATACTAAATTCAGAAACAGACCTAGTCATTATCTGAGATTTGATGTAAACCTCAAAGGTTTAAGAGCTTTGACTTTGACTTGAGGACCAATGTCTTTGACCCATGCCTAACCATCTTTGATTTGAAACTACTGTATGTGTCACATTTTTCATCAGATTCAGGATGTGCTCTGTAGGCTAGATTCACATAGGTCTAAATAAAGCAATAAAAGTCTGGTTACGGATGCTCTCATCAATCTGGGTGACCACAGCTGGGCCGCTGGAACATCTGCTCTTGAGGTCACCCGTCCCTCCATGTTCTAAGAGTCCATGATGATGACTGTATCGGGGCCCCTGAGAGAACTCTGTGGTCCTCATGTGGTCTCATACTCACATTCAGCCAGGTTTAGAGTCACTGCGCTCCGGGCCAATTAGCTTCCGGCACGTGTTCTGATGTGAGCTCAAAGATACGGTTGAGATGCAAAGTAATTTTAAGGTACTGAAGTTAAAATGATTCAAGTCTGTTTGGATAGATTGTACTGGAGATGTTATGAGGAAAATACTGTCAACATCATGGAACTCGCGTGTAAACTGTTAAACTGAGCTGTGAAGCGTGTGTACGAATGTAACCTTTCCCAACAACATAATTTACAGACTTGTTGAAAAATGATACCGAAAACTCTGTTATTTATTTTTCCAAACCTGATGTGACTCTTTTTTTCTGAGAACCACAAAAGAAGATATTTTGATAAATGTCTCAGAGAATTTGGGTCCATACAATGGAATTTAAAAGGGGCGTTTGCGTATAACGACTTCTAAAGATCTATATTAGCGTATACCCACTTGTTCTCCTGCTTAACGTCTCCAAGCTGCTTTTGTGGTTCTTTCACAACGTAAACTTCATACATTAAAATCTTCCCCTTAAATGATTAATAAGTATAGACACAGAGATCGCAGTGACGACAAAGTTACATCTCTATTCTGTAAAATGCATATGTTTTTACGTATTCTTGAATATGTGATGCGTTACAAAGATATGGTGCTATGTAAAAAATATTGTATTGTGGTCGACAGTACTGGCATAGACCTGTTTTTTCCAACCTTTTTCCACCAACATTTTTTTCCAATTCTATAACTTCATATTCAAAGCATAAGCTAATTAAATAATTGTCATATATTACTAGAAAAACTAATCAAACAAACACACTGACCCCTGTCTTTTGGCCATGTGCGGTCGGGGTTATCGTTGTATAGTATAGTACACCACTTTTTTTGTAAGGACTACACCACTGGCCCCGATGTTGTTTGCATACCAACGTTCTCCAAAATATCTTCTTTTGTGTTCTGCAGAATAAAGAAAGTCATACAGGTTTGAAAGGGTGAATAAATGATTAAACAAATTTTAATTTGTTAGGGGAAAATATACATGTCTGTCCACACAGAAAGCTGTGGTCGGTTTAAACATCTTACTGCAATTTTAAAGTCGTAATCTTTTCTTCGGGTCAGAAAATCAGACCACACAATCCGAACACTCATTGTCCCACTAAACTTTAATGGGCTTGCATTTGTCACTGACATCCTCTAAAATTTCAGTCCTAAAATAAAAGAGAGCTTTGAGGCAAATAAACCTTAAACACTGTAAATTACTAGTCTGCGACTTCTAGAGGTAAGATGTCATAGGCATGAATAGACAGGGTCAACTGTCCTCAATAACCTAAGCCTTTGATTTTAAGCTAATGACAACCTTAACCTAAGTATAATAGCTTCTTAGATAAAACTGAGGTTGGTTTAGAGAGAAATTTGCTTGTCTAAATGGCAGTCTGAGTGCAAGTGAATAAATAGTTTTCAAACAAACTAGCGTAGCAGGGAAGGATGAGTGACTGTGTGACTCATGCGGGCTAAGGAATGAGTATACTGGGATGAAGTAATACCTGCAAAATCTGGAGCTCAGGTGAGATTCCAAACCACAGAGTTGCAAAGAGTGATGCGACTATGATTACATCTTTACAGGCTTAGAAGATAAAAGTTAGATATTCACTGTAACCTAAAACTCTCTAAGGAAAATATAAATGAAACAATGATATTTCTCAAGTCTGATAAACGGTCTGCACCTGAGACGTCTGGGGAAAGAATGCCACTATGGTCTGGATCTTATTTCTCATTAGTCAGACTATTAAAAACATGAAATAACACCGGCGTGACTTTTACTGTAGCTGTTTTTTTTTTACTTTTTCAAAGCTGGCTTGCTTTGAAAATATTTTTTTTTATAAACTGAAGAGTCACAGACTGTACATTTCTCAGCTCATAGATATTAACCACATGATTCATATACTTTCAAGAAGTTTCAATAAAGATAACAAATTTAACAAACTTATTTCATTAGAAAATAAGAATACATGGGTGCACAATGTAGTTTTATGTGTGAATAGTCCTCTATCAAACTGTACTAAATGCATATCAAACCCCACAGATTTATTCTGCGTGTTTGAAGAATTATTCTTGAAACTATGTGATTCTAGCTGCAATCCATCTTCACCTTTTCAATCAATGTCCAAACATAATTAAAGCCGAATCGCTTCCCTCCTTTTTCAATTAGAAGTATATGGGAAGGAGGGTGTGGATTTTACGGTAACCGCTTACGTGAATCATTTCGTCATTTTGTGGCCGAAGCACAGGTCGATGGGTTGCCCCTCGGGTTCGCGATACTGATCCGTTTTCCCACGAATCCCCGTCTTGTGTGGCTATCCCATCCCCTTTTTAGTCTGCGTGGGCCATTCTCGGACAGCTATCGGCTGGATGTTTAGCTTTGCCCACACTCGTAGACAGCAGTGCGCTGTAATGATACAATTGTATCCAGATGATAAGCTTGGGCCTTTTATAACTCATCAGTCAGCGCCACGCTCCACGTGCACTTTGGTGCCAATTTATGGGACCGGTATGTGAACCTGCTGTCGTTGCCGCTGTTGCTGCTGCTTTGGACCACATCACTTAGATATGAATCACTGAAGCCGGCCTTTCATCTGAGCTCCTGGACGGCAGCTGGGGGAGCAAGGGAGGTGTGTCCTCTCCTCCTCAGACTAATTACAACCATACAGCTCCTTTGTCATGTCTGAAGTGGAGAAAGATCAAATGAAGGCAGCGCTTTGTGCTCCGAGCGGGACATTTAAGGGCAGACCTGTACGAATGAGGGAAAGTCTCAGATCAAGAGGGCATAGGAGACTCGGGGAAAGCAAACAATGGCGTGGCTGGGCTTTTCGTCTGAGGCATTCTTCTGTTTAATTGATCGAATGTCACGTTAATGTTAATTAAGTTTTAATTTATGGTCTCCTTCCCGATTATATGCGGCCTTGGCGCTGGCTGGACTCCATGCAGAAGCGTAATGAGGGAAGAGTTGAGAGGAGAAGTCTTTTAGAGAGTGTCATTGTGTCTGACTCCAGAGAGCACACCTGCATGTTATTGCCTCATAAAATACCTATTAACACTTAGCTGGACTGAGTTGGTTATATATAACTTTAATTACAAACTACAAATCTGCCAGGGCTATTTTCAAAACAATTCTATTGTTCTTCAAGGGTTCAAGGAAGGTTCGTCATTCTTCAGAAGTTTATCTAATTGACACTCTTTTTCGCAAACACGTACATGCAGACACAGAGACATTTTCCCCCATTAGTCTCTACTTTGAAGTACATTTGGTGACATATTTCATGTCAGATAAGTAGGCACACACTCCTGTGGTCATTGATGTGCTAATCTCACAGGGTTTAACATAGCACACATAGGCTTCTCAGAAAGTGGAAGACTGTCATGTAAAATTAACAATCAAACTGGTTTATTAATAAAAAAATGTTGCTGCAAGCACCAAAAAGACACAACACCAAAGAAAATTACAGGAATTACATCATGCAGATGTCGAGGAATGATTATAGGTAGTTGACAAAGAGCGCTTTTCCACCATCGCGCCGAATCGTTCTAAGCAAAGTCTGAAACGGTTACAGTTATGTTTCCACGTGACCCTGGTTCGACACGACACGATTACAAACTATTCTCGGCTCAGATTTTTATAGAACTGTGCTGAATCGTGCTAATCTCTCGTGTTACCAAGGCACCGTGTGACGCGTTTGTGTTTACGTTCTAAAAATTTCCCTTATCAGCCCTGCGGTGGAAAATGAAACTATTTACGTACGGGCACGGAGTGGAACGATTAAGCAACGAGAACGATTCGGTGCGATAGTGGAAAAGTGCTCAAATATACTGTGTGTGTGTCCTATGGTGTGACGTAGCAAAAAAAAAATTAAACTGTTAATAATATATTTATTATATATATGATTTATTGAATTGTGTATAATAAAAAAAATTATAACAATGAAGAAAAATCTACGTTTGTTTTTTCATAGGACACATTTACACATTTATTTGTCAACAACCTTATACAAAGCCTGTGACACTATACAACAAGTTGTTTTGTAAATCACTAGTTAATGCATTACCTAACATGAAGTAACAATGATCAATACTTATATAGCATTTATTAATCTTATTTCATGTTAATTTCACCATTCCAGGGGTTTTCAAACTGGGGTCCAGGGACCCCCAGGGGGCCCCCGAAGATTCTTTTAAAATCTACTGAACATGATTACTGTTTCATTTAGAACTGAAGTGTTTCTAAGTGTCTTTTCTTTCTTACTGCCTGCATACTGTCCATGAATTATGTATGTTTTATCGTTACAGTGAGTTTTTCCCCACTACATTTCCCTTTATTACACTCACTGGGCTTTTAAAAATAGTCTTTGCAAAGATTTGATGAAAATTGCTAGAGTATGCATCTTATTTTTTTATTCAGATAGTTCCGTTAGCTTTATACATCCAAAATTCAACAATTTATTGTAAAAATATGAATGATTAATTTTTTCACAGCCTAAATGTTTTATTATACTATTGCATACATTTATTTATATATATATATATATATATAGGGAGAGAGAGAGAGAGAGAGAGAGAGAGATGACTAAGTATTTTAGGAAGGGGTCCTCATAAAAGATACATTATGTTTGGGGGTCCCTCGCATCATAAAAGTTTGAAAACCCCATCCTAATACATTTTTAAAATCAAACGTTGTAACTGTTTACATTAGTTAATGCACCATGGACTAACATGAATATTTGTAATAACATTAACAAAGATGAATAAATGCTGAAAAATGATATTGCTCATTGTTAGTTTGTTAGCCAATGCATTTACTAATATTAACAAATGACACAGGACAGGGTGAATAGGTGTTCTATGCCGAAGCAGAAAACGTATTTACGAAACACGCTCTGTAGAGTTATTTGTCCGTTTAGTGCTAATGTAGAAACAGCATGAAAAATTAATGTAAGGGGACCCATGGTGTATAAAAATAGCTAATTTTAAGATAAAAACATGACACTTCTTTATGTACGCTCTTTACACACCTCTGAAGACATAGTTAAGTATATTATATAAAAACATTCTGGACCTTTAAATACAAAATTAAAAAAATGGCACATCTACTTCTTCCTGTAAGTGCTTACTGTGCCTCCACAGTCACGACACTGACTTGTACAGCTGACCAATCAGAATCAAGTATTTCAGAACCAAAAATAAACTTCAAATTTCTCTTTAGATCTGAGCTAGACTGACAACGTGTGCTCTCTCACATCATAACACCTCGAAACAACCAGCGATTCATGATGCGTCGTTTACTATCACCCGTGGAATTCGGCAACAAGACGTGTCCTCCCGGCGCTGTGCTAGACGGCATCTCAGTTTGTCGCCATGCTTTCATCAACTTACACGCTCGTGATATCACGCCCAGTGTTTCTCAATGGGGGTTCAGACCATGACATCGCCTTGTGATCAGTTATGTTATTTTACAGGCAGACACTCTATAATTAGCAGTAAACAAGGCCCTACCCTACACTGCAAGCTTGCACTGCTTCTGGTAACTTCCTATGGCTGAATTCAGTACAGCGTGTTGTAGTTGCATTCGGGTTTGAATACTGCCTCCGGTCTTCAGCTGGGTGGGGCATCCAGCTTTCATTTATGTGTGTGTGTCAGGGGAATATGGGCAGGCTGGATCGGACCAAGAGTGATGTGGTAGCACACTGCTTTGCACACACGTCTATGGCCAGAGGATGACTGGCATCCTGAGGGGGCCGGCGATATACACTCATCGGTGTGAGATGCTATGTGGTCTGCAGGGGATGATTCACTTCCCATTGAGCCTCGGTGTGTAGACAACCAGCCTCTGTCACTAACTTCTAAATTTAGGGAGCTATTTGATTGGCATGTGTCATTGATTTAATATAGGCAGCATTTTTACAATGTGATATTCCAATCTAATCTAAGCACTGAAGGTGTAATAATTTAATTCCCTATAATAATGTCTTCTTTTGTTTTCGAAATTACATTTATTTTCCTGTTTTGTTTTGTTCGGGACTAATAAAGCCAAAGAACTCTGATACAGCTTGTCTCAATTTCGGCTGAGAATTGTGAAAATAGACAGTGTTTGTTCTCCGTGTGTCACGCAGCGTTGAAACAGGTCTATCTAGATTCACTGACCCTTTGCATTTATCTGCAACTCTAGTTTGAGATTCGAATCAAGACAAACTGAAAAACAACAAATACCATTTGTTGACAAAGAAACTTGCATTGCATGGACTGAATGAAGAAGGAACATGAGGAAGGAACGTGGATCCCATTATGTGTTGACTTGAGGGTAAAAGAGGGTGGATGGGGGATGCGAGAAAAAACATTTGTTTGTCCCACAAAGAACACAGACATCTTCAGAGTCCTAAAAAACATCCGATTCAACTGACAGCAATCCCATCAGCCTCTGCTGCTCTTCAGGCTTCCCATGGATGTGATGTTCCTAATTGTCGCTGGCATGAAACTGACCATGTTAAAAATAACTGTGTAAGCACTGTGGTATCATATATCTGTTACACAACACTGCTCTCAGTAAATTGTGGCTATGACACATGTTGAGTATCTGGCGTGGTTCTGGCGGCGGTGGCCCGCGAGCAGCTGGGCTGTTCCGCTGCTGACGGAACCGTAACTTTTCCAGCAGGCGACCCGGAGCATTTGAACTCTGGCTGGAGAAGGAAGTTCAGCTTTACCAGGGAATCCGGCTTGAGGATCAAAGAGCCTATAGGATCCAGTCACCACAGTTGGGCACCGATGCGGAGGAAACACCCTCGCTGCGGCTTTCTCGACAAATATTAAAGACCGTTCCTTTCATTGGGACAGGGTTGCTTCTTTCTAGCCCTGCCAGATTGTGGTTGTGTAAATAAAAACTGCCATGGACTCATTCATTTGAACGTTTAATATCTGAGAATCTAGTGAAATCTCAAAATACACAAGAAAACATGCGCATGTTCTGTTTACCAGCTGCAGGAATACTTTTGCCGGCCGCACTCTGCTTTCCTTTACCATTTTTCTGTTTGCTCTTTTGACTCGCACCAAAAATGTGCATTAGCATAAATCCCTGTTCATAAATGCTGTGTAACATTACGCCCGTGCTGACTAACAATCTCAATACTAAATGCACGGCCCAAAACGTTATGGTCTCCAAAATGGTGCAAACAGTTTACTAATTTAAGGTCCATTTCTGCTATAAAGCTATACACCTGGCTTCCACGCCAACAACACAGAACTTCAGCAAACTTCAAGTGACTTCATAACACAGGCAATTAAGTTAGCATTGTTTGGCATGTTTCCTTGACAGTAAGCAAGCAATTATAGTGTACAGTACAACACTTGCCTTCTAGCTGGATGTTAGATTACCCTTGGATTACCCTGCCTCTCTTCAAAGCCTGTGTACTGCCTCTGTAAGAAAACAGCAGATAATTACGCTAAGCCGGTTCTTTGTGCTTCAACCAACTAGAACAAAACTGTTTTTCACCTCTACAGGCATTCTGTAGCAGGACTTACCGTTACCCTACACTGTAAAACGTTGCTGTAGTTTTGCAGCAGGTTTGTAACTTACTGTTGATTTGATTTACAATTTTGTTTTAAACATAAACTTATCTAGTTCCTATATTTTCTTTCATAAAACAATACTAAATATCCTAGGTCACTTTTCTTGTTATGTAAATGTATCGTTATGTAAGACGTTTTTGATATTTTTTACTACAAAAAAAACAAAATACTTATGAAGAAAGTCATTCTTTGCAGTGTAATGCCTGTAATGAGACCAGTCTCTTCTTCATTTTAAATCTCAAAAGTCAACGTGTTTTAATTTTGATTAAAGTAAAGTTTAACTCAAATTAAAAACAGTACTAATAGGAAAATATTAAGTAGTAAGGAAATCTCCAGTAAGTTACAGACAAGCCTGCTGCAAAATTACAGCAAAGTTTTACAGTGTACATAAGCAGTTACATGAACATTGATAACAGAATAAGAAAATATTTGATTGATTTTAAACAAAGCTATATGCAAAACCTATTTCATGCATAAAGTATGTGCCAAAGGATATAAAACAATCCCTAGAACCTTTACGTGTTATGTAATTAAAGTTTTAAGGTATGGAGAACTTGATGAGTAAGGGACATATGCGGGACTCCCCAAAGCTGTCTTGTCATGAGATGTTTCCCTCACCTCCTTCAAGGTTCATACGCTACTGTAAACATACATCGGGGTAAAATAAATGCCACCAGCGGTTAGGGCAGAAAGAGTATACGAAAACAAAAGCTCTATGAATCATGTAATGCAAGCACAATGACATCTGGCTGGCAGGTGGGTTTCAGCATTATTCGTTTGCTTTCAGAGCAGTGCCCCCTCTACAGGACATAAAAAATGTACCTGCGCTTTGGAGCCATGGTCTTAAAATGAGATTTTAGCAAGTAGTCTTGCTCTTAAATATACAGTGATGTGCATGGCATGAATTAGATGAAAATATACAGAGCTGTCAAACCGAATCTGAATGTTTAATGCAAGCTATGAATTTAGGATAGGCTCACCAGAAATGGTGGAAACATGGAGGGAAACATTTACAAGTGTAATCTACAAATCAAATTTACATTTTATTTAATAGTAAGAGCTTCAAACAAACCCTAGAAACACAAGTCTGTGAATGATTTCGTACAGACCCACTTTTAAAGGAATATTTGATTGCTTAATGTAGATTCTAATTAATTTTTTATTCATTTCTAGAATTGTATACAACATTTAACCTCACTGTCAAAAATTCAGTACTCTTTAATTCAAATTTTTGTTGCATCAAATTTTTAACTGGTTTTATTAGTTTTGTAAATGTTAAAAACACTTGTTGCAAAGATTGTTGACACAAGTGATACATTGATGAAAACTCAATTGAGCCCATTGAAAATTATAGATGTCCCTAGAAAATATTTAGCTGAACTTTGAGCTGATTTAAAAAAATGAAATACATATATATATATATATTATGTATCTACAGTGCTTTGCTCATCATGTATTATCTTTGCATTGTCCAGAAGTAACAATTGAGATATTAAAGAGAAAAATTTTAAGAGATGATTCTTCTTTCCAATCGGGAAAATTAGCAATGTTTTGATGTTTTTGCCTTCAGGGACCTGTAGACCAACATCGACCTGACCATTTTGTTAAGGATCTCCTGATATGCATCTCGGTGCTCTTTTATTCTTCTGAATTTTCCTTTTTGGCATTTACAATTAATTCCTAATTAATTTTGGCTGCACATCAGGATGGCAAAGTACATAACAAAATTAAGTAATGGGAAAAACTCAAGTAATATTTTATATTACTTGACATACAGTATATAAATATATAATATTTTAATGACATGTATCCTTCCAAATTTTTGGTCTGGAACAGATAGGCTTGGTAACTCATTGGAGAGTTTAATGTAAGCTTAAACACATAAAACCATATGGCCCGACGAGGAACCTAACTCTAAAAGGATACGTTTGTTCCCATCAGCACCCACAGCCTGGTAACGGCAGCCGCACCAACACACCCCCAAATTTGCCCTTTTCCCTGTGCCCACCAGAAAGCGTGTCCTCTACTCGGTTCTCACAGGGAAGATTTATCTTGGTCTTTAGTGCTCTGGGCAGCTGTGGGAGTGTAATACTTTTGGCTAAAGCAGGCTGTGTTAATGATTAGTATGTTTATTAGGCTGCAGGCAGACTCTCCTGGAGACAGCGACACCAGATGCAGCTCCAGCCGGCATGTGGACAATGCTGGTGGACAGAGATGGATGAGACTAGCAGACTCTCGCTGAGATACTTACAGTATATTGCCTTACAGTGCTGGCCGGTTTATAGGCTAATGCTGGCATATACCGCTGCCCTCCAAGAACAGCAACAATGGCTTATTGAGTCGTTTAGGTTTGAACGGGATCACAGGAATCTAGCCTTACGACATTAATGGCACTTTTTACTTTTAAGCAAAAGACATGTTAAGCTTCAACCAAATGTGGATCTTTAGAAATATAAAGTATTATTATGAGTTTTAGATTTTATATGATTTGTTTTCACTCTGCTTGGAGAATAAATGCTGCAATTTTTTTTAAACATATTTGATATATCTATCTATATTATATATTGGTATGTGTATCAGATGCTAATGAAATAGGCCTAAATTTAAAATGTAAATATAGAAAACTTTCACTTTCAACAAACAAAGCACATTTTGTGGAAACAAATCACTATTTATACATACATAGTGCATGCACACAGGGGACTAGATGTTATCATAGTTTAGCTAATCTAAATTGTATCACTAAAGGTAATGTGTGTCATTTTTTTTGATGATCTATTGGCAGAAATGCTATATAATATACATATTGTCTTCAGAGGTGTATAAAGACGTTATAAGCGTTATGTTTTTATTACCTTAGAATGAGCTATTCCTATCCATAGTACATACACCACGGGTCCCCTTGCGTTTCGTCAAGTTGTGTCTAGAGGAACACTAAACGGATCAACTGCAGAATGTGTTTCGTGAATACGTTATCTCCTTCGGCAAAACAGTGAAAATATGACGTTGTCTTGGTTCTGTGTCAGCCACCATAGTGCCACACTGCATCTTTAAAAAAAAGTAATTTGTGATTTATAAAAAAATAGTCACACTAACTCCATACCCACTTCATACCCCTTCATGACTAGAGATTTTATTGGTAATTGTTAATTTTCTGCCAGGACATTATCCATTCATTTTACAGACATTTCCCTTTAACCCTAACAAAATGCAAAGCAGCGTACAATTGCTGTTAAAATTAATACAAAAAGACCCCTTCATAAAATACAGCATATTGTGGTCTGTATGTTAGTTATACAGTGTAGATACTGCTGCAGAGCTAACATGACAAGTTAACAAAGAAACTTAAGTTAAAAGCTGTCAGGCCTTGGAAATCCTTGTATGTAAGTGTATTAGTGGTATTGGCAACCACGTGTAGCTCGGAATCCTATCAGCATCTTTCGAGCTCATCACAGTGTCAAGTGAAATCTGCTGTAGGTAGCTGAGGAAGGGCTCCTGCTTAACATTTGTAAGAAGCGTATAGGCAGACTTTGCCCCAAAGATGAACCAAGATCATCTGCCTATGGCATTTGTGCTTTTGACATTTCTGTTTCTCTGTATCAAGTGGATGATTCTACAGAGACATCTGCCCTCCACCGAGGAGAGCATGTCTGACCACAGGGAAATCTGTTTCATATGACTGAGCTAAAGCCTCTTGCTGAGTTCATCTCCCGACCCGAGCGATTCTCAATAATATTCCTTTGCCTAATATTCTGGCACTGCTCAATTTTACAATCCCACATGCCCTGGAGTTTAAAATATGCTGAATTGAAATGATCGGAACAACAAGGATGAATTTAATCACTTTAAATTTTCATGTCAGATCGGTTTAGTTGATGTTTTTGTTTATAGAAGCTTTAATCTCCTACAACCACAAGTTTGATCCAGTGATTGAATTGTTAAACTTGGGGGGCCCTGTTCTGTTTCATTAAAAAAGAAATAGTCCTTTAGCCAACTTAACAGAGATCCGAAACTGATTATCCATTCTGAAGTGCACCATACACAGTATTGTGAGTCACTACAGATTCTCATTTATACACAATAGGAGTAATCTGCATTAAAAACTGCGTATTCACGAAAATGACTATTATTTTCATGTTTATAATATACTAGTAGATGTTAGATAATGTTAACAGGTGTTAGTGCATGATGAAGTGAAACTTAATAAAAATGATTTGAGGTCAGGTTAATACTATCAGTGAAAATGTTGCTCATGTTAATATTCCCATGTGCTTAAACATAAACTTGAACATACTTTGACATGAATAAGACTTTTTTCTAATTTCACGAGTTCGCCTATGCAGATAATAATGCAGGCATGCGTATTTGGCATACTGTCCGAGGAGACGGCTCCGAGCCAGGCAGTTTCATCCGAAGTACTAGCAGACCCGAGCCAGGCAGTGTTATCCGCAGTACTTTACCCCTGTCCAGGGAGAGGGCTCTAGGACCGGTAATAGCCCAAACCCAGAGTGCTCCCCCCCATTGCGGGAGAAAACGTGCCCATCATCTCGCAAGCCCATCATCACAGAATTTTCTTCCAAAGCTATGCTTAGAGTCAAAGCGTTTTTAGACTTGACATTAAGAGCAGTGAACCAAACAATACCCAGTCAAAGTTGTTTACTATCTCTTTGCGTGTTGGAATTATAACAATGCATTTTCAAGTTGGCCTGATTGCAGTTTCTGATAGCAATCAGGTCTGCCATACCACTCGCTGCATGTCTGGTATTTGTTTTATTGTGTTTGAAGTCTGATGAGCATCAGTACGGAGATCGAAGTGGAAAGTACTTGTCCAACTGGACACAAACGAAGTCATGCCATTGAATACAGAAAGCTGTTCCACTCCAGGTGTGGATGCTGGGTCCGCTCTCACAACAGCTGTCAAAAAACAGACCTGTATTGATCCCCAGAACCCTTCCACGGTTTCATCTGGAATGGTCACTCTGTTTTTTCTCTAAACAAATATATTTGGAAATGTTCTGTCACTGTTTATGGGAATGTGTGTGTGAGGCAAATGTTTGAAGCGATACCGTGGAAACAGGCGATGTTTAGAGCTGATAGTCTCTCCCCTTTAATTGTGGGAAATGGGTTTCAGATGTGCGTCGCCCGCTGATCACTTTCGGCCCAAGCTCCCTCGTCATGTCTTATAAAACCACTTCAAGGAGCGCCTGATGGGGAGATGATACCAGGGCTGGGCTGGAGGCCTCGGCAGCTGCCTAAATACTCCTCTGGGTCCCTCTAAAATAACAACAGCCACATTAGCAGTAGCTCAGAGCTCCATCACCACATTTTTCACATTTTAAAACAATTACTCTCCGTTTGGGCATAATGAGAACAGATGCTGAAATTTTTGGGTTAATACATATTGTATTATTGACATGGATCATGTTTTGATAGGGAGAACGGCTACAGTATATTGTTCTGTTATTCAGGTGTCTCTGCTATAAAAGGGCAGATTTAATGGGTGAATAACACAACAAATGTCATCGGTAGGGCATTGCAGATGTGTATCATACACGTGGATCGACAGGATTGATTTGGATCCTGTGTTGCCCTCTGTTGGGGAACTATTAAATATTAAAATTAGAGTTTAATTGGTTTAAATTAACCCGAATGTTCAAAGTAATTACGAAGTGTAAACTTAATTTTATGTAAAAAAATGTCAGTTCCCAGCTGTCACGGAATGCTGTATAGGCAATACAACGTGCACAAAGTCTAAGGGAGTCCACAACAAGAGCTTATTCACAAAGTCCACAACAAAGGAAACAGCAACACGAACAGAACAGGGGGTACAAATAACAAGACTAATGAGTAGCCGAATGAACACAGGTGACTAATCAACAGAACGTGGAAAACATCATCCGTGAACAACGGAGTACACTCAGGGCTGCTGAAAGGAAATGGCGCAAGACCAAGAATCGTGCTGACCTAGGGGACTACCAGTCACTACTCTCCTCTTTCTCTGCTAGTGTTACCACAGCTAAAATGTCTTTCTATACCACCAAGGTAAGCAATGCACCTAACACTCGACTGCTTTTCAAGACATTTAACTCTCTTCTTTGCCCCAATCTTCCCCCGCCCACTTCATCATTGGCTGCGGAAGACTACGCTGTATTTTTCACCGAGAAAACATCTTCTATCAGCAAACAATTCTCGGTACCTCAGACCTCGGTAAACACCTCCCACACTAAACCCTTGAACTCTCCTCTTTCACCCCACTAACGGACACTGAACCTGTCCCCTTGACCCATTCCCCTCCGATCTCCTTCAGGCCATATCCAGCACACTCACACCTACACTTACACACATCATCAACACCTCCCTGCTCATCGGCACTTTTCCATCCACATTCAAACAGGCCCAGGTCACGCCCCTACTGAAGAAACCAACATTGGACCCCTCTACTCCTGACAGTTACAGACCTGTCTCTCTCCTCCCATTTATTGAAAAACACTTGAAAGGGCAGCTTTCAACCAGGTGTGTTCCTACCTATCCCAGAACAAACTACTGGATGACAAACAGTCTGGCTTCAAAACAAACCACTCTACTGAGACTGCTATCGGTCACAGAAGCACTGCGGCTAGCCAAGGCGGAATCTCAGTCCTCGTTCCTGATTCTGCTAGACCTATCTGCAGCATTTGACACTGTCAATCATTAGATACTGCTAGCAACCCTGTCATCGCTAGGAATCTCAGGCGCTGGTTCAAATCCTACCTCTCCGACAGATCCTTCAGGGTGTCATGGAGGGGCTCGCTGTCCACTGCTCACCACATGATCACTGGGGTCCCTCAGGGATCGGTGCTTGGACCGCTGCTTTTTTTCCATCTACATGGCTTCTCGTATCACTGTTATGCTGACGACACCCAGATCTACATCTTGTTTCACCCAGACGATACCACTGTAGCAGCTCGCATTACAGCCTGTCTCGAGGATTTCTCAACTTGGATGAAAGGGCATCATCTCCAACTGAACTCTGCCAAGACAGAACTACTCGTGTTTCCGGCACACCCTACGGTCCAACACGATCTCAACATCCATCTTGGCAATACCACAATCACTCTTTTCAAAACAGCCAGGAACCTGGGAGTCATATTTGATGAACAGCTGTCCTTCAATATTCACATTGCAAAGACAACACAGTCATGCCGATACGCCTTTGTAATACAGTTCAATGTAGGGAAGGAAGGAGGTGGGAACCGGCGAACATTTAAATAAAGCTTTAATAAAATAAACAAACAAAAACACGGAAGTAAAATGCCGGCAGCCACCTCACGGTCGACTGCCGGCCACAAGAACATAAATACAAACTTAAACACATGTCCGGGCCCGGTCCTCTCTCGTCGAATGTTCTGCCAGCTCGTCCTTTTATGCTTCCGTTCTCCTCCGTCGTAATGCGGGGCCGGTGTGCGCACAGCTGATAGCCATTATCACTCACGCCACCGGCCCCGCCCCTTTGTCTGACGGCTCTTGCCCCGCCTTCCTCGCTACAGCCTTATTCAACATTAGAAAGGTCAGACCCTATCTCACTGAGCATGCGGCACAACTCCTTGTCCAGGCCCTGGTAATCTCAAGGTTGGACTATTGCAATGCTCTCCTGCAAAGGCTATCAGACCGCTCCAGCTGGTTCAGAACGCAGCAGCATGCCCCAAAAGGGCTCATGTGACTCCCCTTTTCATCTCTCTCCACTGGCTACCGGTTGAAGCCTGTATCAGATTCAAGTCACTAATGCTTGCCAACAGGACTATCACTGGATCTGCACCGGCTTACTTTCACACCCTCCTCCACTCTTACACCCCATCAAGATCCCTGCGTTCAGCAATCCAGCGGCATCTTGTATTGCCTTCCCATAAGGGCAGTAAATCGCTCTCCCGCTCATTATCATTCACAACTCCTTCCTGGTGGAGCATTCTTCCTAACTCTGTCCGGTCAACCACATCTCTCACAACATTCAAAAAACAACTTAAAACCCATCTCTTCTGTGAATACTAGACAGACAAATTAAAAAAAAAAAAAACTAACCCTTTCTCTCAACAGGTAGTGGTCTAGCTTTTGTTGAAACCAGTAACTTTGTATTGGCACCTATTGTATTATGGCTCCTGTATGACAAATCGCTTATTGCTCCCTAAACTCTTTGTAAGTCGCTTTGGATAAAAGCGTCTGCTAAATGTGTAAATGTAGTAGTGCTGTGTCCCAATTCGCCTACTTATACTATGCCCTTAAAGTATGTACTGTTTTTGTGATTACACAAAGTGATTACATTTTAAATTTTTTAGATGCTTTAATCCAAAGCGACTTACAATGCATTGTACTATACATGTATTTCTAAATATGTGCAATTCCCTGGGATCGAACCCATGACCTTGGCGTTGCTAGCGCCATGCTCTAACCACTGAGCTACAAGAAAGCTTAAGCCATTTTAATGCGTAGCAAAACTGTATGCACACACTGGGACATACTAACACAAATTCGGAAGTGGCCATTGTTGCCTAGACGACAGTGATATTCTTAGTCTTATTGCCCTCTCGCGATGAGTTGTGGGTAGTATCAGCCGTTAAGTGTCCATGAATTCACACTTTGAATTTTCACCGGAAACAGTAGACCTTCCGAGTACTTTGAGAATACTCATTTCAGCATAGCATAAATTGGGACATACTAATTCTATTTTTTTCTAATACTATTAAGGACGGATAGTATGCGAATTGGGACACAGCATAGGTAAAACAAGACAGGGCAAACAGAACCAACAGAGAGTACATACTGTTAGACCAGCATGCTTTGCGTGAGACTGCATTAGGGGTGTACATTTTTAAGTTAAGTTTTTATTTTATGCGTTTCCAGAAAGGATAAAGCCTTGTTAATAATAAAGTATTCTAAAAAGATACTAAATGTTTAAACTTAACAGGAATCCCCATGCATGAGTACAACAAATTCAAAACTTGATAGTTCTGCCTACTTAAAAATTTTGAGTTTTCCCAACTTATTTAGGTTTGAGGCCAGCTACAGAGTTATATTAACTATACAAGTTATGGTTTAAGGCTGTTAACTGCAAAATGTCCCGTCCAAACTTCCTAGTTCAACAGAAAATGTGTCAATAAAAGAAAGAAAACCATGCTTGTCAACCATATGAACACCCACATCTCAGTGATGAGACCAGGTGTTTTTTGTCAAAAAACTGGTTGCTTTAATGCCACTCAATGGAAACTTTTCAGAGACTTATTTTGTAATTTATATTGGCCGTTATATAACTTTATAATATAGCTGCTCTGTCATGAAAGTTTATTTTAAATTTAGCTGCTATGGCTTAAAGGATGCTTAATGAAAATTCTTTACAAGGTTGCCGTTTCTCCGCTTTAGTGCCCTGTATAAATTGTAAAATGATATATAAACTGTATAAACAGCCTCAGTTCTTTGCTTTTAGAGAGAGGATCTGCGTGTTTCTCATAAACCTGAGTCACATGCGAGTTACAGATCGTGTTTTTAATGCGCTCTAACGATTTCTCTTTGTTTATCACGCCATTAAAGCTTGGCAGCAGGTGGAATCTGGAAACTGGCCTCCTGACACACAATTTCCATTTCCCAGAAGGAAAACAGAAAGGCCTCGTCGCGTTCCAAAGGGTATGCTTCTTTGTGGTTTTCTCTTTAATTTGACAAGCCATAGTGTTGCGCTATGGCAGGCTCAGGTGACATCATTGCCCAGCGTGCACAGGGGGTGATGCTAGTGCTTTTAACATGTGCTGTTGATTTTGGACCAGGTGTCTCAAGTACTTTGCAGACCAGGGAATGAGTCTTCCCTCTGTGGCTGTGAGAGAACTCGGTGTGAGGCCAGCACCAATATAGGGTTTGATTCTACCACCTGTTGACAGGAATGCCAAAACCTGGTTGATTTCAACCTTATTGATTTTTTTTTATTATTCACTAATTACCAATTTAGCTGATATTTTTATATCCACGGTAACATCCTAATACATTTTTTCTACATTAAATAGGTGTAGCATCGAAACGCAACCGTGATTCCTTGCCGATGACCTACTCCTGGCCACACGTTGTTCTGCTTCATGTGGGTTCCGTGTCAATCTGGTACTTCAAACGTGCTGATAAATGGGCCTGGGGCGCAGGAATCTGCTCACTGTGTCTCTCGCCCTCACTTTGTCATTCATTGGTGTCATAAAAGACCACAGGACACCAAGTGATGATCTTATAAACGTATTTATACATTTGCCCTGAAATGAAGCGTTGAACATTTCTCTGGCTGATCGGACGTCCGAGTGAGTTTCCCAGCCCTGGGAGAGGAAGATTTTAAGGTTTATTTTATGATGCCGGTGAGAGGTGGGACAGTGACAACAGGAGTTGTGTGTAATGGATTTATCTCAGGGGTCTGGCCTTTCATGAGCCACATTACTTAGATGGAATCAGAGATCTGTCTGTTGATTCTGGCACAGGCACAGCATTCAGCATGACCCTGTCCCCAAACACATGGTCTGTGCTGTCTGATATGCAGCACGCAAAGCTTATGGTTGCCATAAACAGACAATATCGCCCTCTGCTGGTGAAAATCTATATAGTCGTCTCCTTTATGATCATAATGAATGGAAAGGCTCTAATTTAAAAATCACCCATAATTAAAAATATAACGTTATAATAACGTTATCAAATACTTCTACATGACATTTTATTAGTTGATGCATAGTTAACATATGATTCATATAATTTCATGCATTGGCCTCCATGTTTACATATTGATCTGCTTTGTATAAAACAGTAATACCAAAACAATGAACTTGAAAGAATGATTTGTGAGCTGTGAATGAGACCTGTCACAGTCATCAGAAATGAGTGATGGAAGGAAAGTCCATTCACTACAGTTAATTCTCTACACTTCTCTAACCCTTTAACATCATTGTTGAACTTCTTGTCCTTGCTTTTCGAACATGTTGCCAGGAAAAGCCCAGATTCAGAGGCCTTAAAAAATGAGGGAGCAGCCCTCATTTGAGGTGACTAATCTGTTTAAAGTTTATTCCATGGTGAGTAGTTAGACTGTGAGACAGGAACTCATAAATACAGCACCAGCTGGGGGGTCTCACTCTGCCTCACCTACACCCAACCAGCCAAAGGACCATCACCAAGAACTCATCAGTGGAACATTGAGACAGTCCTGTTAATGCCTCTAGTGTCATCTACTGCTTTGCACTGAATCTCTGAAAGACGTTTTGATTTATTGTGAGTTTAAATACACAAAATTCCACATAGTGTCTTCAGAAATATATTAGGCTAAACTGTTTGAAATTCTGGAAAAGTCATGTAGCGTGAATAGTTTACCGAAAAAAATGATAATTTCTCACTCTCATGTTGTTCTAAACTCGTAAGACCTTCTGCACGTCAATGGTTGTGGACGGCATTTCGCAAAACGGTGTCTCAATTTTTTTATCGGAGGTAGCAAAGCTTTTTTATGGCCTATTAACAAATAATATAATAAAGTTGTAATATAAATCACTCGAAAAAAATATTAAAAATCCAGAGTGGCTACAAGTCATATTGCTTTTTTATATTCTATTGCAAATTCTCCCGGAAGTAGCCTAACTTTGTTCTTTTAAACAGGTAATAGAAGGGTGGGACGTTGCTTTATTTTTTTATTTTTATTCATTTATGCATTCTTATTGACAATAAAGTAATTCAATAATTATTTTATTTGTTTTGTGATACTTATTTTTCTGATGTTAGCGGCTTGGATAAGTCTACATGGTTGTCACTGAAGCATTTTTTTTTTGTAGTATATAATTGGGCGTTTAATATTTACTTTCTAATTAATGGCCCCGCCGACTTTAAATATCAGGTTTTTGACGAAAGTGATCCTGTTAAAAAAGGTGTTTGACTGACCTGTTTTCATTTTTTTTTGTTTGGTTATCATTTTTGTTTGGTTTTTATTACAGGTTTGTTTGGTTCATTTTTTCATTTTTCAAAAGGCAATAGACATTACATTTGTTTGAGGTTTTGCTCGAACTTTCTCTCTCTCTTTGTTCTGTTGGTTTCTCTTTTCTCCTGTCGGTCCCTGTCCGGTTGAACTGTGTGTTTGTCTTGTGTTTGATGTGTACCCCTGGGCTTCGTGATAGCGCTGCTGGCATGGCTTTAAGGCAGTCACATTTGCATGGTTTGGGCTTGTGTCAAACTGAACATTTTCCTCATGGGTCATGCATAAAGAACTTTCCCACAAACCGTTTGACACATTTTATGATAAACTGTGGTAGGATTGTGTATACTGAATATTATACAATTGATGGAGCACTGAGAACTTACTGTCTTGTGTATAACAGCTTTTAATTAGCTGGTTCTTCTACATGTTTCCACCTAAATGTAGACACATTGAATAAATGGTTGTGCTTCATATGAAGAGTTTTTCCTCTGCCAACAGCTGGGGATGTACAGTCAACAGTTGTTCTGAGATTTTGCGGTTGGCAGCAGTGTCGCAGCTGAAAGCAGGATTCTTTCATGAACCAGAATATTAGACAGATAGGAACCAGAGGGTGTATAATTTCGCTAGCTCTTGCCTGGGGTTATTAAATATAAGCCTGAGGTGCTGAAGGCTGTTGCCGACAAGAGCTATCATCAGCAATCCCTATCATCACAATTTTTCACTTCTTCTGAACACTTGCTCAGCTGACAATGAGTGGATGGTGCCCTCTTCTGTCCTAACATGTGATTAAATAAAACGTGCACTGCAGACATTACGTATCACCTGGACATATGTATCAAACGGAAGTTGCATGTAGATGTATAAGTTAGCTATGATAATATAGAAGTTATAATGATCTAACATTTAAGAGGCTCGATTCTCACCCAACGTTGTTCTAAGTTTTGCAGATTGCAGTTCATCTAACTGACCACAAGGTGGAGAGAAAGTGCAGACAGTTACACCAGGACCTAGAAGTGCTGTAGACATTAGCTCACATAAAATTAAGAGTTATAAATAAAACGCATTTATTGGGGCAGCAGCCTTGATTTTAAACTGCTTTATGTAGTCATCTGGCTTCATTAAAGAAAGCTCTGAGAAAGAATGTGTGAGAGAATTCGGCTGTAAATCTAAGTATTCAGCATGCATTTGGCCTTGGCTGTCTAGTGAGTGCTTCCTCCACAATAGTTGCTTCACAACTGTTACCATGCAACGCCATTGATTTACGTCTCTAATGAGCTGCTTTAATATTTGCAAACTTGCCAATGGCCTCATCTGACTTTGAGGGGAACTTTATTCTGGGGAGACTACAGATTTCAAATTGTGTGGTTTTTCTAAAAGTTACAGTCAAACTAGATTCAGATTCAGACATCGTCCTGATGCTACAGAGATGTAACAGACAGAGACGTACCTTTTTCTTTTCATTCATTACACTATTCACAATCCTCTCCCTGTACAGTATATTAATTAGATGTGCTGCTCTGACTGCTGTACCGCAGGCGCTGTCAATTCTCTCAGCATGACGCTTTCCTAGGGCTCTCACTATTCTCTCTGTCCTATTTTCTGAAGTATGTATAGTATCATCACTTTTGTAGCAGACCCCAAAATTATTTCATTGTTTCATTATAAATGCATTTTTTTAAAGATTATTCTGTATGAATATAGGGATGTGCTGTACATTGTATATTACATTGCTACATTGAATGTGGGTCACCAACTATGAAACTGCATTCTCTTTAAATATTAAAGAGAATATCCTGCTGGTATATTTTGTAGATACTTTGGAGTTCATGAATGTTTACATGTCGAGCCAGATGTTATGTTTAGACAAGCCACTTTGTAATTCAGCAAAGCCACAGATGGAAGACCAGCATGGGGTCAGCAGCTAGCAGACAAAGTCTAATTGACTCATTATAGATTTTAATTGCATTAAGTATTTTTTCATTTTATGGTCTGGATGGGCAGCACAGTACATTCTCTGTATTTGACCAATTATAGAGAATTGTTCAAATGATAAGGGTTGGGCAAAATAATATAAACACTAAAAAAATGTTTTTGCATATGTAACCTTAAAGGAACAATTCACCCAAAATTGTCTTCATTTACTCACCCTCAAGTTGTGTTCTGATTAACACAGAGACATTTATTTGGAAGATGCTCGTAAGCAAACAGTTCTTGGCCACCGTTGACCAGCATAGTAGGAAAAATGGCTTTATAAATGTCTTTGTTCTGTTGAACACAAAAAAAATATTTTGAAGAATGTAGGAAAGCAAACAGTTCTGTGGCACTTTTGACTACCATTGTAATTTTTCCTACTATATGGTAGTCAATGGTGGCCAAGAACTGTTCGGTTACAAGCATTCTTCCAAATAATGTTCTCTGTGTTCATCACAAAAAAATACATTTATACAGATTTAAAACAACCAAGGGTCAGTTCAAAAAACTGTTGCTTAAACAGAGGGGTTTAGAGTTTCAACAGTTTCCACAATAAGGAGAAAAGTGTGAAGCTGGCACCAGCCTTTCTGAAGCAACTGTTGATAGATGTACAACATTTCACTGTAGACTATTCAGAAGTGTTTGCATTCGTATTAAACGCACATTTTAAACTATTTTTAAACTATTTTTCTATGGACTAATGTTTATGTTGTGTGCAATACAGATCTGAGATGTACCGTAACAACTTAATCCTGGGAAGAATTTGGCTTTCCTTTCCTAATCTCATGGAAATTTACAGACTAGTCACATACAGTAACTTCTACATTGTGCCTGATTGTTTATCTTGTCAAATAAGCCTTTTCAGATTTGAAAGGCTTAGCTTGATGTAGTGCATAAGTATTAGTAACAAAATATTACTTTTCTCAGGCTGATTAAAAAAGAGACATTGGTACATTTATCTTGGTTAATCCTTTGTAAATATTGTCTAATTTGGGTTGAGTGAGTTGTTTCAATGCCAAATTAGTCAAATATAGCAGTCCAGGAGAAAAGAGAATTGTAACCTGTCTGAGAATAGCACGGCTATACTCAGCTCATGTCGTCTAAAAATGAAGTGCTAATGTGAACGTAGACATTTGTTTCTATTGGACCTGTTGCCTGTCAGTCTCATTCTGTAGCTCCGAGGGGCTGGTAGACAGCCTAATCCGCTTTAACGTTGGGTGATGTCATGTTAGTTTGGCTCACCACAAATCCCCCTAGCAGAGATACAAGCAAAGCATGGGATGCAGAAGAGGAGGGAGAGAGTGTTTTTCTGCTCTGGAATGTTTCATGGACTGTCAGCCTAACAGTTAACTAAGGTTTTTACAAATTAGATGAAACTACACTTGTGATACTATCGAACTCAATTGGGACGTCTCTGTGTGCGCAAAGCCATCGAGTAACATTTTTGTCGCCAGCGCGCTGCTGAGATATGGGGACTGTGCTCTCCATATCCCCTATATCAAGCAAAGTGGCCATTCTTGGCGATGGAGGCGAATCGGTGTGCGAAGCCAACGGGAAAAGTCTTAAAAAGCGGTCAGTGATCGTTTCCACGCTCACATTTAAACGCTTCGTGACTGCACCAGCTAAGAAAACAAGTGCCAAGAAAGTGAATCCGACTGCGCCTCTGCTACCAGCGAACAACGGTGACAGTCAAGCGGTTGCGCATCTGAACCACGATAATTTAAAGAAATCTCAACAGTCAACCGACCGAAAAACGAAAATTGGACCTCTTGCCGAACCCATCCCTACGGTTACCACCCAACTTCAGGTTAATCTCGATCAGTTGTCTCCAAAGGCGAAGCAGCTGGTGTCGGTTCAGAAACAGCCCAGCAGTCTGTCCCTCATCTCCTCGAGACGCGTGATCGTTCAGGCCTCCACCGGGGAGCTGCTCCGCTGTCTGGGTGAATTCATGTGCAAACGATGCTTCAAACTGAAGGAACTCAGTCCAAACGAGGTCATTCTTTGGTTCCGAAACGTGGACAGGACTCTTTTGTTGCAGGGCTGGCAGGATCAGGGGTTCATCACACCAGCCAACCTCGTGTTCGTGTATCTGCTCTGTAGGGAAACGCTGACCGATGCTGTTGACAATCAGCGTGAACTCCAGGGGACCTTTCTGACTTGCCTGTATCTGGCGTATTCCTATATAGGGAACGAGATATCTTACCCTATTAAGCCCTTCATGATCGAGACGAATAAGGACGTTTTCTGGGAGCGCTCATTGGATGTAATCGATAAACTGAGTGGCAAAATGCTACAGATTAACATAGATCCGCACTTTTTCACAGAGGTTTTTCAAGATTTGAAAAACGAAGGGGATTACAAGACTGATGCAGGTGAACTGGACCGCTAGTGAGATCGTGATCTGCGCACTGTCATCAATGCCATCAAATTGAATGTAACTATTTAGTGACCTGTACATGAGCCGGTTTACCAATATTTATTTCACTTATTGTTTTGATAATTGTTTTAACAGTATTAAATGTAGTTAATCGGCAACATTTATGGACAGCCTTTAAGAAATGTAACCATGGTTTAAGTAACCAGGATTTTTTAACCACGATCATCAATTAATGGGGTTGGGAATCAAAAATCAATTTAACTTTGGAATCGGAATCGAAAGGCTAGGAATCGGATCCGAATCGAAAGGAATAGGAGTCGGATACTTGAGATTAAAATTTAAATTCCTCTTATCAATTCCTGTGTGCACATTTTCAGAAAAGAACACGTGTTTGCATGATCTTCTGATATCACAATAAAAGCCCTTATGCAAATTAACGATATTTTATAGTAAGCATAGTTTAACTAGTATTGCATTATTGCACAGGAGCCACAAATCAACCATAGTTTCAATATAGTTACTACAGTTTAACAATGATGTACTTCACATATGGAATACAAATTGTAATAAATCAGAAAAAACTTGGTTCTATGTGTATATAAAACAGTGCTCATAAATATATATTTTTGCAAACAAGTCAATAAGCAGGCTAAATGACCATACAGGTTGATATCTTAATATTTTACTTCAACTGTGGAATCGAAACCGGGAATCGATAAGAGCAGAATCAGAATCAATAAATTTCAAACGATTTCCAACCCTACCAAATGAATATGGTTTTACTACCATAACCTTAGTTTTACAATGATATTTTTGTAAAACTGAAAGCTGTGGTTATTCATCTTGTTATCAATCTGCCAAAAAGGAGTGTGTAATTTAAATCAGTCATCCACAGTCATATATAGGGAGTGCTAAAACAAAACATTTTATTCTACATGTTTGTCAGCCTCATATTTTATTACTATGTAGGTTATGGTTCACTACACCTGAGACCTGGGAAATTGTTTTAGATTTTTACAAAAACATATATTTGCTGTATTATATGATATTGTACAGTGTATTATTGTTGACTATACCCTTGTATATGTTCTTTAAGGTACGCCAAAGCGTAAAACAGTAACAGCAACTATGGTTGCTCCGATTCAATACATTTAAGGTCTCAGGGGGTTAACAAAATGTGTAATGATGTGAATGGAACTATCCAAGGTGCTGACCTATTTGTGCTGCTCTACTGACAAACGTCGGTTTCCACTCGTTCTGAATGTAAAAACGTTGTCCTATCAATGAGAATTCTTATGTGCCAATCCACTAAGAAAACTGTTGTTTTGATTCATACTGGTTTGCAGAATATAAGCAAATCAAATTTGGAGTTTATTTTATTTTTGCAATGGTTTTTACATGCTTATGCTTGAATGAAATAAATCCCAGTCTGACTGGTTTTAGTTGACCATAATGCATGTATTGGATTAATTTTATTAATAATACTGATCACATGTGGTATGATGATACGATTATGTAACATATAAATTAATCTTTGCACTCTGATCTTTGGAACACAGCCTTCATTAAGATAACTTTACAGAAGAATCAATAATGTTTGCAGTCTAACTGTAATAGCGGATTCACAAGGCTTAACTTTATGAGATGTTTTGTGATCACCAAGCAGTCCCATTGATCTAAAAGCAGTAATGAGGGAACCTCTAAAGATTTGTGAATAAAACACTCGACATGAATGATCTTAGAGTTCATTGGCTGGTATTTGCTGCAGAGTGTGAGAAGGGTTTCTCTGGGTCATCCCTCCAGTCTGTCACTATAGGAACTGCAGAATTGCTTTAAGTCTTCATTCTCAGCATTGCGTAACCTACATGTTTTGTCTTCCAGCAACTTGTGGCCAAATGCACATTAGAAATACGTCAAGAAAGCTATGCTGCATCTTCTAGTAGTTTCTTTTGCAATCATTTTTTTGATGTGCTTAATATTTGTTTGTAAAGTTTGTATGGAGCTGTAGTTACAATTTGTTCTGTCTGTTGTTTTAATAGTTTGTATTGGTTAGCACTGACAGAGATAAAACTCTTAAATCTGCTGTAAACAAGTTTTTACACAGTATATAGATTACCCTGAAAGATTAGTTCCTTTCTTGTTCCTTAATCTGTCAGCAGGCTTTTATTAATGTATTAGTGGTGACTTTTAGCTAGACCTTTTGACACTGTGCCTTGGATATATTTGAGAAGCGTTGCCTAATGCTTTCTAGTTACTGATCGACAATAACAGGTCCTCTAAGGTAGGAAATCAAAGTGTCAGTACTTTCTTTAGTGAACAATGAATGGATTCTGTGAATTCGGTGAGCCTTGAATGGTTTAAAAAAGTGAATAAGTAAATGAAAGTCTGTTCACAAATGTTACAATTTTGTACTTACCAGAGGTGTAAAGTACTTGAGTGTTTATACTCAAGTATCTTAATCAGTGTTTTTTTTCTTTGGGAAATTTTTACTTCCCATATACTATATTTTTATTCACTGCATTTCATAAAACACATTTTTACTAATTTTTTATACCTTTAATACATAAATACATTAAAATTATTCTATCTTACTTTTAATCAAGTAAAGAAATTGAGTGAAATATTTGAGTAAAAGTAAGGAAGTACTATGACTTTTAATGTCCTTTATAATGTCAAAATGAACATGTTTTTTTAAATGTAGTTGAGTAAAAATTATGATAAATACTGTCACGGAGATACCTGTGAACAGACATATAATCCATTATTGCATATTATAAATAACCACACAACACAGTAATATGATTTAAGACATTTATTGATACAAGATTAAAAGATACACAGTTGTGCTCAAAAGTTTACACACCCCTTGCAGAATCTGGAAAAAGCTGAAACTTTTGGAAAAAGAAGAGTATTTTTGAAAATTAAGGTTTATTTTTAATTGAGTCCTGGCCTGAGCAAATTATTTCACTAAAGAAATGTTAACATAAAGTTCACACTAAAGAATAATAACAGAATTTCTAAAAATAGCCCAGTCCAAAAGTTTACATACCCCTGAATCTTAATACTGATGTTACCTAAACAATCAATGACAGTTTTTATGTTTAGTCATAGTTGTTTAAGGGTTTCTTGTTTGTCATGAGTCTTTAGACTGTCCACTGATCTTCAAAACAATCACCCAGGTCCTCCACAATCTTAGATTTTTCAGCATTTCTGGATATTTTACTCATGTGTATCAGTAACTGTATGATGTTGAGATTCCTCTTTTTACATTGAGGACAATCAAGAGAGTCATACACAACTATTACAATAGAAAGAAACATTCAGTGCTGCCTCTGAAAATGGTTTTGGTGTAAATTGTTATTGTTTCATTTATACATCTTATTTTTTAATTTGCTAATGTCCTTCAGAAGATTTAAAAATACATAAATGTTTTTCAGGAAACTAAATATATATTTTTTTTACACCAAAGCCATTTTCAGAGGTTTACACCCACCTGACTTTAAATGAATTGTGTTTATTATTCTTAAGTGTGAACTTTATGTTAACATTTCTTTAGTGAAATATCTTGCTCAGGGCAGGACTCAATTAAAAATAAACCTTCATTTTCAAAAATCCTCTTCTTTTTTTTAAAGGTTTCAGCTTCTTCCAGATTCTGCAAGGGGCGTGTAAACTTTTGAACACAACTACCAAATCAAAAGTATTGTTAAATCATGTTTATTTTTATTCAGGTCTATTTGTACAGGTCTGATTATTTCTTGTTGCTTATCATGTGTGTTTGATGTGCTGTGGGTTTTACCTGAGAGATGGTATGTTCCGAAGGCGGAGCCAGCTATAACAGAGCAGCTAGGTTGAGTGGTGAGGGGTTGAGCGCGCGTGGCATGGGGTGGGCTAACTATAGCAAGGTTAGCCTGCTCACAACCAGAGACATTGGAGCAAGCAGCATTGTTTTATAGTTTTTCTTTTCCTTTCTTTTTGTTCACTGTGGTGTTGTTTGGACAACAATGTGAAAACTTCTACTTTTCTTCATCCAATGGTGCACACAAATAAATCTCTACTTGAATGAATTGCTCTCTGTCTTGGACCTCGTTTTTGGCTTCAACCGTAAGGCTATCTATAACTATAACAAATACTATGCCTTATAGGGGCGGTTTCCTGGACAGTGCTTAAGCCAAGTCCAATACTAAACTAAATGTTAGAGGTGCCTTGATCGAAAACAACTTGCATATCTTAAAAGGGCCATATGGCGCGAATACGCGTTTTTTTTCTGTCTTTGGTGTGTTATAAGTTCCCCATGCATGAACAGTATTAGACACGTAAAATTGCAAAAATTATGCATTTTAAAAAGATGCATTCTATTTAAAAGTGAATGCTCACCCAGACCTGCCTGAAACGCCTTGTGTAAACACACCCCCACAAATCTACGTCAGTTGGTGGTATGATGTGACTAAGACCGCTCAAATGTATAGCAAGTAGGGTGGGCATACCTGTCAGTACAATTGCTTTGGAACCTGATGTTCCAAATATGGTAAGAAGCGTTACATTTTCATCACATGCTTGCAGTATTCGGCCAATCACTACACTATCTGGGGATTTAGAGGTGGGAAAAAGAGAAGAAACAAACATGCTGTCACGTGTTGACTTTAAACTAAAGCAAAACTCGAAGTATAAATCAAAAACATAACTTTAATAATAAACAGGGAACTATACAGAGGATTTGACACACTGACATTAACAATACTAGACAAAGAACAGAGGGAGACACAGGGCTTAAATACAATGGAACACTCAGGGAAAACAGAATCAGGTGTGAGACTAATTAACAATGATGAAACAAGTGAAAACTAATTAACTAATAATGAAACAAACAATGGGAGGAAAAAACCTAACAAAACATAACACAACACAACTGTGACATTACCCCCCCCCTCCACAAGGCGCGTCCTCGTAGCAAAACAGTACCAAAGGGGGAAGGGGGGGTGGGCGTCCTGGAGGCCGGTGCTGGGAAGACAAGACATGGTGGGATGGGAAGCCTCCAGGACGATACGTGCCGCTCGGGAGGCCTGGAGGGCGCTCCCTCCCATATGGCTCCCCCCAAAAATATATTTGAGCTTAGTCCGGGAGCTCATATGGGGGTTGGCCTGGACCGGCTGGGCGGCGGGCTCTGGCGGCTGGGCGGATGGGCGGCGGGGCTCTGGGCTGGGGGCGGGGGGCTCTGGCGGCTGGGCGGCGGGCTTGGCGGCTGGGCGGCTGGCGGCTGGCGGGCTGGCGGCTGGGCGGCGGGCTCTGGCGGCCGTACGGGAACGGCTGGAGAGGCTCTGGAAGGCCGTACGGGAACGGCTGGAGAGGCTCGGGAAGGCCAGACGGGACTGGCTCTGAGAGGGGTTCGGGAAGGCCGTCGGGAACGGCTGGAGAGGCTCGGGAAGGCCGGGGAACGGCTGGAGAGGCGGGAAGGCCGGACGGGAACGGCTGGAGAGGCGGGAAGGCCGGACGGGAACGGCTGGGAAGGCCGGACGGGGAGGCTGGAAGGCTGGAGAGGCTCGGGAAGGCCGGACGGGACGGCTGGAGAGCTCGGGAAGGCCTGGAGAGGCACGGAAGGCCGGGGACCGGCTCGAAGGGGGCAGGATTACCTGAGGCTCTGTCTCCGGTGGAGGATTCCGGAGGGAGGTGAGTTGGGCTGCTCAACGCGTGCTTGGATGGGCTTGGATGATCAACCTCATCCAGGATGGTCCCGCCCACACTGGGGCGAGATTCCATCATCCATTGGATGAGGCTGATAAACTCCCAAACGGGTCTATCCCTAAATTCAGGATCGAGACACCGATGGGAGTCATCATCCAACCCCATCACAAAGCACGCGTTCAGTGAGCAATCGTCCCAACTCACCTGCTGGCCACGTATCTCTCCAGAGAACGACCATCCTGACTGAGATGGTATCTCAAATTGTCCTCTGGAGAGACGTTGAGCCTCAAGTAATCCATGCCTTTTGTTAGGTCTAGTATTCTGTCACGTGTTGACTTTAAACTAAAGCAAAACTCGAAGTATAAATCAAAAACATAACTTTAATAATAAACAGGGAACTATACAGAGGATTTGACACACTGACATTAACAATACTAGACAAAGAACAGAGGGAGACACAGGGCTTAAATACAATGGAACACACTCAGGGAAAACAGAATCAGGTGTGAGACTAATTAACAATGATGAAACAAACAATGGGAGGAAAAAACCTAACAAAACATAACACAACTGTGACACATGCGTGTTATGTTGATAATAGGCCTACAGCGTTTTTGAACCTTAAACCGTGTATACGCATTGCATTACATCTAAAACAAACAATAATATTAGTTTTAGCCCTGTCATATGTCAAATTTAGCCAACATATATCATTGCGATTGTTTTGTCTCAAGATGAACACCACTAATGTTATTTGTAAAGTATATTTTTAAAAACAACTTAAATATCCTAATTTAACTAAAGGAAAAGTCCTGGCTTTAGCTAATTCCTGTCCTGTTCAACATATAATGGATTTATTTACATTTAAATGTATGCATTTCACACACTGAACCATATGGAAATGTTTTTTCACAATTCCTTATTCACAAAAACACAACCAAACTCAAACCCAAAGGGGTGATTCGCCGGAAATACGTGTTTTTCTTTGGTGTGTTATAAGTTACCTATGCATGTATTAGACACGTAAAATTGCAAAAATGTAAGTCTCGGAACAAAATATGTATTTTATCTAGAAGCGAACGCTCACCCTGTCCTGCCTGAAACGCCTCGTGTAACCACACCCCGTCAAATCTACGTCAGTTCGTAACACGATTTGACTAAGTAAGGTGGGCGGTCTTGTAAATCTCATCGTACAGTCGCCGGCGCAGCCATGTCGCGGAGACGATGTGTGTTTCGTTGTGAAAAGAAATCCTCTTTGTTTTGCCCTGTCAAAAGACGATACAACAAAAAACGAATGGTTACATTTTATTTACAACACTGTTCCAGAGAAGTACAATCCAAATGTTCTGGTTTGTGCAGCGCATTTCACCGACGATTGCTTCACGAACCTGGGAGAGAGATTAGGACCGGCTATGCACAAAAGCTTTGGGGCCAATCCAACCATTAAACTTCGCTGGCACTTCAGATTCCCAGCCTGTCAGGATATTTTCATTGTAAAATACTTTGTTAAGGACTTACGCGAGTTGAGTTTGTCGTGTGTTTGTGATCTGCAAATGCAGACACGTGCACAACGTAAAAATAAGACAACCTAAGTCCTAATAATCAGTAATAATGTTCCAACTAGAGGCAACAAATGTCGTGTTTATAATGGGGTTTATTGTCTTTGTTGAGTCGCGACGAGAAGTGGTGTAACACAGGTTGATCAAGAAGGCTCAAAGCGCTCGCGTTATTTATTATTTATACACTTCCCTGCTGTAATGCGAGCTTGTTTCTATCTCACACAAACTCTGTATGATGTATATGGTTGTTTGTTTATAGTCTTTATAACGTCGTATATAAAAGATAAAACGGTTAGCTATAGTTTTTAACTATTTAACATCATATTTTTTTAATAAAACCTTACCAATCCTTTACATCCTGCTCGAGTCGCGCTGGCAAAGTTTATGTATCGGCTTAATACCTTTTCCGGATCAGATTCCGGCTCGAATTGATAAGGAAGTATCATATGCCTATTATCACCTGTCAGTAGTTTTGGAACCTGATGTTCCGAATATGGTAAGATAAGTTACATTTCCGTGCAGTATTCGACCAATCACTGCGCACTAGTGAACTGGCCAATCATAGCACACCTCGCTTTTTAGAGCGATGAGCTTTGTAAAATATCAGCGCATTTCAGAGAGGCGGGGTAAAGAGGAGATACAAACATGCAAAGTATGTGGAAAATACAGTGTTTTTAACCTTAAATTGTGTATACACATTGTATTACATCTAAAGCAAACAATTATATTTGTTTTAGCCGCGTCAAATGACCCCTTTAAAAATGTTGATATTCAGGGTACAATAATGAATCCACACACTTGATTTTATTTGTTACTGTGTTCCCTGAGTGATACAGACAGAGGATGTTGGAGTCAGAGGAGGTTCTGTGACTGACTTGAATGGATGAAGCATTCACTACCATCTACTGGTTGTGAGTTAGTCAATGTATGACACAGAAAGAGTGAAAGAAGCATTCTCTAAGGAAGGGCAGCCAACACTTCTCTCAATGAAGGTCTTGTCTTTACCAGAAGGCTTCAAAATGATTTTAGGGGGCTAATAACACCTAACAGTCTTCAGTTATTTCTCTTAAACTTACTTTATTGTTAGCATCACTCACCTACTGTGATTATTCACGACTTATTCATGTAAATACAGTGTTGGTGACTGTTGATGTTTTTCCTTTTCCGTAAAAATGCTGAAATTAGTTTTAATTATTATATTTTGTGTATAAAGGAATGTTTTGGAGATGCTTCGGCCTTGGAGTGTTATGCAAAAGAGCCTGCATTGAGTTTAGCACAGATTAATGTCCAGATTATCTGTTATATGTTCTTCACTTACTCAATGACACACTACTGCTCAGAGAGCCTATTATAAGAATGATTTAGCTTAGGGTGTACTAAGAAGGTTTACGGAGGGCAAGGCTTATATAGATTAGGAGCCCGGTGTTGTAATGTACTAACCAGTCACATTTATTGAGATACCTCTACATTCTAAATCTAGGTGGTATGCAATGTATTGCATCTCACTATTTCTATCCCATTTTTATGGGAAAACTGATTAGGTTTTATGCTATGCTGCCCAATATAGAAATTGTTGTGGACCTTATACTGACATCTAGCAATATGAATGCAACATCCCACAAGTGTTTCCACTTACTGATGACATTGTAGAAATGTCAAAATTGCAGTTGCAATTATTTATTCCCTGAATGGGAATGACCAAGAACAGTCCAAACTGAGTAACTGAGTCGCGTTCACTTCGTCATACGTAGGTCAAAATGGCTGGCATGAGGTGACCCTCTATTTGTAAAATGAAACACCTTTCATCAGGCCACTGAGATCTATTTCCTGTGAATAGGCTATTGTTTTAAACAGTTTCTTGAAAAAGTATTTTTTATTTATTTTTATTTATTTGTTTATTGAGAAAATGCTACTGTATTGCACACATCACATGTAATATCACATATATCTGATTTGTTCTATTTGTGATTGTATAGTGGTGTAGTAGTGGTCTGTTTAAATTATCGAAAAAAAGTTTACAATTTTAAGAGGCATATGCATAAAGAGCGTTAACATGTTCTTATGTGAAAGCTTTTGAATGGGGTTAAAAAGCTTTATGTAATTATTATGTACTTTAAGTATCTTAGTCTGAGGAGAATCTTAGCAATAATGTATCTAATAAATATCAGGTTTTGTCTGATTGACAGGATTACTTGGCTGAATAGAAACACAGAGTCTTTACTTCCACGAAGACTTTCTCTAAGCTGAAGTCTGTTGGACAGCCTATATTTGGATTTGAAATACGTCCAGTGTGTCAGTAAAAATAAATCTTTCCACAAATAAAGGACTCTAGTAGAGTTGCTATTGGCATGAAAACAGGGCTGGGGAGTCACAAAATACATTAAAGTTAGTTATATATTTAAAATACAAAATTTGAGTAACTGTTTTCTCATTTCACATCCGAAAAGAATTTTAGATTACCAAAGTGATTACTTGGAATTTTAACATCATGTCTTTGATTTAAACATCAATATAAACTGTAACAGGCAATTAATGTAAACAGCAATATGTGATTCTCTGACAATCTGCAAAAGCTTCCTAAACTACAGTTCTGCTAATAAGTTTTATACTCCTTGCAGAATATGCCAAATTTGAATAATTTTAACCCTTTGATGCACAGCATGGGTCTAAAATCACCCTACAGAGTTTTTTTTCTTTGCAAGAAAATTATTGTATAATTAAGTATTCCAGGTATTCCTCGATTAACTTGTATTTGGTCATCACAAATCGTTATTTTCATTTTTCCTTTCTTACTTTTAGAATAAAAATTGTTTTTGCAACACTTCCTTTCTAATGCACAATATGGGTCTAAAATGACCTGCATTCATTTCTTGTTATTTCAATCATGGCTGAGTGTTTCTTTGCTGAATCTTTGAAAGAAATGTATTCATTAAATATCTTGATTTTGATTTTCAGGAATAATTTTAGCCACCTTAGAATGATAAGGTTCTATCTGCATTCTGAGCAGTTTTGAGATATTGAGATTAAAAGATTTTGCATTTCATTTGTCTTCTGGAGATATAATTTATTTGTTTTCTTATCAAAAAAAGGCCAAAAATGCTAAAACATAACATGTAAATAAGTAAAAGAAGAAGAATATGTGAATTACTCAGTTTTAAAGATAAAACCTTCCAAAGTGATAATTTCAAGGTGAAATTGCTCATTTTTCCTTACTTAGTTTCCTTTTCTTACAGTTTTTGTTTTTTACATCAACTTTACAGGAATGGGTCAAATATGACTGATATAGGAACCTTTGATATTTGCATATTTATGTCTCACCTGCCACACATTTCAAAACTTTTGTATAATGAATGCATTTTTTAACCACAGAAAATATTTGAAATGTTCTGAAAGATAACTAGAAATCATATTTGAATGTTATAGGCGAAGATTTCTTTGACCTTGCAATCTATTACTAAATATGAAAGAAATCCAAATACATAGCTTACTGTTGATTCTATTGTAGCTAGCGAATGTAAGCTAGATCAACAAAATAGAATATTACAGGTTTTGTTGCTTTTGGGCAGAAACCTTGTCTCTCCATATTTCTTTATTTTTATTTTTGTCATTAATCAATGCTATTGGTCACCTTTTATGTCTTTCGGTGTTCCTGAAAAGTAACAGTTTTTGACATACAAGGTTTCTGTCTGTGACAAGTAGTATTTGACCAACTTTTGATGTGCATTTGAAAATATTCTTGTGATTTTATTTATCCAGAGTGTTATTATGGCTGGTCCCAGTCATTCTAGATTAAATGCTGAAATGGTCTTGCACCGCATCCTAAACAAACGCGATGCGATTCCTGCGAAAAGCAATTTGTTTGTCCATACAGAATGCGAAAAAGTTTAATATTATTTAATGTTGTTCAACATATTTTTTTTGTGCAACGTGCAATACAATGTGTAGATAGGACTTATTATGTAATTGTGCAATGTATTTAGCACGTTCTAGGGAAATTTCAAAAGTTAAAATCAAAAGTTACGAAAAATGCTGTATGTGTTTGTTGAACCACATTTTATCACACTTGTGGCGGTGGTAATGTGATGTAAGGGAGTACGGTGGAGGTGTCTTGGAGTTAATGAGGGGTGGGGACTAAGGTAATTGAAGTGTACAGGTGATGCGGATTAAAAGGCTGATAAAAAGACTGTTGGAGAGGCTGCTTGTCGGTCGGGAGCTTGAGTGTGGGTGACACGCTAAACGGCCGCTCGAGATAATTAGTGTCTCCGGCGGTGAAGACAGGTAGCTAGATAGAGGGGGAGTCAATAGAGCTAGTTAGTGAGGGCCTTCTTTGTTGGTTAGGAGAGCTCCTGATTCGTAGCGAAAGCTGACAACGGGCTAGTGCTGCTGCATACCCTGTGCTGGTGCCACTGAAACCTGGATTATAGCTGACAACGGGCTAGTGCTGCTGCATACCCTGTGCTGGTGCCACTGAAACCTGGATTATAGCCTGACAACGTGCTAAGAGCTAAGTGACTGCTCGAGCTGCGGCATTTACTGTGCTGGTGCCTCTGAACCCTGGACTACTGCCTGACCCCGTGCGAGATCGAACTCTGTGTCTCCTGTCTTCCGGGATCGGTTGGTGGCTGGGAGATTGAAGCAAGCCTTGACTAAAGGGGGGTAATGTGCCATATTGGAGTGTATTTATGGTTTTAATGTAATAAAGCTTTCATACTGGTCCCTGTGGTGTTCGGTCTCTGACTTACGATTGCCTGGTTGTTACACTGGTGGCAGCGGTGGGATATTTTTCTTGTAACAATTAGACGACAGGCAATGGAGGGCAGAGAGGGACACCAGGAGGGCCAAGCAGGGCCATCGAATGTTGCCATTTCGGCGACCGTACCTTTGTCGGAAGCCACAGCTGCATCAGCAATCAGAGCTTTTTCACGCCCTATATTTATGCCCGAGACTTTCACTGGCATGGGACGGGAGTGGTCTGATTGGAGAGAGCAGTTTGAGATGGCAGCTGTGGTGAATAATTGGAATGATGGGACGAAGCTTAAATTTATGGCGCTTTTATTGGCGGGTCGTGCTCGAGATATCTATAGTGGCCTCCCTTTAGAGGCCAAGCATAGTTATGTGTTATTAAAAGATGCGTTGGGCAAATGTTTTGAACCATGTGAAACCGCAGAATGGAATCGAGTACGTTTTTCGTCATGTAAACGGCAGCCGAATGAAACAGTGCGTGAATTTGGTAATGCGCTTCGGAGGTTGGGGATTAAAGCATACCCGGCGGTAGGGGCAGATACGCAGGATTTACTGGCCAGAGACCATTTTATTACACACGTAGGGAATGGAGAAACTCGCATGCGGCTCCGTAGCTTTAAACCCCTTACGTTAGAGGAAGCGATCAATATTGCCGTAGAATTCGAGCTTATTCAGGGATTAGAACAATGTACGGTTCATCCCGATTCAAAAGTGCGGGGGTTGCATGTACCTGAAGTAGAGATTAAAGTAGATGTGCTGACCGGGGTCGTAGATGCACTGCGGAATGAAGTGCAAACGCTGCAAAAATCTGTACAGCAATGGCTGGAAGTTGCTCCACCGCTAGTTAGAAATGCACCCCTGCAGAATAATAGCGGCGAGTCCTTGGTAACAACGATAAGCGGAAGTAGACCGGCTCAGCCATTAGTGGGGGAGTGTTGGGAATGTGGGTGCAATCGACATTTGAGGAGAGAGTGTCCTTATCTATCGGGAAACGGGAGGGGGCAGGCACGGTAGGCCAAATGCCTGCCCCAACCCGGGAACAATTTTGTCAATTGGCCTCACCGTTCCAGAGCTATCCTGGGGTCTATCTGGCCGCCATACTAGGTGGGTGTGATGTGAAGCTTTTGGTTGATACAGGTGCCCAGGTTTCAATAATACCCAAGCAGAGGTGGCTGACCATTACTGATGGAGGGGCTCGACTTGAGCATCATGATGGTGTGGTCAGGGTGGTTAGTGGGGGAGAACTGCCGATTTTGGGACGTTGGCAGACTGTGTGTCAGTTTTTGACATTAGGGGTGATAGCAGAGTTTCTGGTGGCAGATGTGGAGCCACAGGAAATTCTGCTTGGTGCAGATTTTTTGTTAAAATTCGGTGCTGTTATTAACCTCGAGCAAAAGAGCTGCCGATTAATGGGGAAACAAATACCTCTTATTTTTGCCAACGATAGGGATGCACAGGTATGTGAGGTTATAGTGCATGTGGATACATCTGTTCCCCCGTAGTGAGGTCCTAATCACAGGGGCGGTAGAGGGGGTCGTTGATGGTTCGCAGGGTATGTTGGAGCCATCTACCTCTCTTAATGCCCACTGTGATCTTTTGGTGGCTAGAGTGGTGTGTAAGGTGGAACAGGGTCTTTTGCCCGTTCGTGTTATTAATGTTACAGAGGATACTCGTATTTTAAAACGTGGAATGAAAGTCGGGACATTATTCTGTGACGTTGAGGTAGAGGAGGGAGGTGGGGATTGTGGGAATCCTATGAATACGGTGGACATGCTGTTAGATCGGTTAGGCTTACGGGAAAAAGGGTTTGGGGAGAGTGAGATGCGTGCAGTACGTGAGCTGTTGGGGAAAAACCTGTCCGTTTTTAGTGTAAATAATGCTGATTTAGGGAGGACCAAAATAATAACGCATCAGATTGATACTGGGGAGGCGAAGCCTATTAAGGTATCCCCGCGGCGGGTCCCTCTGCATTTACAAACGGAAGTGGCGGAGAATATCAGGGATATGCAGATGAATGGAATCATACAGCCTTCGTGTAGTCCGTGGGGAGCCCCGGTGGTTCCGGTGCGTAAAAAGGATGGGACCTTACGATTTTGTGTAGATTATAGGGCGGCTGAATGATGTAACGAGGAAGGATGCGTATCCTTTACCGCGAATAGATGATGCATTGGACAGTCTTGCTCACGCCTGCTGGTTTTCCACTCTTGACCTGGCCAGTGGGTATTGGCAGGTCGAGGTGGATCCCAAAGATAGGGATAAGACCGCATTTACAACGCGACAGGGCCTGTTTGAATTCAATGTTCTGAGCTTTGGACTATGCAATGCACCTAGTACCTTCCAGCGTCTTATGGATTTGGTGTTGGCGGATTTGCAATGGACTACTTGTTTGGTCTACTTGGATGACATTATTGTTTTCGGGAGAACATTTGGGGAACATCTGCAACGGCTTGAGGAGGTACTAGGTAAATTACGGCATGCGAATCTGAAAGTTAAGCCATCTAAATGTGTGATGTTTTCTACACGGGTTAGTTATTTGGGGCATGTTATAACTGCCGATGGAGTACGAACTGACCCGGCAAAAATAGATGTGGTAAAGCAATGGCCCATACCTAGAAATCAATCAGAGGTGCGAAGTTTTGTGGGTTTGGCATCTTATTACCGGCGGTTTATCCAAGGATTTGCTGAAATTGCACGGCCATTACATCGTCTCTTACAGAGAAGGGCCGAAAATTTAAATGGGATGATGAATGCCAGCATGCATTTGTGCAGCTTTGGTGACATCTCCGGTTCTTGCATACCCTGACCCGCGGAGACCATTTATTTTAGACACAGATGCCAGTAATGTGGGCATTGGGGCCGTTCTGTCTCAAGAAATAGATGGGGCGGAGCGGGTTGTGTCGTATGCAAGTCGAGCGTTAACGAAGCAGGAGCGCAAGTATGCCACCACAAAGAAAGAGTTGCTTAGCTTGGTGGTTTTCACCAAATATTTCAAACATTATTTGCTGGGTAAGGAATTTATGTTGCGGACGGACCATAGTTCTTTGAGGTGGTTGCATAATTTTCAGGGTCTGGAGGGGCAGCTGGCTAGATGGATCGAACAGTTAGCTAACTTTCAATATAAAATCGTGCACCGGCCGGGGAAGAAACATGCTAATGCGGATGCGCTTTCACGGTTGCCCCAGTTGGATGCTAAGTGGGGAAGTGATCAACTGGGGTCTGGGAAACGCCTCTGTTCGGGCTGTGCGTGAAGTGACTCCATCTGAAGAGAGAGAGACCGATGATGAACTGGTTATGGCACAAAGGAAGGATAAGATTTTGCAGGTGGTAGCACAGTTACGGTTGAAGGGGGAGGAAGGGTGTGTGGAAGCCCAGAACTGTGCGGAGGTGAAGGGATTTTTACCTGTGTGGGGGCAACTTTGTTTTGAACGAGCGCGACTTGTGCGTTATCCGCCGAGTAATACAGATGCGGCATCAAAGGTTCAGGTGGTCCTTCCAGAAGGAATGATTCCAGATGTGCTAAAGATGCTACACAATTCTATTACCGGTGGCCATTTAGGTGTGCAAAAATTACAGGCAAAGGTGAAAGATCGGTTTTATTGGCCTGGCTGGTTTGGGGATGTGAGGAAGTGGTGTAGGGAGTGTACAGAGTGTGCTTCCCGGAAAGGGGATGTCCCAAATCGTCGTGCCCCTTTGCAATCTACAATTGCTTCGCGGCCTTTTGAACGTGTGGCAATTGATATTTTGGGACCCTTACCTTTGACTGGTGGAAAGAATAAGTACATTGTGGTGATCGGGGATTACTTCTCTAAGTGGACTGAAGCGGTTGCCCTGCCAAATCAAGAAGCAGTGACAATAGCTACAGTTTTGGTGCGGGAGTGGGTGTGTAAGTTTGGGGTCCCCCGTAGTATCCATTCGGATCAAGGGCGAAACTTCGAGTCCACATTATTTTCAGAGTTGTGCAGGTTGTTGCAGATGTATAAGACGAGAACTACATCATATCACCCGCAGTCAAATGGTATGATCGAGCGGTTTAACCGTACTCTGCTTTCTATGCTTTCTTTGTTTAGAGAATAATCAGCAGAATTGGGACACGCTGTTGCCATATGTGATGATGGCTTATAGGAGCAGTACACATGCTACGACTGGATTTTCACCATATAAGGTTCTTTTTGGGAGGGAGATTGTTCTGCCAGTTGATGTTGTGCTGGGAGTGGGTGAAATGGAACGCTTCACGTCAGTGAATGATTATGTGGTGAAAGTGGCGGAGAGTTTGTCTACAGTAGCGGAGGCTGTAAAAATTCACCAAATGAAGGCTTCAGGGCGTCAGAAACAGAACTTTGATTTGAAAGTTTCGTATCAGGGGTATACAGAAGGAGAGCTGGTGTGGGTGAAAAATACAGCGCGTAAACGGGGGGTGTGCCCGAAGTTACAGAGACGTTTTGTGGGGCCTTTTGTTGTCCTGGAGCGTGTAACTGAGGTTCTGTATAGGATAGCGCCTCAAGAAAAGGGCACCGAGAGGGTTGTACATTTTAATCGCCTCAAGCCATATGTTTCCAACTCATTTGCAGGGGTACCGGAGTGGCAGAGAGAGGAAGGTTGTCGAACGACTGGTGGAAATGAAGAGAGGGGGCTGCTGTCCGATCCCGAGCGGATGTCTGACCCGGAGATGTCTCAAGACACAGAGTTGCTTCCTGACGGGGCGCTGAATGCTGGCCCGGTGGAAAAACCTGTTCAGCTCCTTGGATTGGAGTTAATGGGTGGCCTGGTGCTGTCTACGGATCCTTCATTGGCTCCCGACCAGGCGGAGGGACTGATTCCACATCCTGATTTGGCGCTGTCTGACGAGGGAGCAGGGGCTGCAGAGGTTGCGGGAGGTTCCGGTGGGCGGCCTAATCGGAGCGTGCAGGTGGATTCCTCGGGTGCTTCTGTTCTGGGGACGACTCCGAGGCTGAATACAGATGTGTCGACTATCGGTGGGACATCTGTAACAGATCGTGGATTTGGGGGAGGAAGGATGCCCCGGGCTAAGAAGTTACCTGCCCGATTGTTGGATTATGAACTTGCCCTTTGACTCGGGGACGAGTCTTCTCTGTTAAGGGGGGGTAGTGTGATGTAAGGGAGTACGGTGGAGGTGTCTTGGAGTTAATGAGGGGTGGGGACTAAGGTAATTGAAGTGTACAGGTGATGCGGATTAAAAGGCTGATAAAAAGACTGTTGGAGAGGCTGCTTGTCGGTCGGGAGCTTGAGTGTGGGTGACACGCTAAACGGCCGCTCGAGATAATTAGTGTCTCCGGCGGTGAAGACAGGTAGCTAGATAGAGGGGGAGTCAATAGAGCTAGTTAGTGAGGGCCTTCTTTGTTGGTTAGGAGAGCTCCTGATTCGTAGCGAAAGCTGACAACAGGCTAGTGCTGCTGCATACCCTGTGCTGGTGCCACTGAAACCTGGATTATAGCTGACAACGGGCTAGTGCTGCTGCATACCCTGTGCTGGTGCCACTGAAACCTGGATTATAGCCTGACAACGTGCTAAGAGCTAAGTGACTGCTCGAGCTGCGGCATTTACTGTGCTGGTGCCTCTGAACCCTGGACTACTGCCTGACCCCGTGCGAGATCGAACTCTGTGTCTCCTGTCTTCCGGGATCGGTTGGTGGCTGGGAGATTGAAGCAAGCCTTGACTAAAGGGGGGTAATGTGCCATATTGGAGTGTATTTATGGTTTTAATGTAATAAAGCTTTCATACTGGTCCCTGTGGTGTTCGGTCTCTGACTTACGATTGCCTGGTTGTTACAGTAATTTCAATTAAGTTTTAGCTCCAAACAAAATGTTTATTGTACACATACCAGCACTTTATTCATAATAAGCACAACGTGTGTTCATTATGAATATGAACCTTTCAATTAGAGAACGATAAAGGGAAGAGCTAATCAATCCAATTTCTCAGCAAATCAGGCATTCAGTTTCTTTAAGTATTGCCTTCTGCAGTTGTTGGAACATATGATAGGCAGTGTGTAATATATAAGGTTTGTAACAGTCTGAAAACCTTAAATCACATGGTTCCTCTAAATAATTAGAGGATAGTTCCAACCCGGTCTCATGAATTGCATAAATAACACCCTCTGTGAAATATCGTGTAATACGTACGCCAAAGTTCGATTTTGCGTGCATACAATACGCCTATTTTGGCGTGCATATGATACGCCAATTTAGCGTGTGTGCATATTAATCAGCAATTTGTCTCATTAACCTGTCCCCAAACCCTAAACCTAATGATAGCGTGCGTGCATATTATAACCTCTACCCAAACCCTAAACCTAACAGTATTATTTTAATTATTTCAGTGTTTCCTCTTCATGTGCGTTTCAAAATGGCTGCTCTCCCCCCAGGTGCACGCAAACATTGGTGTATCATATGCACGAGACCGGTCTCGATAGTTCACAATAGTCTCAAAGAAGAAATCATGGCTGCACTATACAGCAGCAGGAGAAAGACACTGACAACCACCAAGTAAGCATTTTGACGATTTCTCTTTTAAACACAACATTGTATTCAACTTTGCATAAAATGTGGAGTAACTTTAATACAGCAATCCAGCAATAAACACGCATACCTTGTTGGAACCAACAGCTTGCCCATACCATACCATATATTTTTTTATTGTTTACTTTATGTATGTTCAGTTATTAAATTTTTTTTGTACTGTATTTTGTTTTCATTTAGTTTAGTCATTTTAAAAGATTTAAACAAACAAACAAACAAAACAACTTGTAAAGTCAAATATTTGCGCAATTCTCCGGTTGTCGTGCAGGTGACCTCATACATCTGTCTTCTTCCGATGAACTTGGGCTTTACGATTACTCCAGAGCACTTGTAGATTCGATGGTTTTCAAGTGCTACTTAAGTTACGATGCTTTTGGGAAACAGAGCGTAATATTAATTCGCTACGATCGTTTTTTTCCATCAATTTAGGCTTACGATGCTTTTGGGAAACGCAGCCCAGGGGACGTTTCCCAAAAGCATAGTAGTCAACTATGGTCGCAAGTTCCGTCGTTTCAGCATAGTTCAACGATCCAAGTGTTTCCCGATACCATCGTTCCAACGATCAATCGCAAGCAGCATCGCAAAGTTGCGTGGTTGGAACTACATGTCTAGCTGTGGTTTGAATAATAGTTCCTTATTATTATGACATGTATACTTACATACCTCATGCTTTTGAGCAAGTAAGCAAGCAACATGTAGTGCATTCTATATCCATCATTCTAAATATAAAAATTGAATTGGACATCTTTAAGTTTGTCAAGGAAATCAAGCGCTAAAAGTGCGCATGCGCATGATGAGAGTGCGCTAGGACCTTGGGAAATCTCTGGGTAGAATGACGTAGTAGGACACTTATAAATGAATTCAATATCGTGAAATAAAACAACTGATAACAAAATAGGATAACAAAAGTAATCTATAAATGCCATGTATGTTATTTACAGCAATAATTTGACATTAATTCGATCTGTTCCTCTAACTTCCCTCTAACTTCCCAGCCATGCATGAAAAAACATATAGAAAATAAATACGGGTGCTTTTAGACCCACGTTGTGCATTAGAAGGGCTTTCAATAGCTTGTGCATCAAAGGGTTAACAAAATAAGATGTATCTGTGTTCATAGAAATTCCATGTTCATTTTATTCAGTACTGTACTGATGAAGCTATTTCACATAACATAAGTTTACATATACTCCACAAGACAAACTGACTGAATTTATACAAATTGCCACATTAAAAAAATGTATACAGCCTACTGTATACCTTAATTATTAAAATCTTAAAATCTTGAACTCTGTCTCCTCTCCACCCATAAAATGGTGTGTGGTGGGCGTTCTGCCACAATATGGCTGCCATTGCATCATCCAAGTGGATGCTGCACATTGGTGTTGCTTGAGGAGGTTCCCCCCTTCCATGTAAAGCGTTTTGAGTAGGCCTACCCAGAAAAGCGCTATATAAATGTAACGAATTATTATTATTATACGTACCTAATTAGTATTCTAAATTATTCTCAAGTATTTAGAATCAGTTACAGATTCCGTTTTTTTAAGTAACCTTCTTATCCCTGCAATGCTAGCAAGCTAGTAAAATTCACCATTTCAAATAAACAGCAAGCTAGTTTAGATATAAAGGAAACACCATTTTTTATTGAGAAGCATGTACCATCTTTGTTATTCTGTTATCTGTTACAGAAAAAGGTCAACATTTCTTTCTTAGCCACCCTAGTTCCTGTAGTGTTTTTATATATGAACTATAAAGAAAACTTCAAATGAATCTTTCTTTTTTATATTGTATCTATAGTCCAATATAGCTAAATTGCGCCCTCTTGTGCCATGACTGCGTAGTATATATACAGATTATTACTGAATATCTGTGTTTATCTATATTGACTATATTTTTTAAAAACACGACTTTGCTTTATATGGCGTTTTTACAAATGAGGTCAGCCAAAAAAGTACCCAAAGACAAAGTCTGAAAATTTGTTGACAAAAGTTTACAGTACACAAACGCACGCACGTGCATTAAACCTTGCCCTACCGTTTTTGCATTTTAAACATTGTTTGTTATTATTTTGTGTTTATTGAGCAGTTTAATAACTAAGTGTTATGACCGTTAGCTAGTCGCACAATTTTTTCTTTGGCTTAATTTTAGTATAGCACATTAACAAATACACACTTCTAAATAATAAAAAACTAACCTTACATATTAGGTGTCATATTAAAATGCAAGTGCGTGTGCATATTAGTAGGCCTAAGCTAGAAACTGGTTTCGTCCACCTGTCCCCACAATGTAGGCAAAACCTGACACACACACAAACAATATAAAGAATCAGACGTTATACTAATTTAAATGAAATAATTTAATATTTTTATATATATCAACTATACAAATACATTATATAGTCTAAAAACAAACACAGTGAAAAGAAGAACGAGAACTTGTGAGACCCAATGTAGATATAACAAATATAACAAATTCATTGTTTGTTATTTACAATTTATTAGATTTAAATTTGTCAGTTGTTAAAAATTATTCGCCTCTCATTCTTAAATAAATAATAATCATATAAACAAGCAGTTGTTATGTTACAAAAGTGTAACAATACATATTCTTGATTTTCTAAGCTTTCGGCTATTCGGCTTCTTACCATTTGTTCATGTATCACAAATGCCCAATAATCTCCAACATTAATTTTATTGTTTATTTTATTTCCTTAATAATTTGTTACCTTTACCTTAAATCAGCCAAGGATATCAGATGTAGTTCGGTAACATTTATTTAATCCAATAAAACAAAACAAAAATGATGATTGACAAAATAAATTTGTTTATTTTCCATAAGATGGCGCTAAATTACTATAATAAAGTCGAATTTAACAGGCGATTTACGACGCAAATTAATTGTTTCATTCGAATTGTATGACTTTATTGTAGACTAAATAATTGCATCTCATCTGCAGTTGCTTATAATACATTGTATACTGACTATGTAGTTTTATCTGCGCTACGTGAATTGTGCAGTATGTTATATTGGTCTTGGCCATCCCCGGGGTGTATAAAATTAGTTATAGTGATTATTGATATTATTCAGGTTATTTAAACTATTGATATTGTTTACGCAACTTAAATGAGACGTAGAAACGGCGCCGAATGGTCCGGGTGGTTGTAGGTTGTGGCTGTGGTAGAGGGTCGGAGGAGATCCGGGCCAGTAAGAGAACCCTGATGGACCAACCCCCGGAGCAACCAGATTGAGCTTCGAAATTCCTGAAAACTGGATAGGAGCGAAGTTACTCTGAAACTTATAAATGGCTTGTTCTGTGGAAGATGGCTGGCACACTTGCGCCAGGCCGTTAAAGTCAAATTTGTAAGCGTAGCGCTTTCCGTGCACCTTCGTCATGATGTTCTTGTCGTAGTAATAGCGCAGAGCTCGGCTCAGTTTATCATAGTTCATGTTCGGTTTACTCTTGCGTTCCCCCCAGCGTCGGGCGACCTCGTCCGGGTCTATCAGTTTAAACTCTCCATTGGTCCCCTCCCAGGCGATGCATGACATATTGGTACTGTCTGACAAAAGCTCCAGAAGAAATTGCCACAGCTGGATTTGTCCACTTCCTGAAATGAACATATTTGCATAGAATATATCAATATGTTGTCCAAAAAATATGATTTAAAATGACATACAATAAACAATCCATGTCTTCTTTTTGCATAATGCACTAGGTTTACTATATTTAATGAAATGATGCAAGAACTTTTCGTCTCTACACAGTCTATTATTAATAATAATACAATTAATATAATTATTATACAGTTTATTATTACTGTTATTATTATCATTACTATTAATAGTATTTTATTATTATTACATTGATATATTTATTATCTTGTTCACATAGCTCAGTGCATCGCAAGATTTACCTTTTTGCACACCTGTGTTGATGGGGGTCCAAGAAGAGCTTTTGGTTTCCTTGAGTAGATTTTCCGTAGGATCTGAAAGAAAATTTTTAAATAGAGAACTGTAAAATATAATTCAGTTCTGTTTCTAAATGCTGAAATAAAACATCTTTAAAATATTATGATTGAATATGTTTGAAACGCCATCGGATCAACTGACGCAGAAACATATTTCTCCATAATTTTGTAATGTTCTATAAAAAAAAGAAAATATCAATAATAGTTTGCTGTAAAATAATTTAAATAATAGGAGTATTCTTGTGTGGCTGCACGATGCATTTGTCCAGATTTTCTGCCTAACTTCAGCAATGAGGTCAGGAAGCGCGTCCAGGAAAAAGGATATCCGATTTCCGACAAAAGAGGACATGCGTTCCGGATGGAAAAGTCATCCTGGTGCGCGGCATGCGCACACAGAGCCCTAGTATCGCCCTTTTCTCTTCCAATAATTTTAGCAATATTTCTCATTTTATCCACAAAAAGACAATGTACCTGAGAGATACATGTTAAACATAAGGCTTCCTCCGCAGTTCTGTCGCATTGTGGTGGTGGACGTGAAAGGGTAGGCTTTCATTGGCGCAAAGATTTTTATTAAACTTTATCTCAAAACTGTGATCTGGAATAAATGTGAGACAGATTGAAGTTTCCAGGCAACTGTCACAAGCCCCATCTCTGAGACAATATTCAGACAGCAATTTCCTTCGGTGCATTGGTTTAATTAAAAGAGCAATTTACCTCTGTCATCCCTCCCCGTCTCCACAATAAAAAGGAACCGATAGAAATTCACCCTTATCAATCCACCATCAAGGTTTAATAAAGTTTCTGCGTTAAGATCAGAGTTTCTATGGAGAATTGAAGTGTTTGACATGGAAACCGGTTCAGATCCTCTTTCTTTTCCGCCTTTTACCTCTTTGCAAACAGAAAGGCCTGTTCCATGTTGGAAGAGAATATTTACCTTTTAAATACGCCTCAGTGCATAAATGGTAAACAAGAACATTTTATCCAAACTTAAGTTGCTTTAATACGCAATAAATGTAAAATACTATCTTTAAACCTTGCCTTATTATCATTTGATCGTGTTGGACCTTTGTTGAAATTTGCAAGAATTCACATTCTAAAGCATGTTGTAGACTATAAAGGTTTTATGTAAAAATCAAATACTGTCCTTTGATATACTATAGCGCTTCCTCTCCTTAATTAACACTCATTTGCTAATCTTTTTGAGATTGGATTCATTTGTACAGTGTGAAACAGAAATCACAGCCGCGTGGCCTTATGTCCATTTATGTGATATCAACACTCATAAACTCGTGAAGAAATAACACATGAGAAGGGAAGTAAACAAACTTTATTGTCTTATTATGCACAAAGGTACATGTAAATTGACTGTCTGTACAGAAGTGTGTATTTATTATCTGAAATGTTTGTTTTAAAGCTCCATGGCAGCTCCATTGTTGATGTATAGGGGTGACAGCCCATTTCTTTCCGTGTTTAATACCCATTTAGCAGATGCAAATTTAAATCGTTTCGAAATATAATCCTAAAACGGAAAATTATTGTCAAGTAGAAAAAGTGATTTGATACAGAAAACACATCTTCAATGTTGTAGCCTATATACAATAGGCTAATGTAGATGTCATTCCATACCATCACCCGATGTCACGCAATAAAATTCTAAAAATAAAGTCTTAAAAATTCACGTAAACATTTGACCATTTTAAGAATGTAGAATTTGTACTAAAATGATTCGTCTTTTGATAAAAAATAACAGAGGAAAGTGTGTATACAACCACAAAGATCTATTTTCATATGTTTATTTGACATGATAGTAACACTTAATGTAACATAACATAACAACATAACATAACATTATATATATATATATACACATAGTCCACCCTATCTGTATCTAATTTCTAATTGGTTAAATGTATGGTGTTATACTGCTCACGTGTTACTTACTTTCCGGTCTCCACTTTTGCACTAAAGCCTATTTAGGCTATTCTGTATATTACTCCCACAGAAGAAGGCTCCCTGCAGCAGCGTTATATTAAGTAAATGTTCAAAGTGAGAGCATTTCTACACAAACAGCTGTAAAAAAAAATCCTCGTCCAATTTCTCTCCAGCACGTCGATTTGTCTCTAGCGTCCCAGACTTGCTTTAGCTGCCTGAGTCATAAAAAAGATCGCAGGCAACATAAAACAAGCCTCGAATGCAAGGCCATTTTGGGTTTTCCACACAGCATGAGCAAATGACATTTTTTACGTAGATAAGCTCGTGTAGACCTCACGGTGAATTGATCCTTCATCAATCAAATGATACGAGAAAAATGCGAAAAAAATATACATAGCCTATATAGAGACAAATTATTTCGTAGAAGTATGTATTACATACGACTTCTATTAAATCTATTACATAAAACATCTGAACATTGTACAAATGTGTATTGTGATTGTATTAGGCATGTAGCTGCAATTGGCCTGCATAGATTAGCCTACAGTTGATTTGTTAATTAAAGCTTAATAATTTGTCGGACATTTTCTCTAGATGTTAACGTACTTGTAAAATACCGTCTACCCATAATTTGCTTCGCTAATAAGACAACTTACCCCGTTCTGATATTTCAGACTGCAACCTGTCTACAGCTGCATTCAGCACTGGTGTCTTTCAACCACTGCCCTATAACCAGTGCTGCACTTTAAATCAGCTGCAAATGAAATGTGTATTTGATAAGGGTGTGTACAGGTGAACATTTATTAGGAGATCCTGGACTGGGTGTGTAAGTAAGTTTTCAAACATAAACTGTGCCGTCCACATCTCATTCTGTAAGTGGGTGTGTGAGTCCTGAACGGGTTATACGATAAACAAATAAGAGGCGGAATCATACCCGGATCCCATTGTTACTAAAGATTTCATTGGACGAAGAAATAACGCCCTTCCCTTATCGCCGTCATCATCAAAACGGTCCATCTCAATTGTCACGTGCAACTTTAAACCACAAAAAGTTCATGAACAAACAAGAAGTTAAAAAGCAGGTAGCATATCCTATTAAAGGTCATAACCTCAGACAGCTCCAGTGAAACAAAACTGGATGAGAAGCACGCTCCTCCCCCCACAAAATTATGCTATTGTTTAGTTTAATTGTATTATTAAATAACAACAACAACTGTTATTATTAATCCTTAACTACCTTTATGGCCGTTTTAACATTTCTAAAAAGGCAACAAGAAATGATGGGGAGAGGAAGGAGTCAAGTCAAGGCAAGTCAACTTTATTTATATAGCGCTTTTTACAGTTTTCATTGTTACAAAGCAGCTGTACATGAAACATATTGACTATAAGCCAAACATTAAAGTTATACACGTTAAAACAAAAAAGTTAACACACACATAATACAGACACGCACACAGGTTCATACACAACCACATGCACAAAACACAACTCCACACGCACAGAGCACAATATACACATGCACTGACACATGCAAGCACGCACACATACGCGCGCACACAAAAATTAAACAGAATGTTACGTTTTAAAGTTATATTAATAAATACGAAAACTTTCAATTCTAAAGCTGATGTCAGCAGCACCCTCGGTCATGCAAACAGTGCAAAACAGTATGTAAACGGGGGCAAGGAACCCAAAATTCCAATGGAGGAAAAAAACTTGGAAGAACCCATGTCCAACCAGGGGGACTAGGTCCCCTCTGGGAAAAACTGCAGCATCTCTACAAGCTTGACAGTGCTTGCACAACTAGGCTAAATAAAAATAAAATGAACGTGAAAAGGTAGCTAATAGGCTTAATATTATAATTAATAATCAAATAGCAGTTTACATTTTTGTAGTGAGGACTTGGCGGGTCGCCACTTCCCTCTTTCAACTCTACCATCTCAGCTCTTGTCAGGTCGCCGCTTCCCTCTTTCAACTCTACCACCAAGTCTGGGCATGGGCAGCATCCTCCTCGCTGCAGTAGCCAATAAGAAAAGACAGCTGAGAGAAGAGAACTGTTCCACACTCTTCGATGCACATGTACATCAGTTGTTATGGGAAATGTTCCTTGTTCCGGTTGATCTAACTAATACAAGATGAGGATTTGTATTGTGGAAGTGTAGTGTATACAAGGGTGAAAATATGCGTCTTTAATCTAGATTTAAACTGACAGAGTGTGTCTGCCTCCCGGACCATACAAGGAAGAATGTTCCAAAGTTTAGGCGCTAGATGGGAAAATGGTCTACCACCTGCACCTGATTTTGAAATTCTAGGTATTACCAACTGACCGGAGCCCTGAGAACATAGTGAACGTGCAGGACTGTGATACAAGAGAAGCACAGGGCAGCCACCTAATACTGATGACAAGGTTTTTATGGAACATCCGTCAATAGTTAAGCGGAATTCTTGGTTGTTACGTATGCCGGTTTTCGGTCCAATAAGTAACACTTTTGTTATGTCCGAGTAAAGCAGTAAAAAGTTGTTACCCATCCAATTTTTATATTGACTCTGCATTCCATTATTCTGTTGAACTGCTGTTTCGTGAGGCTTAGAAGAAATATAAAATTGAGTATCATCAGCATAACAGTGAAAGCTAACTCTGTGTCACTTTATTATATCTCCTAGAGGTAGCATGTATAATGCTTAGAGCAGAGGCCCTAACACTGAGCCCTGTGGAACACCGTACTGGACTTGTGATTTGCGTGACACTTCATTGTTTATTGCTACAAACTGAAAATGGTCTGATAGGTAAGTTTAAACCTTTTCAAAGCTATTCCATTAATGCTGACGTACTTTCAAGTCTATGCGAAAGTGTGCTGTGGTCAAAGGTCTAGCAGCACCAATAACGAGATACAGCCACGGTCAGGTGGCAAAAGCAGTTCATTTGTAACTCTGATCAAAGCAGTCTCTGTACTGTGGTGTGCTCTAAATCCGGACTGGATTTTTTCATATATGTCATTACTTTGGAGGAAGGAACATAACTGCGTTGAAACTACTTTTTCAAGTACTTTAGAAATGAAAGGTAGATTCGAGATAGCTCTGTAGTTAACTAGTTCTTTAGGGTCGAGTTCTTTTTTTTTGACAAGGGGCCTTATAACAGCCACCTTATATGCTTTAGGCACATATCCTAGGGTCAGAGATGAGTAAATAATGCTAAGAAGAGGATCTATCATTTCTGGGAACATGTCTTTCAGTAGATCTGTAGGTATAGGGTCTAGCATGCATGATCTAATGATTTTAGACAGTTCACCATGATCTGTGTTAGAAAATAATTGCAATTGCTCCTTAGGGGAGCTGTAGTTATGTTGTTTGATCAGCTAGTGTAGCCTCTGGTTGCATATTTATAATTTCTTCTGTAATATCATCAATTTTATTTGTGAAGTAGTTAATAAATTCATCACTGCTATGCTGATATGCAAAATCAGAAGTCGCTGACAGTTTATTTTTTGTTAATTTAGCCACTGTTTTAAATAAAAACCTAGGGTTGTGCTGGTTTTCTTCTATTAGTGATGAACAGTAGGCGGATCTAGAAGTTTTTAGGGTTTTCCTGTATTTTCAAATAATATCCTTCCATGCTGTAGAAATACCTCTTATTTGGTTTTCTTATTTGGTTTTCTCCATTATTCGAGCTGCTTTCTTTAGAGCCTGGGTGTGTTCATTGTACCACAGTGTTAGGCTGCTATCTTTAATCATCTTTAAGCGCAGAGGAGCAACTGTGTCTAGTGTTTCTGAGAAGGTGGAGTTAAAATTTTCGGTGGTAATGTCAAGATCTTCTATGTTATTACTCATGCTAGGGAATTGAGCTAATTCAGGCAGATTATCGAGAAATATTTGTAACAAAGAGTTTGATTTGCAGCCATAAACTTGCACACTTCCTCTCTACCTTTGTTACCTTTTTAGTATTAACTCTGTGAGTTATGAATTGCGCTCTTCAAATAGGTTAATTTTTACTGTATCCAGAGTGTCAACTAACTTGGGGAAAACTCAGGCGCGCAGATTACACTAGGGATGGGGGAACATGACCCCCTCAAATCCCGATCCGTCCCCCTCACTTTGTGCGAAAGGCAACAAACATCGGTAAAACTGAGGATCAATCAGGATTTCCGCTTTGTAAAGTTACATTATCCGAAGTAGTGTGGACAGGGCCGCTGCTCCTTAATTATTTTGCCATCACTGCTTCAGGACCGGGTCAGCACATTCTCTGTGGTCTCTGTGTGCTGCTAGCCTGCTACGACTCCTGACCCCGCCCCCGGGGTCCTAAGAGAAGCTGTTAGCTGCCTCAATTGTGCCTGTAGTAGCAGTAACCATAGTGATCCGATGCCATCGTCGATGACTTAGCTGGTGATTTTTCTGGACTGATGGACTACATGGACTACATAACTGCTACATAAAGGCAATGAAGAGACAAAAACAATCACCTCGTTTTTCAAAAACCAAACAATGTAAGTGTCCTATGCCTGTTGACTTTTCCCAGATGTGGCAGATTAGATTAGTTATTTATTTGTATAGCTAGTCTTTTGCACTAGGCAAACACAGTAAAATGTGGAGAGTATGACTATGCAATAGATGAGTGGACAGAGGCAAATAACGAATTAACACAAAAAGAATGGTTGGATAAATCAAACAATTTATTATCAGGAAATAATGATTTATCTGGACTTGCTAGACTAAATTAGGGTCCTGGCATAACATTATTATCTAACCCAATGTGCTCTATAAGTTGACTGAGGTAAATTGACTGATTTATGTTTAAATGTTTAAATAAAACATATTTTGCAGAGGGCTTGAAGTTTTGGTGGGTGATAAGCATAGCCTACTAGACAAATAACCGTTTGATCATGCATTGCTAGTGTTGATAGGTAGGCCTTCATTCGTTGTTGTTTATCCATAATTTCAAATAAAAAGAATCCACCAATGGCTTTTTAGTGCAAACCATTAGCCCAAATTACGCAAAGTACCTACTTGAGCACTAGTTAAAGCCCAAATTACGCAAATTAACTAACTGAGTTGAAATCATTTGCTACCAGCTTGGTCCCCCCGGTTCAAAAATCCCATCTGTGCCCCTGGGAAAACAGCTTTTTCTAATTATGCACCCTGGTCATGGAATAATTTTTTTAAATCAGATTTATAGTTACCTATATTGATATATATCAATGAAATCAAGAAAATAGTAACGAATGTGATAAAGCAGACATGTTTTTTTTTTCTTTAGAACGATTTGTGTGTGATTAAGGGGTGCTGCATACTTTGTATTTACATGTAATTTAATTGTTTGTTATCTTAATCTAAGTATGTATGGCTGTTACCTTGGCCAGGTCTCTCTTTTAAAAGAGATATTTGATCTCAATGGGACTTCCTGGAAAAATAAAGGTAAAATAAAAAATATAGGCAAGTGAAGCAAACACAATTCTAAATAATGATCCGAAATGTCTTCGCCCTGCTAAAGAATTTTAAAGTCGTCCACATTTATTCCGTAAAACGGTATTAAATCGAAAGTATGATTACGAAGGTGACAGGGTCCTGACAAAGAGGAAGTGAGACATCTTTTTTTTTTTTTTATTAGTCATAGTGGTAAATGATCAAAGCTTAGCTTTATAATACGAACAAAATAATATTTTTTTTTAAATTATTTTATAAAATATTAATAATATATTTATATATGCATACACACACACAATTATTCTCAGTTTTTTTTCATTACTATTTATAGGCAGCCTATGTGTTGTAGTCACAATATTTCTCCCCTTTCCCATTAAAATTTAAATATTGTTTCTATTTGCATGTATTTGCAGAAAATGAAAACAGGTCAAAATAACAGAAAAGATGCTCTGTATTTTCTCAGACCTTAAATGCTTCAAAAAAATAAGTTCATATTCACTTTTAGCGATACAGCAGTACTATTTGTACATGTATTTTGGAAAATCTCAAAAATTATTTAATGTGAAAACCTCCAATTTCAATCACAGTTTTATGCTGTCAGTCTTTCACATTGCTGTTGGATGACTTTGTCACTCCTGAGGTTTGATTTTGTTGAATTTCAAGACACAGTGGACAAACCTGGCCACAATAGCTAAATCTAGAAAGGCTGATAAAATTAAAATTAGGAGTGGTCTCTTATTTTTTTTCCACGGCTATGATACGAAATGCTACTACCACAACCAGCTTAAACATAAGCCATGCTCTTGTTTATTAGAAATATATACAATGTTACACTATTATGGGTGCTCAAGTTGGCTAGTGTTCAGGAACTAAAGGACCATTTGTTAAGAACAAAAAATTGGCATAATTACATTTAGGGAATCCTTGTCCAAAATGGCTGAATCAGACAATTTGACTTTAAGTGTTTAAACAAAATTAACTATTTAGCAGAATTGGCATTTACGCAAGGATGTTGTTATTTTAAATAAGCAAGGAATTTCCACAAGCAGTCTTAACCGTAGTTTAAATAATGTCTTTATTGCCTATTGTTATGACACGGCACAACATGGAGGGTTCGTAATGGAAATTGGGCTTATTGCTGAATTCTGCGCATAGACTGGATCTGATTGGTGTGTGCCTGGGTGCCGTATTCATTGTAGCATCTGTACTCTCCTTGGCGTCTGTCTCTCTCAAAGATGTACTGATATCCACGGTAACCGGGAAACTGATAGCCAACCCAGCTGCCAGAGAAAAGGCAAATCTCATTTATTGCAAAGCACACAAATAAGACAGGGTGCAGGGAGATGATATATTATGCAAGTGATGCATTATTTGTCACAGAGTTCTAGAAAAGAGATAAAGGCATGGTTCACTTTATAAAAATTAACTACTTGTACCTCCTATAGGGTTAGGATACATTTATTTTAACTATTATACATAATACATTTGATTAACTATTCCTTTAATACAGTGGCCAAAAATGATGTCCAAATAGGTTCAAGAAAAACATCAAGATCTTGGGAGTAGGCAATATAAATGGAGAAATAGTGTTTTGGTTAAAAACTTGGTTATGATATTTATTTCACAAGATTATTTGGCAAACTAAAGTGTGTCAGATCAAAATTTTTATTCTAATATGAAAAAAACAATAGAAAAAAGCACATGGAAATCTAGCATCCAAGCATCTATGAACTATTATTCAGTTATATATACATATATAACTAACATATCCTGTATTCAAATTATTTTAAAATACAGTGATATATCATAAAAGTCTGTCATTTTGATGGCAACAATCCTTTCCCGAGACTCAATTAGCTTTGTACATGAATTGTGTGTAATGTTTTGCCAAGTCTCTTTAAAAATTTGCCCCCAAATTTCAGCATTATAGTTTATACAGTGTGTCAAGCACAACTGCACAACATGCATGCAAAATAATAATATTTAACAATATACCATATTTGAAAAACGGGCAAAGATGTTTATTGTCCTAGACATTACTTTTGGCCATTCCTACATATGTTTTTGAAGACACACTGAAAGTCACCTTTAGTGGTTCATGCATAGCATTTAAAACATGTTTTATATTCCGTGGTGACAACTGTGAAAAAAAAAATAGTGTCTGACTAATATTCTGATATTATTAGTGTGTGATGGACGGATGACTTACGATCCAGAGTTGACTTTAATCGAGGGAACTTCCTTGCTGCACCAGCCCATGGCTTGAAGGGAGGGATAGTCATCACACAGCTCAAATTTATGTCCCATGAAGTCTTCACATTCATAGAGGGTCATCTTACTGTCACTGTGGTTCTGTCGTGGAAAGTGTTTTTATGGGTAATTTCAGAGGGACACTGTCTATTAAGTAACAATAACATGCTGTTTCAACAATGAGATGTTGACAGAGCTGATAGAGTTAAGGCTTGGACTGCAAGATAGCTTAAAATTATGTTATTTTCCATTTATATAAACTTACAGCACATTTAATGGGTCTGAAAGAAAGCATATGCTCTGTTCTGTAACTGCTGTTGCCACTCCAGGCATGGTAACGGGGATAGTCGCCCTTCTCCAGGATAAACTGCTGGCCCTGGAACTCGGGGTATTCATACCCCACCCAGCTGAGAGAGAGAAACAGTCATAGTCAACACAAACCAGGAAGTAACAGCATTTTACATGGCAATGATCTCTGTCGATCAGGATACAAAAGCCAAAGCAAACATGATGTGTGCTGAATGGAGCTGCTGTTTTTCTTTTATCAGCTCATCTTTCACCACAGACAGCTAGAACACAGAAGGCAGCTGCCAAACACACCGGCTAACTCTGCTGTCTGTCTGCCTGTCTGTTAATCACTCTCTTTACGTATGCATGCTTTGGAAATTTGCATTTTTAGCCTCTTTTTCTAAATTAGATTTATTTTATTCCAATTTGTAGAATATAGGGAAAATCAGGCATTTGGGGTAGTTAGTTTGAAATGTTTATTAAATTTGTGGTTTGTGATATATTGTGGGCATGGTGTATTGTTATTTTTGACCATTTTTATATATATTACTTGTAATCATATCAGAGAACAAAAAATAAGGGAATGTCTACTAAATATGAAAATAGATATGGAGGATCAAAGTCAGAAATTGAAGTTAAATTAATAGTTCAGTTAAAAAATTAAATCTCTTGCATCGTTTACCCACCCTCATGTCATTCCAGACCTGTATGTTTTTTTCCTTTGGAAGAAATATTTTGAGAAATGTCTCAGTGGTTTTGTGTCCATACAATGGAAGTCAAAGGGGCAGTGTTTTTTGGTTATCATTGCTCTCCAGAAGAATGTCATACAGATTTGGAATGACATGAGGATGAGTAAATGTTGAAAGAATATTCATTTTTTATCCCTTTAAACAATCTGTCTCATTCGTACATACATCCCACAAATAACTTGACAGATATTTTCCCATATCAATATATTTATAAAAAAATTAAATCTCATCTCATATACGTCATATATCCCCTTCGTTTTACCTTTTTCCATAAAAAATCCAGACGTTACACTTACGGTCCGTTCTCCACCTTAATGGAGCGAATCTTTCTGAAGTCTCTGTCCAGAATGTTCTGACATTCAAATGTGAACTCACAACTCTTGCCCTGGAAATACTCCTCCTCGAAAACCGTGATCGTAAACTTTCCCCTCTGCTCCAGCTGCTGCTGTGGGTTCATGGTTGCTGCCGGTCACCGTGCTTTATATTAGAAAAAGTAAGGAGCCCATCAAATTCCAAAGTAGATTAAAGGGAAAATCTGTTTGTGGACCGTTTTAACAAAGCAAATATTTATTTGTTTCTTTCATTCTTTCCTTATTCCTTAATTTTTTTTTACTTTGACAGTTAGATACTCACGTACGGAGGCGGGACAGATGCAGTATAATCAATGTGGTGGCCGAGCTCTTGTTCAGTGTTTTTATAGCGCAGGGCCCCTCATTTAGTGCAGAATGCGCACCAGGCCTGCTCACTCAGCAACAGCCTACAGAAAAACCCCATTAGCCCTTTTGCTATTGTAGAGCCTAGCCTGGGCCATTGTGGAGGTCTTAGACCCTCTGACTCATCAAAACTTCACTCTCTGTCCCCATGCTGTTCACAATAGTGAAGCTTTGATGAGACTTTGATCGGATAGAGCAGATAATAGCAAAATTGTTGGAGATTAAATTGAGCGGTGGTGTCACACTCTGGTGACTGGCTGTGGATGATTATGGGCAGAACTGGTTGTTTGTGGCCCACAGAAGGACTTTGTGGTATCAGTCGTTTGCAATATGTGCTAAATCTGTCTTATTTTTTTGCATCTGTTTTTTTTTGTATTGAGAGAATTTGATCCAAACTACGCTTCATATAGTTATTATGACATTGAATATACTTTACAGTGCACATAGTTACATAAAGCCAGGGCCCAGTTAATTATATTACTGGCCTCTAAATATAGAACAAAATATGGAAAAATTATATATATATTTTTAATTTCAAGTCATATTAGTCACATTTATGTATTGCAGGCCATATTTTTGTCTTTGTGTTTGTCACTCCATCTCCTCCCAACCCCCATCTCATTATCTCCCTTGCTTCTTTGTGTTTGTTTATTTGTTGTGTATGGTTACATCATATATGCACCCTAAAAACCCTAAAGTAATTGCTGTTGTTCAGATCACAAATAACAATTATATGGTTTTACTACACACATTCATTTCAATTAGTTAAACATTTAGCCATAAAATTAACATATTCTGATTTACAATATTATACATTTATTATACGTTATTCACCACAGTACAAAATAATTGTATATAGAATGATAGAATATGTCAAAAAAACGAAACGATTAATTACAATTTATTTGTTTACAGGCGAGTCATCATCAGCCTTCTTGATGACATCTAGTGGTGTGATGTTTTATTGCAGTTTCTAGCACACGGTTTCTTTTGGTCTTGGTCATTGCAGCATTCATTTTATCATTCATTTGTTTGCTACGGCTATGCAGTATACAATCCCTATAAAACTTTGTAATAAGCTATGGCGGAAACATGCATGTATGTGCAGGCTCATTTGATTATTCTAACCTGTTAGGTGTTGTTTGCATAAGAACAGGTGCTGCTGCTGTGACACAGAACACACAGCTGTTGTCCTGTAATCCTGATTTGACAGATCTGAATTCAGCCTAATTTTCCTAGGAAATATATATAATTTACATCCCTTCTAAAAACCCTGCAAAATTCTTCGTCTCAAGTTTCATCTCATTAATGAAATAAAGAGATTATATATATTGTTATAGATTATCAGGCTATATTAATCAAATTGGACAGTTACATTTTAAAGGTGCAGCTGTTGTTTAAATAACTAAATGTAACATGTTTACATAACTATTCAAATGCTTTCAACAATTAAAACAAATCTTCTTTGTAGTGTGCACAAAATCGAAATATTCACAACATTAATATGTTTAATGTTTTGCGTTACTTCTGTAAGATCTCAAATGTGATCATATTAAAATGGACAGATGCTGATAACTCACCAGTTGAAGCTTGGGGCTGGTACAAACCCAACCCAGGTACAGGCAAACAGTGAATAGAGATTTTTTTTAATTGTGCTCATGATCAAGTACTGTAAATGCATGTTAAACCCAGGAGGAATTTCAATGTTTTTGCTTGGAGAGTCATATTCACAAAAAAAGGTGCTTCAAAAGGTTCTTTGATGTCATAGAATAACTTTTTTTGTTCCATAAAGAATCTTTAACATCCAATGAACCTTTCGGCTAAAAGGCTTTATTTTTAAGAGTGTTGGATCCACAATGCACCAGTCATGCTTTACAGGAAGATGTAGTAAATGTTTTGATGCGCTATGAGTCAATCCAGAATCACATTAAAAAAGGCAAAATGTATTATTAAATGTAATAATATTTGTTATTTATTTTACAATTTTAAGTTTACTATTTGGATTTGGGATTTTATTTGTGTTCTTTCATTTATAGACTCCAACCCCCATGGACCATGCAGATGACAATTGGGTGGATTTGGAGAATGGAAGGGTGTTTTATCACTTTACTATCTTTTCACTGCACTATCAGTAATATGATGTTGTGTGTGTGTTTGCATGTGTGTAACTGTCGTGCTTATTTTAAATGCAAATCAGTCCTTTGCATATCAGAAAATGTGCTTCTTAATGACTTCAAGAGTACGCTGTCCTATCATTATATAAACATTATTTGAAATATTGCATATTTAAACTCTGAAATGTTTTATAGATAAAAAGATTGACATTTCAAAATGTTTATTGTTGCAAAGTTTTGTTAAACTCATTTTGGTGGGCAGTTTGTTTTTCTGATTGCCATAGACTTCACTTAGCAGTTTACAAACAGGTGTAGGTGCTTTGAAACGGGCACGTTATCTGAATAGTTATTGAATAGACCTGGTGTCCTGGTTGACGTTTTCTTCAGAGCACCATGGAAACTACTAATCCTTCTAAGGGCAAATGTGAACAGGTCCAGACAGTGCAGGTGACATCTGATCAGATAATGTCCTTTATACACATAAACCGAGCTGTTCTGCAGACACATACAGATATTTCCATCTAATCTACTGCCAAAGGCAAAGAACAACCATCATTTGCATTTGCAACAGCAACCCTTTTAACTGCCACATAGCCAATGTGGCAGGGTAGCTGTTTGACAAGCTTAATGGACTAATGGAACAATAGTTCTTGACATATTCATTCAAAAATTGCATTTTGCCTCTTTTAATTATTGTTGTATCAGATCCTATTCAGAAATATACTCAATTACTTAAGAAAATATGAATATTTTTCTAAGAATATGTATTTTTCTAACAATAGAGTTTCATGCTAAATTAAAACTTTTGTCTCTAAAAACTGATCAGACTTCATATAAATGTAATATGTATTCTGATCTTTCAAAGGTGCCTCCATATAAGAAGTTCCATTCTAAATTGCATTATAAAAGAATAAACAAGAATCAACAATCTATTATAAACACAATTATACTGTAATATAACATTCACAAAGAAACAAAAGTCTGCACAATGCTGGTTTTAATTCATAGACTAATGTTCAACCTTTACAGTAGGCTATTTCAAGGGTAAAAGGTTCAATTATTTATTACAGAGAATAAACACATTTGTTTTCCATTTGCTTCAAATATGTCAAAATGGTTTACAACATAATTATAAACTCTGAAATGAAACTGCAGTCTTGTTGCTCTCGTGTCTCAGGTTTTGCCGAAGCGTGTCTGCATCTGCGTAACGCGAGCCGAACGAACAAAACCTTTTCATCTTCAGGTATTGTGCGTGTGGCTCAACGTGAGACAAGTACAGAAAACACACAATGGATTCATCGTTGATTCCTCTTACTTTTCTGATGGTGACTCGTCCTTTTTCCTTGAATACACTAAACCAATTAAAAGAACAAATCATATAAACCGTTTTATAGAACATTTTAAAGTAGCCTATTCAAAACGTGATGAGCACCACTTTTAGCATAACCTAAGTATTATTAACTAACATAATTGATCACTGCATTTCGTATCAGTACATAGAATAATTACGCAATTGAAATCATTAGGCTATAGCCTAAAACCTCGTAAACTGAGCAGTCAACAGAAAAAGCTTACCTCTCTCATCAGGCTCGTAAGATGCTGTACAATATAGTTAATGCAGCGACCTGAGGCCTTGCTGGACTTTATAGCGAGGCGCACACAGATAAACGCATTGATCTGTGTTCTGTCTTTAGCGCGTGAAACTCTGCTGTGGACACCTGTCATAGGGCGCTTTCCTCTCATCCAATATTGACACTGGGAGTCAAATGGGAGGGCCAGAGATTACTTCTCACTATTATGTCAATCATGTAGCTCTGTGCAAACCCAGTTAAAATGCATTGAGACATCTGGAGCGGATGGATGGGCACATGAGGTCAGGACAGGGGGACATGTAAAAATGACACTGGGAGTCAATTAGAGAAATACAGTTTTCCAAGATAACGTATTTACTTAAAAGTTATTGTGAGTTACGAAGGTTACGCTATAGCAATTGAATATATTTATTTGAGTGCGTGGGCAGTTTTAAAAAAAAACAAGATTTAATGCTTTAAATTCAGATTTTTAGTTTAAATGCCAGTTAATGATCGCTAACATAGAATTTGTAAAGCTCACCCTAAAATAAAGATGTTGTCATCACTAAGCCTACTCAACCATATGCTATTGCCTTTTTTTCATATGGTTTTATTGCATGGAACACACAAAGCAAAATGACCGACAACATCAGTCTGCTATACATTTTTCTTTTTTGCAAAATAAAAACTCGACAACACTCCCAAAAATGTCGTGCAAATATTTAACTAGGCTACATGACGAAAACATTTCTATTTGAGTGATCATCAATCCCTAAAGATCACTGTTGATGATATGCATGAACGTTGGAAAGGCCATTAGGAATACGCAAAAACCAACACACAAAGCAGCCGGTGTGCATCTGCCCCCTGCTGGTCGTCTTAGATTTTTTTGCATTTGGCTGACGCTTTCATCCAAAGCGACTTACATCGCAATTAAATTACACATTTTGATTCGGAGTATGCGCAATCCCTGAGATCGAACCCATGACTCTGGCGTTGCTAGCACTATGCTCTAACAAACTGGAAGCTAGGAAGTACACAGTAAAAGAGGGGGGTCTACATCTTTGAAAGTAAATTTCCATTTAAACAGTCTTGGATACAAGACACTCACTTTGTACATGCTGTATAATTTACATTCATGTATTCTAAATGGAGCTAGTATAACATTTTAATATAAAAAAATTATAAGAATAAGAAAATCTTCCAAAACAAAAATCAAGGACTTGGTTTGGCCAACAAATACAGTAAAACGTATTTAATGGTATTAAAGAAACTCTCGGCCTGAAAACCGGTTATCTACCCTCATAACACTGATGAATTGACAATGCAATTTCATTTTAATATTGTATAACACAAATCATGCTAACACTATTCAAACAGGTTTGTTGTTTAAAACAAAAACACATCTAGACTAAAATAAGCATTTGTATACATGGATTCTTAACTAAAAAATAAGATGAGATCACCACTGTGAGATAACACTGCTTTGATCTCTGACCTTTATTTAATACAGAAAAATAATACTCTAAATATCTTCTGTCCAGTATTGAAAGATTTAAAATACAATATTATCAAAATCATATGAAATCTACCATTTAATTGTTTAACATGTATTTTTTTGGTAAACCAAACATGGGGGAAGTATCAAAAGTAACAATTGTATCATACTGTTACTGATACAGAATAAAATTGAAGGGAATGATCAAGCTATACACCTAACAGGCCAGACATGACACCGTAATTCAGGAGAGCTTCATCAGCTGGCCTTCGAGTCTTTTCAGATATGCTTCCCAGCCTGCCTTTCTGTATTCTTCAGCAGCTTTGAGACGATCTGGGCTTGCAAGAATACCTCGTCCCACAATTATGATGTCAGATCCTTTACAGCAAATCACATCTTCTGGACGTGTATACTGCTGTCCAAGTCCATCCCCTGAAAAGAAAAACAAACAACAACAAAAATATGTGATATAAGAATATGCACAGGTAAGGTTCACGTATAAAGAAAATACTCAATGTTCTGGTGGACAGTAGAATAACTCTTTTGTATCGACTCTCATTTTTCCATTAAGACAATTCCAACACTATGTAAATAACAGAATGTACCTCCTGTTTGCATTTGCACTCCTGGCGTCATGTGTACAAAACCAGGCTTTTTAGTGATATTTGATCCACTTATGAACCCGAACACAAAGTCCGAGTAGTCCTCAGCCATCTTCACCTAAAAAGCATTTCAAACAACTTAAATAAGTGGCTTAATCAAACTTCAAGCAAGACGTTTCTAAAGAACTGAACTATAAATAATACATTACTACAATGCACACTTTAATACAAAAAAACTGTTCAAAAAAGAAATTCCAGTATTGAATATTAACATTTTAAAAACACTAATACTGTATTACTGGAAGTGAGACTTTTTTTCATTTACTGTCTAAATCCAATTCTTTAAAGAAAAATGTGTACCACTGCTTGAGTGTAATCTCCTGATGCTAGGGAACCTTGTGAGCTCATCTGAGCAATGAGCAAACAGCCGTGACCAAGAGGCTTGCCAACTGCACAGAGACCCTGCAGAACACCCGGACCTGGCAAAGCATGGGCGTTGATGATGTGAGCCCATGATGAGATCTGGTAAAGACCACCTTTAAACCACACACAAAACTATTAAATTAACATTACGTGCAAACATTACATCTGTAACACATACGGTATAAAATATCATTAAAATTGTCACTTCAAACCTTCATATTGATGCTTAACCGTGTTCCCAATGTCTGCAAACTTGCGATCCTCAAAAATCAGGAAGTTGTGCTTTATAGCCAACTCTTTAAGTTTGCTGACGACATCTGAAGTAAAATCCTCCAAGATGTCTACATGAGTCTTCAACACACAAATCAGTGGACCCAACATCCCTGCAATCTCCAGCAGCTCTATAGAGCTAGTCACATCTGCAGACACACACAGATTGGTCTTCTTTTCCTCCATGATCTTCAACAGCTGAGAAGCGAGTGGATGAGTGTCGGGCAGGCCAGCACGAGCCTCATAGCTGAGCATCTTGGGGCTCTTGATTGCAGCCGAGGAGCCATTGTCCTTGTAAGTGTTATTTTCTTTAACAAACCTCTGCACATCCTGAGAAGTGGCCAGGTCAATTCGTCCAGCTTTTACCAATACTTCCAAGAGTTTGGAGACAGAAATGACTGAATGTAGAGTGATGCCTTTATCAGCTAGCATGGAACTACCCCCCTGTTCTCGGTCCATTAAGACGACTGCATCAGTGATCTTCAGGCCTTCTTTTTCAAGCACCTCAGCGGTTTCTAGAACACTGCTTCCACTGGTCACAACATCCTCCACTATTAAACATTTCTGCCCAGGGTAGATGCGTCCCTCGATAATACGTTTTGTTCCTAGGAAATATAAAATATTTTGTTTAAGTGTTGCAAAGTGCAAGTCACACCAGAAATTGACCACCGAATTGGACCATGTCAATATGAATCACTGACCGATAAAGTGGCTAAACTTAATCAATTCCAGTTTAGGCGAATTTACTCCATTTACCTATTAACAACTTCCTGGTCTTATTGTTCCAGTTATTCCAAAAACTAACATGACCAATCCCCATTTATCTGTATGCAAGGTAAAGCCTTCTCTTTAACCCACTTTTCATGATGGAAAGTTAATCAACGAGTAGTTGTCCATTAGGAATTGATTTATCATTGATTATCTTGTTTTACTCAGAAAGACTTTTGACTATTGACAAAAAAATGTCTGTAAACATAATTTCACAGGGTACATTTGACAAACAGGCATTCATAAAATGTAGACCTAAAACCATTCATATTTATATTACAAATATGTATATACCGTAGTCTTTGGCCTCCTTTCGCCGGATAAGCATGGGATATTCTTTAGTGGAGCAGACGATGGTGGCCAAAGGAAGAGCTGTGTATGGAACACCACACACACAATCAAACTTTACTCCTGCGTCCTCTGCACGCTTGTGAAGAAGGTGTGCCACCTGTTTATTAAAAACATTATGGTTTACACATATTTGATAAATAAACTCGTTTTGTGGTTTTCCGAACTTCGGTATAACAGAACTTAAACTGGAATGTCAGCATTTGCACAAACCGAGCACGTGTTTACCTGGTTCATCAACGCAGGGTCGGACACTACTACTCTAAGATCAAAGTATACTGGCGAAATTAGTCCACTTTTCAGTTTAAATGTTCCAAATTTTACGGCGTCGATGTTTTGCAGTTTCAAGATTAAACTTTCAATGCTGGCGTCGTCCATTTTGAAGTGAAAGTTTGCTTTCCGCACGTGTTGCCTACAATTCTTCTTCTTCTTCTTCTTCTAGTGTTTTTATGGCGGTTTGGCATTACCACCACCTACTGATCTGGAGTGATATAGTACTTTGAAAAAAATATATAATTAATTTTTAAGTAGGAATATATACTGCTGCTGCTGTTCTTCCAGACTCTGGTTCCTTAGACCCATCTGTAAATACCTGTAATACAGAATAATATTCCTTTGTTATATACTGTTGAACCACTAATATAGCTGACAAAATAAAAGTCTTTTTAAGCGTCATTAGTTATTTAGAGGTACAATAAAAACGTTATAAACATGACAGAAAAGTCAAACATTATTTGGTTGAAGGCTGAAAGAATTTACATAAATGTAAAAATAAATGTCTATAACAAGGTGCCTTTTTATCAGCGCTAGTGTATTCATAACTTTCGAAATGTTACGACTTTGCCATTTTGTTATCAACATCAATAATGATTAACATGAAAATAAAACAATTCATGTTAAGGAAATGCGAAATGCGAATTACTAGAGTATTTGAGTTTCTATGTTGATTTAAAACTATTCTATGATTCTCTCTTCTTCGTTTAACAGGAAAGCTATGAAAACTACAATACTAATGCAAAATAATGTTTTCATTATAAGGATTACAGCCTGTTGATTCATGAAGGTGACACTTTTTTTATTTAATTTTTATTATATATTGTGATGGATTTTTGTTTAATATTATTTATTTTGCTATATTGTTTTCTTTTTGTATGTTATGTATCCCCTGTATATCTTCAATAAAAAAAACACCAACACACTTTTATTTTGATGAGATTGCCACACATCGGTTTCACGTGGTGTCCTTGAAGCTCACAAGCAGCACTTTTTACGTCTGCTTCAGATTTTGTTATTTTGGGCATAAGGACCCCGTTATAACGTGTCTTTCTTATAGCTGCCTGTAAAAGTCTGTAATCTATGCAATAATCAGTGTGACATTGCTGGCCAAAGGTAGTGCATTGTTATGACCACACTGTTATAAAATGATCTGTTATCAGCCAATTGAAGCGCTTGTCATGTGCTGAGCTCACTGTCTTCTCCAACGTTTCTTCTTTATTGAGGCAGCACACGGTAAGGATCATGAAAAGAAGACTTCTGTTGGTATCAAACTCCACACTGTATGGTGGAGGATATCTGGAACACTGTCAGCAGCAGATCCGAGACTTTTTTGGAAAGTAAGTTATCATTATTACTGATAATAACAATAATACTAATAGAGTAATAATAGTAACAGTAACTTTTTGGATTTGTGTATGTATAGTGACATCTGGAAAAGTACAAACTGCTCATTAGTTCTCAATTGTTTAATCTGCAGTGAACCCAATGTGACTTTATTTATTCACCAGGGAGGTAAAGAGGATTCTGTTTGTCCCGTATGCACTCCATGATCGAGATGCCTATACCAAGACAGCCAGAAACAAGTTCAAAACATTGGGTTTGTTTTTTGGTTCATTGTAAGACTTGTGTTAGGTGCTGTTACTGCACGCTTTGCCTTATCCCTGCTCTGCTTTTCTGAATGATTTCCAGGCTATGAAGTGGAAAGCGTCCACGAGACAACAGACCCCGTGGAGGCTGTCAGAAAAGCTGAAGGGATATTCATTGGTATGGAAGGATTTCCCTTTGCTGATAATTTAAACCACACTGAACACTTTATTATACAGTGAGATCAAAATAAGAGCATAAAAAGACTTACTGTACACATCCATAGGTTACAGTGCAGTACAGTATACTTGACAGACAAATGAAAAAAATAAAATAATTATTATTTCTCTCAACAGGTAGTGGTCTAGCTTTTGTTGAAACCAGTAACTTTGTATTGGCACCTAATGTATTATGGCTCCTGTTTGACATATCGCTTATTGCTCCTAAACTCTTTGTAAGTCGCTTTGGATAAAAGCGTCTGCTAAATGACTAAATGTTCATGTAAATGTACAGTAATTGGCTGATGCCTATTTTTGTGTCAAGGTGGAGGTAACACATTTCGCCTGCTGAAAGCTCTCTATGACAACAAGCTTGTAACTGAGATTAAAAAGAGAGTTTTACAGGTGAGTGAACAAGTGTTTTATCAACATCTAAATAAAAGTGCTATTTATTCATTTATTAACCGTGATGTGTGTGTGTAAATATTTTCTCATAGGATGGAATACCATACATGGGATCTAGTGCAGGTACAAATGTGTCCACCATCAGCATCAACACTACTAATGACATGCCCATCATCTATCCACCCACATTTGGTGCTATTGGTTTAGTGCCCTTCAACATTAATCCTCACTATTTGGATCCTAATGTCAACAGTAAACATATGGGGGTGTGTATAGCATATCTTTCACAAAACAACTTAATGCAATAATCTATAGATATTTAATAGGGCATTATTGTTTATTTTATCTATTGTTTCATGTAGAATTTTTGACATCAGTATGTTTGTCTGATATCCAGATTCAGCTGTATTCATATGTTGATTTTTGAAGGACTGATTTCTGCATTTTACAGGAAACGCGTGAGCAGAGAATTATCCAGTATCACGAGGAACCGGATACACCATGTGTGCTGGTAGGACACACAGTAGAAAGTATCTAGTTTACTTGGGTTTTTTTCTATTGTGGTTACTGTAAACTGTAATGACAGGGTCTCAGGGAAGGATGTATGCTCTTAGTAGAGGATAACAAAGCCACACTGCTGGGGTGCACCAAAGCTCGACTATTCCAGAGGTAATTTTGAGACCCCTGGTCATTCGGAAATACAAACATAGAGATTATTATAATACTGGCAAATTAACATTGTTGTTGATTTTTTTTCTCAGAGGGCAGCAATCCACAGAGTATGAACCTGGCAGTGATCTCAGCTTCCTACTGACTGATGCACAATGAGCTGCTAAATATTATACAATACACACAAACTTCAATTTTTGCAATAAAACAATTTTATTTTACATGTTTGTTTTTTTATCAACCATACAAGTGTTACATTTGCTAAAATATTGTGAGGTCCAGTTTATCATTGTAGATTACAATAGCAGAACCTTTAGACACAGATAAAGTAGGTAGTAAAATCCTTTACAAATAAACCAAATGGACAATTTTAGGGTAATGTCAACCTTAAGATAGAAAATCAACTTTTACTCATGGTTTCCACCAAACGTGAAGTGTTTTTTGTTTTAAAGCATAGTTCTCCATAGTCAGGAAAGTAAATTTTCACATCCATAACGGTACATTTCTCATATATGGGCACATGTAAATGAAAATACAGTAACTATTTTATGTTCTATAAAGAGCCAACCCTTTTCCATTAGTTGGGTATGATTGCTTTTTTTTGCAAACTTTAATTCACAGAAATCTTAAAAAGTATATCGTCTCTCAAAAACGTCCATAATTTTGTCACATCCATAATACAGCAATTTTTCCCTCTTTTTGAGTATAGATTGTTATTTTTTTTATGTCTGGAGTCATCAGGGGTTTAGTAAAATATATAGACTTGGTGATATATATTGGTAATAAATACATTCTCTTGGAATTTATATTTCAAGTTTTGACTGAAAATGTCATATCCATAACACTGGAAATGGCCAAATGTTAAAGCACAAGCCACACTGATGAGACAGAAAATAAACAATATACCAGTATATTTGTTTATTTTAATTATGGAAGCATCAACAACAAAGGTGAACAAACTCAAGGAAAATGTAATAAGATTTAGACTGTGATCTATTTTTAAACAAATGGTTAAAATACATAATTTTGTTCATGTTCTATTGATTTTACAGACTTTTTTTCCAAACAATAGTTTCTCAGAAAAACCTCATTTTTATATCTGTGTAAAAAAGCATACTATGACTGAATTACTACCGTTTACAAATTTTCATTTAGACAACATACTCATGGCAACCCAATGTGGGTAAATTCATTTGGGCAGCAGCATTGCTCTAATACTGCAAAATCAGAAATCCATATTATATTAATACGATGGGTTTTATATTGCAAAGTGCAGTCAAAATTAAGATCGATAACTATGAACAGCCTTTAACCAGACAACAAATCAGTCGATACAGAAAGAAGAATTCCAATTCTTCAGAATGCCCGTCTTGATTCATCCTTTTTCAAGATTTCCATATTCGTAAAATGTATTTTTTACATAGAATGTGGCAACATCAGATTTTAAATAGGTCTAGGAACATGGCTAAGATTTTGACCAAGAGAAATTTTCAAATAAACATGAACTAAAATATTACAAAGGTGCTCTGTCCATAATAGGTGGTTAAAAACAAACATGCTACAATTTTATTGCTTTATCGTGCAAAGAGGTCTTATACAAATGTAACTGAAAGAAACCCTGCTCTAATGCGCTTACAGTAGACAAACATAAAATATTTTCTCAAAAAATTACAGCTTAAGCCCAAACAATAAATCCAAAACCGCTGCCAACAGGCCCAAATAACAGAAATAAACTTAAAAGTATTTCCCACAGAAAAACCAAAAAAGCCATCTAACAATCTACCACTCTTTTGTATATTGTTCCTCAAAATTAAATCTATTAGAAGTCATTTTTAAAATAATGATTTTCTAAAATCTCTTTCCCATTTGTATTATTTCATGTTCATTAACTTTTATTAATATTTGTAAACACAGATTTGAAGTATATTAATATCTGTACCCGACTGCTGAAATCAAAACCTCATCAAGACTCAGTGCAGTTAAACAACAGAAAAGGAAGGACACAGAGCTTTAGTCACACAACATCACCGCAGGTTATTCAATACTTGTGTGTACCATTCAAATAAAGCAGTGGGCATGATCACTCTTAGCTACCTGAAATTCTGACCTGCTAATGAAGATTAAAGTGTTCTAAGAGATGCATTGCATTCACATCAGCATCAGTACGAGCGGCATTAGTCATTAGTCACGCCATTACAGTTGGCACGCTCCTGGATGTGTGGCATAATTTAGTTGACACTGATGCACTACAAAAAGATCTCAGGCCTCTGTGTTTCTTTCTCCGTTCTCCTGAGGTTGGAGCTGCTCTTTTTCTAAGCTGTCATCCTGGGGCGGCCGGACACGTTTAAAGAAGCCCAGCTGTGGAGAAGAGATATGATTATGAAACTGACGGATAAAGTTGGGAGCAGAAACCTCCAAAAGAAACAAGTGATACAGTTGTTTACCTTATACATGACAAAGATGAGCAATGCCAAGAGCAGCAGTCCAGCCAGTACAGCCAGAGCTACCACCCATCCAGGAACTGGCTGAGTGAGCTCAGAATTCACCCAGATCACCTTCAGAGAGGCCTGGAGAGGACAGACACTTGGTCATGGTTGTCAGATGGACAATCTTAACAATATAACTGACTGACATCATGTTTTACACAGCAATAATTATTGTACTCAACAATAATTCATTATTACTTCAAGATGAAAAACTTACTGATGTTACGCTGGCTGCAAGATCAGATATTAAATTTTTATAAGGCATCTCTACAACGCTGAAGGAGGCGGATGATCGAACAGTGTAGGACTTGTTTTGATTTTCAGCCTGAAAAAAAACTGTTATTGTACTAGCACAAAAACTGGATTAAGAATTTTTCAAATGAAGGACGTTTTTACCTTGAGAAACGTGCTCACGGCTAGTCTGGAGTATATAAATAAAATGGCACTCTGGCCTTTCTCAAGACGCCCAACCCAGCACTTAATCTCCTGACACTCCGCAGTCCCACAATCCTGTGCAGGTACACACAACCAGTTAGGCTCACACATTAATGCACACTGGTGTAAAGGACAAATCTGAACAGATCTATTGACGCATAAACTTAAATTTAGTTTTAATACCAGACACAGTATAAATAAAAATATAACAGAAAGAGAAAAGACCAAGAGACTCATACACAACTATTACAATAGTGCCCATGAAGGCAACACGATTAATTTAACGTCAGGCAATTGTCAACCTCTGAAAATGGTTTTGGTGCAATTTTTTTATATTTCATTTCCTGAGAAACATACATCATGTGTAGCTTTATAGATTCTGAAAGACATTACTAAATGAAAAAAGATGTATAAACAAAACAATAACAATTTACACCAGTTGTCATTTTCTGAGGTTTACTCCCCCTGACTTTAAATTAATCGTGTTGTTTTAATGGGCATCACTGAATGTTTCTACCTATTGTAATACAGTCGTGGCCAAAAGTTTTGAGAATTACATAAATATTCGTTTTCAAAAAGTTTGCTGCTAAACTGCTTTTAGATCTTTGTTTCAGTTGTTTCTGTGATGTACTGAAATATAACTACAAGCACTTCATACGTTTCAAAGGCTTTTATCGACAATTACATGACATTTATGCAAAGAGTCAGTATTTGCAGTGTTGGCCCTTCTTTTTCGGGACCTCTGCAATTCGACTGGGCATGCTCTCAATCAACTTCTGGGCCAAATCCTGACTGATAGCAACCCATTCTTTCATAATAACTTCTTGGAGTTTGTCAGAATTAGTGGGTTTTTGTTTGTCCACCCGCCTCTTGAGAATTGACCACAAGTTCTCAATGGGATTAAGATCTGGGGAGTTTCCAGGCCATGGACCCAAAATTTCAACATTCTGGTCCCCGAGCCACTTAGTTATCACTTTTGCCTTATGGCACGGTGCTCCATCGTGCTGGAAAATGCATTGTTCTTCACCAAACTGTTGTTGGATTGTTGGAAGAAGTTGCTGTTGGAGGGTGTTTTGGTACCATTCTTTATTCATGGCTGTGTTTTGGGCAGCAGAATTGTGTGAGCCCACTCCCTTGGATGAGAAGCAACCCCACACATGAATGGTGTTAGGATGCTTTACTGTCGGCATGACACAGGACTGATGGTAGCGCTCACCTTTTCTTCCGGACAAGCCTTTTTCCAGATGCCCCAAACAATCGGAAAGGGGCTTCATCGGAGAATATGACTTTGCCCAGTCCTCAGCAGTCCATTCACAATACTTTCTGCAGAAGATCAATCTTCCCTTGATGTTTTTTTTGGAGAGAAGTGGCTTCTTTGCTGCCCTTCTTGACACCAGGCCATCTTCCACAAGTCTTCGCCTCACTGTGCGTGCAGATGCGCTCACACCTGCCTGCTGCCATTCCTGAGCAAGCTGCACTGGTGGCACTGGATCCCGCACTGAATCTCTTTAGGAGACGATCCTGGCGCTTGCTGGACTTTCTTGGACGCCCTGAAGCCTTCTTTACAAGAATTTAACCTCTTTCCTTGAAGTTCTTGATGAACCTATAAATTGTTGATTTAGGTGCAATCTTACTAGCCACAATATCCTTGCCTGTGAAGCCATTTTTATGCAACACAATGATGGCTGCACGCGTTTCTTTGCAGGTCACCATGGTTAACAATGGAAGAACAATGATTTCAAGCATCACCCTCCCCTTTTAACATGTCAAGTCTGCCATTCTAACCCAATCAGCCTGACATAATGATCTCCAGCCTTGTGCTTGTCAACATTCTCACCTGAGTTAACAAGATGATTACTGAAATGATCTCAGCAGGTCCTTTAATGACAGCAATGAAATGCAGTGGAAAGCTTTTTTGGGGATTAAGTTAATTTTCATGGCAAAGAAGGACTATGCAATTCATCTGATCACTCTTCATAACATTCTGGAGTATATGCAAATTGCTATTATAAAAACTTAAGCAGCAACTTTTCCAATTTCCAATATTTATGTAATTCTCAAAACTTTTGGCCACGATTGTAGTTGTGTATGACTCTCTTGATTGTCCACAATGTGACAAGATGAATCTCAACATCATACAGTTACTGCTGCACATGAGTCAAATATCCAGAAATGCTGAAAAAGCAAAGATTCTGGATGTGTTTTAGAAATTCTGTTAGTATTCTTTGGTGTGAACGTTATGTAAACATCTTTTTCTTGAAATAACTTGCAGGACTAAATAAAAAAGAAACCTTCATTTTCAAATTCCTCTTACTTTCCCCAAATTTTCAGCCTTTTCCAGATTCTGCGAGGGGTGTGTAATCTTTGCTGTACAGCAATTCTAACAGCAATTTGTCAGAAAGTGATTTCAAATCGTTGGTTGCTTTCAATTGTTGCCTTGCAACTTTTAGAAGGTGTGACTATACCAGAATCTCCAAGTTCTCCTCTCCTTGTTTGTCCTCCAGGTCTCGGCGTTGTCTTCCCTCTGCCCTGTCTCCACTGGTCGAAGTCTCATTTTTATCAGCTAACCTGGGATTCTAGGTAAATGCATACATAAAAAGCATACTTTCAGTGAAATCCTTATATGAGTGGGAATGCTTTACAATTTTCGAACTATTTTCTAGCTTGAATATAAATTTGTGAACAAGCAAAAACAAAACGACTAACTATCGTGCTAACCAGCAACAACTAATTTGTCTGTCTGAATTGATAACCAAAAACCTGTGTGATCGGGCAAAATTCAGGAAAACCAGAAGTAAAATTGCTGGGCTTTTTTCAAAAAATTCTGAGGATGGTTATTTTTATTATGGCAAATAATAGGTTAGAACTATTGTTTTAGCGCTGTGGATGATTAACAGGACAGTTGGTTGTCCGCCACCTGTAATTGCTTGTTTATGACACATCTGTTACAATAAATAATATTGTAGGATACATACAGTTACGTTAAGAGGGTTGATCTCCCTGTTTGAACTGCAATTCATGTTTCCATCCACTTCTAATTTGGTGATGTAGAGCAGAGATCCATTGTTAAATCTGTAGGGCCACTTCACATCCAAAATGGCCTTACTGAATGTACTGGGCCCTCTGTTCCTCAGCTAGGAAAAATAACATTTAAACTTCTGGTAAGAACTGTAGAAGTTTGATAGGGAAGATAATGTCTTTAATTAATTATGTGTTTAATGACTATGTTTTCTACCTCATAAATGTGCTGAACAAGAGGTCCAATGTCATCCTCTAGAGCAGGTTTTCTCTTTCGGCTGCCAGTTAGCGATGGGCAAGAAGACCTGCTCTGGTGCTGACACACTACAGACGGACAGAAAATATAAATAAACCACGAAGATTGTGAAGCGCTCTCAAATGTAAAGGGGACATATTATTAATATTAAATGTAAAAATTAATTGCACAATTGAATTATTAATCAATTCTTGTTATTAAAAGAAAAATAGGTTCTATACACCATTTCCAGCTGGTTTAAAAAGTATCATAACTAAAAACGAGTTCATATAATATGTGTGATATGACTTTAATTGAAAGTAAGATGTCAAAACACATACCCTCGTAGTTCTACTCTGGCCAGCACAGCAAGCTCTGTCACCACGGACAACAGATTACTGGTATTATTGAACTGATTTGAACTGTAAACAAAAGGAAATGTTTAACCTTCACAACTGACCAGAAGATGGCACCGTTGCAATAAAAACCTGAAGGCATTGCTCAAAAGTCCATGCTTAAAACAGTTGTAACAATTATCTTATATGATGTAGAAGCATTAGGCCTATACATCATTAAGGTTAAGATGGGCATAGAAATGAGGGTTTGAAGGAATACGTGTAAAAGGCAATGCAAAGCATGGAGTTGTCAATTAGAAAAACCCTGGCAGTGCATTTAGCAACCATCACAGCTAAATGCACTTCAGGATAAGACATAGAAGGCATAAGATGTCAAAAGAGTGAATATGGAGAACACTAAGGCTATTCTGTGTAAAACAGGGGAAGGTAACAGATTTTTTTAGCCCGTTACCGTGCATCGTGAGATATGGTGACCTGCTGTAGGACTACAAGGTTACTCTGTACATTATAAACATATCATTTTATAATATTATGTTCTTATGTACATTTTATAGCCTATAATGCATGTATGTATAACACAAAGCTCATTTATGTGCATGTTTCTTAAATGGACAACGTTTAGATTGTTGTGATTGCTGTTCTATTATTTGGGTAAAAGTGAATACGCACTCACACACATATATATATATATATATATGTGTGTGTGTGTATTCACTTTATATATATCTTTATATATACACCTACATGTTGGCTATAAAACAATTACCATGGCAATCACAATAATTCCAAACGCAATCAGTACACGAATTAAATGATCCTGCTTTGTACAGTTCAATCTGCGTCTTCAGCCACTCACGTCACGTCAGCACTCTTAACAGACTTTCCGAAAAGCCCGCTCACAGTAACGTGCACGAGAACACATCGCGTTATTGCCCAAGATTAAAAAGCTGCGCACGAGCACAAAGCGCATCCTCGCCCGAATTTACGCTCTTTGCGTAGAGAATTGTCGACAGTGACAACAGCGCCTACAAAAATACAAAATATCACTAAATATCATGGGTAACAGAAGATTTGTAACACCGGCACTGCATCTACTATATGCATATAATACACACCATGGTGTGTGTTTGCGGTTTCATAAAAAGTAGATATTGGCGGATTAAAACACAGCTGACATCAGTTACATGCTTTAATGGTAAAACTGTTACATTTCGCGTGAATCTATAAGCATTTTGGCCATAAGCACCGTAACTTATGTCACGTTAACTCCATGTAAGCATCGCATCATAAATAGACTCGGCGCCAAAATGACCGCAGCACTGCTGCTTCCACGTGCAGTATGAATGTTCTAACCTGTTCTAACAATAAGTTTCATTTTCTATGATTTGTGTTAGAGAATAAGCAGGCGGTGATAACGCGCTGGGTACATGTGTAGTGAACAACAGGCTCTCCTATCCTCTCTTCTCCATTGCTCATCTGACATACCTCTGAACATGACGTAAAATGAACTAGCCAATCAGAGAGCTTGTAACATGTCTCTCTCTCTCTCCGTAGCTAATTTGCATTGTTTTACCTCGTTTTAGCAATGCAAGGGCCCAGAGTGTCAGGGAAATGGTAAATAGAGAGGCTAAAAGGAAAAGCTAAATGACTAAGCTAATCGAATAGCAAATCGGAAAAGTAAATGCAGAGGGGAAATGGAAATGCAAATGCTAAAAGAAATAGTCTTTTAAATGACGGATTAAAACTTTTATTTGTAGTTTAATTTGTAAATCCAATTATTTATTCCTCTTTTTAAATCGCATTTTGAAATAGATTTTGAAATTCGACTATTTATAAAGGAATTCATTAATGCGCTTTAAAATGATGTATTTATTTCGTGTTTTATGTTGATTTTTAAAAGTCCCTTTTTAATTTGAAGTATTTATTGATGGATTAATATTTCATTTATGAATTATTTTTACAATCACGCTTTTTATTGCCCATTAAAACAATATATAATAAATTACTTTATCATTTCGCCTATTTATATTTGAATTAAAAAATGAAATTAAAAATAAATGGATTAATGCCTATTTTGATTGAAAAATTAGTTATTCAACAATGAAACGCGTTATTACTTTACACATGACTCTCCTGGTCCTCCATAGTCAACAGGGACCTGTGGATTTAAAGCCAATGCTGTCTGATTTAAATAGGAAGACTGGAAACAGATCGATCTATTAAGAACATCTTGGCTTTTTCCTATTATGCACAAAGGAATGTACTCCTTTTCATCCAAAAATTTCTTAAATTAGCTTTCTGACGCAAATCTGGATTTAAATTGTGTAATAGTAAGCAGTGTTAAAGAACTTAATACCTTTGTATCTGCAAATCAAACTTGACCTGGGTGTCCTGTTCAGACAGCTGATGCACACTGAAGCGCAATCCTGCGATTATCTGTGAAATATCACAATTTTACAGAAAAAATACAAAATACACCGTTACTGTTATAGACAAAACACAGTGTGCAATATTCAAATATATTCAGTGCAAATATTTAGCGGAGAAAGAAGATGGCCACCTTGGTGCCTCCTTTCATTGGGTTGCCAAGATCACACACCACCAGCCTGGTCTGATTCTTTTTCTTGAAGGCACAAGACAGCCTGGACAATGTCTGAAATATATCAATAAAAAAATATTGACAAGAAAAATGACTTCAATGACCTATCTCTGTAAAAATACACTACAAGAATGTTCCCTGGTTCAACATCAGTGGTATGCAGTTGGTGACCACAAAATACCTCCAAGCCCTTTAAGGGCTAAACAAACAATTTCTACTTGTACAAACTGAATGAGTAGTCAAAATTATGTTTAGTGGTACATAACAGCATTCAACAGATTGTAAAACAGCTACATTTATATTGAATTGGAACATTAACACCAATATTAATAAAGCATCCCCACAGAAGGTCACAGAAGTGTCAATGGTGAACTTTATTAGATAGGAACTAATGCTCACCTCACTGTTCCGCACCACTCCAATAAAATCTGCCTGAGATGGTAAAGTGACGATAAGGTCAGCCTCATATGCCCCTTCCCCTCCGTTCTCAGCTGTGACCTCCAGGGTCAGGGGGTTATCATCACCTATGTAGATCAGTTTCGGGTCACTGGAGAACAAAACGGCATCACACACACACGTTAAACTATTCTTCCACACCACAAGATAATACAGTGGAATTTAGGGCACTGATGGACCTATGACTCACCTCACAACAGTCAGTTTCATGTCTGGCTTGCAAATATTGTCTTTACCACAGTCCAGGAGTATGTGGGCCTGGAAAATCACAGAGCGTTAGAAAGTAGTCAGATTGTAATTCCGTGAAATACCATGACTCTCCCTTGACCTATGCAACTGTTTGTGATTACTGGGTGATTATTAGGTTTTTAAAAAGCATTCACATTCAAACAGTTCCTAATAACTCACTTTGTTAATCAGAAAAATTTATTCACTATAGACCACTTCAGAAGACACTGGTCGAATGCTGCTCCAGAACTTCCTGTTTCAGGTTTTAACACTCATAAATGTTTGAACAAATATAACCATCAGAACATTTATAACCAAACCACAATGCTACACAAATATCTTTAAGATTTAATAATATATGCAAGTTTAAAAAAATAAAATAAAAAGTGCTTCTGAACAAGTGTTTATATCTTGTGAAGTGGTCTATAAATGTGATCATTTACTAAAATATTGTAGTTTACAAGACTCTTTTAGACCTGTAGAAAATACTATTTTGAAATTTCCTGATTGCCTGGTTTCCTTTGACCTGGTAACTCTAAGGGGTGGTTTCTCAGACAGTCCCGTCCCAGACTACAAGCATAGACATAAGAAATACAAGACCGCGCATTGGCTGCTTTAGTCAGCTGCAGCGATATGTCAATGGCGCCGTCATATTGGTTGTGGCAAGAGTAGCATGTTAACAGATGCAACTAAACGGGGGAGCTGAACAACGTTTACATTTCTTAACACATGTCAATGGTTTAGGATATACGTGCAGCACAAATACATTGTGTCTCTAGATACTTAAAATCTCAACATTTAGACTTTTAGAAAATTAACCGTCGATAACTGGAGCCGAAACATACCTATACTCCACGTAAGTTGTAAAGTATTGAAATCGGTTGAGAAATTGTGTTTTATCCATAAAAACCGCAGCACCACTATTCACTTGCATGTGTTTGTAGTTGAAGGATTGCCACCCCTAATATGGTGGCGCCATTGACGTACGATCCAGCAGCCATCGAGTGGTCTAGCTATTTCTTATGTCTATGCTACAAAGAACATCAGTAATGTTTTTTCTAAGACAAGTTTATTAAAGATATTTAAAGGCCTACTCCTAGCTTAATATAAGCCCTGTCTGGGGAACCACCCCTGATAGTTTAAAATAAATCAAACAGCAAAACATAGCGCAAACATGATTTAAGCCACATCTCAACGACTTTAATCAAATAAAAAATGAAAGAATGTTTCCTGTGAATAAGAAGTGTTATTCTTGTAGCTATGGCTATGCGCCATGTCATAACTGGTATAACATGGCGCTAACAAATGTTTTCGGCACAAGGTCGGAACAATCCCAGGGAAAATGCATGATGATAAAATGTATATCTTACATCTTTCATTATCTTTAATAATTAATGGTTCTTATATTAAGTTCTAGTCTGAAGGATATGAAGTATGTAAAGTCACATGTGTCTGCATGTATATTTTGAGTTAATCATCACTGAATAAGCGTCTGTATTTTCTACTAGTTAAACTGATAAGACGTTAATTTCCTTGTTTCATATGTACTGTAAAGGGAGCAGTGTTGGGTAAGTTACTCTGAAAAAGTAATTAATTACTATTTACTAATTACACATTACATATTCAATAGGGTAATTAGATAACTGTACAAAGTACTCTCTCCAAAAATTATTTAATTACTTTTTGATAATTACTTTCTATATCCTACCTTAACCTTTATTAGAAGTTATTCAAGGATAGGCATAAAACGGCTCTTTTAATTCATTTAAATAAATAATATTAAACTAAACTGCATAACGTATTCCTTTTAACTGACCAAAGTATTACAAATGTGAGAAGTATACATTAAAGCATATGTTTTAAAGTTAGACTTTTGATGTCCACTATTGTATTACACAGTATTTAGCTCAATTACATCAGAAGTAATTGTAATTAAATTACAGAAAAAATAAGAGCAATCCCACACTTGACTTTTTCAAGAGAAAAGTAATTAAATTACAGTAACTAAGTACATAGTAACTAGTTCCACCCAACACTGAAAGGGAGTGTTTTGAGATTGTGTACTTTGGGATATCTCTGACAGCATAGAAAGCTGCAAGATTTCTTCCCTGCGAACTTGCGCAATAAACAAAGCTTTGCATTACCACACTGTGTGGAAAGATGACAAAGAAAGACAAAAGTTAATCATGACAAGACGCAGATTTTTCTAACAAAACCCTTGTACCTGCTTCGTGATATTTGTAGGAGTGGACTGGTCAAGGATGGGCAACAGGCCGGTCTTATCTGCTGCTGTTTTGTAATCCAAGCTGTACTCCATAAAGACGGCGATGGGTGTGATCTTATCCCTAAATTCTGAGTCATCCTGTAAAAGTGAGAGAGAGAGCCAAAAGAGGAGAGAGAGAGAAACAGGGCCTCTATGTCAAATGAGCTCAAGACTGGGGAATTTCAGTGCAGCTTACACACTCTACAATATGGTCTTTTATGTCCAGTAAAAGACAGCTTTGGCTTTTTCCAGGTCAAATCCTTCTTTAGCTCTGTATCTCATTGTTCTTTTTTGAAAACAAAACAAAAACCAGCATGTTCCGGTGCCAAACATCTGGGCTATGAGCCAACACGGCTCAAAAACACAGTACTAAAGCATGTTTTATGACAAAGGAATCAGCACTTCTTTAGCTAGCCAAGTACAGCGAAACAACACGAAACTTGAATAGAGCTACATGATTTCACAAAGCAACACTGCCATAAAAAGCAGAGGTTAACGCATACATCCTTTAATGAACTACAACTTGCACACAAAGGTGAACAAATTAATGTATAAATTGATGCTCTCACTATTAAATAGGCCTGAAGCTCTTCACAGGCCGGTCCCGCGTTGTTGGAGACAGTCATGTTCTTTGAATAAGAAGACATCTTGTTGTGGAGGAACAGCACACGTTTGATAGCTCCCTTGTGTTTCAGGCGGTCCAGGGTCAGATCAACCTGAAAGCCTGTGAAGAAAAGGTTCTTCCAGGTCAATAACCTTAGTTCTCCAATTGAAGTTGTAATAGAATTAGAGATAAGCACAAATAGATATGTTTTTTTAGTGTGAAGAGAGACAATATCCATCAAATTATGCTTTTGTTTACAGAGCATTAAGTACACTTCTATAAGTTCAGTTTGCCTTTTCTAGGGTTAAGTGTCTTCCTCACACTTTTGGGGTTTGAACCTAAAATGTTTTAGTTAATACCACAGATCTTTTATTTAAGATACTTACTCACGTTTGTGTAAATACCACTAAGTTACTCTACTGAACCAAAAAGGGCTTCATTGGAACCAAGTGGCAAAAATACACAAACAGTACACATGCACAACTGATGAACCCGCCAGCAAACAGTAGCTTATGTATGATAGTAAAGAAACTTTATTTCACGTCCTAACAAGGTGTTTACATAGAAGACTTAAAGATACAGCAGCAAATATATATATGTATTCTAAGGGTCTAGAAAAAGGTGGAAGAAAACTGAAAAAGAAAAAATGCCAAGAAAAAACGAATTATTACCAATTTGGATTAAATCAAATTGATTAAAGTAATTCACCTTATGACTTTCTTTCTTCCGCAGAACACAAAAGAAGATATTTTGAAGAATGTTGTCAACAGCCCCTCTTTCACTTGCATTGGTTACAATAAAAGAGAATGGGGGGCTGTGCCTTAGTGTTTTTTAAAATATCTTCTTTAGTGTTCTGCAGAATAAAGAAAGTCATACAGGTTTGAAATGACGAGAGGGCGTGTAAATGATGACCGAATTTTAATTTTGAAGGTGAACTACTCCTTTAACATAATCATGTAACAACTGCTTCCCTTAAAGTCCCTGTGACCGGAAGTTGCGATCGTTTTTACTTCTGTATTTTGACGCATTTCTGAGTAACATGGAATTTTGAATGAGAAAAATTGTGAACGTGGCTTGCTTTTTTCACTGCGATTTGATTGGATGTATAAAAACAGCTGTTGCATTGATGTTACTCACTAGAGGGCAAAAGTGCATTTTCAGATTTTAAATGAAGATTATAATGACCCACATTGATAAGCTATTTACATTAAACGCTGCAATATTTCATGACAAATCAGGAATTGTAATTTTTTATTTCATTGGGACTGTAAATAAATTACAACATCGTTTACACACTCACTGTGCACTTTTCAACTGTGAGTATCTGATCTATTTAAGACAGGCTTTGCACACATCCGTATCGTAACCATTGCAAAACGGTAGCTATTAGCTCAACCAGACCATAGAGGAACTTCTTAGAGAGGAAGCTCAGAGAAAAATAATGAATTGGCATCATGATCTGTGGTCTGTGGGTCTGGTAGCCATTACACCCCAGACTGTGAGATTTCTGTGAAGACTTTGTAAAAGCCGGACGTTGGACTTTTAACGGCCGTGCATCGTACGTCCGGCTCCCAACACTTTGAGGGACGACACATTGAGCTCTTATTTCCCCCTACAGCGGTACTCATAACACACACCGCAACAGCAGGGCTCCATTTACAACCTCATGTGCTCTTTAAACTTACAATAACATCTTATGGCCCAAATATAACACATCTGCATATATGTATAGAAGCGAGTACTTACGAAGAGAGGATGGGGCTCCCTTGCCACTTGCCTTCAAACAGTACTTTACAGTGAAGCTAAGAATAAAAAAAATGGTACTTGTACAGTGAGATAGTAAATGAACAGTATATGGTCAATGCATGAAATTCCATATTACTGACAATAACAAGCATTATAGATGGATGATACAGTTTTGATTTAAAATTAAGCGAACACAAATAATTAAATTATCAATAATTTAAATTGTTTAGTTTGTTCTTATCGTTAATCGTTTTGACCATTAAATCATATTTAAATCATATTTAAAATTCAATACCCCCAAAAAATACTCCTGCCTTCTTTGCTCCGCCCTAAACGCTTGCTTACTCTCTCTCCTCTCATCCCCCCAATTGCTGACTGGCTACGAGAGTGTTATGGTGTTTTGGTGTTTTGTGGATCGGTCTAATCCACTTAGTTTTTCTTCCATTTACACAAACAGAACAGATGAATGAATGAATGAGGCATTTATATAGTGCTTTAATATGTATTGCTGTACACCCAAAGCGCTTTACAATCATATGAGGGGGGTCTCTCATCAACCACCATCAGTGGTCTAACCCTAACAGATGTCTGACCAAATAATTACAAAACTGTTTAGGTGTTGATTTCAATTTTTAACTTTAATAAAAAAAATGTAAAAAAAATTTGATGTTGAACTTTTCAGATTTAATCAAAGCCACACACCGCGAAAAAACATCACGGTGATTTTTAACTAAATAGTTTGTTTTAGATTGCACATGAATTGTCAAACAATTAAATTCTTTGATGAATAACAGAAGGATCACTCACCAGGACACTGTTGTGGTTGTTTCAGGCAAATTGCAGCTCTTGTCTTCAGGGTTCAGGATCTGTGGGCTTATATCTAGCGTGGTGTTCACACTGATGACTGGACGAGCCCTAGACACAGAAAAACCACCATCACTCCACCATTTTAGACATACATCTCCTTAGTGAATTATTTTAATTCAAACCAGACACCTTCTATTCTATTCTATTTTTATGTTCCCTTGCACCATAAAACGTTTATGTAAGGTGTCAATCAATGCCTGGTGGTCTTCCACAAACATATATAGGCAGAAAGAAATCTTCCACCATGTTTTGTTCTTTTAATACCTGCAGTAATGGCTTTGACTACCTCCACATACAGCAAATTAAATGCTGCTGAATTAAATTAGAGAACTTTTAATGGAATATCCGGCCTTGATCATAAAAGTCAATCAAATGCAGGTGTGGCTTCAAAGCGAGGCATAGGCATACTGTACCTGTATAGAACAGCTTTGTCAGCCCCAAACACGCCAACAACAAGGTCTAAAAGAAGAGAGAGGAAGAATAAGAGAGAGACATAGAGGCAGCAGAAGGATCAACTTTGAACTACTGACAAAATACAACTTTTCGTTTTATAAATATCAGCAAACGTGTGCGTAAATTTTAAAAAGGATTCAAGTGTTAAAATCTAACCCGGGTATCCGTTCTGATCCACATCAGTGCCTCCGTGCATGGCGTAACCAAAGCTAGAAGGCATGGAGGCCGACGCCCACGTCCCCTCCAGAACTTGAGAGGCCACAGGATTGGGCCCTGTGGGACGCCCGTTATGAATGTATACCAGACCGCGGTTGACTGCCCTCCATACGGGGCTGCAATTGCCACATCTTAGAAGAGAGGGATGGTTATTTAGTAACAACATGGATAGTGTTTTGGTTATTTCTGGAGCTCCTGAGTCATGATTACTGTTTTGTATATACAGTACGTTACTGTCTGTCCGTGTTGCAAGCCAGTGTGAGAACATACTGCCTTTCTCACACAAACGCACAAATACACCCTAGAATAAAGTGAGACAGGTAAAAATAGTACCATTATATCCATCCATGTTGAGGTCTCCTAGACTGCAGATGGAGCTTCCATATCGAGCATAGATCTCAGAGCCAGTGAGTTTGATGACAGTGCTGAAGGTAAAGCCACCTTTGCCCAGGTAGACATACACTTGACCCACTTCCCTTAGTTTCCCATCTGAACCACGGTCCATGAACAAAGGAGCTCCCACCAATAAATCCATCTTCCTGTGAAGGGGAGTAAATGTTTACAGCATGTGTTGTTTTTAGATGCTAATGTAATAACCAAGCAGTTTAAATAACAATACTTTCTTAGTCAACTAGCTTAAGTGGAATAACAAGCTAGGTTTTGATGGTGAACAGCTATACCATTAAACCACAGTAAACCATACATGCTGGTCTGAGCTGTTCTTGTCAACAGAGTACTGTTGAATAAATGTAAAAAAATGGAAAGTGATACTGACAACCACAGAGTTCTGAGAAACATAAATCGGATGAAATCTAATTTCTCAGGTCATAAAAAGTCCCATTCTAAACACAAATATGGTCAACAAGTTCAGGCAGCACACAAGTTCAGGAGAAAATGTAGAGAACCTTATCTTCACTGTTGCACAATGCCTGGTCTCATTGTTAGCAAGTTTTTTTTTTTAATACTGCCACTGAGAACTCTCAAAACATTGCACAAATTTAGAGTAAGGTTACTTGCCTCGAATGAAACATGGAATTCAAGCACATAATTTTTAAATATCAATAAGTCCTTAAATAGATTTGTGTCTGAGGAATAGAATATGATATCTGTAGCAAACAACCACCTCCTTTTACTGAATAAAAAATGAGAAGAGTGTACAGCATTACTTACCTATCATTATTAATGTCAACAGCTGCTACAGAATGACCAAAGTAAGCGGCCATCTAAAATGGAAAGAGAATTTAGATATGACTAGACTGGCACGTTACTATAAATAAATATACATTGTAATGCCTATATTAGTTGAGTTCCTTTTTTTTTCCATTCCATTTTCTACCGCTTGTCCGAACTACCTCGGGTCACGGGGAGCCTGCGCCTATCTCAGGAGTCATCGGGCATCAAGGCAGGATACACCCTGGATGGAGTGCCAACCCATCGCAGGGCACACACACTCACTCATTCACTCACGCACTCACACCCTACGGACAATTTTTTCCAGAGATGCCGATCAACCTACCATGCATGTCTTTGGACCAGGGGAGGAAACCGGAGTACCCGGAGGAAACCCCCGAGGCACGGGGAGAACATGCAAACTCCACACACACAAGTCGGAAGTGGGAATCGAACCCCCAACCCTGGAGGTGTGAGGCGAACGTGCTAACCACTAAGCCACCGTGCCCCCCAGTTGAGTTCCTTAACATGTGTATATATATGTATATATATATACATACATGTTGCAGGCATCAAATTCAAAATGAATATTTGCAAAAAACAACAAAGTTCATCAGTTTGAACATTAAATATCTTGTCTTTGTAGTGTATTCAATTGAATATAGGTTGAAAAGGATTTGCAAATCATTTTCATTTACGTTTTACACAACGTCCCAACTTCATTGGAATTGGGGTTGTAGAATGACTTCTAAAAACAGCAGCCTGTATTACTGAATAAACACTCTGACACTAGCAGCTTTATGGACAGACCACAATGATGAGATCATTTACTGAGAACTCCTTAAATATGCTAACTGAGATTTAGTACAAAAAACAAGCACATAACTACATGTAACTCCTTAGTCATGTTCTAAATGTGCATCAGTAATGTGCATCAAAAGTTTTAAGTCTATCAACACACATTAAGGCTAATATATTAAATCTATATTGTCCTAGCTGTTCTGTTTTTATAAAAAAAAAAACACTATAAAACTACAATATTGTTATATATTATTGAAGTCAAAATAAAAAGTATACTGTTAGAAAAAAAAAAAGTTTTAAATAGTGGCTAAATCAGACAGCAATCATTTTCATAGTAAAGGATAACAACAATATACTGTGCATCCCATGTTGTGAGTTTTGGATGCTTCCCTAAGGTGCCTCTTATATCTGGATTTATGACCTTGAAGTCATAAATCTCTGTTGAAGCTTGTGTCGAATCCAGCTTGATTAACTATTGATGAATCAGCACTATGAATGAATCAGCTAACACACAATCTGCCAAAACCCAGCGCTATTCACCCCCTCTATCTCTCCCTTTCCTTCCACACCCTTATGTGACCACGACACTGCTGTCAATAGTTTCCAGATGTGGCAGTGGATTTAGGACATGAACCTTCCGCTTGTAAACAGACTTTGAAAAGAACTGGTCCATGACCACAACATTACAGGGCAGCATAGCATGAAGATGTCATGTGACCTGCATGCTGCCCATATACAAGCCTACTCATGCGTGCTTTTACCACACCTCATGATACACATTGCTCAACATCCAAGAACTACCTCAAGAGTTTTGTAACGCTTGCCTGTGTGCCTGTGAAATTATACATAGACTCCATGTTCCTCGCGTTGAAGATGTTGACCTAGCAAGACAAACACAGATTCATGCTGGCGATTTGCAAAAGGATGGCATTATTATGACATGTTCACTTCATTACCAAAAATAGTATTAAACTTACATATCCGAGAGCCTTCTCCCCTCTAGGAACTCCGGTGACATAATCTAAAGAGGCAGAAAGAATGAAAAAAAAATGTCTTCATTGACCAGCAAAGCTTAGTACAAGCATAAAACAGTTAAGCAAATCCCATTATGCACTGATTCAGTTTGACTAAGCAATCGTACAATGAGAAAATGTTCTTAGACAAATGAAAAGCATGATTTTAAGATCAGGTTGCAGATCTATCAAAAAAAAAAAATCTTACCATCCTCACCATCCTCATTAAAATCGCCAACGGTCACAGAGTAACCTTTAACATAATCATCATACTTCATAAATATATAATAATGGTGAGCACAATACATATTTATGAACGCGTTATAAAATAAAAGCAAGCTAACATTAATTTAATGTTACCCTACATTATATTAGGTTCTACGTCTTATTCTCGGGTAACAGAAGTCCAAAACATAATTACAAGTTTCAGGAGACATCATAACAAAAACAAACAGACTCACCCAAATAACTATCATCATACTGAGACCCAGCTGACTTTGTTGATAACTGGTTACTGTATGGAGTAAGAAACTCCTTATTGGATCTGCTGATGACCTCTGTGATGTCATCTGAGATCAGCTGACCTGAAAAGAACAAAAGAGTCAATTTACAAATATCACCAATATTACAAGATACAGAGATGTTTTGATAGTGTTTTATTTTTTTATTAAACTACCAAAAAGCATAAACATAGCATATTTAGCATTTCCAATAACAAGAACTGTATTTTAAAAGAGATGTAGCAAGAGAATGTAAACTTGCCTGTTTTACATTGCATTATACTGTTTTCAATGTTTGTGTGAGCGTTTGGCTACACAATCAAACATAATCTTGGTTAAAGTCCTCTTTCCTAAATTTGACTCATTGTATTGAATAAGCCTTTCAGATGAGATTAATTTAACAGAAAACAATGATTATGCAAAACAAAACAAAAATTGAAGCCGAGAGATTATGACAAATTATGTTTTTAACATATCTTTTACTATGGTAAGTTAGTACCTATCTATTCCACCATCACACACTGCCACTTCTCTTTGTGAAAGCATTTTGCCCTCAGCAGGGTGTATAATTATTACACCCGCACTCAGCAGAAAAACAAAACACAGTAAAAAGAACCAGCTATTAAGAAAGCTTTTACAACGAAATCAAGATGTCTTATAAATTAAACTCTTTTTCTGGGCACAGTTCCTAGCATGACGCCGCCCAATATGAGGTCATAACAAACGTGCCTCTCAAACAACTATTTCAACAGCTTAAAGTATCACTTCAGTGAAACCACAGGCTCATCTCTGGTGCAGCAGATAGCTTATGATTCTGCATTACTTATTGACAAACACACCAGTTTCCTTTGGGGTTTTTCTGAAAGGTGGAGCCTGATGCATTGTCAACTTACAGAGATGTTGTCGAAGCTAATGTTGTGCAAACATCATTAAGCAACAAACAGCAGAAACTCTGCCGCAAAATGTCTTGACAGAGTACATTGTTGCCTCCTTGTTTGCCATAATGCCTTTCAGTTTGAATCAATGGAAGCATAATAAAATAAAACAGTTTACCTTGCCAATAAAAACTTCCTGGACCTCCAATAACCACCCGATTCTTCTGAAGAAAACAGAAAAACATGTTTTAGTAAGTACGTTTGAAAACTGTTATATTTTCATGTTTGCTTTTATTTAGCATTTAGGCATGTATTGTGGGTGTTTCTGCGGCTCAGTGGTTAGTCCATTGCACACATACTGATCAAATGTATGGCCTGAATGAACTAAGTTGCTTTGGATAAAAGCTGTTGAATTTGAACAGAAACGATTTTTTGTTCTGATCGTTATTTCTGAAACTGAAATACATGTTAAAACATAGTATTGTGTTATTTCAATAAGTATTTGAATATGAACTTGCTTTCTTTGCAGCATTTAATCTCTGCAAACATGGCATCTTTTTGTTATTTGACCAGTTTGTCCAACAAAAAAACATTCTATTTTCATTTTGAATTTGGGAGAAATGTTGTCACAGAATGAAACAAAAATGATAATTTTACTTAAACGTGTACCTAGAAAGTGTAAATTTAGAAGAAGTGAAAACTGAAACATTTTATACATTTTTTCAAATTCCAGAGAAAGGTGGTCTACTTTAGAAATGTAAAATTTAATATTTTATTTATTTCGGATTTCTTATTAACAACAAATTTTGTGTTATACATTTTATATATATGTGTGTCTTACTATACATATGCTTGATACATTTGTGTTATGCCAAAGTTTTAGGAAAATTTGGGTGGGGAAGTATGAATTAGGAATGAATAAATGACCCCATAGCGTTAAATGGTAGTCTAAGTGAATCATAAATGTCTATGTGGCATTAGGAATTAAATTAAATTAGAATAAACCTCAAAGCAGCCTCATTTGAACCCACTGTGTGTGTATGACACATTTACATGTATGCATTTGGCAAATGCTTTTATCCGAAGCGACTTGCTTTGTATTATACATTTGTCCCCTGGGCTCGAACCCATGACCTTGGCATTGCTAGTGCCATGCTCTAACCACTGAGCCACAGGAAAGCAAATGAAGTTAAGAATTCTATGCAGCACAAACGATACCTTCACAAAGTCAGCACTGAAACCTGCTTGACAAAATCCTTGTCCCTCTGGTGAGTATGAGCCTGATAGATAAAAAAATATGAGCCTGACTCATAAAAAAATAGTCATTCATATATTCAAGACGAGCAGAAAATTGCTCTGAAGAATTCTCCATAGGAAAGAAATCAGAAACAGGAAGGCTACTTTCAGACAAAGGAACTTTGATAACCATATGACATGTGGCACATCGTCTGCCGAGTATCCATTGACTCACACCTATTATCTTAAAACTATGTTTGTTCATGACAACGAGCGATGGAGAGAACGTGACTATTCTATAAATCACAGTTATGCCATTACTGACAAAGGCTAGAAAGTATGACCCAATAAGGGCATGAGGTGCAAGCAAAGCACTGTGATCATCTACATACTGGAGCGGCAGGGTGAATATTCCACAATGTTGTTGCCTTTCTTCAGGTAACATGTCCCAACAGGCTCTCTCTCTGAGAATCCATATGTAGTCCACTGGTAGAGAGGAGCACATGCCTGAAAAGAGAAAAAAAACACATAGATCAGTAAACCACACCTAAAGACCAGTAAACCATTTCATCTAAATAGCGGATCTGCTAATAAGACCAGTTGTTTATTATGAGGTATGCTGGAAATGCTTGCAATTAACCTGTTGACATCCCTTACGTATTCATGTTATCATGTACATATGTGTGTTTTATGCTCACAAACATAAACTTGTTATTCTTTGATATTTTTGCTGTAAATATATCTAGAAAGCATCATTCAGCTCTCTTGGATGTAGCATGGGTTGAGAACATTTGTGTTTTTCCATTTGTGTTTAGACATTTATAATATACTAGTTCATTAGGATTAGCAATTTTCAGCTAGTGCAAAATGTGTTATTAAGCTAGTTAATATGTTGACAGGGTCAGTAAAGTGAATTACAAACATACAATTATTATTTTGTCCTGTAGATTCATATTTTACTATGCCCCCTAAACATACTGACCAGTATATGGTCACCAGAGGAACGCACTGTTGCTCCAAACCACTGATTCGATTTGAACTCCATTTGTTGTCCAGAGGAACCTTTCCTGTCATCTGTGATAGGAAAGATAAAAAAGGAAGAAGGAGAGAAAGAGGGAGGAGACGGAAATGATCATGCCCTTTCACCTTAACCACTAAAAATCATATACTGTATGCAAAATTATGAATCAAACATTCATGAATCAAATATCAAGCCCAGTTGACATGCTGACAGGCATCACATCTCATTCTCTTTATAACCAAACCATATGAAGCTCAATCCCAGATCATGAAGACCAACAGCTGAGCTATTCATGGCATGTCAGAAATCACACAATATCTTTCTAGCTTTTCAGTCTTGCTGTTAACAACCACAATGGATTTATTGGACAATATTGCTGTAAAGGCAAGGGTTAGTTAGCGGTGAAGTATTTGGGGATGGTTAAATGACACTTCTGAACTGTTGATCAAAAGTTCCATCTTAATTTGACTATGACTTGAATGCTCTCATTCCGGAAATATTTATCTTTTTATCAATAATTGAATAATCCAGTGATTGGAGAATTTATACATCATTCTAAACAAATGCGAAATTACTAAAACCAGATTACAAAACGTGTACTTCCAACAATTTCTGAGGATGAGTTTTATCAGTCCTGACACAATCCCTGTGTGTATGTCGTGTCTACATGCTCACACATGTGAAGATGTGTGCTGACCTGTTTACGGCTCAACGCTACATCCACACACAAACACGCCTAGTAAAGATCATTCCCTCGAGCACTGGTTTATCTCAGCCATGGTTAAGTACCAGCTGTTCATTTGTGCGACTGAGCTGGAAATTCCCTGTGTGTTTCATGGTCAACAGTCATACAGACGGTCAACAACACCCAGGCTTTACTAGAATTAAGCACTTATTGACAAACAAGCTGTTAGAGTTGTTAAAAGTAGACACCCAACATGAATGCCGTTCCATACACAACGTTTTCCATCTCATACTTTCAACATTTTGCTTTAATCTACGCCGAGTGTCCTTATCCAACAGTCAGTGGTTCAGCCAGCACTCGTACAGCCACGTATTTAACAGTTAAACATGTCAGGACACCGCATGTGTTGGTAATACTGGAGAAAAGAATGTTCAGCTTCTTTCATGAAACAGGAATTATTAAGTAACAAATACAGTATAAACACTGTTATATTACAGTAAGTGGCAAAGAAAAAACGGAACAAGTAAAATCTTAAGCATCTTGAAATTCAATGGAAGACACTACACTTAGAAAATCACACAAAGTTTATGCAAAACACATGTGTTATGGTGTTTATAAAGTATACTAAAGCAATAAGCCCCAAGAACCTTGCCACTTACTCAAATAGAGCAGTGTTTCTGTTTATTTTTATATTTACTTATTCAGTTTTTATCAACCTAATGCAATAACAGTCATACATTTTAATGTGTGTTTAGTGCTGCTACATGGTTCTATTTCAATGGATGTTCTGAAACAGAGAAAAATAGTTCAGTTATTGGTGACAAACAAGTATTATCCTAATAATAATCCTAGTGAACGTTTTATTGTTTGTCCGGTGGTGCTCTTGAAGCAATCCAGCTTGGCTTGCAGTGTAAATTAGGCCAGACCAGTCTATAACCGCCGCTGAATGCCAATGAGATCTGGCACAAAAAACTGGCACATGCATCTACCTCAATGCAACGGAAGGCTAAACAAAGTCCTGTTATTGAGAAGACTGTTTGTGCTTGTTAAAACAAAAATCCAATTTGTACCAATTTTTCTTCAGAGGTAAATTATTTAATAAATATCAAAAATAATCCAATCTAGTTAGCAGACCAACACAAGAATATGGTTATAATAAAGAGACCACCTTGTCTATTCACACTCTCTTGCGACATTGCAGGCCATTGGCAAGTATGTAAATTCAAAAGAACAATTTGTAACAATAACATAGTCCTAGATAAGCCTCGACATGAGCCCAAGGTCCCTGCCCTTTTATCTACCCTCCACCTATTGAAAATATTTTGAGCAAAGCTAATACATGACCTGATAAATCATCAAAAAGGCATTTCAGAAGTCTTATAGTAACCCTAAGAACACTGCACCCATTCCACCAAGTAATGTGAATTTACACACTGATACACACAGCCTAATACATAATATCTACATAACAGCATAGCAGAACAAAGAATACGCTATGATGACTGAAAAAACTGTGTCACGGCTTACCAGTGCTGTCAAACTCAATCTGTGTGCATGTGCCGCTTTTGTGCCAAGGACAACTGAAGACAGCACCCCTCTCAGTTACAGAAGAAGGGGTTTGATCTGAGGTGTTTGCCCTGGGTGCGCCCACAAGTATGTTTAATCTGTAATCACATGGTAAACAATGTTTAAGAAAGTAATGTAATGCTATTACATTTGATGTAGGATTGAAAAATATATTGTATTAAACTATATTATCCATGCATGCATATTTTATAATATAATATATTAGCATTAGCAACAATGTAAAATACTATATTTACAAAATGTAAAATATTGTATAATGATATAAAGTAATTTTTTTTTTTAAAGCATTTTATTTTAAAGGTAACTACTAAGTATTATTTTGCCAGTAAAAGTATTACTTATTTACAAATAATTAACCATCTCACTCTTTTGCAACATTTATGAATGTTTGAGAGTACAATGAACTGTCATCGCATATCAATCCAGTGTGTAAATCAAATCTTTGGGCATCAAAAATGAGGAAAGGAATCGTATAATGCCCAAAACTCCTGAACGGATCAACAATTCATCTACTCACTGTTTGTTATCAGGATTGAAGAAAGCCACAGAAAATCCAAAATAACTTCCAGGAGGTCCTGAGAAAACCGAGGTTTTGCTAATGTCCAAATTAAAAGAAACTGCGTGTTTAAAGCAGAAGAGAGCCAACAGAGGCCAGAGCCAACAGCAGATGAGATGTTTGCCCATGTCAGACGTCTAGAGAGTACAGATAAAGTAACAGGAGATCGGGCTGTGTGTGTGGGTGGGTGGATGTATGGATGTCTGGATCAGCAGCACAGATGATCGGCACTGACTCCACACTCCATAATAAAACCAGAAGAGTTGAAATCCCTGCAACACGCTAAGAGTTAACCGGAAATGTGCGTTACATTATTGCAGGCAGACGATACAAATAAAGCCCGTGTCTTTCCAGTCGGTCCGGGAAAATGGAAGCAAACGTCTGAAGTAGGACACGGGACTCTGATGGGGAGCAGCGAGATGTCCCGGCGTACAGGAAGTGAAAATAAAACCAACCCACTGAAACGTCACCCCCCGTGACGTCACCGGGGACTTCCGCAACTTTTATCGGTGGGCATCTTCTACTTGTTTAAATGTCTGGATTTTTCAAGGTCTCGTAAAAAACGGAGAACTCTTTGTGTTTCCAGGGAACAAGAATTAACTGCATGAATGCTGTGCTCCGTATTAAAGGAGTGAATCAGCGCCATCGTGTGTTGATAAAGGCATATCACTTTTAAACCTTTTCAAATCTTTCTCTTGTTAGATTCCAATGTTTTAAAGCAAAGGGTTATTTTTTACTAAGTTTTCTTTAATGCAATAAACGACGTGTGGATCATTTCACAAAAATATTTTTGTATCAGGAGTCCTTGAGCCAGATCTCTATGACAACGTTAAATAGCCTACAAATTGCAATTCTGAGTCTGAGGACATTTTATTCATATATGGTCAGCGAAACATGGCTTTGAACACAGTGGTGAAGTATGCCTACAAGAATGCGCTCTGTAAATCCCCCAGGGTCCCTCACTGAGGTGAGACAGACACGCATTGGCATGAAACACCAGATAATTGTTATGTTTGGCTTGTTTTTGAGAAAATTCGGATTTAGATAAAAAAATGATTTAGTGTCATATGCTATGTCTATGTGTAATGGGTTTGTATTTCCTGAGGAAATAAATTACACTGGCTGTAATTTGGAACAGAACAGAAACAACATGCACTCCCTTTGGAACAAAGTCACTTTTGTTTTAGAGCTGTCCAGTTGTTCGTGTCGTGAAAAGGGGCTTTTGGGACCATGTAATATAGTGTGGCAAAATAATTGTTTGCTTAGTGGACATCTAACAAATACAGGACTACAAAATATTTAAATAGAGCTCTACTTTGAACCATTCTGTCATTTTCCAATAAGATATTGTGATGTTTTTGTTCTGACAAGAAAAGGAAATTCACTTCTCTATATATTTTCGGTGAAAATAACATTAATTTGATTTATTTGTAGGGCAAATGTACCTTCAAAAGCATAAAAGTGTTTTTAACACGAAAGAGTCCCAATCCAGTTTTGTTCGTGGACTTTAACAGGATTAAGATATATCTTTACAATATCTTCAAATTGTTATTATTCACAATGTTGACAACAATTTGTTTTAACAAAATAATTCATTTTGTTAGAATACCATTACATTTTTTTTCTATGTTATGATATCTGGAGGTTAGTCTTTGTATGCTTCTGGGCACTGACAACTTAGAGAAGCAGGATTTATAAAGTGTTTAGACCTAGACTGGCTCAGTACCAAACCATGTGACTGAAACATGATGTTGCTTTTGCAATACATTTATCTAAAACATGTGTTTATTACAGAGATTATTTTATTAGTATATATATATATTTACAGTATACTGTATTCTGTTAAGAGTCCTGGGATGCATTATTTACATTTAAATTTAGTCAAGCAGACGCCAAAGCGACTTACAGAGAGATCAGGGAGCAATAAGCGATTTGTCATACAGGAGAGCAACAGTGTTGGACCAACAGTGTTGGGTGTAACTAGTTACTAAGTAATTACTTACTGTAATTTAATTACTTTTCCCTTGAAAAATAAAGTAAGGGATTACTCTTATTTTTTCTGTAATTTAATTACAGATTCTTTAGATGTTATTAAACAAAATACTTTGTGTAATATATGTGTGTGCAATAGTGGAATTGACATCCAAATTCTAAGACATCAAAAGTCTAACTTTAAAATCCGCGCTTTAATGTATAATTCTCAGATTTGCAATACTTTGAACAGTAAATAAGAGTACTTTATGTAGATTAATATTATTTATTTGAATGAATTAAATAAGCCGTTTCATGTCCATCCTTGAATCACCTAACTAATCAAGGTTGATGTAGGATATACAAAGTAATTATTAATAAGTAACAAAATACTTTTTGGAGAGAGTAATTTGTACAGTAATCTAATTACACAATTGAATATGTAATAAGTAAATAGTAATTAATTACATTTTCAGAGTAACTTGCCCAACACTGAATACCAAGTTACTAGTTTCCACAAAAGCCAGAACATTACTGTTGAGAGAAAGAGGGTTAGTTTTTTTCATTTGTCTGTCTAGTAATCACAGAAGAGATGGGTTTTAAGTAGTTTTTTGAATGTTGTGAGAGATGTGGTTGACCGGACCGAGTTAGGAAGAATGTTCCACCAGGAAGGAGTTGTGAATGAGCGGGAAAGCGATTTACTGCCCTTTTGAGAAGGCAATACAAGACGCCGCTGGTTTGCTGAACACAGGGATCTTGATGGGGTGTAGGAGTGCAGGAGGGTGTGAAAGTATGTCGGTGCAGATCCAGTGATAGTCCTGTAGGCAAGCATTAGTGACTTGAATCTGACACGGGCTTCAATCGGTAGCCAGTGGAGAGATGAAAAGGGGTGTCACATGAGCCCTTTGGGCTCTTTGAAGACGAGGCGTGTTGCTGCATTCTGAATTAGCTGGTTTGATAGCCTTTATAGGAAGACCAGCAAGGAGAGCATTGCTGTAGTCCAACCTTGAGATTACAAGGGCCTGCACAAGGAGTTGTGCTGGATGCTCAGTGAGATAGGGTCTAACCTTTCTAATGTTGAATAAGGCAAATCGGCATGGCCGCGTTGTCATTGCAATGTGATCATTGAAGGACAGCTGTTCATCAAATATGACTCAGAGGTTCCTGGCTGTTTTGGAAATTTGCATTATAAATTGATATTTCTTATATAAACATTTAAGCGCATAGAGACACAGCCACCCTTAATAGGTCTAGACTCTAAATAAATTATTCCCAGTAAATTCTCGAAAGTGCTGAGTTTAAAATGTTGACATCAATTAATGTATTGATGCTCTTTATAAAAAAACCAGGACAACATTAAACATTTTATGACCGAGAGAGATACATAGCATCTCAACATTCTTGCTTTAATCCCTTTTCAGTCCACCACTATGAGGTAATGTGCAATAGACTGATGTTCTGTCATCATTTACTCACCCTCAGGTTGTTCCAAACCTGTATACATTTCTTTGTTCTGCTGAACACCAAGGAAAATATTTGGAAGAATGTCAGTAACCAAACCAATCTCTTACCCCGCTTACTGCCATAATAGGGAAAATAAATACTATGGGAGTCAATGGGGGATAAGATCTGTTTGATTCAGATATTCTTCCAAATATCTTTGTGTTTTAGAAGAAACAAAGACATTTTTACAGGTTTAGAACAATCTGGTGGTGAGACGGTATCATTTTTGGGTAACCTAGTCCTTTAAATACGCCCACCCCAAACGTTCTGTATCTATACGAAATATGTACACTACATTGTTAAGCAAACACTTAGGGTCTTTACTCAACCTACACCTTGGCAAAATACAGACAGAACAAACATAGGTTAAATTAACATATGCAGGGTTGTTTCCATGGTTGGATAATTATCGTTTTGTCCATATCTGAACCATGCGTGAACACCCCCCAGTTTTTTTTAACAGGTGTGAACTTTATATACGTGTCAGAAAATATTTTCCAATGAGCAACAGATGTTTTATTTTTTGTTTAAAAAGTTGTGAAGGCTAGGGGTGGAGTTGGATTTAATGACTTGCTATTGCACACTTTGACAGAATTTAAAGGACAACATTTGCTAAAAACTACTAGCAGCATTTTCATTCAAAATAAATTGTAGGATTATTTTGTAAGAACATTAGTTCTGAGGCACAAATGCTTTTGGCCTTTTATTCATTTGAAGGAGACAGAGAGAGGGCTTGAGATCATGTTTTCTCATGTAGATCATAGGAAATGCCAGTCCTCTGACAGTTTGTGCAAGTCAGCCCTCTCTCATAAGCCCAGGCCAAGCAAAAATAATTTTTCGACCACTCAATTTTTAACACTACACATCAACTCATATCTGATCTGATATCCTTTTATTTACAATTTCTTGGTGTGTTGGTGAAAT